>CM077159.1:85343529-86015193 GCA_039583875.1 Platanthera guangdongensis
TCGCGTGAAAGTCGAGCAGCGAATTCGTCGTCTGGAGGACACTGGACGCGATTCGGGGGTGGACCAACGTCGAGCGTGGATCCTTTGAGCGATCGTCACGGGCATGTTGGCTCAGTGGTGTCGACAATCGTCGAGCTGAAAAATCATCGAGCGGAAAAATGGTTTCGACGATCGTCGAGCGGGAAGGACACGGGCTTTGGTCACGCCCCGTGTCGGATTGACCGGGCGTGTGGCCTCGTCTCGACGATCGTCGAGCTTGAATTCGTCGAGCTGATTTCACGGGAATTGGATTGTCACACCTGGACACGGGCGTGACCAGTAAGTACACGGGCGTGTACTTACTTCTTTGGGCAGTTTTTTTGGATTTTTCCTGCAAATTTCAGAAAACAAAAATAAAACAAATTAGAACTATTTTTACAAAAAAGAAACATTTTATTAAATAAAAATAAAGAAAAATAACAAAAATAAACTAAAATGACTAATTTAATGTACATAAATCTAGGTATATTTACAATTCATCAGGCACCAAAAACAAATGGTCTAGGATGGGCCATTTGAATTTCCTCATGGGCAGCCTTAAATTCCTTCACATGGGTGTATCTTCCACCTTGGCTAGGGCCACATTGGTTCATACCAGTGGATCTGCCATTCTCCCAGTGACCATAACATCTTTCATGGTCATAGCTGTTAGAAGGAAACAGAACTTTCTGAAAAGGAATTTGAAGCAATGAGGCTAGAGGCGCAATTGGTGTCGTCCCTTTACCCTTTCTTTTTGGATTGGAAGGTCTAGCAGGTCTCTTAAATTCTAACCCTTTCTTACCTGCTTGGGTAAGGAGGGTGTCAATTAAGGGCAGCACAGTGTTTGGCTAAGAAAATTTGGTCACTAACAATTTCTCATTTATGAGATCATTTTCAAGTTTCTGGATAAGTTTCTCATTTAAGACTTTTACCACAAACTCATTATCAATGATTTCCTTGAGTTGAGCTACTTGCGCAGCCATGTTAGTGAGGGCTTTTTCTTGGTCCTCATACTTGCTTTTAAGGCTAAGAAGCTCTTTTGTCTGTCTCTTTGCAAGCAGCTTGCACCTCTTGAATGCCTCAAGAAGTTCTTCATACTTGGCAATTATGGAGTTGACATCATCCTCAGAGTCTGAATCCCCTTCATCTCTTGATGATTGAGATTCAGAGTCTGACCCAACCTCATGACTTGAAATAAAAGGTTGTGATTTAGCATGTACCTGAGTTTGACCAGACTGATCCTGGATGCTCTCTTCATCTGTCATTGTCATCAATCCATGGCATTGAGCATCTTCTTCTTCATCTTCATCCACCTCTGAGTCACTATCTGAGTGAGACAGAGGGGCCTTGATCACTATTCTAGCAGTACGGTATGCTTCAGGTTCCTCTTCAACAACAACAATAAGTCCAATATAGGCTTCTTCTTCTTCACTATCTGACCTAAAGGAAGAGTCGGTCCAGGTCTTTTCCTTCTTGGCCACAAGGGACTTCTCTTTCTTCTTTCCCTTATGGCTCTTCTTCACTACTTCTTCTTTCCTCTTCACTAGGCAGTCAGCAACTGCATGCCCTGGTTTGCTACAGCAGAAACAAATAACATTAGAGGAAGAATGTTTGTTAGAGTTAGAAGCAAACCTGTCCCCCTTAAAGGATTTCCTTCTGTGCTGTGAGGAAGAGGATGGCCTTCTGTTCTTCCAATTCCCCTTCTTCATGAATTTCTGGAATTGCCTGGAGAAGGTAGCAAGGTCCTCATCAAATATATGGCTGTCAAAGGAGCTGGACCTTGAGCTCTCAGATTCCGACTCAGCAGTTCTCCTAACTAGAGAGATCTTCCTTCTGCTCCTAGTTGAAGCAACAGCTCTGAAGGACACAGATTTCTCCTTGCTGTATGACTTACTGCTCTTCTCTTCTTCTTCCTTCCTTGTTGTAAGTTGCATCTCATAAGACAGTAGCTTTCCAAACAGGGTTGGAGGTGGAGTGTCAGCTAGCTTTCCCATCTCCCTGATGGCATAAATCTTTGTGACTCAATCCTTTGTAAGGGACCTGAGAAATTTATCATTCAGCTCATAGGTGATGAAGACCCTTCCATATGTTCTCAGTTCATTAACAATTCTGAAAAATCTTTCAAAACTTTCAGCAATACCCTCAGACTTTTCTTGTCTGAAGGCCTCATACTCCTGGTTGAGCATGGATTTTCTATCATCCGTCACCTATTTTGAACCATCCATGAACACAACTAGGGTGCCCCACATCTCTTTAGAGGTCTTGTAGTGCACCAGATTCTGGAATATAGAATCATCTACTGCACTGGCAATGATATTTTGAGCTCTCTTGTCCATGGAGGCAAGGAGGAGCTCATATTTGTTCATTTCTTCATAAGTCTTAGGAGTCTGGATGTTGGCATCCAGAACTGAGATCTTTATAGGGATGAAAGGTCCCTCTTTGACTGTGATGTAGATCCTAGGGTCAGCAGCTTTCATGAATAGTCTGACCCTTCCCTTCCAGAGGCCAAACCCTTCCTTTCTATAGATTGGTAACTTTATGGCCCCCAATTCTTTGTAGTTTACACCAGACCCCATTGTTATTACTTGTAGCTAAACTTGGAGGTATACTCAGATTGTTAAATCTTTTTTGAGTAACCTCCCTCTGATACCACTTGAAAGTTGCTTAACTAAAGGTTAGTTAATCACCTAGAGGGGGGTGAATAGGTCTTTGAAGTTTTATTAGTTCTTTTGCTGATTTCAAATTAATCTATCTAGAGCTTGTCCTTAGAGCATGCAATAAGAAAGAAAACAAGAACCACGACAAACACACAAAGATTTATAGTGGTTCCCCAATTGGGTACATCCACTTTCCCTCTCACCTATCCAACTTATTTGTTGGACTAGGCATAAACTCCACCAATATGCTCCTTAGAGCTTACATCTCAGGCCCTTAGCCTTACACACAGGTTCACTTCAGAACCCAAACTCAGAACCACAAGGGCTCCTACCTCAGAGCCTTGCAGAGCTCCTACAGCTCAGTGATCCACTGATCACCTACCTCAGCCTTATTTCTAAGGCCTACAACTCAGGTTCTTCAGCCCTACATCTTCAGGCACACAACCCTACTCTCAGAGTGCTGCAGCACTCCTACAACTCAATACCCTTCCAGGTACCTACAGCTCAGCCTCCTCCAAGGCCTACAACTCAGTGACACACTTGTCACCTATAGCTCAGTGACTCTCTGGTCACCTACCTCAAGCACAGACCCTAAACTTAGGCTAGGAGGATAGCACTACCTCAGATCGACACTTAGATCCTACCTCAGAGAGCATCACTCTCCTACCTCAGGCAATTAAGCCCTACAGCTCAGATCCACTCTTGGATCCTACCTCAATACCCTTCGGGACCTACCTTCAGTGACTAATTAGTCACCTACCTCAGGCACAAGTGCCTACACTCAGATTCATATAAATTGAATCCTACAGGAAGTAAATTAGGAAAATGAAGAACTGACTCAGAGATAAGTCTCTGAGTCTACCTTGTTGGACTGAGCAGATATTAGTCCAGCACTCTTGATGTAGAAGGAATTAGTCTTCTTCTGCAACTAACTCTTTTCTGCTGCACAGATGAACAACTATCAACTTGCTGAATGGATGAATCAACTTCTTTATTCTGGAGAGAACTATCTTGCTGAACTTGAAGAGCTTCAGCTATCTTCCTTTGCCTTCTGGCTCTCTCTGCTGGACTTGAGCTTTCAAGCTTAATGGAGAAGAAGATGTCCAGCCACCACTAGTTTTCTTTTGTATTTACTACGTTTGTTCTCCGTTGCCCTAATCCCTTTTTTTTCCTTTTTATATGTGTTAATTTGAATCAACGACACAAATGTGTGTGGGCCCGTCCAAGGATTGGTGAGCCCCACCTCCTTCAGAAAAGGACAAAGCAGCTTTCGGCTCCACTATAGCTTTCCGCAACGGCTACATGTAAGTTGACTTTGATGACATAAACAATGGTCATCACCATCTGGACTTAGAAAATATTTCAGAAATTCATAAAGCATTGAGTAATGTTAAGTCACTCAACGACATCTGTCTTGGCTCTCAGCACTTCTAGACTTATGAATTTTCTCTGGATTTGTCTCAGCGGTTTTGTCTCAGTGGTCTCAGCGGTTTCTTATTAACAGCTATCTCAGTTGTATCAGCGCTTTTTGCCTTAGTTAGTTTTTCTGGCTTTAGCTGTGTTCGACGATCTGTGTGATAAGCTCGACGAACTCTGATCTTCTCAGCGGTCTCAGCGCTTTTTGTGTTAGACAATTTTTTTGGCTTTAGCTCGACAAGTGTTGAGTTGAGCTCGACGATCTGTAAGCTGAGCTCGACGAACTGCAAACTGAGCTCAACGAACTTCAAGCTGAGCTCGACGAACTTTGAATCCTGAGCTCTTGAGCTTATCCCAAGGAATGTTGAGCTAAGCTCGACGACCAGTGAGCTGAGCTCGATGAACTACGAGCTGAGCTCGACGAATTTTGAGTTTACTACCAAACTCATTTTCTTCACCTGTCCAATCATGGACTACCTGCATACAAGAACTAAGGCACACATAAAATACATTATGTGTGTATGTCATTGACTCGTTTAACTTCTTACAAATCTGGGATATTGGGATCAAAAGACCCAACAGTGCGCAAACCAAGCCGGGAGCCGGCCTCGCGCAAACTAAGCCGCGATTACAACCCGCACAAAATGATGTCGCAAGCCAAACTTACAAAAAAACATTTGTGCAAAAGAAAGGGGCGGAAGAGCCCAATGCCATCACATCTGGGTCGGCGGGGGCAGCAATATTGAGAGAAACAACATGAACCTCGCCAACCATGGAACACTTCTGCCTCAATGAGGCTGGCGGCACGATATCCACATCCATACATCTCGCAACAACAAGTTCCACCTTCCAACCATGTGCACGAGGTACACTGGTGGCAAACTCAGGGGCACTAGAAACTCCTCATCTCGACAACCTCTTCTCCTCCATAAATAAGTGCTCCAAGTGACATACAAATTACACCTTGCGCACATCGCGCACACTGCACGCACCATGCACGCCACACCTGCTATATCGTGCACATTACGCGCTTTGCACGTCACACCTCATGTATATATCACACACCTTACACCATATGCACACACAAGACACAACTGTACATATCGCTCTATATGCGCAAACTATTGACCACTTCGCTCGGTAATCAGTACACCTTCCGCACCTCTGCTGCACCAATTATCTACACCATACTCATACATGTGATTCATCAATTAAGTCCTCGCACTATTTGCGCTCCAACCACAGAGTCCGAGAACTTGGGGGACATTTGATGGGGTTTCCCCCATCAGAGTTGTTCAGTCAAGTCCTAGGACCGCCCCGGCCCGACAGGCGCAACCACTAAGGATGCAGGCAAGCAACCACTTGTCCACAAAGGACACACGCGCGGGTGCCCCAGCCAACACTGATCTACTTGCCAAGCGTGTGCCCGCGCGCACCTTGGGAAGTGCGCACCTGTGCGAGTCCTGGGCCGAGCGCACCTATGCGTGAAGCGCGCACCTGCGCGCGCAAGGCCAGAATGGCGCGCACCAGCGCGCTTCGGCCCTCGTACCCTTATTTCTTCCAGAACAAGCGGCAACTTTGCCTCCCATACTGGCCGCCGCCCCTCACAGGGGCGGCCCATGTGTTGCCTAGAACGGGCGGCAATTTTGACGCCTGCACTTGTTTGCCGCCCCTCACAGGATGGCCTTTGTTTCACCCAAAACGGGTGGCGATTCCGCAGCCCGTGCATGTCTGCCGCCCCCTCACAGGGGCGACCTTCCTTTGGCTCGGAACGGGCAGTCATTTGGTCGCCCGACCTCCTCCACAGGCCCCGATAAGGGGCGGATTCCCCTTCCCTCGGTCGGCCAACCTCCCCCCAACGTCTGACCGAGTTCCTTCGGTCAAGCATGACCTTCGCCGGTGAGCAATCTCGCCCTGTCGTCGCCGTCATTATTTCTCCACCATTTGATCGCGCTCTCGCAATCTCTACCATCGGTTACGTGGGTAACCACCCACGTAACAACTCACATGATCTCCCGTAGTGGGGGAAATGAGTGGCTACAAATAGAGCGGTCTGCGTATAATAATATGAATACGCATATTAAGTCGTAATCCCGCGAAATTTAATAAAAATAATTATAATATACCGGCCTATTAATAGCGATCATGGTGGTTATGTCCTGCGGGAAACTGTGTAACCTCCATAACCACCTATGATGCCAATAAATAGGGCCCTTCATCCCCTTTTAATGCTCATTCTCTCCTTCGGAAAATCCTCCTACGGATTTTCTCTCTCCTTCCGCCTTCAACTTCTTCATTTCTTTCTCCCCCTTTGAAGATCTTCAAGCATTCTTTGAAAATCTCCTTCGTCTTTGAAGCTTCCATCGAAGATCTTCATCTTCTCCGCCAGGAATTTATCTCTCCTCCATCCCTCGTCCTTGCCCACTATCCCGCGCATCTCTTCCTTGCGCGCTCCCGCGCGCGTTGCCTCCTTGGCCCTCTCGCGCGCATATCTCCCTTGTGCACTCTGGCGTGCGCCGCCTCCTTGGCCCTCTCGCGTGCATTACTCCCTTGCGCGCTCCCGCGCGCGCCGCATCCTTGGGTGCTCTAGCGCGCATTTCTCCCTTGTGCGCTCTCGCGTGCGCCGCCTCCTTGGGTGCTCTCATGCGCATTTCTCCCTTCAGTGCTCCCGCACGCGCCGCCTCCTTGCACACTCTCGCGTGCAATTCTCCTTGCACATTCTCATGTGCATCTCTCTTTTGCTACCTCCCGCGCACACCGCCTCCTTGCAAGCTCTTTCGCTCGTCGCTTCCTTGCGCGCTCTCGCGCGCGTCTCTCCCTCATGCATTCTTGCGCGCGTCTCCCCCAGCAAGCGCTCCGCGCGCTCTCTGTCGACAAGCTCCTTGCGCGCTCACCTCCTATAAGCGCTTCGTGCACTCTCCTCCGATAAGCGCCATGCGCGCTCTCTACCAGCAAGTGTTTTGCGCGCTC
The DNA here is from genome assembly GCA_039583875.1 of Platanthera guangdongensis. Lineage (NCBI taxonomy): Eukaryota > Viridiplantae > Streptophyta > Magnoliopsida > Asparagales > Orchidaceae > Platanthera > Platanthera guangdongensis. The sequence continues at coordinate 85,350,591 of CM077159.1, forward strand.
TCCGCCAACAAGCACCCTGCGCTCTCTCCGCCAACAAGCGCCCCGCGCACTCTCTTCCAACGAGCGCCCCGAATGCTCTCCTCCACCAAGTGCCCCACGCGCTCTCTGTCAGCCAACTCTCCGCGTGCTCTGCCATCAAGTCCGCTCCAAACGCACCACTGTGTGTTCGGCTTTCAAAACTATTGCAAGTATTCAATGCCTTCAGCTCAATAACGAGTCCACCAAGCGTCAGCAAGTCAGCAATTACCGTCTCCATTAAGTACAAGAAGAGACAATCCACAGAGGATAGGACTCGTCCAATGCTTCGCATGAGCTTCCAAGCCATGGACATCAGAACAAGTGCAACAAGCTATTCTCGTTTCTAAGAACTATCAGAAAACTCCAGAATACAACGAACGTATAGCTCCTCACATCACACGAAGAAATTGTTAGCTCTGCGAACGGTGGTCTGTCACCCTCTGAGCTCTTCTCTCTCCCCCCAATAATTGTAGCGAGAGGCGGCTTATCGCCCTTAAGTTCTTGGAAAAGCCCTGCAACAATGCTCAGAATTAGTGGAGGTTTGGTCGGCATAGATCCGGTCACGTGGTTTTTTACCCATTTGACGGGTTTTCCACGTTAAAAAATTGTCTTGCCAGCTTTTCTTTCTCCGTGACTGTGTGCATGGTCGACTGCTACGTTGGCTAAGACGGTCCAAGTTAATCTAATTCGACCGGGACGTCGAGTTTGGCCGCAACAATTATATTAACATATTAAATTATCTTTTAAAATTTTAAGTTTATGACATATTTGTAATATATACATAGATCTATCCGTCAAATAAAATTTACTCGGGTAAATTTATGTGCAAATCGGTTTTGACTACGTGCAAACCGCTCTTTCAAAAAAACTGCCAGAACAGCGCACAGTGCATATAATAATCTAAATTTATATTCCAAATTTTAATCAGGTTTCCCGGCGTGCAACTAAACAAAATATATTTAAAAAACCAATATAAACCGCGCACAGTGCATATTATACATATATTATAGTTTAAATTATTTAACGTATTATAATATTATAATCTAAATAGCTTAAATTTTTTCTCCATAATATAATTATGCATGGAACTAATGTCTGCTCGGAGGGGCACCCGCTGGAGGCGGGCGAGCGAAGCCCGACGGGGGCGGGCATTGATGGCGGCGGGCGAAGCCGCCACCGGGGGAAGGCGAAGCCCCCGCCGGGGGTAGGATACTGTCGCGCAGGGCACGAAGGCCGGAGGCCCGTGCCTATCACTCATGTGTGTATATCTATATATATAATGGTTAGACCCCGATTAAACCGATTAGACCAATTCAACCTTGAACCTTTCTCTCTGTCAATTCAATATCCGGTCCAATTTTCAAAACCTCGTAAATAATAATATATTTTGGAATCATCTAAAATCATAATATTACTATTTTATCATATATATATAATAAATAATCAAATCATAAATTAAATTTTAAACTTTTAATTGAGTCCAAACATAAGTGATAAAGTATTCATTATATAATATATATTTATGTATATATTATATAAATAAATATATAACTATATGTATTACACATATGTATTATATTACACATTATATACACACACACAAGTGAGCTTCTTCGCACGGGCTACGCCCGTGCTCGAAGCTCTCGGGCGGCCTTCGGCCTTATCCAGTCGGGCTTCGTCTGTGCTTGATGTTTCGGGCTACCTTCAGACACATAGAAGCAGACCCCGCTTCAACGTAGTTCACCGGCTCGACGCCGCAACCGCCACTCGCGGCCCCCCGGAGCGCGTATGCAAAATCAAGCAATCATAGGGATCTCGGGGGCCGCGAGTGACGGTTGCGGCGTCGAGCCGATGAACTACGTGGAAGCGGGGCCCGCTTCTATGTGACCGAAGACCGCCTGAAGCATCAAGCACGACGAAGCCCGTGCGGAGGCAGGCGAAACCCACCTGGATGCAGTCAAAGGCCTCCCGAGAGCTTCGAGCACGGGCATAGCCCGTGCAAAGAAGCTCGTATTTATATAATAATATAAATATAAAAATATAAATATATATAAATAATAGAAATAATAACTTAGAACTTAGGTTCATTAAAGGGGGGAGGAGGAGGGGGATCGGTGCACGGGAAGAAGAGGAGGATGGGTGCACGGGAGAGGAGGAGGAGGAGGGGGCAGGCCAATCGCCGGACGCAGGAGGCGGGGTTTTTGGAGGCGAACCGGCAGGGCCACCGCCGGGGGTGGGGTCCGGTGAGGCAGGCATCCCCGGAGGAGGGGCCCTGCCGGTTCGCCTCCGGCCTACCCCCGTAGGTGTCGCAGGCATCCCCGGCGGTGGGGTCCGGTGAGGCAGTCGGCGCCTCCACCGGCAACAGTTGGCATAAATCAACCTGGGGCTCACAGGCAGGGCCACCGCCGGCTGTGGCCCTACTGGTTTGCCTCCGGCCTACGCCCGCCGGCGTCGCCGGCATCCGGCGACCCCGACGGTGCGGCAGCCGCCGCCTCCTTCGGCGACGGTAGGTTGAAATCAAATTTTTTTAATATATAAAATGGCGGAGCAGGGGGATAAAATTGAAAATCCAAAAATAATAGACACATGCACTGTAAAAAACCAGAGTTTCCGTTTATATTAGTATATATATATGTATATATATACATTCTCAATGCGTCGCTGCGGGTTTCGCCCGCAAGCATGCGGGCTTTGCCCGCTTGGCATTCAAGCGGGTTTCGCCCGCCCCCCGGTGGGATTCGTCTGCCGCTCGACGTGGAGTGCACGCCTGCCCAGGCGTTGAGTGCACTCTCAACGCCTGCCCCGGCGTTGAGTGCACACTCAAAGACTGAACAGGCGTTGAGTGCACTCAACGCCCCCGGTGTTGAGTGCACTCAACGCCCCCGGTGTTGAGTGCACACTCAACGCCAAAGTGCATTCAACGCCCCCTAAGATTATTTAGTTATTTAATTAAATTATAAAAAAAAAGAAAAATTAATGACAACATTGTGGAACCCCCCCCCCCCCCCGCCTGTTCCGCTTCCGCCTGCCCGGTTCCGATTCCCTCTACCGCCGTCGGCGACCTGCCCGGCGCCCACCGGGGGTTCCCCGGCCTCCGGCGAACCCGTCGGTGGCTGCCCGGCGGCGAGCGGGCAGGGCCACCACCGGCGTAGGCCCTGCCCGTGAGCTCTAAACTAGGGCTTACGGGCAGGGCCACCGCCGGCGATGGCCCTGCCCGCTTGCCTCCGGACAACCCCCGGCGAGTTCGTCGGAGGCCGACGAACCCCCCGGTGGGCACCGGGAGGGACGCGGGGACTCCGCCGCTGGCTGCGAGGTGAGCCCTGAAGGCACGAGAGGCGAAAAACTGGTACCGGGAAATTTGGAGATGTGAGCAGTGTTCAAAAGCGGGATTTGGATATTATCAGCCCTCCTCTCCTGAATCCAACGGCCAGAAATTGAAGTTGCTTGATTGGACGGTCCAGATTCATTCTGTGGCATGCCTCAAGATATGCATATTGCGAAAAAAGTGCAGGGAGGAAGCAGTTGCGAGGGTTGTGAAGTCAATCGAGAGGGAAACCTGTGGACGACGTCGTGCGGGAGCAGGAGTAAACGGATGGAGCCACTGTTTTTCGGGCGGAGGCGATATCGAGGAGTTTGTGCGAAAAGAGGGCATCGTGAATTTTGGTTTCACGAGGGAGGAGTGTTTGGGAGAAAACTTTATTTGCAGACCTGATTTTATTGATGAGATGACTAAGATTAGTTCTATGGCTTTAAAATCAGGGCTTTTAAAAGTCATTCATATTTCTTTATTAGTTATATAGTTATATATATATATATCTTTACCATATATTACCATATATAATATATAAAGAAGTATAAAATCCATGAAATATAAATTCATTCAAAAAAATTTCAGCCATTGGATCTTTAAGTTTTATTTATCGGCTGTCAGATTGTATATGCAAGACAAAATTTAAAAATACTAGACACCCTACAGCTATGTAGCTTCACGATGAGAGAGAGAGAAAAAAAGGGAGGGAGAGAGAAAGCAGAGAGAGGAGTGAGGGGGAGGGCTGATTGGACTCCTCCTGCAAGTACGCAGCCTTTAAATTTATGGTAATGTTATATGTAAACCAATAATGGTTATATACAAACCAATATTTTAGAAAATTTTAGGCGTTTTAAAACACTATACATAAACCAAATAAAACCATAAAAACTAACCATATTCCTCATTTTCACTCAACCAGTCTGGTCGTCCGTCTTCCTCTTCCCGCATCCGCCATTCTTGCATCCGACATTTCCGGCGTCTCACAGCCGTCGGCCATTCCCGCATCTGCCATTTCTGGAAACGATCCCCCCCACCCCCACCCCTCCTCGCGCCGCCCGTCTTTGGCCCGCTTCTGGCGTCTCACAGGCCTCCGCAACTCCCGCATCAGCCATTTCCGCAACTCCCGCATCCGCCGCAACTCCCGCATCCGCCATTTCCGCAACTCTCGCATCCGCCGCAACGATCCTCCCCCCTCGCAAGGATACCTTCAGGTATTTCTCATCTTACTCTCGCATGTGATAGCTTATAAACGAAATCAAATGAAACCCTCACTTTGAGTTCTGTGTTATACGCTTATGGGTTTTGTTTTCTTCGAAATTGAAATGAAACCCTTATTTCTTCTTGGCCTCTCAGGATCTCTGCAATCGACGATCTCCTCTGCATTCTTCTCCCCGTTGTCATCACTTTAGTCCCTAGCTACTTTCTTTTTCAACAAACATCTCTTTTTATTTACAAACTTCTCTCTCTATGGATGTACTCCCTTAAGCCCCATTGTGAATGTAACCACTCTCAATATTGACAAACTCCTCTGTGAATGCTGACGAATTCCCCTCAGATCCTCTGACTGCAACTTCTCCTAAATCTACAAAATATGATCCCTCTTTATTATGTATGGAGGAAGATAACACAGAAGCCCAAAAAATTTTTTAAAGAAGGCAATAGCCAAAATTAGTTAATTTTGATTTTTATATGTAAAAATAATTTGTTTTTGAAATGATGATATTGATGCGTTGTCTTTAAATTTAGTTTTTGGTTGATTTAACAAATTTAATTTTTTTTAAAATTTTAAATTGGTTTGTATATAACCATTAGATTTGTGTATAACAAAAAAATATTTGCATTGGTTTGTATATAGTAAAGGTTTGTATATAGTCATTATTGATTTACATATAACATCACCCTAAATTTATGTTGATCGATAAGCCTTAATAGTTAATACTCTACACGCATAATAATAAACAGGTGAACGCTTGCAATTATCACAAATTTCAAAATTGTCGTGATTACTGTCGTCTTGCGTACCGTTGGAAAAAGTCCTCATAGCCCGGTGCTTTTCTCTGTCAAGCCTCGACCCCAGCGCCCAGCGGTATTAAAATGAAAGAGGGGAAAGAGAGGCGGGCGGGGAGAGAGAGGCAAAGCCCGCCGTCTCCCGACAACACCCGCCATCGCCCATCGTCGGACCGTCACTGGACGAAACACACCGTCGCCGGCCGGGTACTGTCGCGTTTGGACATAGGGGCGGAGCCCCATGTCGGGCACTCGTGTTTGGACATAGCGTTTGTGAACGCTTGCAATTATCACAAATTTCAAAATTGTCGTGATTACTGACGTCTTGCGTACCGTTGAAAAAAGTCCTCATAGCCCCGTGCTTTTCTCTGTCGAGCCTCGAACCCAGCGCCCAGCGGTATTAAAATGAAGGAGGGGAAAGAGAGGCGGGTGGGGAGAGAGAGGCAAAGCCCGCCGTCGCCCGACAACACCCGCCATCGCCCGTCGTCGGACCGTCACTGGACGAAGCACACCGTCGTCGGCCGGGTACTGTCGTGTTTGGACATAGGAGCGGAGCCCCATGTCGGGCACTCGTGTATATATATATGTATACATATATATACATACATATACATACATATACATACATATACATACATATACATACATATACATACATATACATACATATACATACATATACATACATATACATACATATACATATATATACATATATACATATATATATATATATATATATATATATATATATATATATATATATATATATATATATATATATATATATATATATATATACTTTATAAGACCACACATTTAAGTAATATAATTAAAAATTACATAGGTAAAAAAAACAAGGTTTTTACCCAAAATCAATTGGCTTAGGCTCCATTTGGGGGAATTTATTTTTACCGGTTAAGCGGTTGCGACCGCATGAACCGGACATTAAATAAAGTCCGTTAAGATCCGGTTCATGCGGTCATAACCGCTTGACCGGTGAAAATAAATCCCCTCAAATAGAACCTTAGTTGATTGAACACTAGAATCCCTTATAAGCACTTACGTCAAAAAAAACAATACTTCTCATGAGGGGTGGGAACAGGGCGGTTTGGAAGAACCATTGTCGCTTTCCGGTTCAGAGGTTGAACCCTGTTTACACCCCCCAATTCTTTTAGTAAAGTGGTTTTAAGGTCGTGACCGAACCGCCTGATGGACCGGTTCACAGTTGGCCGGTCCAATCGGCAGGCCAGTCTAGTTTTTAAAACATTGATATTAACATAATGCTTGTTTCACAAAACTAAATATAAAACTCACAGTAAACAAATAAAGTATAATGCAACAAATTAAAGGTTAGGGATTCCAATTTGCATAACAATCGTCAGCAGCGACCATTATCATCAGGACATCCAAAAACATCACTGCTTCCAAAAAAATTGGTTATCTTGATAAAATTGATGTACTGTGGAAGCTTCTTAGGGGACCAGTCTCTGTGGGTCGCGTGGGAAGAGCGATGTTTGGCGAATGTTACTGAGACCGCAAAACAACATCACCACTCGTTCAAGTCCAACTCCAAATCCACCATGAGGGCATGTGCCATATCTATAAAAAGATATATATATATATATATATAAAGAAGAGACTTTGGGGCAACAATAGTTATACCAATTTGACTCTCCTTTCTTTAATTTCTATATTTAAAAGATTAAATAAACACAAGCAGATCCCGGGCGCCCAAATGTAGTCAGGCTTGGATGCAGGAGCAGAACTTATATATATCTTTATTATATAATATAATAGGCATATTTGGAGCACACCATGAATCTCATCTGCACCGTCCGATCTCCAGGAAATGATATCTGGTCGTTGGATTCATAATACTAGGTCTGCCAATAACCAAAAATCCTGATTCTGCACTATTCACTTCACCAAAATACTGATACCGCCTGCTCACTTCAGCGCCCTCCTCTGCCGCCGCCGGCGGCCTTCCCGGCTCCCACCGGCGGCAGAGGAGGGCTGCCTGCGTGAGTAGGCCGAAGCGGGGGGGGGGGGGGGGGGGGGGGGGGATGGGGGGATTTTGGATTTTTTTTCATTTTTTTTTAAAAATAATAAGTTATTATATAATTATTTATTAAATTATATAATTATTTAAATTTTGTCGGGGACGGGCGAGGCCCGTCAGGGGCGGGCAAAGCCCGCGTGAATGCCAAGCGGGCGAAGCCCGCAGCGACGCATCGAGAACGGGCGAAGCCCGTTCGTGTGTGTGTGTGTATATATATATAGGGCCATTTACCGGGACCTCCCCTCTAACTTTGTTAAATTAATGACAGCACCCCTCTTTTTTTCGAAATTACAAAAACTCTCCCTAAATTTTCATTTCATTACAAAAACCTCCCCTGAAGATTTAATTTCATAACATTTATGCACAAAAACACCCCCCTCGGTGAACAGTGTCCAGAGGGTATTTTTCTTCATGAATGCAATGAAATGAAAAGATCAGGGGAGGTTTTGGTAATGAAATGAAAACTTAAGGGCAGGTTTTTGTAATTTCGAAAATAAGAGAGATGCTCTCACTAATTATGCTAGTTTACAGGGGAGGTTTGGGTAATTTTTATATATATATATATATATATATATATATATATATATATATATATATATATATATATATATATATATATATATATATATATATATATATAGTTCATATGCGAAGAGAGCTATGTGCGAAGGTGCGAAGAAGCCCGGGCCACCGTCCGATTTCATCTCGCCTCTACTGAATCAAACGGCCAAGAGCATCACACCGCCACCGGCGGCGGCTGCTGGCTCGGCAGCAAACGGCCGCCCGGGGTTCGTCGGCATGCCCGACGAGCCGCCGGCGCCGCTGCTGGTCGTCTCCCGCTTCGCACCTTCGCACAGTTCCTGTGCTCGCACAGGAACAGGCCCCTATACATACATACATACATACATATACATACATACATACATATATATACATACATGCATACATACATACATACATATATATACATACATGCATACATACATATACATATATACATACATACATACATACATACATACATACATACATACATACATATACATACATATACATACATATACATACATACATACATACATACATATACATACATACATACATACATACATATACATACATACATATACATACATATATATATACATATATATATATACATATATATATATACAGTTGAAGTTCACTACAATTAACATTTGGTTCAAATATACAAATTTACAATTAAAACCAGCTTCATTTTATTGTGTTAAGAAAGAACAGTTTGAAGAAATTCACTTTGAGCTCCAGCATCATTTTTGTGCATGAACGTTATGAAAGAGCATTTTATTGTTATTTATAAATATTTATAGAAGCAAGGAGCATACCGAAACGAATTTATATATGCAGAAATTGTACTAACATCAACTCCACAGGCTTCCGCTCTTGCTGTTAAAAGGTCAGGTTCGTGTACCCTTTGAGCTCCAGAGATTATCTCCTCACCTTTGAAAAAATGGTAAAAAGAAATTAATAAAATAAAATAGTAATTTTAATTATTTCAGGCTTTTCTGCTATAAAATCAAATCAAGTTTAGACCGGTATTAGTAATACACAAGTCCAAGCTAATCATGTGCTACCCTCACCTAAAATATTATGGGATTTGGTTTACATAAGGAAACGCTTATATTTGATGGGTCCCCTAAAAGAGACACTCTAGATTAATTTTACAACAATTGGGTATTAACATTAAGGCAACTTTTTGGGGGACTTATTTTCACTGGTCAAAGGATTACGACCGCATGAACCGGACCTTCGGTCGTAATCGTTTGACCGGTGAAAATAAGTCCCCCAAATGGAGCCTAAACTAGATTAATTTCACAAAGCTCATACGAACAATCATTTAATAATGTAACCTCCCCAGCACGTAAAAAGCAACATAACATAAACTTCAGAGATCTGAAGATTTCATATTTCTGATTTGACAAAAGCACAAAAAAACGTATAGCATCTCTCTCTAGCATCAGTGAACAGGCAGTGAGGGCCATAAAATTTTTTGTGTCGGCGGATTACTATTTGATTCGAAAAATTTTAATCAACAAATATAAAACATATGCCCATGTTATATTAATGTCATATTTTGTTACATTATGTCCATATTTTGTTACATTATGACCATATTTTGTTACATTATGACCATATTTTGTTACATTATGTCCAACTTTTGTTACATTATGTCCATATTTATAATGAATTTTTACGTACAATGTCTGAGTATGGAAAAAATATATCTATATGAAACTTTTTGTGCAATGTCTACTTTAGAAAAATATCTTCATTTTTATGATTTTTTTCGGCAAAATTATGATGCCACGGAGAGTGGGGACGGTCATTTTCCCTCACTGTCAGCTCAACTCAACCGCCTCAACATCTCTTATTATCCAATGTGCGGCATGATTGGCCCCTGCACCATGAAGCTTAAGGCTTTCCCTCCACGGCCGCAACATGGTTATTATGATCAACAATAGGCTGAGTCAGAATGTATAACCCCATATCCGGCGAGTCGTGGTCGACAGGAGTTGGACCGGCCAAGCTTCAGCAGTCCAAGTCCTATGCGAGCCGGGAGGAGGCGAGAGCTCGGCAGTCGCCTCAGCTCGCCCTGGTGGGTTGGAGCAAGTGGGGGGCGAGTGGAGCAGGTCGGCTCGCACTCACCCCAGGAAGGTTGGGAAGTAGAGGGCGAGAGGGGCAGACCGGGCCCGCACTCGCCCCGGGTCGGGGGTGAAGCGGCGAGTGCCAGCTCCATCAAGCACTCGCCGCCCCCAGCGAGCGGCGGTTTTAGGGGGCCGCTCGCCCCTGCCCCCTTGTGATGCGTTTTTACCATTCTGGCCCCGCTGGACTGTCCGTAGCCAGTTAGAACAACGGAGTTGCGCTGTTGGCAGACCCAGTTGGGCTGCACATAGCTGTTCAAAACAGCAGAGATTGGCTATTTGCATACTGTTTTCAAAAGTCTATAAATAAACCCAAGGGGATACCTCAGAGAGCATGCTCACTTGTGTCCCGGTCATCTTGCGCTTTATGAGGTACCCTTAGCTCGGCATTTGACTAAGGGGGGAAACGCTCTAAGATCTTCCGAGTGTGTGGTGGGACCTACACGCCGAGCCCTTCGGTCTGTCCCTTGTTCTTTTTTCCTTTGTTGTTTAGCTCGCGGGAGGGAAGTAAGTGGGCGATCACCCCTTCCCCAAGGGTGAACTCCACAGAGACAGAGTTTTCGGTTTCAACACAGAATTTCATCTCCCACGACCTTGTTGTCACAGTACAACCTCAGGTGACACCGGCCCTAATTTTCCCGTGTTCTTGGGCGACAACTGCCACGCATGCACGACGGGTTGCCACATAGGCCTCTTCTTCACCATAGACTCATATTTGAGCACAAAGGATTTTGATGTTTTCAGATTTAGTGTCCTTGACGGCATCCTAAAGGTGTCCTGGCTACGCACTCTGGGCGACGTCAAGCACAACTGGGATCGCCTCACTATGGATTTAGAGACATCGGGCACCTCCTGCCTTCTATAAGGGGATCTCTCCTAGGCTCGTTCACCGATCGGCTTGTGTTCCATCCTCAAGATTGTAGATTCGAAGTTCTGCAACCTGTTGTGGCACCTTGGGGATGACTCACCCTTGGAGAGATCTCCCCACACCCGGATTTTGAAATCCTCTTGAACGGACATGCGTTCCTCTTCACCCCACCCCACGGGCTTCCGCCGAATTGAGCCTCAAATCATTCCACCGTCCTCCATCCCGGTGTGACAGCAATCTTTGTTCATTTGTACAGTTACGGACATTCTCGGAAGTCTGCCATGGAGATGACAGTGGACGAGATGCTGCGCATGGGAATCATTCAGCCGAGTGCAAGCACTTTCGCGAATCTTGTCCTTCAAGAGCAAAAAAGTACGGTAGTTGACGATTTTGCGTGAACAACCATCAGATCTGTGTTTGTACCAAGAACGTGCACAAGATGGAGTTCTGCACCCACAATGGGCATTACAATTTACAAGTTTTTAGTCATGCTCTTTGGCTTGATTAACGCATGTGGAACATTCCAATATATCATGAAGGACGTCGTCCACCCGCACCTTCATAAGTTTGTCTTGGTTTTATTTGATGGCATATTGGTTTACAACTCTTGGCAGCTCCAACCCTACCACTTGGTGGTCATGCTTTTGCTTTTAACAGATCATCAGTTTGTGGCACATCACAAAGTGTCATTGGAGAGACACAAATTGCCAACTATTTGGGCAACATCATTTCTGTCATTAGGTCCATGGACCCAACCAAGGTGAAAATCATTCTCTAGCGGGAGACACCTTGCACTAAGGCAATACGAGGCTTCCTGGGTACACATGATGTTATCGTCGTTACATCCGCAACTACAGCGCGCTCGCACAACAGTTCTCCTTGAGGGGGTACACTTTGAGTGGAGCCCACTAGCTTAGGAGGCCTTCCATAGCTTACAACAAGCCTTAAGCTTCGTTTGGCGCGGCTTATTTGCTCTGGCGAGTTAGGTCAAAAAAGTCATTATCATAAAATGTATGTTTGGCAAGAGAAAGGTTATGACTGATTGACCGCTACCAAGAACATAAACTATTTCTGAGCATAAAATGCATCAATTTTTTAAGGTGAGTCAGGGCGTTCGCGAACGATGGTTCATGACCACCGCATTCACGACCACCACCACCGCGCCAAACGAAGCCTTAGTCTCTGCCCCAGTGCTCAACATTACTGATTTCACCAAGTCATTTGTCATCGAGTCTAATGTATTCAGAAAGGGCATGAGCAATCAGCCACCTCATCTCCTACTTCAGCAAAGCCTTTACGGATTGTCGATATGCAATCTCCTCTTGCGATAGTGAGTTGCGTGCACTGGTGCTGGTTATCATGCACTAAAGTTCTTATATGTTTCGCCGCCCTTTGTGGTCCATACGGATCACCGCAGCCTACGCCATTGATGGAGTTAAAAGGTGATTACTTAAGCCCGCAATTGTGGATCACCAAGCTATTGGGCCATAACTTCTCAATTGAGTACAAAGCGCGGTAACCAAACATCTTTGCGGATTCCCTTTCCCGTAAGGACGTCAATGGTATCTGTAGGTCATATCCCACTCGCAATAATTTGATATTGATGCCATCCCAGAAAACGTGTGAAGAGATCCCCACTACGCCTCCGTGTTTCAGGACCTCCAGTGAGACTCAGAGTCGTATCCTCCCTTCCGCCAAGTGGGCAAAATACATTACTGCGATCGTTTGGTGGTTGGTGATTCACCTTCGTGGATCTTGCGCCTCCTTCACGAATTTCATGCCACCTCTAGGGCAGGGAACTCGAGCGCCAATATTACCTACCGATACTTGGCCTCTATCGCGACATGATACGGTTGGTGCAGCAATTCATCACCAATTGTATGACTTGTTAGAAGACATAGTGATGGGGAACGGGCCCCGCCCGTTGATCGTATTGCCGATCCGACTCCGCGGTTGTGTCCGGAGGGTCGGCGCGAGTCGAAATGATATATTAGTTTATATATTTTGAGTATATTTTAAGGGTTTGATGCAGCCCCCATCCAGGCAAATCTGGACCATTGGATGTGATGAAGTTTATTATAAATACGAGATTAGGGCTGCAGCATGGGGGATCGAGATTTTGGGAAATAACAAGCCGCCGGCTCCTTCCCGATTCCTTCGTTCACGCCACCGGTGCCGACGCCGGAGGCCCTCCTTGGTGCCGACTCCAAGAGAGATTTGTATCTTCATCTCCTCACCCGCCATCTTCCCCATCTCCACATCCGCCGGCTCCTCCCGGCGTCCCTGCTCCCGCAACCACCGCCGCTCCCTTCTCCAGCCGCAGCAGCCGCCCGCAGGAAGCCCTCATCCGCCGGCTCCTCCCTGCGTCCCTGCTCCCGCAGTCACCGCCGCTCCTCCTGCCTGCAGATTTGGCCGCCGCAGCAGCAGCCTCCCTCCCCGACACTTCCCGCAGTCGGCCAGCCTCCCTGCAGATAACAAAGAAAAGTTAAATTCATTAGCACTTCTGTTAAAGCTATGCCAATTCAAAGTGATTGGAAAGGTTTGACTCCGCTGAATAATGCATGATTGATTGGTACTGTAGAATGCTTTTACTGCACTCTTAAGTAACATGGGATTTGAACTCTCTCCTGCTCTAAGTGCAGTTTATAGAAATTCTTTATTTTCATATATCTTGGTACTTTAATTTTATGCTTGAATCAGAGGGGGTTATTTAATTGTGGGTTTGACCCCGCGAACCCTAGCATTTACCACCCTACATCAATTGGTATCAGAGGGACCTGAAAAGTTTTCTCAAACTTTTCAATCCTTCTCCTATTCTCGAAAATCTTTTGCATACACCCATGACGCTCTCCTATTATTATGATTCTGATAATTCCGAGGATTATGATTCCTATGCTCCTCCCCCTTCCCTCCACTCAAATATCAATTCCTCGCGTGCTACTTATTATTTGCATAACTCTTCAAATGTCCCATCCATTGCATACCCCTCCTATGAATCGAGGCGAGTCTCTCGTCAAGCCTACGATTCATATTCCCCTTCTTCCACCACTTATTCCCATGAATCGAGGCGAGTCCCCTCCCATGCCTACGATTCCTATTCTCCGTCATCTACTACATATCCTTCAGTTCACCATTCCTCCTACTCGTATGATTTTCGGTCACCGTCCCCAAGAAAGAGACATTGGGTTGACCTTGGAAGAAACAAGCACGCTAGAGTGGAAGAGAGTAAGCAGAGGAGGGAAAGGGAAGAGAAAGAAGATGCCATTTGGGCAGGTTAAGTGAAGAATTGGCGTGAGAATGATGCTAAGGAGATTTTAGAGCAGCGACAGGGAAGAGCAGCAGTCTTGATATAATCTCACATCCGAGGGTTTATTCAGCGCTGATCCTTCAAGAAGATCACCAGAGCAGTCCTCGTAATTCAGTCACGCATTAGAGGATTATTACAGAGACAGTGGTACCAGACAGTGCAGAGAGCTACTCTTATCGTTCCGAGATTTGCCCGCCAGTGGATAGAGCGCAGATGGGCATCCAGTCTGATGGTGGTAGTACCACCCCATGAACCTTCGCGACGTCTGCTCACTTTATGGATTTGTCACAGTGGTTTGAGCAGTCACTTCTCAGCTCGGCAGGGGACCCTTTTCTGATGTTTGATAATGCCCCTGATGGCAAATCGGTTGGTTTGGATATGAGCCCAGGCTGGGTGGGGCGTGGTGATGACTTGTTGCAGTTTGCTCAGATTGATTGGTCCCCAGGTGATTGCGACCCAGGTGATACTAAGACAGATCGATACATCTTTGTTCACACCGCCGATCGATATGATCATTTGCAGTGCAGGGTTAGAGAGCGCTGCCCCCTTACCAGTTGCTACAGTTTTCCGTCAGATTCTGAGATTGAGGCCGCCGCCCAAGCCTCCCAAAGGCAGTGATTACATTAATTGCAGCATCGTGACACCAGCATCTGGGATTGGAGGCTTTTATCTGATGATTGGTGACAGTGGGAAACAGTGCAGACCACCCGCGAAGCCTCCTTGGAAGCCCTAAAGATTTGAGGGCAAATCTTCTCCAACAAGGGGAAAATGATGGGGAACGGGCCCCGCCCGTTGATCGTATTGCCGATCCGACTCCGCGGTTGTGTCCGGAGGGTCGGCGCGAGTCGAAATGATATATTAGTTTATATATTTTGAGTTTATTTTAAGGGTTTGATGCAGCCCTCATCCGGACAAATCTGGACCATTGGATGAGATGAAGTTTATCATAAATACGAGATTAGGGCTGCAGCATGGGGGATCGAGATTTTGGGAAAGAACAAGCCGTCGGCTCCTTCCCGATTCCTTCGGTCACGCCACCGGTGCCGAATCCGGAGGCCCTCCTTGGTGCCGACTCCAAGAGAGATTTGTATCTTAATCTCCTCACCCGCCATCTTCCCCATCTCCACATCCGCCGGCTCCTCCCGGCGTCCGTGCTCCCGCAACCACCGTCGCTCCCTTCTCCATCCGCGGCAGCCGCCCGCAGGAAGCCCTCATCCGCAGGCTCCTCCCTGCGTCCCTGCTCCCGCAGTCACCGCCGCTCCTCCTGCCTGCAGATTTGGCCGCCGCAGCAGCAGCCGCCCTCCCCGACACTTCCCGCAGCCGGCCAGCCTCCCTGCAGATAACAAAGAAAAGTTAAATTCATTAGCACTTATGTTAAAGCAATGCCAATTCAAAGTGATTGGAAAGGTTTGACTCCGCTGAATAATGCATGATTGATTGGTACTGTAGAATGCTTTTACTGCACTCTTAAGTAACATGGGATTTGAACTTTCTCCTGCTCTAAGTGCAGTTTACAGAAATTTTTTATTTTCATATATCTTGGTACTTTAATTTTATACTTGAATCAGAGGGGGTTATTTAATTGTGGGTTTGGCCCCGCGAACCCTAGCGTTTACCACCCTACATCACATAGTACCAAACTTTTGCCACAACCATGTTGCTCCAACACCTTCTGGTACCGTACGTCGTTTAAGAGGACATTTTCATGGACTTCATCACTCTCCTACATTGCTCTTAGGGCTATGATTGTTTTTTGGTCATCGTGGACCGCCTCGCCAAGTACGGCCACCTCATGCCTAACAAGCATCCATACAGGTCAGATGCATTACCCGGATTTCCATAAAGGAGGTGGTTCGCCTGCTAATGCGATCTCGGCAAATGCAACGGTCGTTTAAGTAATATAAAATGGGAATAAATCTCCGAGTATCGATCTCTCGAGGAATACGGACGTGTACGATAATTTTTCCAATTGAGCAAATTAATTATAAAGACAAACTAAAAAATCGTAGATTGATTTTGGCTTTTGAAAACAAAATCAAAAGAAACTACACTAAACAAGTGTAGGTCGCCGGCACGGCTTCGCTCCTTCACGGGTCGCAGGCCTCCGCGGGTCGCACTCTGCTTCACACACAAGCACAATCGCAATATCAACACAATTATGAACCAAACTTGCAAGAGCAAGGCTCAATTAACATACAGCTGAAATATATTAGGAATTATATTTCATTAACATTCATAGACAAGCACAAAAAGGGAGTTCCTAAACATAGATCTCAATCACACTCCATAAGTGATATGGGAAACAAACCAAAAAGAAATTACAAAAGAGATAGGTTAGGAATACAATATAACCAAGGCCCAAGGCTCTTCCTTGGAAGCAAAGGAGGTTGCAAGACTCCTATAACTCTCAAGGCTACAATCCGGGATCCTTGAGGGTTGAGGCGCTGCCATCGAAGTCTCACCCGTCTTCTTGGCGGTCACCTCTTGATCGAGTCGAAATCCAACCCTTAGTAAGCTCTTGAATCTATAAACACCTAATATCACCTTCTTAAAGCCCTTGGAGGCGGAGAGGAGCTAGAGCGAAACCCTAGATCAAAGAGGCGAAACAGGACCTAAAACGACGGAGGGAATGAAGAGGATCCGTCATAATCCCAAAAACAACATTTTTATAGGAAAAACGGGTGCACAGGCGCGCAACACAAAGCGCACGCAGGTGCGTGAAGCTAACATAGCAAAACCATGCTCTCCCATGTTGTGCACGCCGCACGCACATCTGTACACGCGTGGGCGAAAATTACACGAACAAATTTGGATCACATAAATGAAAACTACAAGAAAACACAGCAAAAACACATTTCAGTTTAGACGCCATTTTGAACACCTATGATGTAGGGTAGGCTGCGTGGTGCGCAAAACTTAGGAATCTATGTGAGAATGCGAGTGTGACACGTTAATCCGACTCTAAATGCAATGCGCTCGTCAGTGATGAAGACAAATAATTATGAACAATGATAACTTATATTTAACACCACGCAAATATTTAGAATTGAAAATAACTAATTAATTTGGCAATTTTATAATGGCTTTCGTCCGCTCGGAGGGCCAAAGCAAAGTGTGCGGCAAATAACTCCACCTGCAAATTATTAGCGAACAAAGACAATTTCTACTAACCAGAATCACAGCACATACATTTATTCACCAATGAAAATGTAAAATCAAATAAGTCAATACCACAAAATAAACTGACAAATTAGCGGGCTGAACCGAGACACTGAAGAATTAGAATCTGGGTGTGTCGATCGGCGATCGGAGGTGAAACCGGCGGCGAGACAACGATGGCGGTGGCTGTCCTTGGTGGTAAACGATGAGATCGGACAAGAAAACGGTAGATCCGGCCACGTATAAGTAGATCCGTACCGGGGAAGGGTAGATCCGATGTGTAAGAACGGATCCGACCTAAAATGGTAATATGAGTGGAGGAAACGACGGATCGGGGGCTGAAATTCTCAGATCTAAATTGATCTTGAGAATAGGGACTGTTTGGTGTGGATCCACGGAAGGGGATGGAGGTGGTTGTCGGCAAGGGCTAAAGGGGCTTGGGTGGTGGCCGGTTTGAAGGGGGGCAGCGGGTGGCTTGCTGGAGGGTGGGAGAGGCCAGCGGCCTGGAATAGGAGAGGGGAGGCGGCGGAACAGTGAGGGAGAGGGGGGCGGCTGCTGGGGTGCAGAAGGCCAGTGGTTTTTTTTTTTTTGGGGGGGGGGGGGGGGAGGAGGATGGTGGTCGGCGGCTAGAAGTAGGGTTTGAGAGAGGGAAAACAAGGGCAAGGGTAGGGGGTACCTTGGGGGGAAGAACGACCACCTAAGAGTCGTCACCTAGGGTTTCATGGCGTCGGCATCGGGGAGGGATCGCTGGAATCTGGGAATGAAGTTCTCCAAATTCTGCAATGGCCTCTTTTCATCCCCTACACATCTATTAATAAGAAAAGAACTAGGGCATCCCCATCAGAGGTCACAAAATACGTGAAAAAACAAAAAAAACTAATATATGTTTTTGACTCGCGGCGACGTGTCGGACGCAACCGCGGAGTCGGATCGACGATCTGATCAAGCCTTCCTGCGCGAATAAAAGAATGTGGGTCCCGCCTTGCGACGAACCCCTCCAGGTGCATGATTTGATGGATCTCCATCAACTCCCCCCAACTGAAAAGCCCTCATCTCTGAGGAATGGAGATGATCGTACTGAGGTCGAAGTCCACGGACGAGTCGATCAAGCTCTGCCGGTAATATTCAAGTGTCGTCTGCGTCAGGGTGGCCCTGCCATTGTACCAAGTAGCGACATCGCGGTCCGTCCGTGGTGGGAACAAACTGATGGGATCTGACCTTTGTGATTCACTCATCTCTCGAAAGGTGGATCCTGGTGCAATCGGTGGTGAAACCAGAGAAGACGAGTCCCCGGGTGGGTGGGTGGTAGCACAAGGTGGGCTGTGGTGGCCAACAGACGTAGGTGGGGTAAGGGAGTGGTAAGGCAACGAAAGTGGGGGCGGCGGCGACTGGGCATCTCCACTGCTCGGTTCCACATACTCGTGAGTCTCATAGTACGACATCAGATCCTCGACATTAAATACCTGGTGAATTCCCATACTAGCCGGGATATCGAGCCGGTAGGTATTTGTCCTAATACGACTAATAATATAGTACAGACTCATTCGCCTTACGGTTAGCTTTTTGGCAGGCACCGAGGGGAGTTTCTTTTGGCGGATTCGCACCATTACTTTTTTGCCTGCATTAAATATTTGTTCTCGCATTCGCTTACCTGCATAAGTTTTATAACGTTCATTACTCATTATTATTCGTCGGCGAACCGACTCATGCAAATGCTGTGCAAAAGACTCAGCAGACTCACTAGGACGCGCCTCTAAAGGACTCGAGATGAGGTCAATGGGCTTCCGAGGGTCGTACCCTGATACTACATGGAATGCACTCAACCCGGTGGACCTATTGATTGAGCTATTGTAGGCGAACTCTGCAATGGGAAGATCTAAGTCCCAGCTACCGACATGCTCTCCTACTAGACACCGCAAGAGATTCTCTAAGCTCTTGTTCACTACTTCAGTCTACATGTCCGTCTGCGGATGATATGTTAAGGAGAACCTAAGGATGGTGTCGGTCTTATGTCACAGGGTCTTCCCGAAGTAACTCATAAACCTCACATCGCGGTCTGACACGATCGACTTGGGTAGGTCATGCAAACGAAAAACATCCCTCATGAAGATAGATGCAACATGAGTCGCATCTGGCATCTTAAGGCAAGAGATAAAGTATGTCATCTTCGAAAAACGATCGACCACCACGAAGATGGAGTCGTATTTTCGTAGGGTGCGGGGAAGTCCGAGAACAAAATCCATGCTAATGTCCTCCCAAGGGCGGTGGGGGACAGATAAAGGTGTGTACAGACCCGTGTTCTGTTTGGTACCCTTCACCGTTTGGCAGATACGGCAGTGGAGGACAACGTGAGTCACGTCCTTCTTAAGACTGGGCCAATAAAGACGGTCCTCGACAATGGCTATGAACTTATCTTGCCCAAAGTGCCCTGCGCCTCCACGCGCGTGCAATTCCCAAATCAAATAATTACGGTATGATGTCTGGGGAATGCACAGGCGGGAGCCCCGGTACAGATATCCCTCAAAAATCTGATATCCCTCAACAGGGTCTGGTGGGTCTCGGGACATGGCAGTATAAATCTCGCCAAAGTCTAGGCATGTCGGAAAATCCAGAATACCTTAGCCTGCCCGACCAGCTTCATTTTTCTGAAGCGAACGCAACGCTCATCACTCATCTCATACCACTCAAAATAGTGGTCTATGTCAAAGAGCTAATCGCTGAAGGCTTTTGCATCTAGTCGACCATCGAACGAAGGGGCGTCGAGTCGAATACAACGAGTGATGTCGTGGTGGTGGCCTCCCCTCCGTGGGTCGAGATAATCCTCGAGGTACTCGTCATGGGCGTAGTCGTATCGAGCGGGTGGGGGACCACGCTCTCTCTGACCCGGGGGATAATATTCATCATGGTGATGATCACGGTGACCGTGTGGGGGCACACGATCTCTGGGGTCAGGCTGTGGCTGACGTGGCATACAATACTCATCACGCTGATAGGGAAGCCTATCCCGCGTCGGAGCTTGCCTATGCTCCATCACAAAGTCAGGATTTTGCATTACCGGCGGAATTGGGGCTCGATGAGGAATATCATGACGGTGGAGGTCTGCTGGAGGCTGACCATCTCTCGGACGCTGGTCATTATGTGGAGGAGCATCAGGGTCGTCCTCAAGTGACTCGTCATGGTGTTTTGGAGTGTCCCTGGCATTCTCTAAGTGGTCTAAACGAAGATTCACCTCGACAAGATCATGGCGCACATCGTTGAAATGGGCACCTAAAGCGCCAAAACGGTCTAGGATAAGGCGCTTAAACTCAACAAAAGCGGCGCCCGAATTCGAACTTGTCGTTCGATCGTCGGTGACTTGCGGCTCTACCATGCTTCTTCTAAAGATCCTACCACTACGGAGCATGCAAATGGTCTAACCTCCCTCTGATATCAAAATGATGTAGGGTAGACTACGTGGTGCGCAAAACCTAGGGCCCTAGGTGGGAATGCAAGTGTGACACGTTAATCCGACTCTAAATGTAATGCGGTCGTCAGTGATGACGGCAAATAATTATGAGCAATGATAACTTATATTTAACACCACGCAAATATTAAAAATTGAAAAACAACTAATTAATTTGACAATTTTATAATGGCATTCCTCCGCTCGGAGGGCCAAAGCAAAGCATGCAGTGAATAACTCCACATGCAAATTATTAGCGCGCCGAAATAATTTCTACTAGCCAGAATCACAGCACATACATTTATTCACCAATGAAAATGTCAAATCAAATAAGCCAATACCACAAAATAAACTTACAAAGTAGCGAGCTGAACCGACACTGAAGAATTAGGATCTAGGTATGTAGATCGGCGATCGGAGGTGGAACCGGCGGCGAGACAACGATGGTGGTGGCTGTCCTTAGCGGTAAACGGTGAGATCGGACAAGAAAACGGTGGATCCGGCTAGGTACAAGTAGATCCGGATCGGGGAAGGGTAGATCTGATGTGTAAGAACGGATCTGTGCTAAAATGGTAATATGACTGGAGGGAAACGACGGATCGGGGGCTAAAATTCTCAGATCTAGATTGAACTTGAGAATATGGGCTTTTTGGTGGTGGATCCACGAAAGGGGATGGAGGTGGTTGTCGGCTAGGGCTAAAGGGGCTTGGGTGGTGGCCGGTTTGAAGTGGGGGCAGTGGGCGGCTTGTTGGAGGGTGGGAGAGGGTAGCGTCCTGGAATAGTGAGGGAGAGGGGGCGGCAGGGCGACTGCTGGGGTGCAGCAGGCCGGTTGTTTTGGCGGAGGTTTGGATTGTGGTCGGCGACTGGAAGTAGGGTTTGAGAGTGTGAAAACAAGGGCAAGGGTAGGGGGTGCCTTGGGGGGAGAACAAGCACCGAGGAGTCGTCACCTAGGGTTCCACGACGTCGGCACCGGGGAGGGATCGCTGGAATCTGGGAATGAAGTTCTCCAAATTCTATGATGACCTCTTTTCAGCCCCTACACATCTATTTATAAGAAAAGAACTAGGGCATCCCCATTAACGGCTATGATTGGCCGGCGGGGTCGTGCACAAAATACGTGAAAATAAAACAAAAAAAATTAATATATGTTTTTGACTCGCGGTGATGTGTCGGACGCAACCGCGGAGTCGGATCAACGATCTGATCAAGCCTTCTTGCGCGAATAAATGAACGTGGGTCATGTCTTGCAGCGAAACCCTTCAGGTGCATGATTTGATGGATCCCCATCACCCTAGAGTACGAATTAGCAAAAGTATTCTACATCAAAATTTTAGCAACCGATGTCTAGTTTCCAGAACTTTTGAAATTTCCAGAATTGAAGCTCTGTAGCCAAAGATATGGCCGATCGAGTGAACCATGGTCAAAACTAGACTACAGATATGCACGTGTGCGCGCAATAAGCACACACGCGTGCGCTCTGTGCAGATTTACAAAACTCGGTTTTTATAACCCAATATTGATACCTAAACACCACATATTGCTCCCAAGGTATCCATATATCATAAAATTAAGAGTGCATGTCATATTACATGATTATTACATATATTAAGGATAAAATACATATATTAGGGATAAAATACATATATTAAGGATAAAATACATATATTAAGGATAAAATACATATATTAAGGATAAAATACGATGAAAATGAGCTAAATGCATGGCGAAATCACTATATAAAAAACACTCATCAAACGCCCTTAAACTTGGATCTTTGCTTATAGGGAGTACGAGAGACTAATTACAAATTAAAAAATAAAGATGGGTGGTGGATAGAGAAGTCTCATGCCCATGGAGAGCAAAAATAGACTAATGAAACGTTCTAGGCAATACAAAATTAATTACAAACTTTCTATGCAATTTATCAAAACATGGCATATCCACATCTACGAAAGAAAATAATCGATTCGTCCTAAGCCTGATGTAACTTGAAAGTAGTGTGAACAATCAGATCAACATTATACCCTCAAGACTATGGGACGACCTCCAAAGAAATCAATCAATGACGATGGTCATAGGCTCGTCCGATCACACCTTCTCCACTACACTAATAAAAGTTAACTCTAACAATCGTAAGGGCTTGAATTAGGATGGAATGTGTAGGCTTTGGTTTATGGGGAAAAATCAAGGATAGGCATGCCCAAAAAGCTCAGCGGGCACGGGCCGGGACTGTTGGGCCTGGGCTTTTTCCACCTGAGCTCGAGCCTAACTTTAGGCGGGCTTGGGCACCAGCTCCAGCAGGGGACCTGCCAAGGCCCCCAAGGCCGGGCCGGGTCAAAGCCAGGCCCAGTTAATAAATCCTGCACATAGGATTTAATAAAATCCCTCCTGACAGGAGGAATTTAATTACTATCTCGCCTATTCAGGCAGGATTTTAATTAAATCATGCCTAAATATGCGAGATTTAATTAAATCCCGCATTTAATTAAACCATGCTTATTTAAGTGGGATTTAATTAAATCCAGCCTATTTAGGTGCGATTAAATTAAATCTCACCCGGGCTCAAGTTAGGCCTAGGCTTAGCCAAGCCTGGCCCTGTCCAGGCACTGGGCCGGACTTTGAGCATAAATGGGGCTCTGTTGGGCCCCCAGAGACCGTCGTGGGCCCGATCCCGGGCTTTTCCCGGACCTGGCCCAAGACGCCCCCCCCCCCCCCCCCCCCCCCGCCCACACCCCAGGCCCGGTCTTTTTGAACGTGTTTAAATAAAAATAAATGTGACAGCTTAATCTACACAAACCAAATGTGAGCTTAACATCGAAAATAATAGTAAATACAACCCAGCAAAAAGAGGTGTGAGTGACACCCCCAGACTTGGACTTTGGAATTGGGGTCACTCCCAACCATGTCAAACACCATAAATTATATAACCAAACAAATTTTTATACTTGTTTATTTTCTTTTTAATCATAATTTTTTCTTCTCTTTTTCTTTCTCATCATTTTCAATCCGAAATTCAGCACCCAAAATGAAGACAAGAAATTTTCACCAACAATCACACAATCAACCACCACTTCAAAATAATAAATATAAGAGATATTTTTGATTTAGCACAAATTAAGAATGAATATATAGGTTAGGCAATTTGACCTTGGTGGTGTGTTGGTGGGGGCGAAATCAATAAAGTTGGTGAAAGGCACAAAGTGGCTCGGCAATGGATGATGACGTTATGGACAGGATGCAAAGGCTCAAACTATCCAAGAAAAGTGCTTAGTCATTTTAATAAAGTAAATCCTAAGTTGTGCAAATGCCTCTAAGATCTCTATGGATGAGTTCTAGACATCAAGAAAGGACATTCTTTCATCGTGACAGGATAATACGTCTCTAGAGACAACTACACATGATTTACACTAGCATTCAGATACGATCGTGTTCAAACAAGAAGTGAATATTGACCGCTGATAAATAGTAAAAAGGGTGTAATTAAGCTTATGGAAAGAATTTTACTCCAGAACTATTCGTACCCAAGAACATGTGCACTCGACAAGGAACACTGCACAAGTCAACTATACATTACCGGAATCAATCTTTAATTATAAATTAGGCTGACATAAACACCAATAAAATAAAAGAAGAACACGGGATTAACAACTATCCAAGTAATTGTGAGTGGGGGCAAAAATGAAAATTAAATGAGCGAGAAAAATTGAATAAAAAAAATGATGCAAATTGAAATTTAACTAATTATGCTAGACTAGAAAAATAAAATTGCAAATAAAAATAAGATAACTACTGTGTTTATTGTCTTCCAGCATGCCTTATTTTTAAATTTAAAAAGTGTTAACAGATAGGAGTATGAAAAGAAAAACGAATAGCTAACTGTTCTAATATTGTGTCGGGAGCGGGTACCGATATGACGATAAAACAGCCAGCTCACTGCTTAAATAATACCTACACTTCACAGATAGAGGTAACATAAAGTAAAAAGAGGAGTGCTCTGCTCACTAATCTCACCTAAATATATGTTCTTGCCCGATAAGATATTGTCTTTCACAGGAGGAGAATAGGTGGAGAAGGAAATGAGTGGAGCCATCCCGCATCGAGTTCGTCAAGTATCGGCGGGTGTTCCACTGATCACTCCCACTAATATGGAGAGTGTGGGAGCCACGCAAGCAATGTGGGCATCATCAACTGGTGAAGTTGTAGGTACTTCCTCAATAAGTGAGATGTCCCCATCGAACTTTTACGGCCCGACTACAATC
The DNA here is from genome assembly GCA_039583875.1 of Platanthera guangdongensis. Classification (NCBI taxonomy): domain Eukaryota; kingdom Viridiplantae; phylum Streptophyta; class Magnoliopsida; order Asparagales; family Orchidaceae; genus Platanthera; species Platanthera guangdongensis. The sequence continues at coordinate 85,375,707 of CM077159.1, forward strand.
CCTGAACAATTCGCTGCATGATGGCGACAACAGGATCAGTGGAAATGAGTGCAGAAAGGATACACAATGGAGGAACTTTGTCAAACGCATATTCAAAGAATATATGGGTCGGTTCCTCCGGGGGTGAATCTAAAAGAGGTGATGAATGTGTAGGGAGAGGATACTTCACCATGTCATTGCACTGATCAAAAGGGATTCTGATGGGAATATCCGCAGCGGTCCCCATAGACACGGTGGTACTGTGTATATATCATCAAAGGTTGAAGGACGTTGGAATGAGAAGGGGATGAGATGATTCAAATATCGGGTTCATCATTCTCCATCTGGCGTTGAAACACAACGCAATCCTTCAACGACGACAAAACAAGCATTGTTTTCAATTTCCTCTCGGCCTTTGATGGGGCGGACTAAAATACGAGGACAATGCATGTTGTGAGCAAGCATAGTTATGAGAATTGGGCACGCCGTATGAAGTACCAAAGGATGTTGGTGTTCCATAGGGTTATCCATATAAATTATAGCTATGGTCTCCCGCATAACAGTATCACTACTATGATAAAATGCCCCGCATCACCGGTATCAAGAATATGAACACATGATGTTGCGGAGGTGGATCCAGAAAAATAGAATTTTGCAATAACTGGCTGCGCACTACAATAAAAACACATTGGGAAACCTGGGCGATAAGGAGAAATTAAATTTTAAAACAAGAAACAAAATTTAAAAGGCAGAATAAAGGAAGACCTTTACAATTAATTTATCAAGCAGACAAACATCACAACAGTATTTTCTGGTAAAGGAAGACCTTTACAATTAATTTATCAAGCAGACAAACATCACAACAGTATTTTCTGGTAACGACACCAAATTACTTGATGTGATCTCGGCAAGTGCACCGATCGTTCAAGTAATACGGACGTATACGATAATTTTTTCAATTGAGCAAATTAATTATAAAGATAAACTAAAAGATCGTTGACCGTTTTGGGTTTTGAAAATAAAATAAAAAGAAACTACACTCGAGGGATGCGGGTCGCCGGAAGCACTACTTCGCTCTTCCACGGCTCGTAGTCCTCCGCTACGCACCTCCGCGGGTCGCACTCCTCGGTTTCGCACACAAGTACAAGCACAATATCAACACAACCATCAACTAAACTTGCAAGAGCAAGGCTCAATCAACATAAAGTCGAAATATGTTAGGAACTATATTTCATTAACGTTTATAGACAAGCATTAAAATGGAGTTCCTAAACATGGATCTCAACCACACTCCATAAATGATAAGGGAAACAAAGGAAGAAGAAAATACAAAAGAGATAAGTTTGGAATACAATACAACCAAGGCCCAAGTCTCTTCCTTGGAAGCAAAGGAGGTTGCAAGACTACTGTAACTCCGAAGGCTACAATAGAGGATTTTTGAGGATTCTTGAGGTGGAGAGGAGAGCTTAGGATGAAACCCTGGCTCAAAAAGGCAAAACATGACCTAAAACGGCGAAGGGGGAGAAGAGGATCCATCAAAATCCCCAAAACAAAGTTTTTATAGAAAAAACAGGCGCACGCGCGTGCACCACAAAGCAGACGCACGTGCGTGAAGTTAACATAGAAAAAAACTTGCTCTCTCAGGTTATGCACACACATTTGGGCACGCGCGCACGCACGCACAAATTCAGATCACATAAATGAAAACTGTAAGAAAATGTAGGAAAAATACATCTGTCCAGATCGGACGCCATGTTGACCACCCTAGAAGCCAAATTAGGAAATGTGTTATACAACAAAGTTGTAGCCACAGATCTCGAGTTTCCAGATCTTTCGAAATTTCCAGAATCGAAGCTCTATATCAAAAGATATGGCCGGTTGAGAACCATCGTCAGAACTAGACTGCAGATATGCACGAGTGTGTGCAATAGGCACACGCACGTGCGCTCTGTTCACATTTACAAAACTTGATTTTACGACACAAAATTGATACCTAAACACCACATATTGCTCCCAATTCTTATATTAAAAAATTAAGAATCAATGTGATATTACGTGATTATTACATATATTAGGGATAAAATACGATGAAAACAACTAAAAGGCATGGCGAAATCACGATATAAAATACGCTCATCACCTCCACGACTTTCCATGTTCCATTAGTAGCGATCACGACCTGGTGCTTATGAGTTCCTTCTAGCTTGAGTTGTTTCGCCTACAGGGCATCAAGCTCAACTTCAACATGGCCTACAACTCACAAACCAATGGGCAAACAAAGATCCTCAACCGTTGTGTCGCCACGTACTTGCATTGTTTCTCTACCGAGCAGCCCCGTTGGAGGACTCAATGGGAAGAGTTATGGCACAACGCCTCCTACCAGACCGCTACTAGCTCGATTTTCTTGCAGGTGATCTACAAGCAATCGTCTACGAAGCTCCCATATATTATGTCTGGGGAAAGTCAAGTGCAAGTTTTGGCTCAAAATCTCCAAGACTGTGATGAGGCCCTCCAACAAATGAAGAGAGATCGCCTCAGAGCTCAGCAATGAGGGGTCCAGCAAGCCACGGCTCAAGAGGGGTACTCCAAGCCACCTTGTCCAAGGAGCAAAAGACTGACTTCGATCCACATTATGAGCCTGCTACAGTGTGGGGTTCCCACACCAAGGACATTCAGGGTCAACTAGAGGAACATGTTCTCATTCAGTGGAAGGGCCTAACATTGGAGGAACCCACATGGATCATGATGGAGGAGGTCTGATGCAGTGGCAAGCAGACAGGAACTTCAATAAATGAACATGCAATCTAAATGCAGTGCATGTGCAAACATGAGATAACAATTCGGATCAAGATCATCAAACAAGTAATAAAATTTAGCAAAGCTCGAAACAACAAATTTAACAATTGAAAATAGGCATTAACGAATAAAGAACAATTATAATTAACCAACAAAATGAGGCGCAATTCCATTCAAATACACTGAATGCGTCGGGCAAGTTAAACGATGAATAAGGATCACAAACACTTACGAGAATTCAACCCCAAAGAAATAGTTCATTACCAAAGCAAACAACATCGAAAATAAAACATCCATACCTCAATTTTCTCGTGTGTCTGTGTGGTGCGGGAATAGGGATGTGAAGACGAAGGTGGTTCCGGCCTTGACACGATGGTGGCGCCACAGATCTGCTGCGGGGAGGGTTAGACGAGGCAGATCTGAAAGTGATAGGTGGAGGGGAGGCTGCTGGTGGCTGGATTTTGGTGGGAAGGGTTGCAAGGAGGCTTCGGGTGGCAGGACATGTACGGGGAAGGGTAGCGAGGAGGCTAGTTGGGTAGGGAGGGTTGGGGAACGGGCGGCTGGATGAGTCTAGGGAGTCGATGGGCTGTAAAAAGGCTTATTGAGGTTGGGGAACAAGAGGATTGGCAACGGGCTTAGCAGAAGAGGGGCGAAGTGAGGCCGGGAGGGGAAGAGAGGAGGGGTAGCAGACTAGGGAAGGTCGAATCTAGCGGCGGAAGGCACGAACGGTAGCAACGAAGACCCGGAGTCCACCGGGGAGACCAGTCGGTTGCAAGAGCAACTTTCGATCCCTAATCCTGCCACACGCATGAGAATTTATAGAGAGGGGGAAAATAAAACTAGGCCACCCGGATCGGACGACTATTAATGTTCGGGCCGATCGAGTGCAAAATATAACATGAAATACATAGACTAATATATCAAACTGACTCGGAACGACCATCTGGGCGCCTCCGCGGACTCGGATCGCCCAAATAGGTCACTGATCACCGCCTCCTGCGGGAATAAATGTGCGCATGTCATCGATCGCTATCAACTTCCCCCAACTTGAAAGAACTCATCTCTGATGAGTGAAGACGGTCGTACTCTCGGCATAAGTCCAGGAAGAGTCTCTCAAGCTCCTCAGCAGAAATACAAATATCGTCAGAAACCGGGAGGGCGAGCCAATGAACCCGGTATCGCAAAACCAACCGATCGCCCATCGTAGTGAAGTCGTGACCAATGATCTGTAGTGCATCTCCGGTAGGCGTAGGCGATTGTCGAACCAATGCATCTCCGTCTGGAAGTGGTGTTGGTGGAACTGTCGGAGGGGTGGTGTGGTCCTCCGAGCGATGCTCAACCGCCCGCAACTTCCTGGGTATGGTGGGTGTATAGGTGCTAGAGAGGGATGGGGCAAGCTATGGCTCAGGGGTAGGGGCAGATAATGAGTCAACATACACTCGCTCCTTGTAGTATGGAGTTAAATCCTCCACATTGAACACACGGTGAATTCCCATTGCTGGGGGATATCAAACTCATAAGCGTTCGCATCAATCCTTCGAGTGACTATATAGGGGCTAATTCAGCGGGAACTTAACTTCTTCGCTGCCCCCTGTGGGAGCCTCTCAAGCCGAAGGCGGACCATAACTTGTTCTCCCACGTCAAAACCTTGCTCCCTCCTGTGCAAGTCGGCCTGAGCTTTATAATTGTCATTACTAGCTATGATCTTTATCCGGATTGTCTCATGAAGTGCGTGTATATGCTGAGTGAACGACTCGGCGAACTCACTAGGTCGGGCCTCTAACAGGACGTCAACCAGGTCGACGGGTTTTCTAGGATCGTGACCTAACATGACATGAAATGGACTTAGACCTGTGGTCCTACTGACCGAACTAATGTATGCAAAGTCCGCGACAGGCAGGACCGAGTCCCATGTAGACGGACTATCCCAAACGAGATAATGCAACAGGGTCCCAAGGCTACGGTTGACAACTTTCGTCTATCCATTCGTTTGTGGGTGATGTGCGGTGGAGAACTTCAGTGTTGTACCGGTCTTCTTCCACAACAACTTCCAAAAAATAACTCATAAAGCGGACTTCACGATCAGAGACAATAGAAGTGGGCAACACATGACACTTGAAAACCTCCCTGAAAAACAAGGCCGCCACATGGAGGGCATCGAACGTCCTATGAAACCAAAAAAAAGCGGGTCATCTTCGAGAAGCGGTCCACGACAACGAAAATTGCATCAAACTTTAGTTGTGTGCGGGAAGCCCAAGTATAAAATACAAAGAAATATTTTCCCAGGGTCTATGGGGAATAGGTAACGGAGTGTATAAACTTGGGGACTGTCGGGATCCCTTTGCCGTCTGGCAGATACAACAATGACGAACGACCCGAGAAACATCCTTCTTCAGGCCAGGCAAGGCCAAAAGAAGCAGTCTTTGACTAACACAATCGTCTTGTCGCGCCCAAAATGTTTCGAGGCCCCGCCCACGTGCAGCTCCAAGACGAGGAAGTCCTGAAGGGAAGTCTGTGGCACACAAAGGCGAGATCCATAGAATAGATAGCCCTCGGAAAGGATAAAACTCTCACGGGGCTCAGAAGGGTCCCTCGATAAGGCAGAGTAGATGTCACCAAAGTCCGGGCACTCGGGATAGTCATGTCGGATAAGCTCAAATCCCTTCACTCGCGCGCTCAAGGTGTGGAGAATGGTGATCAGGCGACTCAACGCATCAGCCGGCTTGTTTTCAACACCAGATCAATGCTTGAGAACATAGTGATACACCTGCATGAACTCCACCCATTTCGCGTGACGGTAGCCAAACTTCTTTTGTGAATCCAGATATTGTAAGGCCTGATGATCAGAGTACAGAACAAACTCCTTGTGTAGGAGATAGTGACGCCAATACCAGAGTACTTGTATGACAGCGTAGAGCTCTCGATTATAATGGGAGTGCTTCTGACGGGCATCATTCAGCTTCTCACTGAAGTAGGCAACTGGATGACCCTCCTAGCTCAGTATCCCCCCCCCCCCCGCCCACGCCCACTCCAGACGCGTTGCACGCGACCTGGAATTCCATGAAAAAATCTAGAAGGCACAAAATGGGAGTTGTCAATAGTTTCTCCTTAATCTCCTCAAATGCTCGGGTGACCGTTGCAGTTCAGGCAAAATACCCCTTGCGGAGGCAGCTCGTAATGAGGGCCATGATCGAGCTAAACACTCGAACAAACCTCCTATAAAAGGTGACGAGACCGTGGATGCTTCGGGCCTCATGGATATTAGCCGGGAGCCACTCACAAATCGACTTGACCTTTTCCGACTGAGATACTGGACTCCAAGACAATATATCCTAAGAATTGTACAGATGAAGTCAGGAACGAACACTTCTTCAGGTTGACATACAGATGCTCCTTCCGTAAGAGATAGAATACCAAACGAATATGGTACAAGTGATCAGCCCGGTCCTAGCCGTCATCCACTCGCCCCCTTCTCGTACCCTAATCTGATGTGTTGGAACACCCTATTACTAATTTGGGTCAGGATCACTATGTCTTTAGGAAACCTGTTTTTGACCTCATGTATAGATCTAAAGGTCAATTAGAATTGAGTCTAAGGGTTAGAAGTCTAGGTTTGGAAGTTGTCCTCAAGACCAAGGATTTTCAGTTTGAGACTAAGTCATATCGTCGAGCTCAGTACGACGATTCGTCGAACTCCAATCGACGATCGTCTAGCTCAACTTCGACAGATCGTCGAACTCCATTCGACGATCGCTGAGCTCAACTTCAACAAATCGTCGAACTCCATTCGACGATCTGCGAGCTCAGTTCGACGATCTTGACTCAGTATTGGATCTCTATCTCTGAGCTCAGTTCGACGATCTTTGAGCTCAGATCGACGATTTTTTTTTCTGTATAAGTCCAAATCGCGGAGCTCAGTTCGACGATAGCAGAGCTCAGTTCGACGTTTTCTGATGAGTTAAAGGATTTTTCAAGATTCAAATTCAGGAGTTATTCATCAATTAATTCAGAAGATTTTCTAGCCGTTTTCATTTATTCTAAACCAAGTTTCAAGGGATTATCAAGGAATGTTTCTTTGTACTTTCCTCCAGAAGACATTTGCAATTAAGGATGCAATTAATGACAGGCCAACGGCTATTCTTGACAGAGGATGATTTTCTATTCAGTAGCAGAGAATAAAATACAAGATTTTTGAATCTCTCTATCACTCAGAACACAGACAAGAAGAACAAGAACAAAATATTCTCTGTCTCAAAGAATGCTCTCAAGAACACACATCCAAGGAGATCAAACCTTCTGAAATCTTCTGATCTCTCTTGTCTCAAGTGTTCAAGGCCAACATCTTTCAAGACTCCAGACACCTAACATTTCAGCTGTTGCTGAAATCATCATTTGCTGGAGATCAACTTCTGAAGGCCTATCATCCTATAGCAAAGCTTCATTTCCTGAACATCTCAAAAACTCAGGGGGAGCTTTGACAACATCAAATCCACATAGTCTTCTCAGCTGCTGTGAGAAAGAGAAGACTTCCATAAATCTCTCATCCTCATCTCTGTAAAGGGTTTTTCAAACTCCCTTCAAAAGTTTGTGCTTGGTTTTTGAGCACCTTGTCAAAAGCTCATTGGTGGCAAGACACCTGATCAAAAAATCTGATTTGGTTTTTGAGCACCTTATCAAAAGCTCATTGGTGCCCAGGACATCTGATCAACTCATCCTGCAGTGGATTCCTACCTAAGGTGGTAGAAGAGTGGATGTATCCAAGTTTAGGGGAACCACTATAGCTCCTTGTGTCTTCTGGCTTGCTTGTCTTTATCTTTTGTTTCTGGCTGTGATTGTTTTGTGATTAGTTTAGATCTGTGATTAATTTCTGTTGTAGGTTATTTTGTGATTAGAATTAATAGTTGCTTCTCTGTTCACTCAGATTACAATAATTGTTGTAAAACATTTTCAAGCATCATATACTCTATTCACCCCCCCCCCCTCTAGAGTATATCAGATCTAGCTGCACTTTCAATTGGTATCAGAGGCAGGTTGGTTAAACATACCACACCTTGGTGGTTGCACAGGCTAACACTTGAACCCAAAAATTACTAGTTAGATCTGTTTTTTTTATTATTATTAGATTTTGTTTTCACAAATCATGGCACAAAACAAATATTATGCTAGCACCAGACCTTCAGTGTGCAATCTATCCAAGTTTGCACTTTGGAAAGCAAGGATTAGATTATACATGAATTCTATTGACGAGGATATCTTTAATTCTGTTTTGACAGTTTGTCCAAGACCTCCAGAGAACTCAAGTACAAATATTGTTCCACCTCCATCAGGAACAGATGCTGATATCAAGAGATGGAAGGTAGCTGATGTCAAGGCTATGAACATCTTAGCCCAGACCATGTCTGATAACATCTTTCAAAAGGTGCCTGAATGCAATTCAGCAAAGGAAATCTGGGATAAACTCTCTGAAATAGTCTCAGGCTCAACTGATGAGAGAAAGGACAGGAGATCACACCTCATATCTCAATATGAGAATTTCAAGAAGGGAGAAGCTGAATCAGTTGAAGATATGTACAATAGACTCAGTCTGATAGTCAGTGAACTCAGGACTTTGGATAAGGAGATATCACTAACTGAACTTAATGACAAAATCCTAATGTGCTTCCATAGCACTTGGGATTCAAGAATCTGGTCAATCAAGGATGCCAGAAGTTTGAATGAGATCATCACAGAAGCCCTCTTGGGCAAGCTCAAATCTTATGAGCTACTAATCAAAAATAGAGAAGAAGAGCAGAAGGCTGCTTCACCAGCCACAAGAAAAGAGAAGACAATAGCGTTCAAAGTAACTGAAGATCAGCCTGAAGACAAAGTCACAGGCAATGATGAACTGCTCAGTCTGTTGGCCAAAAGATTCTACAAGATGGCCAGAAAGGACTTCAGAAAGAGATCATACAAGGAGCATGATAAGCCAAGGTATGATAAGTCTAACAATAAAGAAATTGTTTGCTTTGGTTGCAGGAAACCAGGGCACATTGTACCTGACCGTCCAGAGAACAAAAACAAGGACAGAAGGGGCAAGAAAGAAAGAAGAAGAGAAAAGGACTTCAAGAAAAGTAACAATGGCAAACCCTCCACAAGCAAGAATAAACACACAAGAAAGGGATTTGTTGCTGAATCCTGGAGTGAAACTGAAGAGGAGTCAAAAGCCTCATCCAGCTCCAGTGATGATGAAGATGATGCAGAAGAGAAGGAGTTCTGCATGATGGCAATCAATGGCTCTCAACATAATTCAGATGAAGAAAAGTCAGAGTCAGACTCAGAGACTCAACTTGAAGAAGATCAGGTAATCAGTTCTTTTGATTTCAATTCAGAGGACTTTAAATCTGAGTTTAAAGCATTATGTTTAGACTTGCTAAAATCTTAGAAAGAAATTATCTCTCTCAGAAATCATTTATCTGAACATAATACCTTAAAGTCAGAAAACCTCAAACTTTCTCAGGAGTTGGAGTGTTGTAGGGAGCAGATAGCTTCACTGAAAGGTGAGCTATCTGAGGCCAACAAGCTTGAAGAATCCCTCAATGGGAGAAGTATCAAGCTGATGGACATCACAAGCACAGTGAACTCCAGATTTATTAGTACACTGGGCTTGGGTGCTTCATCCAGCCAACCCATAGTTCTAACAACTTCAATCAAGTTCATTTCTGATAAAAGAAAGGAAGTTGTAGGGGTAGCTAGGAAAAATTTTGATCTGCCTAAGAAAACTAAGTTCCAGCAGAAATCGTCGAACGGAGCTCGACGATCGCCGAACGCAGATCGACGATCTCAGGCAAAATCGTCGAACTCAGGTCGACGATCTCAAATTCCTGAACTCTGCCATAGTCGACCGTCGAACGGAGCTCGACGATCTGACCCAAGATCGTTGAACGCAGCTCCACGATCGTCGAACAGAGATCAGAGCTCTGGAAATCCCTTCAAAGGCAAATCAAAATTCAATCCTAAAGGTCCTTCATCCCAAATCTTTAACCCTTATACTGAATGGATTATATCTCCAAGGAGATATCATCATGAAGGTTATAAGAGTCAACCTGGGATGTCTTTTATTTCAGAGTTTAAAGGTTATTAACCTATGCCCAAGGTAAACTGGGTCAAAAACAAATGAATTATTTTATGTACAGGTGAAGACCTATCCAACATCAAACCAGCAATGATACTTGGATAGTGGGTGCTCTAAGCACATGACAGGAAACAAGGACAACCTCACATCTTTTAAAGCCAAGCTTGGACCCAAAGTCATCTTTGGTGATTCAAACTTTGGACAAACTAAAGGATATGGTGCAGTCCAGATTGGATCAGTAACATTCAAAAAGGTAACTTATATGGAAGGACTGAAGCACAACTTAATAAGCATCATTCAGCTGTGTGATGAAGGCTACCAGGTGACCTTCAGCAAAGTCTTATACAAAATCAAGTCAGAGGACAACACAACTGTGTTGACAGGTAAAAGGAAAGGTAATATCTATCTAGTATATTTTCTTTCAACAGATGTAGATATTTGTCTGTTCAATTCTGTCTGTAGACCTAATATTTTAGAGCATTGTTATATGCAGGCCCATTTAGGTTATATGCAGGCCAGTAGTTTAGAATATGAAGAGCCTTTTCCTTTTTTCAACCCGCAGGCCCTAATTTTTCTCCCGACGAAATCAGTTCCGCGCCGTCGTCGCAGCAGCTCCCCGAGGCTCGTCCTTCGCGCCGTCGTCGCAACAGCTCGTCGCAGCAGCTCCCCGAGGCTCGTCGTCGCAACAGCTCGTCGCAACAGCTCTCCGTGTTCTTCCACTACTCTGGAAGTCATCTGAACCTCTGGTTTTTACCTTCTTTTATTTTCTTAGGCTTGTTTGGTACGGTGGTGGCGGTCTTAAGGCTCAATAGACATAAGAAAGCATCTCGATCCAACTCGTTTGGTCCCTTCAATCTTCTCTTAAAGTGTTTCAAAACCAGTTTGTTGCTAGTAGTGATCAATGTGTTTTGGAAAGGCAAGTTTTGAGGTGTCTATGTGTATGCCCAGAAGTTTAGGCATCTCCAATCTCATGTATGTCCTATGCAGTGTTGTTCATATCAGAGTTGTAGTTATATGGACTTGTTTTGATGCTATGTAAAAGATGTATTATACTCTCACACACACATACATATTGAAAAGCATTTGGTATTATGATTCATGTTTTCCTTAATATTAATTGCAAAACATCGCTGCAAATAAAAAAATCTAGCATAGTGCTGCCTATGATAAAGTAAGTAATGCATTTGGATTGTGTCAGCGAGCCGTTAGGATCTGTCATGATATTCATGTAAAAAACTTGGATGCTCAAAATGCTGCACTTCAACCAAACAACCCCTAAAATTTTTAGAACTTGTTTTGTTGATAATTATATATGGACATTTTTCATTCATTTTAATTAATATTTTCTGGTATTTAAGTTCTTACAGCTAACCTAATTGCAATTTTTATTTCCCATCTGAGAAGCATGATAAATTCATCTCTTCTTCGACTGTTTGAATATCATGAGATCTTATAATATTTGACTTTCTTACATTTTGTTGCAGTGAACTTAATGATACTGTTGTTGAAGCTCAAATAAGAACAAGACAGGTTCCACCTTTACTTCCATCAGAATTATCTATTGGAAGATTTTTGAAGTCCAAGAATCGCCTCCTTATACTGGTAATGCCTTCAATTTGTAATTGGTGTACTTCATGTATTGAACTTCTTTTACTCCAATTTTATCTCAAAAATCCACTTAAAGGAACAACGGAATGTGTTCTAATGAGCTTATTTATTTTGTTTGCTATCCTCAGTGTTGAGTATTGAAAATGGATTCTGAGAATAAGTTGTTGAGTATTGAAGGACCACCCCAAACCCCTAGTGTAGATGTTGGTATTCATTTCACTACCGATATTGAGTTCCCAAGCAGGGATGAGTTAGTTGAATGGGCTCGTAAGGTTGGCAATGGTCTTGGCTTTGTTGTTATAATTCAACGGCTAGATAAGCTAACAGCACGTGCAAGGCCTAGAATTTTACTTACATGTGATAGAGCGGGTTTCCCTCGCCTTAGTCAGTACAACAAAAGTTTTGTTAAGAAAAATTTACGAAAGAGTAGCTCAAAACGATGTGGTTGTCCTTTTGCTATTCAAGGTCGAAAAGATGCAAATGTTGATGTTTGGAGAGTTGAAGTTGTATGCGGTACTCATAATCACAGTTTTGTACATCTTGAAGCTCACTCATATGTAGGTCGATTGGATAAAAGCGAAGAAAAAATTGTGGAAGATATGTACGCTTCTGGTGTAAAACCAAGAAAAATATTATGTACTTTGAAGAAAAGAAATCCTGATAACAAAACAACAATGCGGACAGTATACAATCACAAGTTTAGATTGTATAAAAAAGAGTTAGATGGTCGAACTCCTATTCAGTTTTTGTATAAATGCTTATGTGATGAAGGTTATGTGAGTTATAGTCATGCAAATGTCGAAACCAAAATCTTAGAAAGATTATATTTTGCTCATCCGACCTCTATTCAGTTGAGTAACTTGTTCCCAGATGTGTTTATTATGGACTGCACGTACAAAACTAATCGCTACAGAATGCCGCTGCTTTCTATTGTTGGGTTGACATCAACATATCTGTCTTATTTTTCTGGATTTTGCTTTATGTCAAATGAAACTGAGGAGAGCTACAAATGGGCACTTGAATGTTTTCATGAAACATTATATCCAAGTTTTTTACCAACTGTCTTTGTGATTGATAGAGAGATTGCGCTTATGAATGTCATCAAGCAAGTATTCCCTAAATCAAATATTATATTATGTCAGTGGCATATCAGCAAGAATATTTTAGCGCATTGCAAAAAACTATTCAAAGAGGGGAAGGAATGTGAGACTTTCTTAAGCGTATGGCAAAACTTGGTAAATTCTCCAACAGTGCATGAGTTTAATTTTAGATACAACTCTATGCTAACGACTTATGCAGATATATATCCAGAGGTTACACGTTATGTTGTCACGACTTGGATTGATCCTTACAAACACTGCTTTGTGTCAGCTTGGATAGATACATTTTTTCATCTAGGCAATTGTACAACAAATCGTGTTGAGAGCGGCCATAGCCAATTGAAGAGGTTTTTGGAGGTTTCTATTGGCAACTTGACTACAGTTTGGAAATCATTTCATCAAATGATAACTCTGCAGCACACTGAGATCAAGAAATCATTTGGTCAAAGCATTATACAGGTAAATAACATGTTTAGTGGATCTTTGTATTCCAATTTGCTTGGTTTTGTATCTATTGCTGCTCTAAATATTATGAAAAAGGAAGAAGAACTAGTAAGGTCAGGGTATGCAGATGCGTCAGATTGCACACATAGGGTAAGAAATACTTACGGTTTGCCTTGCGCACATGAATTGGTTATTTACATCAATCAATCAAGTGCTTTTCCCTTATGGATGGTCCATAAGCATTGGAAAAAATTGACATTAGATGCAAACCCTACCGAAGCATCGACACCGATTAAGGAAGAACATATTCCGACTTGTGACATACAAATGGAATTAGAATGTCTACTCAAAAAATACAAAAGTTCTGATGACATACACAAGCATGAGTTGAAAAGAAAACTGCGAGAGCTTTTGGAGCCTTCTACAAGCAAAACTATAGAGCCTTATATGTCATTACGTTTGAAGGGACGACCAAAGGGTAGCAACAATAAATTGAAGGGGGATTTCAAATCAACAAAGCGGGAACCTTCGCATTTTGAACATGTTATTGCAAAAGATGGAGTACAGGTCAAGAGAAAGCTTGCAAGAAAAATCAGTACTGACAACAAGAGATTTTTAAATTCCATTCGGAAGGAGATGCCTCCTTATATTTCAAAATATGTAGTTGATGTCATTAATGTCACAGGAGATGGGCACCGTGGTTACCGTGTGGTAAGTCTTGCTTTAGACATGAAGGAGAATTGGCAACAAGTTAGAATTGACCTCTCCAAGGAGCTCCAAGAAAGGTCAATTTTATACTCAAATATTTTCGAGAGTGTGAGGTTGCATGATTTAATACAATCTTTGAATTGCAATAGAATTCCAGCTCCGCTTGAAAAATGGATGTCAATGCCTGATATGGGATTAGTAATAACATCATGCTATAACGTGGTCGTTGTTCATTTCTCTCGATTTCAGTCCTTCACTTTTTTGCCCTTACATTCTGCACTCTCAGAAATCCGAAAGATTGTTTTTATTGGTTTTGTGAACGACAACCACTTCATACAATTGCAAATGATGGAAGATTGTCCATTGCCACCTATTTTCTCCGTGTGGACGCGGTATCACGAGGCCATTGCAGAGGAATGGGCTACGCAATATGGAAGTAATATTGTCAGTTTGGCTGATCCTTGACCTACATGTTATGTTACAGTTCCAGGCCATAATCTGTTCAATAGTAAGTAGTTCATTTTTTGTATCATTTTTCAATATTTTGGAGCAGCAAATCTTCTATGACACTTAACTATTTCATTCTTCATTTCATTACATATGTAGGTGTGAAATCCTCTTAGTTCAGCCCACTGGATACTTTCAATCTATCTGGATATCCACTTTCTGGATATTTTTTGTCATTCTGCATGGTATGTTACGGTTTGTTATATATTTTTTTGGTCAAACTAACTTTGAGTGAAGAATTGGTAATACATATTGGAACTCTAAATTTGTCCAAATATTCCTATTTTTTGCAGGTTTCTAATCATACTTGGATATCTCAACTTTTTTTTCCTGAAGTGCAATTTACAATTCATGCAGTTTTGTAATTTTTTTTCTCTTCTCGACACATGTGGATTGTGCTAGGTTGTTTATTTTGATGTTTTAATTGAGACTATAAGGATTTAACTTTTGATAAACAGGTTTAACGTCAAGTTTTGATTTGAGTTGTTATATGTGATTTGATGTGTTTAGTTGTATGATAAAATTGTTCTATTTGACTTGATTAATTATAAAAGAAATGAGATTGATTTTTGAATTTGGCCTACATATGTGACATTTGGCATGCATGAATAATTGTTTGGCCTGCATATATCCGCGGCCTGCATAAAGCCAAAAGCGGTCTGCATATAACAATGCTCATATTTTATGGCATAAGAGACTGGGACACTTAAACCTTAGAACTATTGCTAGGCTATCCAAGGACAACCTTGTTAGAGGACTACCTTCTGGCCCCTACAAGAAGGAAGGACCCTGCAGGGCTTGTCAATTAGGCAAGCAAACTAAAAATAGTTTTAAGTCACTTAATAAGAGTGATTCACCTATGATATTGTATCTGTTACACATGTATCTTTTTGGACTCATCACAGTACAAAGACTAGAAGGGAAATCTTATATTTTAGTAGTTGTAGATGACTTCTCTAGATTCACTTGGGTGTTCTTTCTGAGGAAGAAGTCTGATAACTTTAAGTGTTTGACAGAGTTTCTCAAATGTATACAGATTGAGTTCAATACTCACATTGTCCTGATCAGAAGTGATCATGGGACAGAGTTTGATTCTCTTCTTATGCAAGAGTTCTGTCAGAGTGAAGGGATCAGGCATACTTTCTCAGCTCCTACAACTCCTCAACAAAATGGGGTAGCTGAAAGGAAAAATAGAACCCTTATTGAATCTGCCACTACATTGTTGTCAGATGCTCACCTTCCTCTATCCTTTTGGGCAGAGGCAGTGAACACCTCCAACTATGTGCTGAATAGAAGCTTGATACATAAACTAAAGGGTAAGACTCCCTATGAATTACTCAAATGGAAGAAACCTAAAGTTGATTATTTTAGAGTTTTGGGTTGTATTTGCTATATACATAATAATGACAAAAAATATTTAGCAAAATTTCAAGCTAAAGCTGATGAAGGAGTGTTTTTGGGATACTCCATGATCAGCAAGGCTTATAGGGTTTATAATAAATCATCTCTAAAAATTGAGAAATCTGTTCATATATCATTTGATGAATCTAACATGTCTTTCAAGGAGAAGATCTCTTCTACCATAGAACCTTTGCAGGAACATTCTCTTATTGAAGACTTGAACAAGTTACAGATTACTCAAAAAGAGGAAAGCAGTGAAGATGAAGAAAGTATTCAACATATTGAAGAACATCTTGAAGAGCCAGTTGTTGTACCACAAGAGGAAACAACAACACAGGTTGGTGAACAATCAACACCCCCTGTTGATTTAGTAACATCAAGAGATCATCCAATTTCTCAAATAATTGGAGACATCTCAGTTGGTGTGCAAACCAGAAATCAGGTCAACCAAAACTTGTTGCACACTTGCTTCCTATTTCAAATTGAACCTCAGTCCATTCAAGATGCAGAGCAAGATCCACACTGGATCATTGCAATGCAAGAAGAGCTGCATCAATTTGAAAGGAACAAAGTGTGGGAACTAGTGCCAAATCCTAAGGATCACTCCATTGTTGGAACAAAGTGGGTGTTCAGAAACAAACTGGATGATCAATGAGTAATTGTAAGGAACAAGGCAAGGCTAGTTGCTCAAGGATATTCTCAAGAAGAAGGAATAGACTATGACCAGACTTCTGCACCAGTTGCAAGATTGGAAGCCATCAGAATCTTCTTAACTTATGCAGCACATAAAGGATTCAAGGTATATCAGATGGATGTGAAAAGTGCATTTCTAAATGGAGACATCAAAAAAGAAGTATATGTCAGACAACCTACAGGTTTTATCTCTCCAACTTATCCTGATTATGTTTTTAAGTTGAACAAAGCATTATATGGTCTCAAGCAAGCTCCTAAAGCATGGTTTGAGACCCTAGCATGCTTTCTTTTGGAAAATGGATTTATAAGGGGTAGAGTAGACCAAACTCTTTTCATTAGAACCCATAAGTCTCATAACCTACTAGTACAGATTTATGTAGACGATATTATTTTTGGTTCTACTGATTCAAAATTGTGCAGAAGATTTTCCAACCTAATGCATTCTAAATTTGAAATGAGTAGTATGGGTGAGCTATCCTTCTTCCTAGGATTGCAAGTCAAACAACATGCTGAAGGCATCTTTATTTCTCAAACCAAGTATACAAATGAATTGGTTAAGAAATTTGGCATGGCTGAAGCATACTGTATGAAAACACCTATGCCTACTAATGTTGTATTGGATGCTGATGAACATGGGAAACCTGTTGATCAGACAACATATAAAGCAATGATTGGCCCTTTACTGTATCTTACAGCCAGTAGACCAGATATAATGTTTGTTACATGTATATGTGCTAGGTTTCAAGTAAGCCCTAGAGAGTAACACCTAATATTAGTAAAGAGGATTCTCAGGTATGTTAAAAGTTGTCCAAATCTAGGTCTCTGATATCCAAAAGATTCAGCATTTGATTTAACTGGATTTTTTGATGCTGATTATGTTGTATGCAGAATTGACAGGAAAAGCACCAGTGGAACTTGTCAGTTCCTTGGTGACAGACTTGTCTCTTGGTTTTGTAAGAAACAAACTTCTGTGTCAACTTCAACTGCTGAAGCTGAATATATGGCTGCAGGCAGTTGTTGTTCACAAATCTTGTGGATTCAAAACCAACTCCTAGACTATGGCTACAACTTAGAGAAGTCTAAAATCTTTTATGATAACATCAGTGCTATTTCTATAGCTCAAAATCCAGTCCTGCATAGTAGAACAAAACACATAGAGATTAGGCATCACTTCTTAAGGGATAATGTTGAAAAGAATAAAATTGAACTTCAATATATCCTAACTGATTTACAAAGGGGAGATATTTTCACCAATCCCTTGGATGAAAAGAAACACACCTTCTTCCTAAATCAGTTAGGAATGTTAGACGGAGGAAGTCTAAAATAATATCCAAGATTTTAAAAGTTTAAAAATTGACCAAGACTAGGCAAACATCTTGATTTTTCTTAGTGTCTAGAGTTTCTCTTTGTTTCTGAACTGCGTTCGACAATTTTCCCCCAGATCGTCGAACGGAGATCGACGATTTCCGAAATCGTCGACCTGAGTTCAGCGTTTCTCAGATAGTCTGAACTATCTCTTCCGGTCAACGATCGTCGAACGGCGCTTGACGATTAGTTCTCTGAACTATCGTCGAAGAGTGCTCGACGCTCTCCAATATCGTCGAACGGAGATCGACGATATTGAAGACTCTTCAGATTCCTTTAGTAGCCCCGATCGTCGAACTAAGTTCAACGATCTTTCCTTTTCTGCGTCGAACCCTAATATAAAATTCATTTTTCGCCGCCGTTCTCCTTTTGCGCTTTCGATTTCTCTGCAAAAACTTTCTTTCCCTCCAAACATTTCTGCACTTGGTCGTTTTGTTTGTTGATTTTTGCAGGTAACAATGGCCGTTTCTGTTGCTGTTCTTGTCGCCATGAAATTCGATGCTGGCTTTGACATTGACATGGAGTCCTTCAGCACAACAGATCAAGTTTTCCAGGACATTTTGGAGTTGTTCAAGAAGCAGAAACTTGCTACAATCATGACCACCAGGATTAAACTTGCTGCTGATGAGATTAAGGAATGTGTTTACACTGCCCACAACCAGGATCAAAACACCATAGTTGGATCAATTTCTGGCACCCAGGTACCCTTGACCCCAACTATTCTGACAGAAGTTTTTGAGTTAAACTCTGGAAGGGATTCTGCTGATTTATCTAGAGAGGAATTTGCTGATTTGCTTGCAAGAATGGGTCATTCTGAGACTAACCCTAGCAAGCTGCTGAAGAAAAACCTGTCTGTGGAATATAGATTCTTGGCTGATGTAGTTGGGAAGATTTTGTTGGCTAAGCACTCAGCACATGATATCATTTCTAGGTATCAGCTATGCTTAATGGGAGCCATAGTGGACAAGAAGAATTTGGACTGTGGAGAGGTCTTCTTTGACCTGATTAAAAAGAAAATTAATAAGAGTTTTGTGAATTTTGGGAGGATTTTAGGCCTTTTTCTGCAGAACAGATGCCCTGCATTGCTAGTATCTTCTGGGATCCACATTAATGCTTCAAAGAGATTGTCATGTGCCTTATTTGGTAAATGGGACAGGCAGATCATCAAGCCCAGCAGGCCTTCTGCAAGCACACCTTCAGGCACCAGGACTGCAATAGTCACTTCCCCCCAAGTCTCTGCCCCTGCAGATGACTTGCCTGCTGCTGCCTCTCCTCCTCCTCCAATTTCATCCACCATTCAAATTCCATCCACCATTCAAACTCCATCCACTATCATCATCTCCAGCCCATCTCCAACATCAATACCATCTCCAATTCCAACTGTCACAGAAGAACCATTCCATCCATTATATTCCTACCCTCCACCAGATATTGAAACACCCTCAATTCCATCCTTCAATCTTATTGATGATTCCTTCATGGATGACTCACCCTCCTCTCCTCCTGAGCTACCCTCATCAACATCTTACCAGGAACTTCTACAAGAGATCATTGATCAACCCACCTTCACACCATCTATCTCAATCACATTGTCTTCCATCACCACTTTACCCACACCTCAACCATCTCTTCCCCAATACACCAGCTCTCCACTACCATCACCAATAGCTCCACCTTCATCCTCTACCTCTGCTCACATCACTGCTGAGCAAGTAGATCTTCCAGCCCTAGCTGACAGGATATATGAATTGCTAGCCCCCAGGCTATCTCTTCTATTGGAGACCTCCTTGGCTCCATTACTCCAGTCAGTGGCAGCTCTTTCTGCCAAGCTCTCCTCCTTATTCCCTCAGGCAACCCCTTCATCAGTGTGCCTTGATCCAGCATTATCTGAATCTAGGCAGGGGGAGATGCCCTATGAAGTGAGCTTGTCTGATGTTTCTTTAGTTAGTGTTGCTGCTGCTGTTGTTGTTCTTCAAGCTCCAGTTCCACCTCCAGTTGTCTTCCCAGTGGACATCAGGTCCTTACTTTCAGCATTTGATTCAGCCTACTTCAGTTGTCTTCCAGAGACAGTTGCTCTCCAGCCATCAGAGGATTTGTCCAAGGCCATTGTGTCCTTCTCTAACTGTGACATCAGCATCATTCATTCATTCATAAATACAGTGTTCACTGCTGAGCTGTCTGTTTCCACTGATGCTGTTTCCTGCTGAAGATATTGTTGATGTATCTGTTGCTATTAGTGCTGTCAGTTCTGTTGCTGCTGTTGTTCCTGTTTCTGATGATATCTTTATGACAGAGGCACATGATTTTGAGCCTTCTATGTTTGTTGATGATATTCCTGATGTTGCTGATATTGTTGTATCTGAAACTGTTGCTGCACCAACTTCTGCTGATATTACTGTTGTCATACCTTCTAAGAGTGCTGCTCCAGAACCTTCTGTGTCTGTTGCTACTGCTTCTGCTTCAACTTCAATTGCTACAAGTGTTGTATCTGCTGCTCCAACCTCTGCTGCTACATCTACTTCAACTCAACTACAGAAAGAATTGATGAAAAAGATTGATGCTCTATATGCTGAGCAAAGTTCTGAAAGTGATGAGTTTAAGACTGATTCTGATGACTCCTCTGCCACTATTGCCAGGAAGAGAAAGGCAAGGAGCAAAGCCATGAAGAGAGTACCTCCAGCCAAAGTCAAGGACAATAATGACATATCATATTACATTCTTCATGATTGCCCCATAACTGAGCACTGGATGCAGTATTCAAAGAACCAACTCAAAGCAATGAAGAAGAAGAGGAAGTATGAGAAAGGATCTTCTCAATTTCAACATCCTCATCCTCCTCCACCACCTCCTCCTGATGCAGGTGCAGGTGGAAGTTCAGCTGCTCAACCCTCTGCCAAAAGCCAAACCCCCTATCAGCCACATGCAAGATCTTATCATAGGGGAAGCCAGTCTAGAGGTTCTCAATCCAGAAGAGGAAACTATAGAGGAAATCAAAGGGAAGTCCAGGTTTATTCAAAAGGTTATTCAAGGCAACATCCTTACTCCAGGGAAGGACAAACCTCATCAGACACAACCTCAGGTCCTTTTCCCTATAAGCTAAAGGAAGTAGTTTCATCCAGGCCTCCTCAGGATAATCCATCAAATAGATATGAGCCACCAGTGCCATTTGAAGATCCTGAAAATAATCCAACTGCTTGGACTGTCAGGATGAAAGAGCTTGCTTCACTGGACCAGATTAAGAAAGCTAAAGAGCAAGGCAGAGACTCATCCAACATCACTACATTGTCTGAACAGAGAAAGAAGGAATTGGAAAGATATGCTTCAAGCAAATTCTTTGATTCTGATAGATACATGGAGCTGCATCCTGAAGCTGTAGTTCCAAGGCCCAAACAGCAAACCTCTTTAGGTGCAGCAGATGACACAAGATCCAAAAAGGAAGCCCTTAACCCTAACAGAGAAATCAAACTTATAAAGAGCAAGGAGAAGAAATGACTATGTAAGGTGACAATCATTTTGACTTCTGATTTTTGTCTGGGATGATATATATCTGTGGTTCTGCAATGTCCAGCTTATTGCTTTTCTGTATTATTGTTTTGTATGTTGTTATTTAATTTGTCCAAGTTCTGTAAATAGTAATTCTAACCCAAATAGGGGGAGATTGTTGGAACACCCTTTACTAATTTGGGTCAGGATCACTATGTCTTTAGGAAACCTGTTTTTGACCTCCTGTATAGATCTAAAGGTCAATTAGAATTGAGTCTAAGGGTTAGAAGTCTAGGTTTGGAAGTTGCCCTCAAGACCAAGGATTTTCAGTTTGAGACTAAGTCATATCGTCGAGCTCAGTACGACGATTCGTCGAACTCCAATCGACGATCGTCTAGCTCAACTTCGACAGATCGTCGAACTCCATTCGACGATCGCTGAGCTCAACTTCAACAAATCGTCGAACTCCATTCGACGATCTGCGAGCTCAGTTCGACGATCTTGACTCAGTATTGGATCTCTATCTCTGAGCTCAGTTCGACAATCTTTGAGCTCAGATCGACGATTTTTGTTGTTGTATAAGTCCAAATCGCTGAGCTCAGTTCGACGATAGCAGAGCTCAGTTCGACGTTTTCTGATGAGTTAAAGGATTTTTCAAGATTCAAATTCAGGAGTTATTCAGCAATTAATTCAGAAGATTTTTTAGCCGTTTTCATTTATTCTAGACCAAGTTTCAAGAAATTATCAAGGAATGTTTCTTTGGACTTTCCTCCAGAAGACATTTACAATTAAGGATGCAATTAATGACAGGCCAACGGCTATTCTTGACAGAGGATGATTTTCTATTCAGTACCAGAGAATAAAATACAAGATTTTTGAATCTCTCTATCACTCAGAACACAGACAAGAAGAACAAGAACAAAATATTCTCTGTCTCAAAGAATTCTCTCAAGAACACACATCCAAGTAGATCAAACCTTCTGAAATCTTCTGATCTCTCTTGTCTCAAGTGTTCAAGGCCAACATCTTTCAAGACTCCAGACACCTAACATTTCAGCTGTTGCTGAAATCATCATTTGCTGGAGATCAACTTCTTAAGGCCTATCACCCTACAGCAAAGCTTCATTTCCTGAACATCTCAAAAACTCAGGGGGAGCTTTGACAACATCAAATCCACATAGTCTTCTCAGCTGCTGTGAGAAAGAGAAGACATCCATAAATCTCTCATTCTCATCTCTGTAAAGGGTTTTTCAAACTCCCTTCAAAAGTTTGTGCTTGATTTTTGAGCACCTTGTCAAAAGCTCATTGGTGGCAAGACACCTGATCAAAAAATCTGATTTGCTTTTTGAGCACCTTATCAAAAGCTCATTGGTGCCCAGGACACCTGATCAACTCATCCTGCAGTGGATTCCTACCTAGGGTGGTAGAAGAGTGGATGTACCCAAGCTTAGGGGAACCATTATAGCTCCTTGTGTCTTCTGGCTTGCTTGTCTTTATCTTTTGTTTCTGGCTGTGATTGTTTTGTGATTAGTTTAGATTTGTGATTAATTTGTGTTGTAGGTTATTTTGTGATTAGAATTAATAGTTGATTCCCTGTTCACTCAGATTACAACAATTGTTGTAAAAAGTTTTCAAGCATCATATACTATATTTACCCCCCCCCCCCTCTAGAGTATATCAGATCTAGCTGCACTTTCATGATGGTACTCGCTCTGCGGGTCGATCTTCATGAAAATCTGAGCACCAGTCACCGCATCAAGAAGGTCGTCGAGGCGGGGGATGGGAAATGATATTTCACTGCGATCTTATTGATGGCACAACTGTAGATACACATGCGCCAACTCCCATCCTTTTTCGGGGTAAGAAGGGCAGTAACGGCTCACGGGCTCAAACTCTCCCAAATAAAGTTCTACCAAAGAAGATTGTCGATCTGCCGCTTCAGCTCGGCATGCTCCGTCGGATTCAAACGATAGTGGGGAAGGTTGGGCAAAGAGGCCCCGGGGACAAAATAGATGGCATGTTGGATATCCCTCAAGGGAGGGAGCTCATCAGGGAGCTCCTCAAGCATGATGTCAGTATACTCGATCAACAGGCGTCGAATGTCCGGATCCACGCTCTCCAAGTTTGTGGTGGCGTCGGACATGGTGGTCGTAACTCCCCTGCTCGTTCCAAGAAATATAACAGTGGGTCCGACCGGGCCCTCACGTCATATTGAATGAACAAACGAAGGAGTTACTCAATAAATATCAATCCATAACACTAAACTACAACGGATAACAGAATTATACACTAACGGAAGCATTTACACAATCTTGAACCAGAATGTTCATATCACTAAAGGAATGATTAAACACAATTTACATTGTCTTGTTTTGGCCTTAAGGCCTTACACACGAGAAAATGCTTAACTACTACATGGATTCCATACATCGGCACGCAGGCCGGCAAAACATGAATAGCTAAAACAAAACTTGGGCCTTCGAGGGTCTGCATAGCTTGGACTCCCGCCCGCTATTTCTCGCTTGGCTCTCCAGAACCTGTACCTGTAAGAACCACAAAGATGTGGCAACAAAAGAAGGTAACGAGTTAGCTTTTGCTGACCACTATCCACGAACATGCGGTATAACGACCTCATCACATGCCCGGGGCGGTGGTATTCCTTCCCTGCATAATAGTCAACAACAATAGCTTATATATATACAAGAAAGAAAGTGCAACGACAAGCAATCCAAGCACTGACGTTATACGCAGAAACATCACAAACGTTGGAACGCACGTCTGCACACTTCGTGCACTCATGACACACTTTCGGTGTACTCCTTGAGTCCCACCACCATCCCTTGTCTCAGACATGGATGATCCCACCTTAAGCATTCTTCTAGTGCGACCTAAAGTCAAGGAGTCTCACATATGCCAACGACGAAAGCCAAGTACGTTAGGCACTCTAATCGGACGATATAGAGCGGGTACAGTTCAGCTCTTTCCCGTTGCTCAACTTGTCGTGCCAATCAACGACAACGATGTGAGTCAGCCTCCACTTTCCCGTAAACGACATAACTCACATTATGTCCAATGGTTGGCACTCACGGCCACACCAAGCTGGGCACAATAGGCTCCACAGCAGCATAAACTAGCCAGCTTGTCACATGGACATAGGCCTCACATAGCTCCCAGGGAGTTACCGTCAGTGGTAACACTACTACAGGGAGGTACCTAACAGAACTTCGATTCTGCTTGCTTTTCTGAGTATTTCCTGGAGTTAGCCTCTAAGACTCCTTGCCGCGCTGTACAGCACTCAAAACCCAAAAACAACATACAACACGGAGTCTTCTCCGAAACACAAATATCAATGTAAACATAACCAATTCAGATCAACCTGTCTGAATGAACTTCACACAGAATGCATATATCTGAAGTCGAAACGGACGTCTATATGCAATATATATCGGGGACGAACTCAATCGACCTGGAGAAAGTCTAGTCGTACGCTAATTAGAGAAAGAGGCACTTTCATATGCAAATATAGAAATAAAAGAGGTCACACACGTCCTAACAATAGGAGGAATATCGTTACCCTTGAAGTTCGCTTTGGCGTCATGACTCAAAAATCCAATCGGATAGAAAGAACCGCACTGGGCCGCTCTGCGTGGACCTGGACTCGGCTCGCAATTTGAAGCTCTGAAGCTACGGCAATGGCGGAAAACTCATTCCTCTTCCTTAGCTGTCCCCTCTCTCTACCTGTAGAAAGAGAAAGCCCAAAGTGAAATGAGGTTCAAACCCTCAACTCCCGGCCTTAACCTCAAAGGAAACACAGACCCACTATCGGATTTCACTTAAAATCCACGGATGGCCACGAGTTAATCCAGATTTCCTGTACAGAGCGCTACCACCGCGCGGAAACAAGCTACCACCGAGCGGTAGCTCGGTTAGTGGCTTCTGCACATTACCGCCGCGCGGTAACATACTACCCCCGATTGGTAGCAAATTCGACGTATTGTTACGCTGGCTTCGTCAAATGGTACACTACCGCAACGCGGTATCTTACTACCGTGGGGCAGTAACTCACAGAGAACCATGACAAATAAATCAGCTACGCTACCGTCGGCGCTAGCAATACCGCCGGGCGGTAGCATTCAGTGAGTTATTTCTGTGTAAAAAAATCTGGGGCGTTACAACTCTCCACCCCTTAAAGAAAGTTTGTCCTGAACTTCCAAAATGAAAGGAAACATCAGAATATAAGCAAAACTTGAATGGTATCTTGGCGGAATAGCTCGGGAAACTCCTCAAGCATAGATTGATCTCGTTCCCAAGAAAGTTCTTCACGTTCGCAATTGTCCCAGCGGACTTTGACCATTCAGATCATTTTGTTCCGCAGTTGTTTAACTTCAGTGTCCTCGATGCAAATAGGCTTGACCTAAGTCTTTATCCCCCCATCGACCGATACTTGATCAACAACAACCACTTGAGTAGGCTCTTTCAATGACTTCCTCAGCACTGATATGTAGAACACATCATGCAAGACGCTCAACTCTGTCAAAGAGCGAGTTGATAGACAACTTCACCAACACGCTCCACAACTTCAAACGGTCCAAGGTATCGCGTATTTAGCTTTTTTAAGCGTAGAATCATTGATACGCCCTTGAATGGTTTGATCTTCAGATAAACTCAGTCGCCTACGACAAACTCAAAGTTCTGATGTTTGGCGATGTAGTATTTGGTATGCCTATCCTGAGCGATCAACAATCGCACCTGAATTGTTTGCATGGTTGAAGTAGCATCTTCAACTTCCTTTTGCTTAAACAACTTAATTTAGCCTGTATCCGCCCAAGCCAAGCGGATACGACACTATCTACCATAAATGGCCTCGAAGGGCGTCATTTGTTTACTCGTCTGGTAGTTATTGTAAGCGAACTCGATCATAAAGAGATGACCCTCCTACCGCTTTCTGAAATCCAAAGAACACATGCGGAGCATATCCTCCATTGTCTTATTGGTCCTTTCGGTCTGCCCATCAGTTTGAGGATGGAAGGTGGTACTGAACTTCAACTTGGTTCGCAATAGTTGGTGAATTAGTCTCCAATCACTTGAAGTGAAACGCCCATCACGGTCACTTACGATGCTGCGATGCACACCGTGCAATCGTACTATGTTATCCACATAGAGCTTTGCTAGCTTTTTCACTGAATCATCCTTTTAGTTCGGAATGAAGTGTGACACTTTTGACAAACGGTCCACGATTAACCAGACGACATCGTTCTCATGCTGCGATCTCGGCAATACATGTACGAAATTCAACGATATGTCGTCGAACTTCCATTCTGGAATTGACAAAAACTTTAGAAATCCACCAGGCTTCTGACATTTAGCCTTCACTAGTGCGCAAGTATGACACTTTGTCACGTAGTGAGCTATGTCCTTCAAACCCGGCCACCAAAACAGTGTTTTCATGTCTTTATACATCTTTATGCTCCTCGTGTGGAACGAGTAATTGGTAAAATGAGTCTCGTACATCAACTCCTCCCGTAAAGTGCGAAACTTTGGAACGCACAAACGGTCATCTTTCCGCAAAAGACCGTTTTCATAAAAAAACTCAGCATTAGACTCATCCACGGTCTCCGCTACATAGCACTTTATGCTTTCATCAAGCTCAAACACTTGTCGAATCCTGTCTGCAATGTCACACTGCACCTCCGTTAAGTTCAAGCATGCATTCGCCGTTGGACTTCTCTCGACGCAAGAGATTCCTAAGGCTTCTAAGTCATTGATGAGACGCGCATCATGACTCAAAATCCAGTTTGCATGTGTAGAAGTCCTTCGGCTCAATGCATCCGCGACAACATTTCCCTTGTCGGGAATATAGTGAATCTTGAAGGTGTAATGCCCGAGGAACTTCATCCACCTCTGTTGTCGCATGTTCAAGTTCTTCTGATCTATCAGAAACTTTAAGCTCTTATGGTCCGTAAAGATATCGATCTTCACGTCATTTAAGTAGTTTCGTCAAAGTAGTGTCGTCAAAGCATGAGAGCGAATATCACGGCTGCTAACTCTAAATTGTGGATCAGATAGTTCCTTTCATGCACTTTCAATTGGCGAGAGCCATACGCAATAAACTTCCGGTGCGGCAGAAGAATGCAACTTAAGCCGCTCCCTGAGACGTCATTGTAGATTTTGTAGCCTTCTGTATTACATGGCGAGCACAGAATAGGCGCCGTGGTCAAACGTTTCTTCAATTCCTCAAACGCTTGTGCACACTCCGGCGACCAAACAAACTTCTGATCATTTCTTGTCAATGTAGTGAGAGGTAGAGCTATCCGCGAGAAGTTCTCTACGAAGCGCATATAGTAGTCGGTAAGTCCTACGAAACTTTGGACTTCCGTCACCGTAGACAACACGGGCCACTCCCGTATCACAACTATCTTTGTTGGATCCACCGCACCTCCCTCTCCACTGATCACATGACCGAGAAACGCTGCTGATGACAGCCAAAACTCACACTTTGAAAACTTGGCGTACAACTGACTCCTCAGAGTTTCTAACACAGTGCGTAAGTGATCCACATGATCTTCTTCCGACTGAGAGTACACCAGGATATCGTCAATGAAGACCATTACGAACTGGTTCAAATACTCCTTGAACGTTTTGTTCATCAAATGCATAAACACCAAAGGCACATTCATTAGGCCGAACGACATAACTGTGAACTTGTAATGCCCGTAACGCGTGCTGAATGCCGTTTTGGGAATATCACTATCCTCGATTCTCAACTGGTAATAACCGGACTTCAAATCCAGCTTGAAATACACAGTTGACACAACTAGCTGATCGAACAGATCATCGATTCTCAGAATCGGATACCTATTCTTCTCCGTCAACTTATTCAGTTCACGGTAATTGATACAAAACCGCAAGCTTCCATACTTTTTCTTCACAAAAAGGACTGATGCGCTCCAAGGTGACGAACTCGGGCGCACATAGCCTTGTTCTAACAATTCTTGTAACTGAATTTTTAGTTCTGTCATCTCCTTTAGAGCTAATCGGTACGGGGAGAGTGATAGAGGTTTAGTACTTGGCACTAGCTCAATAGTGAAGTTGATCTCTTGCTGAGGTGGAGCTCCAGGGAAATCTTTAGGGAATACGTCACCAAACTCTGATACTACATGAATGTTACTCAAACCGGGCTTGGGCTTTGAAGCCTCCACTAGCGTGAAGAATAACTTCGTACCTTTGCGAACTGCCTTGACTACTTGAAGAGCAGACATCAGCATCTTGCTGCAAAAACCTTCATACCAGAGAAGGTAGTATCATGATAAGTATTCTGCCCCAACTTGACCTCCTTAAGATTGCAATCGATGCACGCACGCTGCTTCGAGAGCCAGTCCATGTCAAAGATCACATCATACTCCAAAATCGGTAGCATCACCGCTTTCAAGTCGAGTTCTTGATTTCCTATCCACACATTGACAAAACAACACTTATCTGCGCGCATCATGCACCCATTGGGCAGCAACACATCCAATTCATCTCTTGACATGGAGGAAGGCACTCTGATACGCTGAACGAATTCCTCAGATAGAAACGAATGAGACACTCTCGTGTAAAAAAGTGATCTCGTCGGATAGTCAAGGATTTATACAAAGCCTAAGGTACACACCTAAGTAAAACAAATTTACGCAAGCTATATAGTAAGTAAACTACAAAAGCTGCATAAAGCTCATACATGTCACCGCGTCACTTTGTTTGATGGCCTCCTGCTGGCCCAGATTGTACACTCGGGGTTGCGCTGGGGTATAGTGGGATGCAGAGGACTCCGCTGCTTTCCCTTTCTCGGCATAAGACGCACCCACCTTTTTATCCGTCTTCAGAGGACGACTCCAACAGTCTCGAGCATAGTGTCCAAATATACTGTAACTATAGCATGTAAGCGGACCTTGCCCCGTAGTAGCTCCAGAAACAGCAGAAAGAGCTGACCACGGCGGCCTAGACTTCATCTTCCACTTGCTTCGAAACCCAGACTTTGAGGAGCTCGGTACTTGGAACTCATGCTTCTTTACACCAAGGTCCCTCATGCTCTGGACCCTTCTCATGTCTTGTTCAGACGATCTGACAGTATTGACAAAGGCAAGAAAACCTAGGGTCATCGGGCCTACTAGAAGCAACCGTAAATCATCACACAGACCTTCATAAAATTGGTTGGTGTTCTGCTCCTCATCTGCAAATGTGGAACCCGCATACCGCCCAAATCGAGTAAACTCATGCAAGTAGTTATCAACACAACTCTCGCCCTGAATTAACTTATGCAACTGATTCTCCATAGCAATCCTATGTGCAGATGGGAGATATCGAGCCAGAAACAACCTCAAGAACTCGTTCATCGAGATATCAGTAAGTTGTCTTCCCGTAAATTGGTGGAACTCCAACTCATGCCACCATAGCCTCGCCTCCCATCCAACAGGAAAGTAGCCACGGTGACATTCTGCCACTCCTCCGTCTCTGTTATCGGCATGATTCTCTTAATCCGAGAGTCAATCTTCGGCTTGCGTGGGGTTCCAGTACCCGCAAACACTGAAGGATTGAAACGCATCACATGCTTTAGTTGTTTCTCTGTTGCTCGTCTTGCTACTAAGGGCTCTACAGCCACTTGCTCTGGCATCACGAGCTCAACTGCGCCAACCGGTATCTGACCCACTGTAAGGGCAGGGGGATGCACTTGCCTTCCTGGTTGGGCATTGATCATGGTAAACACGGCTTCAGCTACAAACCTTATCGTTTCAGCAGAAGGAGGGGTTGCAGACACATCATTATGTGCACTACTCTCTGCAGAATGCTGATGTTGAGACTGCTCTGCACCACTCACAGTCACTTATAATTGCGCAACACGCAATTTAGCGACTCCAAAACATAGCAAGCAACAATCAAATGAACGCTCAAGTTTCACAAAAAATGTTTTTAACATGTTTCATGTGTATTTTTTATTTTTAAGTGGACATTCACGGGTTATTTTTACGTCTTTAAGGTGACGCACACACGTGCACTCCACCCCTTAAAAAGAATTCGTCCACGAATTCAGCGAATAAAGGACCGACACCTAGAGTCTGATACCAAATTGTAACACCCCTACTCATTCCAAGGAATATAACAGCGGGTCCGACCGAAACCCCACGTCAATTGAATGAACAAACGAAAGAGTTACTCAATGAATATCAATCCATAACACTAAACTACAACGCATAACAGAATTATACGCTAACGGAAGCATTTACATAATCTTGAACTGGAATGTCCATCACTAAAGGAATGATTAAACACAATTTATATTGTCTTGTTTTGGCCTTAAGGTCTTACACACGAGCAAATGTTTAACTACTACATGGACTTCATACATCGGCACGCAGGCCGGCAAAACATGAATAGCTAAAACAAAACTTGGGCCTTCAAAGACCTGCACAGCTTAGGCTCCCGCCCGCTATTTCCCGCTTGTCTCTACAGCACATGTACATATATGAATCACAAAGATGTGGCAACAAAAGAAGGTAACGAGTCCGCTTTTGCAGACCACTATCTACAAACACGCGGTATAACGACCCCACCCCATGTCCGGGGTGGTGGTATTCCTTCCCTGCATAACAGTCAACAGCAATAGCGTATATATACAAGCAAGAAAGTGCAATGACAAGCAAGTCCAGCACTAACGCTATACGCACAAACATCACAAACGTTGGAACGCACGTCCGCACGCTTTGTGCACTCATGGCACACTTTCGGTGTACTCCTTGACTCCCACCACCATCCCTTTTCCCAGACATGGATGATCCCACCTTGAGCATTCTTCTAGTCTGACCTAAAGTCAAGGACTCTCTCCTATGCCAACGGCGAAAGTCAAGTACGTTAGGCACTCTAATCGAACAACATAGTGCGGGTACAATTCAGCTCTTCCTCATTGCTCAACTTATCGTGTCAATCAACGACAACGACGCGGGTCAGCCTCCACTTTCCGGTAAATGACATAACTCACATTATGTCCCACGGTTGGCACTCACGGTCGTACCAAGCTGGGCACAGCAGGCTCTACAGCTTCACAAACTAGCTAACTTGTTTCATGGACATAGGCCTCACACAGCTCCGAGAGAGCTACCGTCAGCGATAACACTATCGTTGGGCGGTACCTAACAAAACTCTGAGTCTGCTTGCTTTTATGGGTATTTCCTGGACTTGGCCTCCAACACTCCCTGTCACGCTCTATAACACTCAAAACTCGAAAACGACATACAACAAAGAGTCTTCTCCAGCACGCAAATATCAATGTGAACATCATCAATCCAGATCAACCTGCCCGGATAGGCTTCACACAGCATGCCTATATCCGAAGTCGAAACGGACATCTATATGCAATATATGTCGGGGACGGACTCAATCGAACCGAAGAAAGTCTAGTCGTACACTAATTAGCAAAAGAGGCACTTTTATATACGAATATAGAAACAAAAGAGGGCACACACGTCCTAACGAGAGGAGGAAGATGGTTACTCTTGAAGTTCTTTTTGGCGCCATGACTCAAAAATTCAATCAGATAAAAAGAACCGCACCAGGCCGCTCTCCGTAGATCTGGACTTGGCTCGCGATTTGGAGCTTCAAAGATCAGGCAATGACGAAAAACTCATTGAGAAAGCCCAAAGTGAAATGAGGTTCAAACCCTCAACTCCCGACCTTAACCCTAAATAAAACACAGCCCCACCGTCGGATTTCACTTAAAATCCACAGATGGCCACGATTTAATCCAGATTTCATGTACAGAGCGTTACTGTTGGGCGGTAACAAGCTACCGCCGAGCGGTAGATCGGTCGGTGGCTTCTGCACACTACCGTCGCGCGGTAACATACTACCGCCGATCGGTAGCAAATTCGATGTATCGTTAGGTTGGATTCGTCGAATGGTTCACAACCGACATGCGGGCGATAACTCACAGAGAACCATGGCAATTAAATCAGCTACGCCATCGTCGGCGCTAGCACTACCGTCGGGCGGTAACATTCAGTGAGCTATTTTTTTGTGTAAAAATTCTAGGGTGTTACAGTGGTGGCCACCAAAACTCCCGAGTCTAAGCTCACATGCAGAAAATCACCCTTCCTCGGGATATGCAGAGGCTTGACAGACCCGACACTAATGGAAAAGTCGACCTGGCCTTGGGGGGATCCCTGGGCTGGGTCGGGATAAGGATGATCTTCTATCCCTCATCAAAGAAGACACACGTGTTGGACCGTCCATAACACATGGCGTCGCGATCATATAACCAAGGACAATCCAGAAGAACATGTGCAATGTTCATCAGGATGACGTCGCACCAAACCTTGTCCTCTACGGACGCTAGGCGGATCGGCACAAGACATCTCTGAGTAACCTGAATGGTCGACTTGTCCACCCAAAGGACACGATATGGATGTGGATGAGGCTCGGCAGATAGTTGCATCCTCTCCAAACCTCTCTACACCACGATATTAACACAGTTGCAACTATCGATGGCAAGTTTGCAGGGGCCTCCCGCACTCTAAAAATATGTGTAAAATGTTGAGGTGAAGCGCCAATCCTCCTCGGCCTGCGGGGTATGAAGAAGGCGACAGATGACTCCCAACTCTAATGATCTTTGTGTCGCTCTCTCAACCATACTCAACCTGAGCAGTAATCTCCACCACTGTGTCGTCTACCTCAGTACCTGCCTCGCCCTCGTCCCCAATCAGCAGGTTCCTCGTAGGGAACTAAGCAACAATGCGTCCTCTGCCCAAGTGTCGATAACACTGGACAAGCCCGGGTCTAGGGGATCCCGGGACAATGGCTCTGCCCTTAGCATCTAAGTGAATGCGGGGAGGGGCATCAGATCGATGCGTAGTCTGCCTCGGTCTTGTGAGGCGCAGGTAGTTCTCATACTCAAGTGCGAGTTGGAACACCTGTTCGACCGTCTCTATGTGGTGAGGAATAAGCTCTCTCCCTATCCCAGCCTTAAGTCCAGCTCTAAATCTGGAAGCGGTCGTGATAGGCTCCTCCAAGATGTCACTCCTCACTACCAACTAGTCGAATTGTGTCATATACTTGACAATGGAAAGTGATCCCTACCGCAACGCATAGAGTTGGTCGAGGAGTTGATCTCGATATAACGCGGGGAGGTATTTGTCCCTCAATCGTTGCTTCATTTCTTCCCAACGGGTGACAGGATAGTACTCATATCTCTCAAACAATCTCTCCCCGCTAATCCAAAACATTTTTGTTTGGCCCAACAACTTCATTTTGGTGAACCGAACTCGTCGCTCATCGTTCATTTTGTACCAATCGAAAAAGTGATTCATATCCATGAGCCAGTCGCTAAAAGCCTTTGGGTCCAGATGACCGTCAAAGGATGGTGCATCAATACGAAGGCGCCGAAAAAGGTCTTCCTCAGTCAGGGTATTTTCACGACGAGGCGCTAAATAATCATCGTAGGGCTCTCTCGCTCGTCTATCAAGCAGTGGTGTGTCATCCCGTGGATTATCCACAGACTCCTCATAGCAAGGCGCTAGGGCTAGACCTCTAAGTGCTCCTAACTGGCCGACCCTAGTGTTGACCCTAACGATGTCATTCTTAATGGTTACAAATTGCAAGAGGACTAGGCGATGAAACTCCGCGGGTGTCATGTCTGAATTCGAACTGGCAATCCGATCGTCGGTGACGTTCTGATCATACATCGGCGTACGAAACAACCTACCACTACGTAGCATAAAACGTGACTCGAACCTCCACTATGATACCAAATGATGCAGTGGCAGGCGGACAGGAACTTTAATAAATGAACAAGCAACCTAAATGCAGTGCACGTGCAAACATGTGATAACAGTCCGGATCAAGATCATCAAACAAGTAATAAAATTTAGCAAATCTCAAAACAACAATTGCACAATTGAAAATAGGCAATGACGAATAAAAAACAATTATAATTAACCAACAAGATAAGGCGCAACTCCGTTCAAGTGCACCGAATGCATCCAGCAAGTTAAACGATGAATAAGTATCACAAACACATAAGAGAATTCACCTGAAAGCAATAGTTCATTACCAAAGCAAACAACACAGAAAATAAAACATCCATACCTCAATTTGCTCGTGTGTCTGTGGTGACGAGAATAGGGATGGGAAGACAAAGGTGGTTTCGGCCTTGACGCGATGGTGGCGCCACGAATCTGCTATGGGGAGAGTTGGAGGAGGTAGATCTAGTAGAAATTGTAGGTGGAGGGGAGGCTACTGGTTGCTGGATTTGGGTGGTAAGGGTTGCGGGGAGGCTTCAGGTGGCAGGATCTGGACGGGGAAGGGTTGCGGGGAGGCTTGTCTGGTTGGGAGGGCTGGGGAACGGGCGGCTGGATGAGTCCAGGGAGTCAATGGGTTGTAGCAAGGCTTATCGAGGCTGGGGAACAAAAAGATTGGCAACGGGCTTAGCAGAAGAGGGGTGGAGTGGGGCCGGGAGGGGAAGAGAGGAGGGGTAGTGGACTGGGGAAGGTCGAACCTGGCAGCGGAACGCACGGACGGCAGCAGCGAAGACCCGAAGACCAACGGGGAGACCAGTCGGCTGCAAGAGCAACTTCTGATCCCTAATCCTGCCACACACATGAGTATTTATAGGGAGAGATGGAAAAAAATTGGGGCATTCAAATCAGACGGCTAATAACGTTTGGGCCGATCGGGTATCAAATACAACATGAAATACAAAAACAAATATATCAAACTGACTCGGAACGACCATCCAGGCGCCTCCACGGACTCGGATCGCCCAAGTAGACCTCCGATCACCGCCTCCTGCGAAAATGAACGCGCGTGTCGTCGATCGCCATCAAGGTCAAGCCTCAATTTCTAGATTTTGATCTTGAGGACATCATTGTGGAACCCCAGGGTTAGTTACGAACACAGGCAATCCCATCCTCGATCAGCGATACATGCGGGTCCACTCACATCGTGCATGCACTTCATCCACGACACCTAAATGAGAGGTTTATTATATCATTTTTTATATCGCGGTTTATGTTGTTATGTATTAGTGGTAAACCCTCCTAGTATATAAAGGAGGTGTCCAAGTCTTGTATCGTTATCGACCTTATCTTTTACATTATCTTATTATTCTTGTGCCCTAATTTCTCTCTTTCCTAAGTGTTAGCTAACACTTCAACCCTATTCAAAGAAGAAGTGGAGACTATCGAATGAAATTTAAAGACAAATTGAATCATATAAGAGATGCAATCAAATAATTATCCACAAAAAGATACTATTTATTATATAAATCGTAAATACTTGATATAATATAAATTGAAGTAAGAATATAAGTAATTAAAATATTTTGGTTAATCTTGAAGTGCAACATCAAGTAGTATATCTTCAAAAACATCAACAATGATTATCATCCAAAACTATTAACTCGTACAAATAATTTAAATAGGTTAACTGGCCTTAACCTGAAAGGAATATTTTGTTAAACCAATCAATAAATAACTACCACACTCACCAAAATAACGAAAATAGTCATAATGATTCAAATGTTAGTGGTAATTTAAGTTGATTGAGTGGCATTGTAGGAGAGTGGATCAATAAAATCAAAGATTGCTATTAATTAAAATATGAGCAATACAAAATAAAAGATTCCTACCTGATAAAAAACATGATTTAAGCATCGATCACAGGGTGAATCAATATTTTAAGATGTGGAGATAACTGAAGGATCTCAAACATAATGATTCTAATTTTTTATATTTTACATTTTGCAATATAAATAACTATTTAAGTATTCCACAAATATGGCCAAGTCTTGCAATCTAATAAAGGGTATAACGCGAGAAATATCTAAACGCAATAAGAGCGCAGTGAAAAGAAAGAGCACATAGCTATTTCATGAAGAAGCTGAAAGTTGCCCTACAACTTCTGTAACACCTCCATCCGTCACGAAGAATATAACAGAAGGTCTAGCCCTTTCTCTCCTATCCTTCTCCTTCTTATATCTCAGGATACGAGAGAGAGAGAGAGAGAAATGAGAAATATTTCACATCTCAAGCTTTTAACATAACACTATCGCAGCGTGGTAACTAGCTACCGCGCCGCGGTAGCTTAGGCGGGGGCCGCTTGGCCCAATCAACGCCGTTTTGCCGCTTAAAGACCACCTCAACCTAATCTGACACGTGGCACACTACCGCCAGTGATACCTCTACCGTCGCATGTTACGTGTCAGAGACAATAGTTGAATTAATTCATTGGATATCGCCGCGCGGTATCACACTACCGCCGAGCGGTACCTTCCAGAGACGATGGTATTTTAAATTAGCTGGATACCGCCAGCGCTAGCTCTACCGTCTATCAGTAACCTGCAGTGACCAACTTCCTGTTGTTTTCGGGAAATTTGGGGCATTACAACTTCATTGTAAATTGAACAATTTTTTTATTTGCGTCTGACAAACATTAGTACACTACTAATGCCATGCTCCACAAAATAAGATACAAACTTACAATACATAAATTGGAAAGATGCAGAACTGAAAAAAAAGTGGGCATAAGCTTAGTCAATCCAGAATAACTTTTGATCTTTGAAGAACGTAACTTTAACTAAATTCTTATAGCAATACAAGTTATAGTAGTCATTGATAAAAGAAAGTAAATTTAATTAAAATATAAAATGAAATCGCCGCATACTATAGAGGATAA
Organism: Platanthera guangdongensis; assembly: GCA_039583875.1. NCBI lineage: Eukaryota > Viridiplantae > Streptophyta > Magnoliopsida > Asparagales > Orchidaceae > Platanthera > Platanthera guangdongensis. Next base: position 85,412,601 of record CM077159.1, read on the forward strand.
TAACATCAACCACATATTGATAAAAATAAAAGGTTTTATTTCTCACCTCGAATGAAAACATCAAAGGAGTTACTATACAATGGGTTATCATAACAAGGCATGGTGTAAAATGGACGCACTGTCGTTGGATAGCGATGAAGTATATAAAACTCAGTCCCATACCTGCACAAGATCATGTTACATATCCGTAGGCAAATACTTGCTAACAATTTGGTTGTGGAAATGATCGGCTATTACCGGAAGAAATTTTTCAATAAGGCAAAAAAAACTTACTTCTCAAGAACCAGGCGGCCCAAAGTCCTTTCCGACTCAGTATTAAGATCTCCAAAAGGATGAATTTCTACGCCAGCATCCTGAAAGAAATAATGGTTCTTGAACAATTAAAATAATGGTGATTGTAAAGGGTATTTACAATTCAATATTGAAGTAAAGCACATTTTTGTTTTGAACAATTTTGGTATCCAATAAATAGTGTCTTGGGGATTATTTGGCTACCAGTGATGAAGTGAGCATTATACAGAAGTAATTTGGTTTGCTTGGTTCTTAATTTCTATATTTGGGTTGTGGTAGAAGTAGGAGTGTCTAATAATTATAATTACTATTATATATATATATATATATATATATATATATATATATATATATATATATATATATGTATGTATGTATATATGCATATATAGCATATGTACAAATACAAGTGCATCAATGTACTATGCAAATATAAATATAAATAAATTAAACTTATATAATAAACCTTTCTATATCATAAAATTAATTAATAAAATATAGTTTACTACAATCAAATGTTCAACTATAGCATGCAGATGCATGGACACATAATCCTATATATATTCCTATCAGATATGTTAGAAAATCATCGTGTAAAGGTCCATTTAGTGGCCCATTATAGGTCTTCTTCTTCATGTAATAGTCTCACATCTTGAAAAAGGAATTCCTCTCTCTCTCTCTCCTCTCCCTATATATTTGTATTCATACTTGTATTTTTTTATTCAAGAAGTATATACAAGGTTTACACCGCTTTCCAACAAAGTATCAGAGCTACCCGATCCGGCTTCGCGGGTTGTCCCTTTTTAACCGCCTGCCCTCCTGCGGTCTGCTACTTTTGGCGGTTTGCTCATTTGTTACCGCTTCTCCTTCTGAGGATTTCTTCTCGCCTTTCAGGCGGACTGCTTACTCTACTCCGCAGGATACTTGGCGTGCTGCCTCCCTCCGTTGTGGTTGGATTACCTCTAGGTTTTATAAATTGGCGGCTAGGCCCCACCGTCCTGTCTTCCCGCGGTCTTCATTACCCGTTGCGGTCTGCCCGGTTCAGCTTCCCACTTCCTACTCGCATGGTTTGGTCGGGTGGTCTGCTAGTGACCGCCCTTGTACAACCCTCGTATTCGATGTGTGGGTCCCCCCCCAGGACCATTGCTTCGCGGAATCTCCAGGAGCGAGACCCTTCAGGTGTTCGTTGGGCAAGCCGCGCGAGCCAGCTCCTTGGCGTTGAGTGGAGCCGAGTGCACTCAGCGCCTTCTGCTCCGTGGCGTTCAATGATGCGAGTGCACTCAGCGCCCTCTGCTCCTTGGCGTCGAGTGGAGCTTAGCCTCTCAACGCATTCAGTTCCTTAGCGTTGAGTGGAGCCAAGTGCACTCAGCGCCTTTTGTTTCTTGGCGTCGAGTGAGGCGAGTGCACTCAGCGCCTTCAGCTCCTTGGCGTCGAGTGGAGCTTAGCCTCTCAACGCCTTCAGTTCCTTGGCGTTGAGTGAGGCGAGTGCACTCAGCGCCTTCTACTCCTTGGCGTCGAGTAGAGCTTAGCCTCTCAACGCCTTCAGTTCCTTGGCGTTGAGTGAGGCGAGTGCACTCAGCGCCTTCAGCTCCTTGGCGATGAGTGAGGCGAGTGCACTCAGCGCTATCTGCTCCTTGGCGTCGAGTGGAGCTTATCCTATCAACGTCATCTGTTTCTTGGCGTTGAGTGAGACGAGTGCACTTTGCGCCTTCAGCTCTTTGGCGTCGAGTGGAGCTTAGCCTCTCAACGCCTTCAGTTCCTTGGCGTTGAGTGAGCCGAGTGCACTCAGCGCCTTTTGTTCCTTGGCTACGAGTGGAGCTTAGCCTCTCAGCATCTTCTGTCCCTTGGCAGTGAATAATGCGAGACCCATCCAGAACCATCCAAAGAGGGGTGTCGCGGAGGCGAGTGCCTGGCTTCCCCCAGCACTCGCCTCTTTAGGCGAGCGGTGCTCCCATGGACCACTCGCCCAGTGGAGTCCAAAGGAGAAATTACTTGGGTGTCCTTGCAAGGCTGCATATAGCCGTTTAGAACAACAGAGTTACGCTATTTGCAGGCCAGACTCAGAAATCTATAAATAGACCCAAGGGAGTACCTCAGAAGGCAAGCTTTGAAGCATTCCAATTCTCTTTCTCTCTGATTTTCTAGTGCTTCCTGAGGTGCCCTTAGCTCAACACAGACTAAGGAGGGGAAGCGCTATAAGATCTTTCGGGTGTGTGGTGGGACCTCCGTGCTGGAGCCTTGGGTTAGTTCTGAGCTTTAAGTCTTCGGTCAGTCAAGTTTGCTGGGCAAAGTAAGTGTGTGATCACCCCTTCCCCAAGGGTTCGAACTCCAAAAGAAGCCGGTTTTCGGTTATAACAGTCATGTCTTCCCGCGGTCTTCATTATCCGTTGCGGTTTGCCCGGTTCAGCATCCCCCTTCCTACTCGCGCGGTTTGGTTACGCGATCTGCTCTTTGTCCGCAACGTTTTGCGGTTCGATCGCCCTTCTATCCGCAGCGATCTCCTCCATGCGTGGTGCGGTTTGGTTCTTTTCCTATCTCTGCTCGTCGCGGTCTCATCCTACCAAACGGAGTGCTCACCCGTTGCTGCTTACTGCTCCTTTGATCTTGTCGTCCATGTTGTTATCTCTAGCCGTGTCTATGCTCCTACCTCTCTATTTGCATCCTCTCTCACTGCGGCCTTCTCTAAGCGCTGACGGCCTTTCATTGTTGTCCACCGGTCTCTCCTTCTCTAGCGGCTACCGACCTTGCGTTGTGGTCTGTTGGACTCTTCTCCTCTAAGCTGCTTGCTTTGCTGTCCGTCGGCCTCTCCTTCCCTAGCAATTACCGGCCTTTCTTTGTTGCCTGCCGACCTCTTCTCCTCTAGTCGTTGTCGGCCTTCTTTGCTAGTCGCCAGCCTCCTCTCCTCTAGTCGTTGCAGCTTTCAGGTCGCCTGCCTCCTGCTACTGTTCGTCGGTCCGCCCGAGTCTATTCTCCATGCTGCCTTCCCTCTTGTCGTCATGGACTCAACGATTGCCTCTTCTCTTCTCGCTCGTGCCGCTATTCCGCCTCCTCAAGTTCGTGATGAACTTCGGATCACCACTACCTCCCTCGGTGGGAAACAAAACTGTGGAATGGGTGCATTTTGTTCGTCGCGTTCTCCAGACCAAAGGACTTCTTCATCATCATACTCGGGATGCTCTCACTGTCCCCACTGATGAGTGGTTTTGTGATGACAGTCGGGTTCAATCCTGGATCCTCAATTCCATGGATACCGAGTCATATCGCATGATCATGTATCACGAAACTGCTAAGGCAATGTGAGAGGAGCTTCACTCTCTCTACTCTGGCAAAAACAGTCTGTTGCATCTGTTTGATATCATCTCTGCGCTTCAAACTCTGAATCCTGGCACAACGAGTGATTTCACCTCCTTCGTTGCAAAGGACAAAGCTCTGTGTTGGAACCAGCTTTCTGATCCCTCCTAAAGTTCGAAACAGGATGCAGCTCACACGTACTCTTCTTGAACTATCCTCCTGACGTGAGTCAGAGACCTGACAACAGACCGAGGGGTCTCAGCTCGGAGGTCCCACCTCTTTCCCGGAAGAACTGAAGATTTTCCCCTCCCTAGCCAATGTTGAGCTAGGTGCCTCTGAAGAAGACAGTAAAAAGGTTCAGCAACCATCTCAGGCACCTTATCGGTCTATTTATAGGCCTCTGAATCTGATCTGCAAATATCACTTCTGAACTAACCTGAAATGACCAAAACACCCTGGGCTGGGTCTGCCAACAGCCAAACTCCGTTGTTCTGGAGGGCTAACGCAGACCTCCCGGGGTAGAAGTGTAAAACTACCTCGGGCACAAAGGTAAAATCCCCCTTGGGGGTAAAAAGGTAAAAACATCTCTTCTCCCATGTGGCGAGTGGGCAAAATGACTGACGGGCGAGACGGCCCTCCTGCCCGTTTCGTCGACCTCTCGCCCTATAGGCCATCTCGCCTCCTAGAGCCATCTCGCCCCACGGGGCGTCTCGCCTACTTCATAGAACCCTCCATCTCGCCTCCTGCAGGTGGGCCTCCTGGTCTTACTCTCCTGTCTAATTCATCTCGCCAGTCCCCCCTTCCAGCTTATTGCACCACCTCTCGCAAGCCCAATGTTGTACACAATCCCCGCTCTTTTCGAGCTTGCCCTAACCTCGGAAAGATAAGTCCAACCGAGGCTCGCGACGCTGGGATTCGTTTATGGGAATCTTTGGTCCCCCCCCCTGGGGCCTATAAATATGAGGTCCCACGCCTCGCGATGGTGCGAAAGCGAAATAAAGCCAACATGGCCGCCATGTTCCCGGATCTGGGGCGTACTCCTCCCTCAGCTCCTCCATCCTCTCGCCTGAAGAAGATGAAAGCCGCATGTCCTCCCTGACAACAGATAATCTTCCTCCCGCATCTTCCGGGGAGAGACGGGTAATTTCTCATTCTTCTCTCTCTTCTTCTTTAGTCCCGCTTGTTGATCACGCTTTTACAGGGAAACTTCGCTGATTCCCCTATGCCCGCAAATCCTCCCGACGCTATCAACAGAACTCATCAGCGCGCCAACTCGCCCGAAGCATCTTCCCCACCCCTCACGCGGAGAGAAAGCCTCTCGCGGGTTGTGGAGAACCCTCGCATCCCAAGTAAGAACTCACCCTTCTCGGTTTCGCTCCAATTCGCATTCCTTTACCCAACCCATGCGGGATAACTGGGTTAACTTCTGACATCCTGGCGCGCGGCTGCGAGATCATCCTTTCTTACGATTTCTCGCTCTCTGTGCAGGCATCCAATTTGAATCTGACACTGAGGACGCTCCCGCGTCTCCTCCCCTCTCGCCTCTTCCACGTCCTGACGAGATCGAGGACTACTTGGGTGATCCCATGGATACCCTGGAGCTGAAGCGGAGGACGGCTAGGATGTTCCGCAAATACACGCATATAATCCGCGAGATGGAGCTGGAGAAGCAGGCCTCTGACCGGCGCATGGACTGGCTAGAAACAGAGTGTCACCGCCTTTCTGCCGAGATGAAAGCCGACGGCGTAATGGATAGGACAGACCCTCAAGCCATCCTAAACAAGGCGGATGAACACCTCCGTCTCGCGCGCCGCGGCGTGGTCGCCGCCCGCGCTTTTCATCTACCTGGCCGCCCTCCATTCGCGGGAGGTCAGGATGGCCGCTGGAAATGGGTCAGGAACTAAGCGGTCGTGGCCCCGTCTCGCCTTCTCAAGGCCCTCCTGTATTATTATTGTCAACTTAATTATGTTTAATTATTGATGTGTTGTATAAAACTCTCTGGACGGGATGCTTCCCCCGCGCGGAATGAAATATTTTATCATTATGGTACTGTCTGTCTGTCATGTCGTGCTAGGTTTTTCATCATTACTGTGATTAGCTCATTTTTCAATTAATTAGTCTGTCATGATTGCTTTGACTCTTCGAAAAAGTCGCTGCGGCGTTTTCTCCCCTTGGGTTCTAGAGAGAGAGACGAAGCGTCGGGCTGCCTCTTCATTTCCCGCCTCTTGATTTTCCCGCTCAATCCCCTCTCTCTTCTGCATCCGTTTTAAATACATCTTAGATTCGGATATCCCCATACTTCCATTACTATTCTTGGCTATCTTTGCGGTCGGAGCTTCCGCCTGCCCCTCTTCTTCTCAACACTTCTCGCGTCCCGCTCTCCCTCTAAATCGTTTTCTTTTCTCCTATTTCTGCCTCCTCGCCTGCTATGAGAAAGAAGAGGGTGGAAGAAGGTGAGGGTCGCAGCCGCTGCGGAAAGCAATTTGTGGATCACGATTTTCCTCTCGGCACACTACCAGAGGAAGAGTATACTCGCTTTGCCAGTGAGTTCCTTGCTGACGGTTATCTGTCTCGCCCACCCAAAGTGGGCGAGTGCATCAATACTTTTTACTCCAACGAACTGGCCTTCCCCGTCTCGCACTTCGAGGCGGGGCTGCGACTTCCCCTTTGGCCAGAGGTCAAATCAGTCTTTAGGTATTTTGGGGTTGTTCCCGCCCAATTCTCTATGTTGGTCGCTTTCGCCTGCTACTTGCGGCGAGAGCGCATCGAATTCAGCTTGACCGTCCTTCGCAAGCTGTTCATCTATCACGCGAAAGACGATGGCGTTTCCTACTTCACCGGCCAGGGCCTGAAGGTATGCGAGACGCCGAACAAGAATCATCACTGGCTGACTCGCTTCGTCTTCATTTGCGGGGACTTGGGAGGCATCCCTCTCGCCCTGGGGTCCCCTGCTGAGTGCTACTACAAAACTCCCAAGGTTGGGGGTGCCGAGAAGGCTCTCTGCGACTTCTTCGCAGGGAAAAACTTCGAGGTCAATTACCTCAGGCGAGACCTCGACTCGCTTTCTGATGTCTTCCCCGGCGAAGGTATACTCCTGCCCCCCCCCCCCCCTAGCATTGTAAATTTTTGTTTTATGCTGACTGTCCACCTGCCCAGGGGAGAGAACCGTCCCTGTTCATCCTCCTTACCAGAGTAACAGGGGTCTCGCCCTAGCGAGTATGGCGGCGGAGGCCGCGAAGGATACGCTGACCCCCACCCCAAAGAAAAGGCCCGGGAACGAGGGCACTTCTCGGCACAGCCCAAAGAAGAAGGTGAAGAAATCGGTGTCCTTTAAAAGGAGAAGAAAAAGTCCGCCCCCAAAGAAAGGAAGGAGTTATCGGAATCCCTGTCCACCATTTCTTTAGGGTATCCCTCACCTTGCCAACTAGCTGTCTCGCCTACCCGCGAGACAATCTTGTCAGAACCAGCTGCCACCATCACTGTCCAGCCCGCTGAGTTCCCTTCCGGATAGGCTGGCTCCTCCAGCCGCCCGGCTCCCGCCTCGCACCCCAATTTTAACATGGGCCCTGTGATGGATGATGCTGCCGGCGAGTTGGTGCTCCTATGGGACAAGGACGCTAACCGTGTGTCGGTGTCTACTCTCTTTCGTTCCTGGAAAGAGCAGGACCCCCCCCCACCAGTCACGCCTTCTCCCTAGGGTTCGGGCTATATGGTGGCCTCGGGTCTGAGCCGGCGGATAATGAGATGTCGCGAGACCTCATTCTGAAGAGCGCCCATGCTCAATTTCGCTCCTTGGAGCTCGCGCACCGGGTCTCGCGCCGCCTGGTCTTCAACAATAGGAAATGGAAGGAAGCGGAGGCCGGTCTCGCCGCGGAACGTGAGAAGTCCAACGACCTTGAGAAGCGGCTGGTCGTCGCCGACAACCTCCTTGCGTAGAGTCAGGGTGGTGTGGTAAGTTTTCTTACCGCCGCTTTGCTAGCCTTACTCGCTGCTCATTATGGTCCTTTATTCATTAAATCTTCCTGCAGGATGCCGAGACTGCGGACCGGATGCGCTCGCACATTGACGCACTGGAGGGAGAGAACAAGAGATTAAAAGCTGAAAATATCCGTCTTCGGAACAGCGCGACACCCCCTTCAGACCAATTTCCAGTTCCTTCTCGCTACTCTGTGGATGAGGTAGATGCCCTCTGCCAAGATTCCAATATCAAGACAGCGGAGCTCGTTCTCAAAATGATGGAGTTGGGGGGGGGGGGGGGGGGGGGCGCGATGATGCCGAGACGGTTACTGTCCGCGACCTGGTCCCCCGCTTATTCGGCGAGACGGACGACAGTTCATCTTCCGGCAGCGAGGAGTAGGGAGACACCAGTGCCAGGGACTTCTCTCCCCCCCCCCCTCTTCTTTTTTATCTTGTCTTGTACTTGTAATCATGATATAGACATTTCCTCAGGGATAGCGAGGTGTTCCTTTTTGTGCTGATCCAATGGATATTGTTATTAACTTTTTACATGTTACTTCATTGTGCTTTTATCTTCCGCTGTTTCGCTTAATAGTTAGCCCAAAAACGCAAGACCTTGGGTCTCTCTTCGCCTTTACCACCCGCGAGATCTTCCGACCCTTAGTGCTCGTCTCGCCGTAAGATAAACCTGCGCTGAAGACCTTGGAGACCAGCAGCCCCACATGACAGGTCCCACCTTTTTATGTCAGGCATGTGCCTTGGACAAGGAGGACCCACTCGCTATGGGCGAGACCACCCATGCCGAGTATCGGCCAGAGATCCTCCTCCCTGGCCTAATCCCCAATCCTTCCCTTTTTCTAGGGATTTTCCACCAATCTCCTGATAAATCTGGACATTTCTCCCGGTGAACTCTCACCACTTGACTTGCCCTCGAGTGAGCCTACAGTCCTGCCAGCTAGATGGGAGTCTGGTCAGCGGGTCTGCTCGGGGTCTCCTCTCCAAAACCTCCAACCACCGAGTGAGCCTACAGCCCTGCCAGCTAGATGGGAGCCTGGTCAGCGGGTCTGCTCGGGGTCTCCTCTCCAAAACTTCCAACCACTGAGTGAGCCTACAGCCCTGCCAGCTAGATGGGAGCCTGATCAGCGGGTCTGCTCGGGGTCTCCTCTCCAAAACATTCAACCACCGAGTGAGCCTACAGCCCTGCCAGCTAGATGAGAGCCTGGTCAGCGGGTCAGCTCGGGGTCTCCTCTCCAAAACTTCCAACCACCGAGTGAGCCTACAGCCCTGTCAGCTAGATGAGAGCCTGGTCAGCGGGTCTGCTCGGGGTCTCCTCTCCAAAACTTCCAACCACCGAGTGAGCCTACAGCCCTGCCAGCTAGATGGGAGCCTGGTCAGCGGGTCTGCTCGGGGTCTCCTCTCCAAAACCTCCAACCACCGAGTGAGCCTACAGCCCTGCCAGCTAGATGGGAGCCTGGTCAGCGGGTCTGCTCGGGGTCTCCTCTCCAAAACCTCTAACCACCGAGTGAGTCTACAGCCCTGCCAGCTAGATGGGAGCCTGGTCAGCGGGTCTGCTCGGGGTCTCGTCTCCAAAACCTTCAACCACCGAGTGAGCCTACAGCCCTGCCAGCTAGATGGGATCCTAGTCAGCGGGTCTGCTCGGGGTCTCCTCTCCAAAACCTCCAACCACTGATTGAGCCTACAGCCCTGCCAGCTAGATGGGAGCCTGGTCAGCGGGTCTGCTCGGGGTCTCCTCTCCAAAACCTCCAACCACCGGGTGAGCCTACAGCCCTGCCAGCTAGATGAGAGCCTGGTCAGCGGGTCTACTCGGGGTCTCCTCTCCAAAACTTCCAACCACCGAGTGAGCTTACAGCCCTGTCAGCTAGATGTGAGCCTGATCAGCGGGTCTGCTCGGGGTCTCCTCTCCAAAATCTCCAACCACCGAGTGAGCATACAGCACTGCCAGCTAGATGAGAGTGTGGTCAGCGGGTCTGCTCGGGGTCTCCTCTCCAAAACTTACAACCATCGAGTGAGCCTACAGCCCTGCCAGCTAGATGAGAGACTGTTCAGCGGGTCTGCTCGGGGTCTCCTTTCCAAAACCTCCAACCACCGAGTGAGCCTACAGCCCTGCCAGCTAGATGAGAGTCTGGTCAGCGGGTCTGCTCGGGGTCTCCTCTCCAAAACTTCCAACCACCGAGTGAGCCTACAGCCCTGTCAGCTAGATGGGAGCCTGGTCAGCGGGTCTGCTCGGGGTCTCCTCTCCAAAACCTCCAACCACCGAGTGAGCCTACAGCCCTGCCAGCTAGATGAGAGTCTGGTCAGCGGGTCTGCTCGGGGTCTCCACGCTTCTCCTCCCTGGATGCCATGAAAAAAGGCACATGCACTCTCATCATATCAGAAGCGTAATGGCGACGTAACAGATACCTTGCCTTTGCTTGCCGCAGCACTCTACTCACATAGTAGATGGGGAGCTGCTTACTCCCTTCTTCTCTAACGAGCACAAAGTTGACTGCCTCCTCTCCCACTCCTACATAGAGGAGGAGATCTTCGCTTCCCTATGGGCCTTGGAGTAGAGGAGCTTGAGTTAGCTGCTGCATGAGTTTTCCAAAGGCCTCCTCACACTCCGCGGTCCACTCAAACTTTTTGTTGCCTCGGAAAATTTTGAAAAAAGGAGAGCACTTCTCACATGCCTTAGAGAGGAAGTGGCTAAGACCTGTCAGTCTTCCAATCAGCCTCTGAACTTCTTTTGAATTATTCGGGGATGCCATCTCCCGAATGGACTTGACGGGGTTAGGCTCCACCCCCCTCGGAATGAGGAGGTGACCTAAGAACTTCCCTCTTCCCGTTCTGAAAACGCACTTTGCCGGGTTGAGCCGCATCTTGTACTTTCGCAGGGTTGCGAAGGTCTCCACCAGATCCTGAGTGGGCTCCGCGATGATCCTGCTCTTGACCTGGAGATCATCCACGTACACTTCTAGATTACACCATTTTTGTTTTTTGAAGACTTGATCCATCATTCTCTGGTAGGTCGCGTCCGCGTTCTTAAGCCCAAAGGACATCATCATGTAGCTATAACAGGCATCGCTCGTGATGAAAGAGACGTCGCGGCAGTCGGGGGAATGCATCTGGTTCTGGTGATACCCTGAAAAAGCATCAAGGAAACCCATCACAGAAAACCCGACAGCCGAATCAACCAGCGCGTTGATTTGAGGCAAGGCGTGGCAATCCTTCGGGCAAGCTTTATTTAACATCGAAAAGTCTATACTAAGTCTTCAGCCCCATCCGGCTTTCTTAACCATCACAACATTGAAGACTCAGCCAGGATACTGGATCTCGGAAACAAAACCTGTCTCCAGCAGCTTCTTCACCTCCTCCCGGATCGGCTCGTCCAGCACGGCGGCGCTTTTCCTCTGCTTCGGACAGACGGGGGCAACTTTGGGATCGAGGTTGAGGCGATGACAAGCAACATCTGCATCGATCTCTGGCATCTCCGCGACACTCTAAGAGAAGATGTTTATATTTTCTTGCAGGCATGCAGCCATCTTCATCTTCCCTTCCAGCGCCAGGGATCCTCCGATCTTCAACAACCCTGGCTCTCCTCTCCGGGAGATCACCTCCAGCTATTCCAACTCTTCGGCAACTCTCAGCCCTTCTTCCTTCTCCAGAACCTTCTCCAGACTGTCTGCATCCTCCATCCAGCTGATGGTGCTGACGGCGTTCAGATAGCACTCTCTGGCAGCCATCGGATCGCCTCTGATCCGCATTTGGAGATCTCCCCGACAGTACTTCAGGCACTGATGGTATGATGATGGAACCGCCTGGAAGTAATTGATGAGGGGTCGCCCAAAGATGGCGTTGTATCAGCTTGGTGCGTCGACGATGACGAACCTGCATCGGATCGAAGTACCACCAAGGGTGACAAGAAGATTCACTCCTCCCTCCACCTCTTTCTTCTCTCTAGAGAAGCTAATGAGGAGACCGTCCGCAACTTGGATCCTGGTCGCCTCCACTTGGAGCCCGACGAAGGTTCACTTGAAAATGACATTCATCGAACTCCCGTTGTCTGTCAGGATTCGATCGACGGTGAAGTGTTTGATGGCGCCTTGGATGACAAGGGCGTCATGAAAGGGGTTCTCATTCCCCAACATGTCCTCGGAAAAAGTGATCTCGTCCAACGGCGACGGCATTTGAGAGGTCAAGGCGACGCTCTTGCGGTAAATATGATGGAGACTCCCCTTGCGGGAAGCTCCAAGCCCTGCGCCTCCATTGATCACTCCTGCCTGCCCACCTCCTGTGTCGTGGACCACTTCCCCGCGGCCTCCCAACTCGACCCGGTCCTTGTTCCTCCTCCTCCTTGGAGCTTGGAACGCTATCGGTCCTACTGGAGCCTCCTGTCTAGGCTACTCCCTCTTCGTCGCTCTGGCTTCCAACCTCCTCCTTGCCTCATAAAAATCTGGGCAGGCCATAGTCCCATGCCACTCTACTCGATGCAGATCGCAGTAAATGGGAATCTCCTCGTCTGATTCCTCGTCGACTGAACCTTTTTGCAACGCTTATTCCCTTGGCGGGCAATGGTCATCGCCTCTGCCCGAGCTCTTCCATGCCTTCGGGTCAGTTTGTTTCGGCGGTGGCGGTGACAAAAGAAGCTGTGAGAATGGAGCTGTGGAAATGGAGCTGTTGGAATGGAGTTGTTCAAAATGACAAAACAGTTTGGTAAAACAGCGGTGGCAGAGCTGTTCAGAATGGAGAAACAGTTTGGTAAAACAGCAGCGACGTTTCTGTTACGTTTAATTATAATTAATATTTATTATAAATTTAATTTATTATTAATAATAATCATATTATAATATTAATACTAATTAGATAAATAATATTCATAATATTATAATAATCATGATAATAATAATAATATAATTTAATCGTGATATTATAATCATTTGATTTAATTAATATTAATAATATTAATAATAAAATTTAATAATATAATAAAAATAATAATAATATAATAATCAGGAATCTAATAAAATCAAAACTTATTCACCGGAGACTCCAAAATACGGGAGGGGGAGGAGGAGGGAGGGGCGGCCATGGCAGAAATCTGCACGGCGGCGGAGCTCCTGCGGGAGGGGGTAATGGAGAAAGGGGTGCGGCGTCCATGGCGGTGAGGAAGGGGGAAGAAAGCTGTCTGGTTTCTCTGTTCCATGGCGGGTAAAGGATTCTTTCCAACACCAGGGAAGAAGGCAAGGCAGGCCCTTTTTAGGGCAAAAAAAAAACAGATTTGGTGTCGGCGATCTTCACCGGCACCGGATCTGTTGCCGGAGAAGGAGAGAAGCGCGGGTAATTAACTGCACGGGAGAGGCGCGTCGACACCGCAGCGTTGAAAAGGAGGCTGGCGCCAGTTGTGGAGAAAGCTCCGATTCCACCATTTTTCTCCCCGTCGTTGCGTCCGAACCGGCAAAATAAACTGTATATAAAAAAAAGCGTTCCGTCTGGAACGGAACGGAGGAAGAAAGTCGAAACAAACTGACCCTTCCTCCCAGCTGGTGGTCGTTCCTCCTTTCCTGATTGTGGAACTAAGGCCTAATAGGTGGCCTCCACGGTGGCCGATTCACGGGATACTGGAATCGTCTCGCTTCTTCTCTTCTCTCTGGAGCCGCTACGGGCCTCCTCTCTTCCTGCCTGCTAGACCTCTCCTGTCTCCTCTATCCTTCCGCCCACCTGGGCTCTTCCCTTCTCCTCGGCTCTTCCCTTCTCCTTTTTCCCTGCCTCTCCGGCATTACTTCGGCCCTCACCTCTGAAGATCCTCTGTCTCTGCTTCCCTGGTCTTCCCCATCCAGCCTCGCCAAGAAGTGTGGATTCTTCTCCTCTCCCTGCACGAACGTATTCACTCGTTCGATCATCTCCTCAAAAGATCTTGGGGGCTTAGACCCAATCTCCAGGCTGAAGAGACCCTGCTTCAGGCCGAACTTCAGAGCTAGCATCAGGGTGAAGCCGTCCACGTTCTCGACTTCCAGGACCTCTTCCTGGAAACGGTCGATGTAGTGGTCGAGACTCTCGCGCTGCCCTTGCGCGATCTTGAATAGAGTAGTTGCCTCATTCTTCCTCTTCGTGGACGTCGCGAATCATGTCATCAGGCCCCGACGCAGATCCTCGAAGTAGTAGATGGAGCCTTTAGGCAACTAGTAGAACCATTCTCTCGCATTCCCCTTGAAGGTAATGGAGAAGAACCTGTAATTGAAGGCATCGGTCATGTTGCGGATGGACACCACGTCCTCGAACCATTGGAGATACCTGGTCGGGTCATCTTTTTTGGAGTAGTAGTTCAGGACAGGCTCTTTGAAGCCTTTGGGGACTGGGGCTGCTAGTATTTCGTCATAGAAGGGGCTCATCCCCCCCTGACGGTGGCGAATTTCATCCTCGCAAGTATCCTCGTCATACTCGCTACCATAGCGAGTATCACGGTATCTCGCCGGTTGTACCACATCTCAGAACCTGATCCCTTGGCTGCTCATTGGATGGTGTCGCGACTGCATTGGTCGCTCTTCTCCCTCCCTCGCTCGCTCCTTCCCGGGTCGCCTAGGTGGCGCTTCTTTCTCTGACGGTGTCACGCGACGAGGCGAGGTAGTCGTGACATCGGAACGATGAGGGAACCCTGCTAGGATGCTCCTATCTATCCTCGCGAACTCTTCAAACGATGCCACTATCACAAAGTCACCCCTTCGCGCAGAGTTGCTGACTCCTGTCGAGTTGTCGACTATCTCATCATGCTCTCCTCCACTCACGATCTCGCCTATACGCAAAACTTTCCTCCTCGGCTGTTATCCACGCTCACCGCATCAAAGTGTTGAAGCCGGGAAAATCCCTACTCCAAAATTCGGATCAAGGCAGTCTGAGGTTACTGATTCAGCGATCGGGCTCGACGACTAACGGGCTAGGACGCAGAAACAGTCGGACAACAAAAAGGACCTCAGGCGCTGCGGCAGGGAGGTCCCACCACGTACTCGGATGCCTAGAAGAATCTTCCCCTCCACAACCAAAAATTGTCGAGCAGGGTACGAGGTAGACTGGTTGACAACTAAGTCACAGCGACTAAGATAGATAGCAGCAAGCTCGCGACCTCTCTCTGAATAAGGGATCCAAAAGCTCAGCTTGAAGTCAAGGAAAAGAGATGCTCGAGATCTTTGGCGAGATTCTGAAGTCCGTCTGCTCGTACACCTACGGTCCTATTTATAGGCAAATCCAAAGAGAGGGAGGGTCTTATTTATAGCCCCATCCCTGGTGACTAGGCGACTTCTTGGGGGAGCTCGCTCGGCTGGGCGAGTAACCGGCCTAGTCGCCTACCTGGCGAGTATGCGAGTGGAGCTCGCCATACTCGTTCAGGCCTTCTGCTGTCTTGCGCATTAACTCTGACTTCTGTCTTGACTTGTTGACTTTGACTCTTGCTGACCTGACTCTGGAGGGGTCCACCCTCGACAAATATAGATTGTATAGTCATCCTGTCCAGAAGATAATTCCATGAGTCCATACTACATCTCCTTAGATTTCAGTTATATTATTTAGGATCCATAAAATTTTCATCATACACTTGTATTTTGTCTGCGGCTGTGGTACTTTTTCCTAATGGCCTCTTGCCTGGCGATACTTTTTCTCAAGGTGCCACCGGGCTCCATACTGATAAAAAATTTAAAGACTATGAAATTCTTAGTAAAACTTCTTACATCTTTGGGTTTGGCCTCAGCCACCCATGGATAGAGCTTTTGGATAATAATCCACTAGTGTGATGTCTAGAGCACACACCTATGGGTCATTTCTAAATGTTCGAGGTTTTTAGGTTCTTTTCCTCCGAAGGAGGGGAGAGCGACTACTCACTATTCATAAAATAAAATTATAAAATTCTAGATGGATACTAACAGTGCACAAAATGAGAAGAAAAACAAGCTTGACTTACAAAAACAGATTACACTTAAACACTTACACACAAAGCACTCTTACAAATATTCTCGCAAAAGCTTCCTTGATATTCTTTGTCATGTATCCTTTGGGTTGCTTCGTCCCTCTATTTATAATGAGAGGAGATCGCACCCGGGGGAAGTCACGGGGGAGAAATTATTATTTGCATAATATAAAAAGTCAACTAATACATTATATTATTCAAGAGATAAGACACTTATACAAACTTTCAAGTATGCGGTCCTGGCAATGACTGGGCTGGCAATAAAGAAAGATAAGCTGGCAATTTTTTTCACAGTTTTGCTAGATAAAATCTGGTAGTGACTAAATGAAAAGAGTTTTGTCAATGGGTCCACCCACAAACCAGGGGTGGCGTCCGGTCTTCTACATGGTTAATTAATCTAGATGATTATGGCCAGCTTGGTGGCGTGGCTATAGTTTCCTCTTCCATGAAGTTGCTTTTGGCTTCATTATTACTTTCGTATTCCTTAATAAAATCTTTTTTTCGATTTTTGAAAAAAATAATGTGTTAAGCGGCTGTCAGCATTTTTAAAGCTCAGACTTCGTAGATGAAGATCTATACTTTCTTCCGTGTCGAGAAATAATCAGTAGTAGAAATCTTCAGCAACTAGATACCCTTTGTCAAGGAAGGGGAGGTCTTTTTCAAAAGACTTTATATAGGCGCGATAAGACCAGAATTGCTGTTGTAGAGGGCACATGTCTGTGTTGATTAGGGCATCTGTGTCGAAGCTAGTATGGAAGACACGCTTTGCTTTTACAGTTTTTAGGAGGATTTCATATTTGATATTTTCTAAAAAGTTTGCTTCAAAACATGGTGGTATAACTTTAATTATAGCTTCGACGGCTCCTCCTTTTGGCATTTGTTGGAGGAGTTAAAATAAGGAATCTGCCACAAAAACATTTCTAATACATTTTACTTGTCTAGGTTTTGTGATTATTAGTCGGGATAACAATCCCAGATCCATTAGATTTGTGATATTTAGGGTTACTGTGTCTGTGGTGATATCGTGTCATTTAGAGACATCAATTTCTAGTGTTACATAAAAGAATTGTAACTAGCTATGCACTATATTAATGTCTGTGATTTTACATGCTATATTATATCCTCGTATTTGGCCTAACACTGAGGAGGCTAAGTGTCTAAGTACTTTTTGGTACTCTGTGGATGCTATTATTTCTCAGTACCTTGGCTAAAACTTTTTCACTACTTCTATTGACATTGGGTATATTTGCCAATTTTCTACTGCAGATGCTAAATCTTTATTTATTTGTACTACTAGTTGTTCGAAATTACTAATTGTTTTCTTTTGTTCTACTAGTTTTTTCTCTTCCTGGCTAAGTGATCCTTTGAGAAGCTGGAGTTCATTAGTACCGTTAGGACGTAGAGTGATGGGAGTAGTATTTGCTAAGTGTGGTGGCTCATTTACTTGATAATTCTCAGTTGCTTGACAATTCAAAAATGCAAAATGTCTTGCTACACATTCAATGATGTCATTGATGTTATTGTTTCGCTTGAAATTCCATAGATCTTATTTAAATTTTTTAATTGTCAGATGAGATCTACTTGGTTTTCATCATCCTTTATTTTATCTTATTTTTGTATAAGCATATCAAATTTTTTATGGAGCTGGATGCGTAAATGTATTAGGGTATTATTTTGCCTTACAATAACTTTATTGTTCTCGCCGACAGGGTCATGGATACTAAATCCTACTGCATTTTTAAAATATATATTTGTTTATCTTAAAGCGTCTCTATACTCTTCAATTTTCATTTATGATAAAATTAATTGTTTTATCTCTATGAGTAATACCCAAGTACCACATCAACGCCTACTTTTGGGGAGACAAGCCGACCTAGAAAACCCTCATCCTCTCGTTCTCCAATCACCCCACTTCTGGCACTTACGAGTAGCATGGGGGCACTTCGGACCAAATGAATAAGCTAACGGGCACAACACAAACTTTCATGATGACTCTTGCCACAGCTGAAGTGAAACATTAAAAAGCCAAAGCCCGACATCAAGTAGACATTGCTGCACTATCCAATATGCTAGGAAGTCTCTCGCCAGTTGTATGAGCCCTCACCATTCCAGTGCATGACCAAGTCGATAACATTTAAGGGCCTCCCCATCACTTACACGCACAGATCACCACATTTGTGTATGGACTGAAGCTCATATCGTTCGCAGGTACACTAAGTTGGAACTCCCAACCTATGGCGGTAAGGTCAATTCATTAATATGACTAACCAGATGTTACTCATGTTAGTGATTTTTTGTCCATCAACAAACACCGATAACAGAATAGATCAGCCTAGCATCCTCCCACCTTCTAGGTACGACTGAATTTTTGATCCTCCCGTGTGCAAATTGACTACCAGGTAATAACTCGGGAAGAATTTAAACGACTACAATATTCGATTGGAAGATTTTAAACGACTCTACAATATTCGATTTGATCACCCCCCCCCCCCCTCCCGAAACAATCTTCTCGGCGCACTAACCACATTATGACAAACTAATTATGTGAAACAATTTCAGGTCCTAAATCATGTGGCATTGGTACAACCTGAGCAAAAGGCCATCATTTTTACGGACTTACTTCACAAGCAACTACGACTAGACATCAATTTTGAGGCTACATGGGACTTAGTTAATGTCATGAGCTCAGCTAAGATGTGTGAACGCCAACGACATCTGGATCAAGGTGCTTATACTACCACAGGAATAGGGAATCAGGTCGAAAGTCCCGAAGGAAACAAACCCTCACAAATTTGGCGTATGTCTTATGCAGATATGTCTGAACGACGCGCAAAATGTTTATGCTATAACTACGATGAGCTCCACGCTCTCGGCCATCGCAGCAGAAAGTTGTTATTTACGAAAGTATAAAATTCTTACGAAAAAGTAATTGGGTGAACCAGACAAAGAACAATGATCTTGCTCCGAATTTCCATTCTAATGAGCTTCAAGCCCAGTCATCGTAGAGACCTCCTGCCTAGTTATCAATCAAGCTTTCTTTCATTATTAATTCTCAATTCATTATTATTTATTGGTAGTTATTAGTTATTAGTTATCATTAGGTGTCTTGTATTTCTACTTAAAGGCAAGTGATGTTGGAATGAAAGGATCCCAGAACTAAGTCTTTGTCTCTTGTCATTGCTATGATATTGTGGTAGCTCTCTCTCTCTCTCACACACAAACAAACTATATTTAGTCAGTCATAGTTCCGACTCCCGATGTTATCCTCCTTGCATTTGTTGCTCAAGTTGCACCAACATCACATGAGCTAGAAGGACCTGAAATTGTTCCACATAAACATCCACATAATCGGTTTGTCGTAATGAGGTCAGTGTGCAAAAATGATTGCTTTGAAGGGATTGGGGGATCAAATCGCATGATTGCAAAGTAGCTAAATTCTTCGCAAGTCATTCTTAATTCGTCAATCTGCACAAGGGAAAACAAAAGTCAAGTCAAACTAGAAGGTGGAAGGACATCAGGCTGATTTATTTTGCTATCGGTGTCTATTGATGATCAAAAAGTGTTCATATCTGGTGATCCATCCAAATGGGATGACCTTCCAAATCGTAGGTTTGGAATTTCAACTAGGTGTAGTGGGGAATGATATGAACTCTAGATTGTACATAAGTAGCAGGATCCTCGCCTATAAGCGGTGAGGGAGGTCCCTGGCCGCTACCAAATTGGTCATGCGCTGAAATAGTGAAGGCTCGAACAACTTGTGTGAGACATGCTGGTCTTTAGGATAGAGAAACCATGTTTACCTGGTGTCGGGCTTCCACTTTAACTGTGGCGAGAGTCGTCATGAAAGTTTACATCATGTCCATCAACTTACTCATTTGGTCTGAAGAGCCCTCCATGTACCATGTTGCTTGTAAGTGCTGGAAGTGGCCCGGTTGGAGCACGAGAGGATGAGTGGGTTATAGGGCAGCTTGACTCCCGAGAAGCAAGCGTTGTCCGGGTACTCGAGTTGCCGCGAGATCCATGACATTTTCCTACACCAATAAGACCATTTTTAATTAACTTAACTACTGAATAAGTATTTAAGTAATTAAGTAGTTAATCAATGCACTGGCAAGTGCAGAGCTCGGAAATAAAACAATGAGCTTTTAGCTCTGTTCTATGGGATCGCAAAGCGCAAACAATCATAAGGAGCGCAGGGGTCGAAAACAGGGATACACATGCGCTGACTGGGACTGCGAATGGTTGGCTCAAGGAGGAGCATGCATCGATGAGCGTTGAGGAATTTGTTATGGTCGATGGCATTAGTTGGCGAGCATGTGTCGATATGCGTTTGTGAGAGCTGAAGTGTGTGTGCGTCGACAAGCTCTGATATTGTGGATCAGTGATATTGAGGCATGTTATGGTCGATGGTGTTAGAACCTTGCTTGTTGGGATGTTGTCAGAGGAAGTTGACGTCGATGAGGATGATGCGTTGGGCGATGAAAACGAAAGAGACATTGATCAAAAGTTATGGGAATGACGAGTGGTAGGGACGACAACGATATGCAGGAATCAATTAAATTGTATGAACCATTGTGGAGGTGTATGTAGCAGTCGGCAAAGAGCGAAGCAACATCGACGAAAGCGGTGGATGGAGGAACGTGAAGCTCTGATACCAAGTTGTTACAGACTTACAGGTGTTGGAAACCAACGGCATCCATTCCAAAACCCCGGGGTGAAAGGAGTCTAAGACCTATAAGCATGGGTGGGTGATACGTGGTACGCAATGCAAGACTAAACCTCAGACCACGCCACGCGGGGATGTCAGGGTATAAATTGATTCACATGACATGACGAACACGTTGAAATCTGGTCAACTAACACACCCCGCAGTGGGTCAAACTCAGCTCTGATACATATTGGAAACTCTTGATTTCCATCCCAAATCTAAAAGGAGATGTATGGAACCTATAACCACAAATGGGTGATTAGTGTTGGGTAATGTTCGCTTAAACCTCAGACTATGCCACATCGAGGATATCCGGATATCTAAGTTATTAAAGGCGCAAGACGCACAGAGGCGCAAAGGCGTCTTAGAGCCTAGGCGCAGGTGCTCTCCAGAGGCATGCGAGGCGCTAAAATGAAAAAAAGATAATATAACTTATTAAATACAAAAAATAAATAAAATAAATCTATCACTATATTAACACACTAAAATTGCATATATCATAACCCCAAAAATAACATAACTGCTTTATTTTTCGTGATGAAGTGGGAGTACAACAATATTTGATCTATGAATCTTGCATCAATTTTGAAGAATTGGTGGCTCTTAAGAGCAACAATATTTGATTTATGAATCTTAATCAATAATGATGGCTCAAACTGGACTATTAAAGGAGAAACATTTCTGAATTGGAACAGTAAAAACAGATGTAGAAAATCAGTAATGAATATTGCAAATCTAAATCAAGAAAACAATTTTGGGTTTTCAAGCTCTCTAGATTCAATAGTCAAAGAGAGATGAAAACTAAGGGTTGACATTTTCTCTACTATTGACTAGCTAAGAGATGCAAATCTGATGTGATGTCATATACCATGACTTTGCACCATAGAAGGAATGATTTACTGTCTAAATCAATCCCAATAAATATTATCAATAAAAGAATTGAATTTCATATTTGGAGATCCAAAAAGGAAAAGAATGGGCTGAATATACATTTAAAATATGAATATTCTAAGAGAACTCAATTTACTTGGTTTTTAGATCTCCAACAAATATAATTTAAGAATTTATTCATTTTTCTATTTTTCATAGATTTTTCAAGAGTTGAATCAAATTATACATATTACAATCACATAATTTTTAGAAATTTAACACTCCCAAGATTAACTAAATTGTTTGGATACTCGATTTATCCAATTTAAACCATGATGAAGAAGGGCGCACCGAGGCGCACATGAGGCGCACATGAGGCGCGTCTGGGGCACCTCTCGCCTTTCATAACATAGTTGAATATAAATCGGTCTCACACGACACGCTGGAATCACGTCAACCAACATGTCTCGCAGTGCATCCCAACTCTAATACCATGATGGAAATCGTAGGATTCCATCCCAAGACCCCAATGTGAAAGGAGGAGGGCCTGAGACCTATAAACGCAGGTGGTTAATGTGTGATACGCAATGTGGGGCTAAATCTCAGACCGTTCCACGCCAGGAATATTTGAATATAAATTGGTGTCACATGACAATCTGGAATCACGTCAAACAACACACCCTGTGTCAAGCTCAACTTTGATATCACGTTGAAAGCATGTGGCTTCCATCTCAGAACCATGAGTTGAAAGGAATTGGGGCCTAGGACCCGTAAGCATAGACAGGTGAAGCGCAATAGGCAATGTGAGACTAAACCTCATACTACGCCATGCCAAAAATATCTGAATATAAATCAATTCCGCACGAAACACTGGAATCACGTCAACCAACAACAGGCAAACCCGTAGAACATCTCTGGAGTCATCGGAGGAACTTCTAGAGGTGGAGATGAGGGAACAAGGATACTATGTAACCGGATCCGCAGCTGCCTAAGCAGTGTGTGCTCGAGAGAGAGAGAGAGAGAGAAAGAGAGAGTTACCACAGCCTCATAACAAAGACAAGGGGATTGATCTAATTCATGGATCCATTTACTCCAACATCACTTGCCTTTAAATAAGCCTACAAGACGTTTAAGGATAATCAATAACTACTAACTACCAACAAATAAAAATGACTCAAAAATTAATAATAACAAACAATTTTACTAATAACTAGGCACAAAGCCCCTGCAACAATTAGGCATGAAGCCAATTAGGCATGAAGCCCTGCAACAATTATGCTCCAAACCCATTACATAAGCTTATAAACATCAAGCTACTAGTTAAGTAGATGTTGGACTATGTACCAAAGAAGCCTAAGTACACTAATAAAATATGTGATCCATGCAAACCTTCCGTGAATAATTAATTTTAAAAGCCATCCTCATTCCTCAGATTACATTAGTGTTATAAAACAAACAGCCCTCACATCTAAATTTGAGCTCTTCTCAAAGCTTCTGCGTCATGTGGATTGATTACACCCTTGAAACCCATGATCAAAAGTTACTTGCACACATCAATTTTTTTTACCTCAACAAGCTTCTCACATAACAAAATTGACGCTATTGTAAATCTTTAACCTAATGTCTCTAGAAGTAACAAGCACTGCCATATACATGGAGTTAATTCATAAAGAGTGCTCAATTAAACATACCACAATAAATCACTGATGTTAGTTTAATGGATGCCAAGTAACTAATCATTCATTAATGATGAAAGAAATTCAGTGAAACCAATAGTAATAGATTTTAGTAGTTTAGATCTTTTATTCATGAAGTGGGGGCATAAAGTACAGATATAACTAATGCAATAAAGAGTAATTAAATAAGAATTCCTTAAAGAGCATTATATGGTAGAAAAATTGTTAAATTGACTCTCAAGTTTATATATTTTTACTATAATTTCTCACTTGGGTAAGTTGAAACTACCCGCACCCAATCCCATCCCAAAACCATGAGGTAATAGAAAGGGGTGGGGGTATTTAAGCACATGCGGGAGCTGGTTGGTAGTCGATGTTGGGTTAAATACCACAGAGCCTAGCCATATGTCGGGGATACTCTGAGTCATCGTCAGTTTCACACATCACGGTGGACAAGCTGGGAAAAAGCTCGCCAACACACCCCCGCACCATGACAAACCAGCTCGGATACCAAGTTGAAACCACTTGCACCCAATTCCATCACAAAACCACGAGGTAATAGGAGGGGTACTTAAGAACATGCAGTAGCCAGTTGGTAGGAGATGTGAGACTAAATACCACACAACCTAGCCACACACCGAGGACACTCTAAGTCGTCATCGGTCCCACACGTCACGGTGGATTAGCTAGGGATCAGCTCG
The DNA here is from genome assembly GCA_039583875.1 of Platanthera guangdongensis. Classification (NCBI taxonomy): domain Eukaryota; kingdom Viridiplantae; phylum Streptophyta; class Magnoliopsida; order Asparagales; family Orchidaceae; genus Platanthera; species Platanthera guangdongensis. The sequence continues at coordinate 85,436,046 of CM077159.1, forward strand.
ACAACACGGTATTCAATAACCATCGCTACCAAGCTTTGTGATGGAAAAATCGCTTCCTACACAAGAAGTCTACAATATAGTATAATCAAAGAGGAATGCGCGGGCTCAACTTTGCCAATAAATGTTATAAAGCATGCAAGGAAAAATTCAATTTAGATGGAAAGTAATTTCTATGAAAGGACAGACCTTGAGCATTTTGATTCCCTCCTCAAATGTAAGTAGCAAGGTCTTTTGTAAATACTGTCATAGAAATAAATTAAGATTTATTAGAATGGTACAATGTGACTATTATAGTAAAAAATAGAGTATGTTCAACATGTGATTAGATAGAAAAAATCCATCTATTAGTCAAAATTGCAATACATGGGGAGAAAGATTTTTGTTAAGATATGATAATAAATTTTTCTTACCCTCAGGGGCTTAAAGGGAAATTGTTTATTGATTGCATCAAGAAGCTTCTTGCATTTCTCATTCAGGTAATCAAATATTGTTACAAATAATCTATCAACAATATCTAACACCTGTATTTAACACAGGAGATACATAGCTCAGAAAATGCTACACAATTAGAATTAAATCATGCCAAAGTAGTCTTTACCTCAAAATAGTGCTCATTAATCTCCATTTCAACATCAAGGCCAATAAATTCACATAAATGCCTATGAGTATAAGAATTTTCAGCCCTGAAAACTTCGCCTATTACAAATACACGTTCATAGTCACTACATATAGCCATTTGCTTATGAAGTTGTGGTGACTGAGCCAAACAAGCGGGTTGACCCATGTAGTCAAACTTGAATACAGATGCACCACCTTCACTTGCACCAGCAAGTAACTTAGGTGTATGTATCTCAACAAAATCTTCAGACCGCAAAAAATTCCTGAAAATCTGTGTGAAGGATCTCAAATAGTCAGACAGTAGAACATAATTTCACGCTATAATTTAAATAGTTAGATAGCATAATTTGCTTTCATAGTATAATTCCTTCATTTAGTACAAGAAAAAATTGTATGTGCAGGGGAGTTTTAAAATGCACTATGCTCAATATATACATCCTAGATAAATCACTAAAAATATATGGTAGGCTTAGAGAAAACAACAACAACAACACTCAAAGCTTTATCCCACTATAGTGGGGTCGGCTATATGGATCTTTTGTCGCCATTGTGTCCTATCTTTTGTCATAATCTCACTAATGCCTAAGTACATCATGTCTTTCTTTATAGTTTCATTCCAAGTCTTTATTGGTCTACCCCTCTCTCGTCTAACATGCCTGGTGACTAGACTCTCACAACACCTAACAGGTGCCTCTAATGGTCTCCTTTGTACGTGTCCAAACCATATTAGACGAGCTTCTTGCATCTTCTCTGAAATTTGTGCTACTCCTGTCTTATCCCTGATACTTTCATTCCTAATTTTATCCAATCTTGTGTGTCGACACATCCACCTAAGCATTCTCATCTCTGCAACTCCCATTTTTTGCTCATATACACAATTTGATGTAGGGGTAGGCTACGAGTGCACAAAACCTACGACTCTAGATTATAGTGCAAGGGTGACAGGCTAATCCAAACCTACATGAATGTAATGATCGATATGTCGACGAATAAATTAAAGGAATGTAAATTTTCAGCACCACGCAGATATTTAAATAGAAAACAAATATTTAATTTTAGCAAATTATAATGGCTTCCTTCGCTCATAGGGTCAAAGCGAAGCGCGCGGCGAATAGCTCCACTTGCAAATTATTAGCGTAACGAAATAATTTCTACAGCAAGAATCACAGCACATATTTATTCACCAGTGAAAATATCAAATCAAATAATCCAATACACAAAACAAACTCACAAAGTAGCGGGCTGAACCGAAGCACTGAAGAATTAGGGTCCGAATGTGTCGATCGGCGATCGGAGGTGGGACCGGCGGCGTGAAAACGAAGGCGGTGGTTGTCCTCGACGGTAAAGGATGAGATCGGGTGAGAAATAGGAAGATTCAGCCACGTACAAGTAGATCCGGGCCGGGGAGGGGTAGATCAGATATTTAGGGTCGGATCCGAGTGGAGGGGTGATGAACGAAAAGTGAAAATAACAGGTCGGGGCTGAAATTCCTAGATCTGAATTGATCCAAGAAATTTGGGCTAAAGGGGAGTGGATTCACGGGAGCGAAAAAGTGGAGGTAAGAAGTGTCGGTGAACAGTAATTCGTGAACCGGGGCGGTGAATAGTGTCGGTGAACAGCGCCGGTGAACAGTGTCGGTAAACATTGTTCGGGCTTCCTGGACAGCAGTCGGGGGTTGAGATTTGGGGGTTGTAGGGGCTGCGGATGAGGGTTTCGGAAGGGGAAGAAGAAGGCTATGGATGGGTAGTACCTTGGGGGGAAGTTTGAGTGCCTAGGAATCGACATCTAGGATTCCACGGCGTTGGCACCGGGGAATGATCGTGGGAATCCGGGAATAGAAGCCTCCAAATTCTGTAATACCTCTATTCAGCCCCTATAAGTCTTATTTATAAGAAAAGAAATGTTAGGGCATCCCCCATCAACGGCTATGATTGGTCGGTGGGTTCGGCGCTTAAAATACATCAATAATAAATTGAGAAATATAAACTAATATAGTGTTTTGACTCGCGACGACGTCCCGGACGCAACCGCGGAGTCCGATCAGTGGTCTGATCAAGTCCACCTGCGCGAATAAATGAACGTCCCGTCTTGCGGCGAACCCCTCCAGGTGCACGATTTGATGGATCCACATCAACTCCCCCCGACTGAAAAGCCTTCATCTCCGATGAATGGAGATGATCGTACTGAGGTCGAAGTTCGGGGGCGAGCCGATCAAGCTCCGCCAGCAGTATCCAAGTGTCGTCGGCGTCGGGGCGGCCCTGCCAATGTACCAAGTAGCGGCAACGCAGTCCGTCCGAGGTGGGAACAAACTGGTGGGATCTGACCTCTGTGATACTCTCATCTCTCGCCTCTCGAAAGGTGGATCCCGGTCCGAACAGTGGTGCCTGCGGTGAAAACAAAGAAGAAGAGTTCCCAGGTGGGTGGATGTCAACAGTGGGTGGACTGGGGTGGCCATCAGACGGTGGTGACGTATGAGGGTGGTAAGGTAACGACAGTGGGGGTGGGCGTGGCTAGGTATCTCCATTGCTCGGGTCCACAAACTCGTGAGGCTCGTAGTATGGAGTCAGATCCTCGACATTAAACACTAGGTGAATGTTATGTGGCGCGTCGACGCCAGTTATCTTCAAATTTTGTTGGGTTATTTTTTCTATCTCTGCATTTTTATTTAATGTATCTTTATGTTTATGTGCCCATTGTCGTAAGCCCAAATGGGGGGCATGTTTGGCGAACTTAAATAGTGGTCGGTTGAGCCTTAATGGTAAGGAAATTTAAAAGTCAAGTCTCTCTCTCTTATTTCTCCTCTCCCCTGACTCTCTCTCTCTCTCTCTAAGCACACAGGAAACCCGTGAGTTTTGCCCTAGCCGACTTCCGCAAGTCGCCTTCCGCGACATCTCATCCCGATCGACGCTGCCCGCCGGGAACGCCTCCGCCTCGCAGCTATAGCGTCGCAGCCGCTCACTAGGTCAAAGGGGAAAGCCCATATCAGTGAATTCTCATACTCGCTGGGACGTCAAGCCGGTAGGTGTTGGTCCCAATACGACTAATAATAGAGTACGGACTCATTCTCCTAGCGCTTAACTTCTTGGACAGCAAGTGATCCTACAACTCAGATTCACACTTGAATTCTACTGCTCAGGCCAAATCCCTACACTCAGATTCTCAACAGAATCCTACCTCAGATCAACAAATGATCCTACACTCAGATCCACACTTGGATCCTACACTACGCTTTTATATATTCATGCCTACAGCTCAGATCTGTAAAGATCCTACAGGGTGTAAGTGGGTGTAGTTGATTTGACTCCAGAGAAATTTCTCCAAGCCTTCTACTTTCTGAGCCGAGATATTCTCAGCCCTAACTCCTTCACAGCACAGGTATAGATCTGCTTGGGGTGGAAGTAACTTGCAGAAACCTGTTCTGCTTCTTCTTTCCTTTCTGTACTGAACCAAAACTTCAGTTCTTTCTTCTTCGAAGCTCCAGAAGGTGATCTTCAGGATAAGACTTGCTTGAGTTGAGAAGTGACTGCAGCTGGGGCTTTTTCCCCTAACTGCTTCTTGAGCTGAGATAAGCTCAGCCCTATCTTCTAGACTGTTGAAACCAGATGATTCAGCTTCTTCTTCTTACTCAGAAAGTAAGCCTTCAGAACTTGCTGGTGTAGGAAAAAATGGCACCAACTAACTTTTGAGCTTTCAGACCAGCTGATTTGAACTCTATTCTTCTGCTTCTGCAACAATCGCGAGGACGAAGATGACTGTCAGCTGTATCAATAAAAAGCTTATTTCTTCAATCAGAGCTCTGCCTTTTCTATTTCGCCGCTCAATGACTCTTTGAGCTGTGGGGCCCACATAAGGAGTTTCTCGTTGCAACCTTGCATTAACTGCAAAAGTCGTGTGGTAGGCCTGCGGCGCCGTTTGTCGCGTACTGTAGCATTCCCGCATCATTTTGAATTTTGCTGACAATTGCTGACGTCAGCACCTGTGGACTTGGTCAAAATGAAGCATTAGAGCATAGGCGTTGAGTGAGCAACCTTCACTCAACGCCCCAACACTTAGACAGATTCTTTGTCATTAGGCGTTGAGAGGGCAACATTCACTCAACGCCAAAACATTTGAAAAAGTTTTATGTTGTTAGCCGTTGAGTGAGCAACCTTCACTCAACGTCAAAGCCCTTAGACATGTTTCTGTCACTTGGCGTTGAGTGAGTAACCTTCACTCAACGCTTTTAGACTGAGTCAATTTTCCTGCCTGGGAAGCGTTGAGAATTGCATCTTCACACAACGCTTTTTGCATCTGTCAATTTTATTGACATGGCGTTGAGTGAGTAGACTTCAACGCTTCTGTCCTTAAGACAGTATCACAGTTGATTAGGCATTGAGTGGATAGCCTTCACTTAACGTTTCTGTCCTGTGACAAAATTTTGGGTTTGAAACACAGTGGCTCTGACTGAACATGGGTCAGTCAACGCTATGTTCTCATGTCGTCAAGCGCCTGTGGACTTAGTCAAATGACTGTACAGATTTTTTGTGGCTTTAACAGGATGAGCTATACTCAACGAATATGCTGTATGACGTTGAGTGAGTAGACATCACTCAACGCCTGTGGAATTAGCCACATTTTCAGTTTGTCAATAGCTTGGCTTTGACTATACATGTTGTACTCACAGCTTTTAGTCATCCGGCGTTGAGTGGGTAGACTTCACTCAACGCCTGCGGACTTAGACGGTTTTCCGTATTTCCACAATCTTGTTCAATTATCACCTGTCTTGGTCACTTTGGCAACCTGTTTAATCAATGCATATGAGGTATCCTACATGCAAAAAACTTGTAACACTTGTTAGATTACAACATGTGTCTATCATTGTCTATTAGATCTTCTTCAAATCTGGGACATTGGGATCAATGGACCCAACAATCTCCTCATATTTGAAGAAGTCAAAACCTAAGATAATATTGTACACAAACATATATATGCAACACATACAGAAAGTAATACTTGCATAACTCAGAGATAATGAACATATAATTCATTTAAAATAGGTTCATTAGATATGAAGGTTAAATGTTTTAATGTGCATAGTACAAGATCACATCTCCTATGGCCTTTTTAAGATGAACAGGAAACATCTCATGTTTCGCAGGTTCTCTTATAACAATTCCACTGCCCTTTGGCTTCTTGACTAATTTATCCTTCTTCTCAGCTTCAGCTGTAGCTTTCTTCTTGCCTTTCTGTTCTACTTCCTTAGCGTCGGCTTCAGATATCTTGTTTCTTTGCCTCTCAAAGTAACTGTAAGGTTTAGGTATGTAATTTGTCGGCTCAACAGGATCAGGAGAGAGTGTGCTTGCATTCTTGTTCCACATGTATAGCCTCCTTTCAGTGTCCCTCTTTTCCATTTTGTTCCACTTAAGTGAGCTATACAGTTTGCCCCTTTCAGTCTTCTTTGACTTGACTTGCTCCCAGGTTGTCAAGATGATAGTCCTTAATTCAGGGCTCCATTTTTCAAAGTCAGGCCTTTGTTCCATCTCTTCTCTATATCTTTTCTTGCTCATCCTTACCTCTTCTTCTCCCTCAGCAACAGTCGTACCCTTCGACATCTGTAGCTGGTCTGCATAGGGGCTAAACTGGGGAGATTCAGCAGCAACATATGAATCTTCTCTATTCTGAACATCTTGTGGTTGGCCTTCTTGTGGAGCAGACATTTCAGGATTCAAAGCTTCTTGTACTTGAGTAGAAAAGATAGGGATGTTATCATATTGGACATGTTCAATCCCAAATGATCCCCTCATCACATTAGTAGCCTAGACCATATTTTCAGTATTTGTTCTTATGACATCACTCTTCCCCTTTTTGACTTCTTTACATATTTCCTGTTTCTGAGAGGTGCTTGTCTTGCTTCTTACAGATTCTAGATAGTTTACACCTGTTGTTACTTGATTCTTGACCTCCAGCATATGATCATCTAGCAGCTTGGTACAACCATCTATCTTGGTAAAGATTGCTTTATTCTGTTGTTCCCGCAAAACATTATCAGCATTATAAATAACCAGCATGTTTTCATTCTGAATTGTCTGATTTGCTATCACTGTAGTGATATTTGAGTCTATTACATCCAGCTTGTTCATAGTGTAGTCAATTGTTGGGGCTGCCCCAGTGAAGAATGTAACAGTTTCACCCTTCAGAAGATTGACTTCAAATCTGATAAACTTTATCTCTGTAGATAGCTCATTTCTGATGTTCTTGAGTGCATCATCCACAAAGGTTTCTAGGGTTCTCCTCTGCTCATCCAACAGACCCTTCAGCTGGGCCAAAAACATGGGTGGAATTTGATTCATTCCTGCAGAAGTACCTTCATCATAAGATTCTTGGACGGGTCTGACCTCTTCCCTTCCATCAGAGTCAGCCATAATAAATTCAGATGAATGAGTTTTCTTTGGAACACTATCTTCCTTTTCTGACATAGAAGAATCTATGTCATGTACTTCAACCTGAGTAGGGAGTTCATATTGAATCTCCCCCTCAATATCTGCCATGTCCTCATTGACATGCAACACAGTATCATCAGCAGCAGCACCAGTCTTCTTAGCATCCTGATTTATCTTTGGAGAACTTTGGAACTGCTCCCCCTCAGCAAATGCATCCTGCATTACTTGTTCCAGGAGTTGCTCCCCCTCACTCTGAGGGCTGGTTACATCAGCAGGATTTGGTACATGAATGTTGTCAGCAGCAGCATCAGGCCTGGAAATCTCCCCCTCCATCCTAGCAGAGATTTTGTTAACAATAACTTCAGCTACTTGCCCAGCATCCTCGGTTGATGGCAAGTCAACATCATGATCTGGAACATCTTCAGATTGAGCCCTGCTCAACTGATTTCTAACATCAAGATCAGAAGATACTGACACTTGGGCAGCTGTGTCTTTCCTGGTCTCATCCTTAGACACAGTTAGATTGGGGTCATGAGGCTCTTCCTCATCTTCTTCAGAAGAACTACTTGAGCTGCTCTGTGCTGTAGCTGGAACTTCCTTTTGCTTTTTCTTGGTGACAAGCTGTACATGGGACTGAAGGACCCTGTCCCATCTATCTAGCATCTTGATGTCCATTCTCCGCATGTTGTCAATCCCGACTCCTAACCTCATATTGAGGATCTCAGGAACAGTTCTAAGTATGACCAGAGATAGGATTCTTCTCAGGTTTGGCTCAGTCAGGCAATCTGCTATCCTTTCCAGTAGAACACTTCCCCAAATCGGTTCTTTGGTGTGAATCACTCTAGTCATGAGTTCAAACATCTTTTTAGATATCTTGTCATGGGACCCTGTCTTGCAGATCAGAGCCTTCCCAATGCGTCGGCCAGGAATTTACCTTTCAGGTTCAGTTCCTTCCTGAGGATGGAACCGGAGGTGTGCTTAGATAGACCACACAATTTCAAAGCAGACCTGACCTCAGATTAATCCAGGTCCTCTTCCACATCACCTTCTGTGAACTTTGGCAACTGGAGGGCTTCGCTCAATCGCCTTGATGTTATCTTTATCTTTTGTCCACTGACTACAGTTTTGATCTTCCTCGCAGATGCATCTGCCTTGGCATTGGAAAACAATTCTAGGACTTCTCGTTTCCACAACAAACAGGGCTCCGTCAGAACTAAAGTTAGGTCAGAAACCTGGAGCAGATGGAGAACATATTGCACCTCCTTTGCTGCATCCTTGAAGTCGTTCCTCACTAGTTCAGAGCCTTCGAACAGAAAATCTTGAGCTTTCGGCGCCATTTTGTACGGAGTTTCGAGAGGTTGGCAAGACGGTTCCGTCGTTTCGGCGAATACGGGCAGAGGAGGGCAAAGAACAATGTATTTTGCACTATGCACAAGTCCTTCTATTTATAGTTATTTCTAAGTGAGAAGGCGGGAAGACACTTACCTGTTTGGGATCACGATATGATCAACGGCTAAGATTGACTCCCGTTACTTAACCGCAAACAGACACTCTCATAGTATTTGTTGAGTTAACTTAATGCACTCAACTTTCTCAACACCTTTATACCTAGTCTTATTTGACTAAATTTTCCTGCAGGGATTACATAACTCTGCAACCTACAAGCATAACACATATATATAATAGGGAGCTATTTAAGCTGAACTAAATTCAACATGCCCATTTCAATTTGAAGGAGTTGAACTTACCTCCATCTAGTGACTTAGTAAGGATGAGAGCCATTAGTTTGTCTATTGAGACAAATTAAAGACTAATGTCTTTCTCCTCCTCATGCTCTCTAATTTAACATGATATCTTGACTCAATATGCATAGTCTTGTTGTGAGAGACAGGATACCTACAATTGAGATTGTACTTAGTAGAAACATAATATTAGAGAGTTCTACTTATCTTAATAAAGTAGACTTGGAACAGATACTGGATTCTCAGCAACTGTGTCCAACAACTTTCTTGCACCCTGTCAATTCTCTTCTTGCTGAGCCAAATCTTCTCCTCTTCTTTTAGCCACAGATATGTATCTGGCTCTATCTAACTAATTCATTTGGTGCAAGAGATTTCCTGATATCAATCCTTTTGGTAAGACACAAGCTAGTTCAGCACATCAGGCTGACCTAGCTCCCCCTCAATACGAGCATCTAGCTTGGTGGTCTCTCCCTCGATGTTTGCATATCTCTTAAACATCCTTTGCTAGATAGTCAGTCTATCCACTTCCATCTACAGGTGTATGACCCTGAAGATAGCTTCCTTGTTCCAGTCCTAAGTCTGGAGCATCATCTGTCCAAGTACCATATATGGGTATGAGCGCTTGGACTATCCTGCAAGACAGAGTTTACCTTACCTTAGGACCCCAATAATTATTGGGCCCTAGGTCCTGTTTAGCATAAAAATGCACATGCCTTCCTGCAGATTTTCTGACAGGAAGACTAACACTAGCTCTGTCATGAAGACTTACCCTTGTCCTTGGCACACTAGGGTTGTGCCAACAATCTATGACAAAGTGACTCACTTTGCCACAACACCAACACTCATGAATATTATATCTTTTTTTCTGAACAATCTTTGCGGAGTGCAAACCATCACTAGCTTCCTGTTTAGAGGGCAGTGTTGTAGCCTTCTTCTTGTTTCTCAGCAGGAATCTGACTAAAGGTGAGTCTGCTAGTAGAAGTACTAGGCTTACTCTGAGTTTCATTAACAAGTCTTCTTTGTAGTTGACATGCTATTAATGGCCTTAGAGCAAGCCAAGTCAGCCCTACTGACCGACTTACCCTTTGTCTGGGTTATTGTTGGAAGATCCTGAGAATAGGCCAAACCTTTCTCCTTGAGTGTAGGGGCTGAAACACCAAATACAAATGGCCCATCATGGACCATTTGGACTTCTTTATGGGGAGTTTTCTGTGTACTCAAACCCATGCCCGTCCTTCTTCCATTGCAAGGTACACTTGTACTCTTACAAAGAGAATTCTCATTCTTCCAGTGACCAAACATGCAGTCTTGGTCATACCTGTTGGAAGAAAGGATTATCTTGTAAAAGGTTAACTGAGGCTCAACAGGAACTTTGTTTTTCTCTTGGGAGAGGGCAACTCTAGAATTTTGCTTAGACTCAGAAGCTCTCTTAAGGGTATCAATCTTAGAGAAATTAGCTACAATTCTCTTCTGCATCTCAAGTCTCTCTTCAAGATCCCGAATAAGAGAGTTCTTATATTTGATGGTCCCAATATGGATGTCTGTCATGATCTTTAGCTGGCTCACTTCCCTCATTTTCTGATTCAACATAGATGTTGTCTCAGCCTGCTGGGAGGCAGCTAGCTGAAAGAAGGCAATTTCCTCAGCTTGCTCCTTGGCCAGCTTCTTGCTTCTTTTCAGAGCATCTAGAAGGGCACCATACTGGTCAATCAATTGATTGACGTCTACTTCAGACTCAGAGTCACCTTTATCATTTTATGAAGGTGCTTCTGAATCCGGACTGGTCTCAAAGTCTGATTCTGAGGATAAGCTAGCTTAGGAATGTACCTGATCTGGACTACGCTGATCCTGCCAGGATTCTTCTTTTGTAATGGCTATTAGCCCATAACTTCTGTAGTCATCTTCCTCATCATCATCACCCTTCGAGTCACTGTCTGAAAGAGATAGAGGGGCCCTGATCTCTATTCCTGTACCGGGATAGTCATCATCTATATCACTGTCACTGAACACAGAGGACAGTGGGGCTCTAATTCCTATCCTGACACCATGACAGTTTTCATCATCTACAACAGCTGCCAATAGCCCGTTGTAGGTCTTTTCTTTTCTGTAGACTTGAAGCTTCATTGAGCTCCACTCCTTATGCTTTACTGCTAAACTAATAAGAACAACCCTATTAGCTATCCTTGGAGATCACTCAGACTGTTAAGTCCTTTTTGAGTAACCTCCCTCTGATACCACCTGAAAGTCTTTGTTTTCAAAGATAGCTAAATTACCTAGAGGGGGGGTGAATAAGTTATTTGTCTTTTTTGCTATATTTTCAACTTAATTACTTAAATGACTGATGTGATTAGGTTAGTTGTGTTTTCAAGGCAATCACACAAACAACACAATAAATTTATAGCGGTTCTCTAGATTATGGGTACATCCACTTTCCCTCCCACCTTTCTAACAACTTGTTAGACAAAACACTTCTCTAATCTCGGCTCCTAAGAGCTTACAACACAGATCCCTCAAGATCACGTACCTCAGGCCAAAGGCCCTACCACTCAGGCTGGGAGGACAGTCCTACCTCAGATCCACAAAGGATCCTACCTCAGAGAGAATGACTCTCCTACAGCTCAGGCACAAAGGCCCTACCTCAGATCCAAAGGATCCAACAACTTAGCCACAAGTGCCCTACAACTAAGAGAGAATGACTTTCTTACCTCAGACTCAAAAGCCCTACTGCTCAGTGATCAAATGATCACCTACCACAGATCCAAGCTGGATCATACAACTCAGATTCACACTTGAATCTTACTGCTCAGGCCAAAGCCCTACACTCAGATTCTAAACAGAATCCTACCTCAAATCAACAAGTGATCCTACAACTCAGATTTACACTTGAATCCTACTGCTCAGGCCAAAGCCCTACACTCAAATTCTCAACAGAATCCTACCACAGATCAACAAGTGATCCTACACTCAGATCCACACTTGGATCCTACACTCAGCCTTTATATATTCAGGCCTACAACCAGATTTGTAAAGATCCTACAGGGTGTAAGTGGGTGTAGTTGATTTGACTCCAGAAAAATTTTTCTGAGCCTTACTTTCTGAGCTGAGATATTCTCAGCCCTAACTCATTCACAGCAACAGGTATAGATCTGCTTGGGCTGGAAGTAACTTGCAGAAACTTGTTCTACTTCTTCTTTCCTTTTTCGACTGAACCAGAACCTCAGTTCTTTCTTCTTCAAAGCTCCAGAAGGTGATTTTCAGGATAAGGCTTGCTTGAGCTGAGAAGTGACTGCAGCTGGGGCTTTTTCCCTTAACGGCTTCTTGGGCTGAGATAAGCTCAGCCCTATCTTCTAGACTGCTGAAACCAGATGATTCAGCTTCTTCTTCTTACTCAGAAAGTAAGCCTTCAGAACTTGCTGGTGTAGGTAAAAATGACACCAGCTAACTTTTTGAGCTTTCAGACCAGCTGATTTGAACTATGTTCTTCCGCCTCTGCAACAATGGCGAGGAAGAAGATGACTGTCAGCTGTATCAGTAAAAAACTTCTTTCTTTGATCAGAGCTCTTCCTTTTCTATTCCGCCGTTCAACGACTCTTTGAGTCGTGGGGCCCACACAAGGAGTTTCCCGTTGCAACCTTGCATTAACTGCAAAAGTCGTGTGGTAGGCCTGCGGCGCCGTTTGTCGTGTACTGTAGCTTTCCCGCATTATTTGGAATTTTACTGACAATTGCTGACGTCAGCACCTGTGGACTTAGTCAAAATCAAGCATTAGAGCATAGACGTTGAGTGAGCAACATTCACTCAACGCCCCAACACTTAGACAGATTCTCTGTCATTAGGCGTTGAGTGAGCAACCTTCACTCGACGTCAAAACACTTGGAAAAGTTTTCTGTTGTGAGACGTTGAGTGAGCAACCTTCACTTAACGCCAAAGCCCTTAGACATGTTTCTGTCACTTGGCGTTGAGTAAGCAGCCTTCACTCAACGCTTTTATACTTAGCCAATTTTCCTGCCTGAAAAGCGTTGAGAATTGCTTCTTCACTCAACGCTTTCTGCATCTGTCAATTTTATTGACGTGTCGTTGGGTGAGTAGACTTCACTCAATGCTTCTGTCCTTAAGACAATATCATAGTTGATTAGGTGTTGAGTGGATAGCTTTCACTCAACGTTTTTGTCCTTTGACAAAAATTCTGTGTTTGAAACACAGTGGCTCTGACTGAACACGGGTCAGTCAATGATATGTCCTCATGGCGTTGAGTGAGTTTGCCTCACTCAACGCCTGTGGACTTAGTCATCTGACTATATATATTTTTTGTGGCTTTGACAGGATGAGCTATACTAAACGAATATGTTGTATGGCGTTGGGTGAGTAGACATCACTCAACGCCTGTGAACTTAACCACATTTTCAGCTTGCCAATAACTTGGCTTTGACTATGCATGCTCTACTCACAGTTTTTAGTCATCTGGCGTTGAATGGGTAGACTTCACTCAACGTCTGTGGACTTAGACGGTTTTCCGTCTTTCCACAATCTTGCCCAATTATCACCTGTCTTGGTCACTTTGGCAACCTGTCTAATCAATGCATAGGAGGTATCCTGCATGCAAAGAACTTGTAACACTTGTTAGATTACAACATGTGTGTATCATTGTCTATTAGGTTTTCTTCAAATCTGGGACATTGAGATTAATGGACCCAACAAGACACTCTACTTTGATGGTTCTCGAACGACTAGATTCTTTATTCATTGCACCTGACACAACATGTATTTTTTCTTAAGGGCAAGTTTGATCGTACTGCAATTAGACCTGTGATGCTCTATGGTTCTGAGTGTTGGGCAGTGAATTGTGATGGGGATCCATCAGATCGTGCACTTGGAGGGGTTTGCAGCAAGGCGGGACCCACGTTCATTTATTTGCGCAGGAGTACTTGATCGGATCACCGACCGGACTCCGCGGTTGTGTCCGGGACGTCGGCGCGAGGCAAATCACTATATTAATTTATATTTTTCAGTTTATTATTGATATATTTTAAGGGCCGAACCCACCGGCCAATCATAGCCGTTGATGTGGGATGCCATAACATTTCTTTTCTTATAAATAAGAATTATAGGGGCTTAATATAGGTATTGCAGAATTTGGAGGGTTCTATTCCCGGATTCCAGCGATCACTTTCTGGTGCCGACGTCGTGGAACCCTAGGTGGCGATTCCTAGGCGCTCAAACTTCCCCCCAAGGTACTACCCATCCATAGCCTTCTTCTTCCCCTTCTGAAACCCTCATCCGCAGCCCCTACAACCCTCAAATCCCAACCCCCTACCGTTGTCCAGGAAGTCTGAACACTGTTCACCAACACTATTCACTGATCCCTGTTCAGGGATTACTGTTCTCCGACACTTCTTCCCTCCCGTAGATCCACTCTACTTTAGCCCTAATTTCTTCGATCAATTCGTATCTAGGAATTTCAGCCCCGATCCGTTATTTCCACCTTTCGTTCATCACCCCTCCACCCGGATCCGACCCTAAATATCAGATCTACCCCTCCCCGACCCGGATCTACTTGTACGTCGCCGAATCTATCCATTTCTCACCTGATCTCATCCTTTACCGCCGATGACAGCCGCCGCCTTCGTTTTCACGCCGTCAGTCCCATTTCTGATCGCCGATCTACACATCCGGACTCTAATTCTTCAGTGTCTCGGTTCAGCCCGATACTTTGTGAGTTTGTTTTGTGGTATTGGATTATTTGATTTGATATTTTCATTGGTGAATAAATATATGTGTTGTAATTCTTGCTCGTAGAAATTATTTTGTTATGCTAATAATTTGCAGGTGGAGCTATTCGCCGCGCGCTTCACTTTGTCTCTCCGAGCGGAGGAAGCCATTATAATTTGCTTAAATTAAATATTTGTTTTCTATTTAAATATCTGTGTGGTGCTGAGAATTTACATTGCTTTAATTTATTCGTCAACATATCGATCATTACATTGCATGTAGGTTTGGATTAGCATGTCACCCTTGCACTATCACCCAGAGTCGTAGGTTTTGTGCACCTGTAGCCTACCCCTACATAATTTTGGTATCAGAGGCAAAGTTAGGTCATTTGCATGCTCCGTAGTGGTAGGATCTTTAGAGGAAGCTTGGTAAAGCCACAAGTCACCGACGACCAAACGGCGAGCTCGAATTCGGGCGCCGCTTTTGTTGAGTTTCAGCGCCTTATCCTAGACCGTTTTGACGTTTTAGGTGCCCAGTTCAACGATGTGCGTCATGATCTTGCCGAGGTGAATCTTCGTTTAGACCACTTAGAGAATGCAAGGACACTCCAACACAACGTGACGAGTCACTTGAGGACGACCCGGATGCTCCTCCGCGTCATGACCAGCGCCCGAGAGATTGTCGGCCTCCAGCAGACTGTCACTGTCGTGATATTCCTCATCGAGCCCCAATTCTGCCGGTAAGGCAAAATCCTGACTTTGTGATGGAGCATAGACAAGCTCCGACTCGGGATTGGCTTCCCCATCAGCGTGATGAGTACCGTATGGCACGTCAGCCTCAGCCTGACCCCAGAGATCGCGTGCCCCACACGGTCGCCGTGATCATCACCACGATGAATATTATCTCTCGGGGAGGAGAGAGTGTGGCCTCCCACCCGCTCGATACGACTACGCTCATGATGGGTATGCCGAGGATTATCACGACCCACGCAGGGGAGGCCACCATCACGACATCACTTGTCGTATTCGACTTGACGCCCTTCGTTCGATGGTCGCCTAGATCCGAAAGCCTTCAGCGATTGGCTCTTGGACATAGACCACTATTTCGAGTGGTATGAGATGAGTGACGAACGTTGCGTTCACTTTGCAAAAATGAAGTTGGTCGGGCACGCTAAGGTATTTTGGATTAGCGTAGAGAGAGCCTTGGAGCGAGATGGTTATTACCTCATCACCAGGTGGGATGAGATGAAGCAGAGGTTAAGCGAGAAGTACCTCCCCGCTTCCTACCGAGACCAGTTACTCGAGCAGTTACAGAACTTACGGTAGGGGTCACTTACTGTCGCTGAGTATATGGCTCACTTCGACGAGCTAGTTGTTAGGAGTGTCGTCTCGGAGGAGCCTATCGTCACTGCCTCCCGTTTCAAGGCGGGCCTTCGTTCTGAGATTCGGAGAGAGTTGATTCCACATCGTTTAGAGACAGTCGATCAGATATTTCAGCTTGCTCTCGAGTACGAGCAGTACCTCCGTTCTTCTAGCACGAGGCAGTTCACTTCTCAGATTGAGTCCTTGAGTTTTAGGAAACCCGCTCCGCCCCAGACCATCCCGGCTGCACCCTCACGTATCCCCGAGGATGCGAAGGGCAAAGCCATAACCACTGATGGGCAGCGATCTGGGGGCATTGTGTGCTATCGATGTTCTGGCAGGGGACATGTGGCGGCGCAGTGCCCCACGCGGAACCTGCTAGTTGAGGGAGAGGAGCAGAATTTGGAGAAAGATGAGGCGGGTACGAAAGAAGTTAGGGCCACTGTCGAGGAAGGCTGGGAGAGTGACGCCGAGAGATCTTTAGAGGTGGGAGTGATTAGACGTATCCTACACAGCCCTCGTGTAGATGAGAATTGGCGACACACCACCATCTTTTACACATACTTTCCTAGTGCAGGCGGTCCGTACAAGTTGGTTATTGACAGTGGGAGTTGCGTGAACATCGTGGCCCAGAAGGGGCTTAACCGTATGCAGGTGAAGGCAGAGCCTCACCCCCACCCATATCGTGTCGTCTGGGTAGAAAAGACGACGATTCAGGTCACCCAGCGCTTCCTTGTTCGGATCACCATTGCCTCATTTCAGGACAAGGTCTGGTGCGATGACATTCCCATGGACGTCGCTCATGTGCTTCTTGGCCACCCCTGGCTGGTTGATCGCGACGTCACGTGTTTCGGCCGCTCAAACACATGCGTCTTTATGAAAAGGGGCGAAAGATCACATTGACGTCCACCCGGCCCCGAGATAGATCCAAGGGTGTGGTCGAGCCGTCTGTTAGTACGAGCGCCTCGAGGCCCTTGCATATTTTGAGACGAGGTGAGTTTCTGCGAGATAGTGCTGATTCGAATATCATCTACGTTGTGGCTACCACCCAAGCATCTGAGGATACCCCAGTTGACCACCCACTAGTTGTGTGTCCTCTTTTAGGCGAGTTTGCGGACATTATGTCTGACGAGCTCCCCAACGAGCTGCCTCCTCCACGGGACATTTATCATGCTATTGATTTAGTACCGGGGGCTTCCCTCCCAAACCTGCCCCATTACCGTATGCACCCAGATGAGCGCGCTGAGCTCAAGCGGCAGGTTGATGAGCTTCTTCAGAAGCAGTTCATTCGCGAGAGTATGAGTCTGTGTGCGGTCCCCGCCCTTCTTACCCCTAAGAAGGACGGTAGTTGTCGTGTGTGCATTATAGCCGCGCCATTAATAACATCACGGTCAAATATCGTTTCTCGATTCCACAACTCGATGACCTTCTGGATACTATGTCCGATGCCTAGATCTTTTCCATGACCGACCTCCGTAGTGGGTTCCATCAGATACGAGTGCGTGAGGAAGACGAGTGGAAGACAACATTCAAGACCAGGGACAGTCTGTACGAGTGGCTAGTCATGTCATTTGGGATATCTAACGCCCCGAATACGTTTATGCAAGTTATGACGCAGGTGTTGCGGCCCTACATAGGCAAGTTTCTGGTAGTATACTTCGATGACATACCGATCTATAGCCAGACTCAGGATGCTCACATCGATCATCTGAGACTTCTCTTTGGCACCCTCCACCAAGAGAAACTGTATGTGAACCTGAAGAAGTGTTCGTTCCTTTCCGAGCCTGTTCACTTTCCGAGATTTATTATATCGTCTACTGGAGTATCCGTAGATCCCGAGAAGGTCAAAGCCATTCGGGATTGGCATGTGCCCACGAATATTCACGAGGCTCGTAGCTTTCATGGACTTGCCATCTTCTATAAGAGGTTTGTCCAGGGGTTCAGTACGATCATGACCCCCTTCACGAGCTGTCTCAAGAAGGGAGAGGTTCAGTGGACCCTCGCAGCCACTAGAGCCTTCGAAGAAATTAAGGAGAGATTGACGACGTCTCCTGTCCTACGATTGTCGGATTTTAGCTGCGCTTTTGAGGTCGCATGCGATGCGCCGGGTGTTGGTATAGGTGGCGTATTGAGTCAGGATGGAGATCCAGTTTCTTACTTTAATGAGAAGCTGAATGAAGTTAAGCAAAAATACTCGAATTATGTTCGAGAATTTTATGGCATAGTCCAGTCTCTGCTTTACTGGAGACACTATCTCCTTCCCCGGGAGTTTGTGTTATATTCCTACCACCAGACGCTATGCTACCCCGACTCGCAACGCAAGCTAGGACACCGGCATGCGAAGTGGGTCGAATATCTGCAGGACTTTCATTATGTTCTCAAGCACCGAGCTGATGTTGAGAACAAGCCGGCTGATGCTTTGAGTCGCCGCGTATCCCTATTGTAGACGATGACTGCGAGCGTAAAGAGACTGGAGAGATTGATGTTGGACTATCCGACATGCCCGGATTTTGGCGAGATTGACACCGCCCTGTCCCGAGACCCACCCGACCTTGTTGAGGGATATTAGATCTATGAGGGATATCTGTACCGGGGCTCCCGCCTGTGTATTCCCCAGACATCTTGCCATGATTATCTGATTTGGGTGTTGCACGCGGGCGGAGCCGCAGGCCACTTCGGGCGAGATAAATCCATAACCATTGTCGAGGACCGCCTCTATTGGCCCGACCTTAAGAATGACGTAGCTCGCATTGTTCCCCACTGCCGTATCTGCCAGACGACAAAGGGCACTAAGCAGAACGCGGGTCTGTACACGCCTTTACCTGTCCCACACCGCCTTGGGAGGACATTAACATGGATTCTGTTCTCGGACTTCCCCGCACCTTACGTCAACACGACTCCATCTTCGCGGTGGTCGATCGGTTTTTGAAGTTGGTGCACTTCATTGTCTGCCCAAAACGGCAGATGCGACTCATGTTGCATCTATATTCATGAGGGACGTCTTTCGACTGCATGGTCTGCCCAAGTCGATCGTGTCAGACCGCGATGTGAGATTCATGAGTTATTTCTGGAAGACCATGTGGCATAAGACGGGCACTATCCTTAAGATCTTCTCGGCATATCACCCAGATATAGATGAACAAACTGAGGTAGTGAATCAGAATCTAGGGAATCTTTTGTTGTGTCTAGTTGGAGTGCATATAGGCAGTTGAGACTTAGATCTCCCTGTTGCAGAGTTTGCATACAATAGCTCAGTCAATAGGTCCACCGGGTTGAGTCCATTTCATGTAGTACCAGGATATGACCCTAGGAAACCTATAGACCTCATCCCGAGTCCTTTAGAATCGCGCCCTAGTGAGTCTGTTGAGTCATTTGCATAACACTTGCATGATTTGCATGGGTCGGTTCGCCGACAAATAATAACAAGCAATGAAAATTATAAAGCTCATGCAGATAATAGAAGGCGAGAACGAATATTTAATGAATGCGAAAGGGTAATGGTACGAATCTGCACAGAGAGGCTTCCTTCGGGGCCTATCTGAGGTAGGATTCTGTTGAGAATCTGAATGTAGGGCTTTGGCCTGAGCAGTAGGATTCAAGTGTGAATCTGAGTTGTAGGATCCAGCTTGAATCTGAGTTAGGTGATCATTTGATCATTGAGCAGTAAGGCTTTTGAGCCTGAGGTAGGAGAGTCATTCTCTCTGAGCTGTAGGGCACTTGTGTCTGAGTTGTAGGATCCTTTGAATCTGAGGTAGGGTCTTTGTGTCTGACCTGCAGGAGAGTCATTTTCTCTTAGGTAGGATCCTCTTTGGATCTGAGGTAGGGTTGTCCTCCCAGCCTGAGTGGTAGGGTCTTTGGCATGAGGTAGGTGATCAGTTGATCACTGAGTTGTAGGTCTAAGTGTCTGAGTTGTAAGTCTTGGAGGAGACTGAGATATCCTGAGGGATCTGTGGTGTAAGCTCTTAGTAGCCGAGATTGGAGAAGTGTCTTGTCTAACAAATTGTTAGAAAGGTGTGAGGGAAAATGGATGTACTCATAATCTGGGAAATCACTATAAATTTGCTGTGTTGTCTGTGTGATTGGCTTGAAAGCACAACTAACCTAATCACATCAGTCATTTAAGTAATTAAGTTGAAAATATAGCAAAAGAGACCAATAACTTATTCACCCCCCTCTCGCTAATTTAGCTATTCTTGAAAACAAAGACTTTCATGTCTATTTTGAGGGGTCTTCAATGTTTCTTTTGAAGCGGCACAAAGAAAAGATTTTGTTGGAAAAAAATCTTGAGAAATTATGAAATAAAACATACAAAAAGGCATAAAATATAAAAGTATACAAATCAAAAAAAAATTGAAAAAAAAATGAAACTTGTGATAAAGACAGGCTTACATCTATAACAGAACATTTGAGATGAAAAATTGCTTGGTTTGCAGGGGTACGTAAATCAAGAACTCTATTATTTAATCTTGTGTCTTGGTTTATCCCCAGCCTGTAGCATTCCAAGCAAATCACGGTTAAGAAAGAATATATTAGAAACTAGCTGAAATGTTGAAATTCAAAGGTAAGAAAATGTGAGGAACATAATTCATAAACTACCAAGTGTTATGTCCCTATCATAAAAGAGTGAGCATTGGCTTTTTTACTAGGAAATGGACAAGATATTATTAAGCAGAACTTACCATTTCAGTCTATGCTCTAATGTTTGATTTTGATTAAGTCCACAGGTGCTGACGTCAGCAATTGTCAGCAAAATTCAAAATGATGCGGGAAGGCTACAGTACGCGACAAACGACGCCGCAGGCCTACCACACGACTTTTGCAGTTAATGCAAGGTTGCAACGGGAAACTCCTTATGTGGGCCCCACGGCTCAAAGAGTCGTTGAGCGGCGGAATAGAAAAGGAAGAGCTCTGATTGAAGAAATAAGCTTATTACTGATACAGCTGGCAGTCATCTTCGTCCTCGCGATTGTTGCAGAGGCAGAAGAACAGAGTTCAAATCAGCTGGTCTGAAAGCTCAAAAGTTAGTTCGTGCCATTTTTTTCCTACACCAGCAAGTTCTGAAGGCTTACTTTCTGAGTAAGAAGAAGAAGCTGAATCATCTGGTTTCAACAGTCTAGAAGATAGGGTTGAGCTTATCTCAGCTCAAGAAGCAGTTAAGGGAAAAAGCCCCAGCTGCAGTCACTTCTCAGCTCAAGCAAGTCTTATCCTGAAGATCACCTTCTGGAGCTTTGAAGAAGAAAAAACTGAAGTTCTGGTTCAGTACAAAAAGGAAAGAAGAAGCAGAACAGGTTTCTGCAAGTTACTTCCACCCCAAGCAGATCTATACCTGTGCTGTGAAGGAGTTAGGGCTGAGAATATCTCGGCTCAGAAAGTTGAAGGCTCGGAGAAATTTCTCTGGAGTCAAATCAACTACACCCACTTACACCTTGTAGGATCTTTACAGATTTGAGTTGTAGGCCTGAATATATAAAAGCTGAGTGTAGGATCCAAGTGTGGATCTGAGAGTAGGATCACTTGTTGATCTGAGGTAGGATTCTGTTGAGAATCTGAGTGTAGGGCTTTGGCCTGAGCAGTAGGATTCAAGTGTGAATCTGAGTTGTAGGATCACTTGTTGATCTGAGGTAGGATTCTGTTGAGAATCTGAGTGTAGGGCTTTGGCCTGAGCAGTAGGATTCAAGTGTGAATCTGAGTTGTAGGATACAGCTTGGATCTGAGGTAGGTGATCATTTGATCATTGAGCAGTAAGGCTTTTGAGCCTGAGGTAGGAGAGTCATTCTCTTTGAGTTGTAGGGCACTTGTGCCTGAGTTGTAGGATCCTTTGGATCTGAGGTAGGGCCTTTGTTCCTGACCTGTAGGAGAGTCATTTTCTGTTAGGTAGGATCTTTTTTGGATCTGAGGTAGGGTTGTCCTCCCAGCCTGAGTGGTAGGGTCTTTGGCCTGAGGTAAGTGATCAGTTGATCACTGAGTTGTAGGTCTAAGTGTCTGCGTTGTAAGTCTTGGAGGAGACTGAGATATCCTTAGGAATCTGTGGTGTAAGCTCTTAGGAGCCGAGATTGGAGAAGTGTCATGTCTAACAAATTGTTAGAAAGGTGTGAGGGAAAGTGGATATACCCATAATCTGGGGAATCATTATAAATTTGTTGTGTTGTCTGTGTAATTGCCTTGAAAGCACAACTAATCTAATCACATCAGTCATTTAAGTAATTAAGTTGAAAATATAGCAAAAGAGACCAATAACTTATTCACCCCCCTCTCGCTAATTTAGCTATTCTTAAAAACAAAGACTTTCATGTCTATTTTGAGGGGTCTTCAATGTTTCTTTTGAAGCGGCACAAAGAAAAGATTTTGTTGGAAAGAAATCTTGAGAAATTATGAAATAAAACATACAAAAAGGCATAACAATATAAAAGTATACAAATCAAAAAAAAAATTGAAAACAAAAATAGAACTTGTGATAAAGACAGGCTTACATCTATAACAGAACATTTGAGATGAAAAATTGCTTGGTTTGCGGGGGTACGCAAATCAAGAACTCTATTATTTAATCGTGTGTCTTGGTTAACACGAACAAGTTTATCCCCAGCCTGTAGCATTCCAAGCAAATCACGGTTAAGAAAGAATATATTAGAAACTAGCTGAAATGTTGAAAATCAAAGGTAAGAAAATGTGAGGAACATAATTCATAAACTACCAAGTGTTATGTCCCTATCATAAAAGAGTGAGCATTGGCTTTTTTACTAGGAAATGGACAAGATATTATTAATCACAACTTACCATTTCAGCCTCTTTGATATCTTCCTCACTTCGGGCTGCATCCTCAATATTTATAGGAAGGTTCGGAACAGCTCTGCTAATGCAGTACAGCTTTCTTACTTGAATCTCAACCTAAGGTAAAAAAAGTTAAAGGGTATACATTCCAAAAACATTAGATTTAAGGGAAGAAAAGAGCCAAGAATGCCTAAAGAATGTAAATACACTTTAAACACAGTAAGAGCAAGTTATCAATAAACTGAAATCAATTTGCAAACTAAAATGGCAAAACAACAAAAAAGAACATATTGCTCTATAGAACATTTTAAACAACCATGAAAATAATCTCTAACTAATAAGAATTAGAACTATTATGTTGATGCAATTATCGAACAAAGAAGATGATTTAACATATAAAGATAATTATTAACGCAAAATGATCCCTTTATATTTAATTATTACTCCAAAACTCATATCAATTGCACACGGCTAAGATCTCAAACTTTTTAGTGCATCCAGAGATTTATTCCATAGAATTTTATTTAAAGAAATTAGATGGAAGAGTTGTCATTTGAGTGGGGGAGTCCTGAAACTATTGTAGGAAGATAAGAGTGGGAAGAATGATGAGTTAGAAATACAGTTGAATTTAAATGTATCTAGAAGTGCCTACTTTTGACGGGTCTGTTATTATCAGCCTAATTGGATACAAAGCTTTTTTATATATTTTTGTATAAATTATAAGTATCTTATTATATATTATTATTCTTTATTTTCTGAAAGTTACAGTTAAGGAATAAATGTATAATGCTTATACAAAAGAATAACACGGTTATATTAAACTTAATTATTGAAAATATGTCTTTCATGGAGGGTAAGTTTAAGGAAGAGAATACTACACTTATAAATCATGAAGCACTTCTGTAAAATTAAACAGCAGACAAGAAAGTTATGATATTAAGCTTAAAATTATACAATTTCTTGAATGTATTAGATGATTGCAAAAATAAGATTGGATACTGAGATATACGAACATTAGGGAGAGCTTGGGTTTTCTATTTCATACAAAAATATATTATAGTAGAAATAGATAACCTGTGGGGGTAAGGGACCCCGAGCACGGCTCGGCCCCAGGTAGACTCGTTGCGCAGGCTCTCATTAACTGCCAGGTCTGAAAGCTCGTCTGTGGGGGAGAGGTTTGGTTCTTGGTCCTTGGTTACTTTTGCACTACCCCGAGCGCGGCTCGGCCCCAGGTAGCCCCGCTGCGCAGGCTCTCATTAGCTGGCAGGTCCGAAGGCTCGCGTGTGGGGGAAAGGATTGGTTTTTGGAGACTTGGTTCTTGGTTCTTAGAGACTTTTGCACTACCCCGAGCCTGTCTCGGCCCCAGGTAGACCCGTTGCGCAGACTCTCATTAGCTGGCAGGTCCGAAGACTCACCTGTGCGGGTAAGGGACCCCGAGCGCGGCTCGGCCCCAGGTAGACCCGCTGCGTAGACTCTCATTAGCTGGCAGGTCCGAAGGCTCGCCTGTGGGGGAAAGGATTGGTTCTTGGAGACTTGGTTCTTGGAGACTTTTGCACTACCCCGAGCCTGCTCGGCCCCAGGTAGACCCGCTGCGCAGGCTCTCATTAGCTGGCAGGTCCGAAGGCTCGCCTGTGGGGGTAAGGGATCCCGAGCGCGGCTCGGTCCCAGGTAGACCCGCTGCGCAGGCTCTCATTAGCTGACAGATCCGAAGGCTCGCCTGTGGGGAAAAGGATTGGTTCTTGAAGACTTGATTCTTGGTTCTTGGAGACTTTTGCACTACCCCGAGCCTGGCTCGGCCCAAGGTAGACCCGCTGCGCAGGCTCTCATTAGCTGGCATGTCAGAAGGCTCGCCTGTGGGGGTAAGGGACCCCGAGCGCGGCTCGACCCCAGGTAGACCCGCTGCGTAGGCTCTCATTAGCTGGCAGGTCCGAAGGCTCGCCTGTGGGGGAAAGGTTTGGTTCTTGGTTCGTGGTTTTTGGAGACTTTTGCACGACCCTGAGTCTGGCTCGGTCCCCGGTAGACCCGTTGCTCAGGCTCTCATCAAGCTGGCATGGCGGTAAGCTCACTCGATGGCAGAGTGGTTGGGGAGACCTCCTTAAGGAGCATCCATGCTTAATCTCATGAAAAACAAATTATGGGAGGCAAAGGCTGGAGCAGTGCGAGTGGAGGCACTCCCAGCTGGCGGCCTCGGGGATGGTCTCTCCTACGGTGAGTGGGCACTCGCGCGAGACAGAAGGCTCGGTCTAATAATAGGGGAGCAAGTTAAATCACTAAAAGCCACTGGCGCCGAGAGTACCCTGAGGCGAGACGAGAGGGTTATATCAGTTGGTCTCACGCATAAATAAGATGAGGGAAGTGACGACTCGCGCTCTGAAAAAATTCAACTCTCCAACGAAGCAGCGAGACAAGACGTAGCACCGTCTCGCGGGCGTGAGCGCATCAAGGGTCGTCTCGCGGTAAACAAAATAAAGCAAAGTGAAAAGAGTAAAAGCAAGGCGGCGAGACAGGTGGGTAGCACCGTCTCGCAAACAAAAGCAAGCCAATAAATCGTTTCGCAAAATGTAAAATAAGGTAACAGGACAAGAGTGTGTGCATTTGATTAATTTGTTCATCACAATGTCATGAATACATTTTCAAAATGATCACAAAAAGAAACTCAAAAAGAATTTAAAGTTATACAGGAACAAAAAAGGGAGAGGGGTCCTGGATCTCGCAGGCAACATGTCATTCCTACTCGCCGGAAGAAGAATCTTCGCTCTCCACGCCATAGAGCTGGGGGACCAGATCGCGAGCGGTCACCGTTTCGGAGTCTTCCTTCACGACCCCCAGCTCCTTCATCATCTTTAGAACCAGCTCCGCCGTCATGATTCTGGCGTCTCGGCACTGCACCTCAACTTCATCCAGAGAATAGTAAGGCGGATGTTGAAACCGAAAATCGGTCTCCTGTGGAGTTCGACCCTTGGGGAAGGGGTGGTCTCGCGCCTACTTCACTCCTGCAAGAAAAACAACAAAGAAGACAAGGAGAAACCGACCCAAGGGCTCGGCGGGGAGGTCCCACCACAAACCCGGAAGATCTCAGAGTGCTTCCCCTCCTTAGCCAGAAGCCGAGCTAAGGTACCCTCAGAAAGCACTTAAGAACTGGAGCAGGGAGGCACAGGAAGCATATTTTCTGGGGTACCCCTTGAGTCCTATTTATAGTTTTTGAAATTTGGACTGCCAATAACCAAAATAACTGACCTGAAATTACCAGAAAACCCTTGGTTGGGTCTGCCAACAGCCAAACTCCGCTGTTTTGAAGGGCTATAGGCAGACCAGCGGGGGCAAAACAGTAAAAAGTACCTCATTCATCCAGGCGAGCTGGGGAGCTTGATCATCTCGGCGGGTCCTGCTCGCGCGCTTTGCCGAGTTCTGTAGCGAGGGCGCGAGCTGGGACTAGTTCGGTGAATGTCGAGCTCGGGGTCGACGAATACTGATCTCCGGTCGACGAATGCCGATCTCTGGTCGACGAATGCCGAGCTCGGGCTCGGTTCCTCTGCTGCCGAGCTCGCCTACTGCCTTCAGCCCGATCTGTCTGGCTCCTGGCGGCCTGGCTCGCCAGACACGGGGTTGTACACAATCCCCGCTCTTTTTGAGCTTGGCAAAGCTCGGAAAGAAACATCCAACCCCAAGTGTGCGGCGAGCGCGGGTTGGCGAGTTGGAGGGAATCTTTGGGTGGGGTCCACCTGCGGCTTATATATATGCACTTGCCCACCTGCCTGACTCTTGTCATTCCCCTTGCTCTAACCCTGCCGAGATGCCGCTTCCAAAGGATATCCAAGAGCGCTTGGACCGAGGTCGCCAAGCTTCCGCAGCTCGCGTAGCCGCCCTGACGGCGGTTCCTGCCAAAGTTCCTCAAATTGACTCTGCCGAACCCGGCTCCAAGAGGTCAAAGTCATTCCCTCAGGCGGCTGAGCCCATATACCATGACCTGAGGGCCTCCCTGGAGCGTGAGACTGGCTCTTCCACCCGGACAATTCATGAGAAGGATAGAGAGGTTGTCGTAGTCGGCGACGACCCGGATGGCCAACCTGACAACACGGGGGGTGTCACGCCGCGAGAGCAAATACCGCGAGGCGAGACGACTCCCGCGGGCTCGCGGTTCATGGCACCGGATGACCGTCCCCCGGACCCGCCTCTTCTCTTTGAGATCCTGCCAGTGAGCTCGCAGAGGCCGAGTTCGCCGATGCGCGCCCCCTCTCCTCGGCAAACTGACGCGGCTGCGGGGGCAGGTTTGGGAAGTATCCCCACCCCGGGATTTGAGCTCCTCTCGCCCGGGGCTCGCGGCCCAGGTCGCGGGAAGGATTTGAGATTCATCCCTCCCCACATCTCCTTTGAGTTGTCGAGCTCGTCAGGTGAATCTTGCTTGACTTCTCGCCCCATGAGTTTTTTCTGCGCTTCTCTTCTTGCTGACACTTATCTTCACAGCTCTTCACAGCCAATCCGCTGTCGAGGAATCCTCGCGGGCAGCCCACTACTCTCCCCTCCCTTCCCCAAGCTCGCTAGACTCTTACCTGGGTCCTGAGGTGGATCAAGGCGAGCTGACGAGGAGGGAGGTCAAGCTCCTCAAGAAGCTGGTGTGCGGGCTGCGCGAGGTGCAGGGGGTCAACGAGACGCTACAGCGCGACTATGCGCGTCTCGCCGACGAGGTGCGGAGCGGCCGGGCTGGCGAGCTAATGTCCCCCTCCCGGCTTCTGGACGAGATAGATGACGGTCTCTCGGTGGCGCGGAGGAATTCGGGAAGGATCCGCGAGCTGCTCCGCGCGCGGCAGTCTGGGGGGCGGGGTGTTGGGTCCATTGGTTTAAATGTACCTGATTTGAATAAGCCTCACCCAACTCAATGATATACATCAAAATGTATTTGATGTCTTTTGAGTTTACATGTGCAGGTTAAGTATTTGCAGGCAAGAAGTAAAAGTTTCTAAATTCATGTGTCGACACCCAGAGGGAAAGTGTCGACACTTAAGAAGACTTGTGTCGACACCCAGACAAGCAGTGTCGACACTTGGAGTCATTGTGTCGACACCAGGGATGCTGAGTCGACACCAGACAGAAAGTGTCGACACAAGGAGCTGTGTCGACACTCAATGAAGAAAAGCCAGTAAAGCTGTGTCGACACTTAACAGTTGTGTCGACACCCAGTGAAGCTGTGTCTACACCAGAAAGTGTCGACACTTGGAGGCTGTGTCGACACTCAGCAAAAGTCAGCAGAGACTAAGTACAAGTGTCGACACTCAACAGAAGAGTCAACACTTGAAGTAAGTGTCGACACCCAGAACAATGTGTCGACACTTAGCAGAAGAGTCAACACTGGAAGTAAGTGTCGACACCCAGAACAATGTGTCGACACTTAGCTGAAGACTCGACACTTAGCAAAGATCAGCAAAGTTCAAGAATATTCTAAGTACAAGTGTCGACACTAATGGAATGTGTCGACACTCAGCCAGAGTCTCGACAGAAGAAGAAAGTGTCGACACCCAGAGCAATGTGTCGACACTCAACAAGTATCAACACTGAAGAGATGTGTCGACACCAAGAAGCAGTGTCGACACTTAACAGTTTCAACACATGAAGATGTGTCGACACAAAGGAGATGTGTCGACACTTAGAAGAATTCAGCAAGATACTGAAGTACAAGTACTTGTGTCGACACTCAATTATCTGTGTCGACACATGAAGAAGAAGTAGTGTCGAGATACAAAATCTACAACACAAGGAGTTGTGTCGACACCTTGTAGGCTAGTGTCGACACTTAGACAACATGTGTCGACACTTGGTTTATAAGTGTCGACACTTAAAGACAGAAATTCTCGACACTTACAGACAGTTACAGTTATTTCAAGAACTGACTGGATGACTTGACAACTGTCATTCCAGCCGGTCTACAGCACCTGTCAGAGTTGTCAGAATTCAGTTATGAACCGGACCAGCCGGTTACCATGAAAAAGGCCTATAAATAGGCTTATGCTGTCTACAAAAGAGATGGATAAAAAGAGTTGTTGAAGTTGTCAAAGTTCAAATTATTAATCAAGTATTCAACAAAAAAGATCTAGCTATTCCTTGAAGAATCAAGTGCAGATCTAAGAAGTTGGAGAGAGAGAGCTCCATCCAAGAAATCAGCTGTTGGAACCCAGCTGAGAAGAAGGATTCAGATTGGTCTGAATCTTAAGAAGCAGAGATCAAGGATCAACTGCAGAGGAATCAGTCTTATTGTGTTCTACTTTCAAGAAGCTTTGAAGAAAGCCAAGTCAGATTGATTTCAGCTGAGTTCTTCCAAGAACTCATCAAGAATCTCACAACTTATCTCTCTTTCATCTAAGTTGTTGAGTTTATACATTTTGTATTCATTATAACTTGTAGGATCTTTAGGGATCTGAGATTGTAAGCCTGCAATTATAAAGGCTGAGGGTAGGAGAGTTAAATCTCTGAGTGTAGGCCTTGGTGGCTGAGTGTAGGCCTTGGTGGCTGAGTGTAGGCCTTGGTGGCTGAGTGTAGGCCTTTGTGGCTGAGTGTATGCCTTGTGGCTGAGTGTAGGCTTTGTGGAAAAGCTGAGTTGTAGGGCCTTGGGCCTGAGGTGTAGGAGCCTGTTTTGGGTTCTGAGATAGTGGAGAAGTTTGGTCGAATCTAGTACACTGCTAGATAGGCGAAGGGGGAAAGTGGATGTACCCAAAGCTTGGGGAACCACTATAAAACTCTGTGTCTACTGTGTTTGCTGAGTTGCTGTGCTTGCTGAATGTGTGCTGTGTTCAATTAGATATAATTCTGTGATATTATCTGTTTGCTGCCTAAAAAGTTAAAAAGATTCAAGTCACCTATTCACCCCCCCCCCTCTAGGTGCTTAGGGACAATATCTTTCACGGGGGTCGCGAGGCCGGGGTAGGTAAGTGAGCGGCTCCTTTGCTGAGCCGACCGGTACTCGCATCACGATGCTCTCCCTGCTCGCGCGCCCTGCTTTTTCATTCCTGAACTTTGTCTGTAATAAGTAGCTTTTAGAATATTCTTGGACATGTTATTCAAATAATGTACTGCAATGTTTGACTTAACCTTGGTTGGGATGCGCCGGAAGTCGGCGAGCTGGGGTGGCGAGCTGGGGCGGCGAGCTGAGCCGATTGGACGGCCTGCCCCAGATTTCTTTTCCTATAAATAGCCCCCCCCCCCCCCCCTCACCTACCCCGTACTGTGCCTTTATTGCTTTCTTTCCCTCTCTCTGTGTTTCTTTCTCTTCCTGCTCGCGCTCCGCTTGTTCCTCCGCGATCATGGGCAAGACCAATCCAGATGCCGACGGCCGCTCCAAGTGCACGCAGCACTTCACAGATTATTGCTTCTTCGATGGGCACACCAGCGAGGAGGAGCTCGCGGAATTCAAGACCGCGTATGTGCCGCCGGGCTTCGAGGCGCGCAGGCCGGGGGAGGCTATCAACACGTTTTACGAGGACGAGCTCGCCTTCCCCATCTCGCATTTTGAGGTGGGGTTGCGCCTCCCCCTCTGGCCGGAGATCCGGCAAATCTTGAAATACTACGGCGCGGTACCCGCCCAGCTGAACTCCAACGCCGTTGCAATGATGGTGGCGTTCGCGAGCTATCTCCGGCGGGAGAGGATCGAGTTCAACCTGACAGTGTTCAGGAACCTGTTCTCCTACAAGGCGACGCCGGATGGGGTCGCCTACTTCGGCGGCTCGCGGATCAAGGTTCGCGAGATCGCGAATAAGCACCACACCTGGATGACCAAGATCGCCTTCATCAAGGGCGATCTCGGCAACATCCCCTACTCGCCTCAGCAAAAGGGCGAGGAGGTGTACCGCCCGCCGGCCGTGTCCGGCAACGATGCCGAGCTCCACAAGTACTTCCTCCACAAAGACTTCGAGGTCGCCTTCCTGCGGAGGGGCCTCGACTCGCTTCCCCCCGTTATACCCGGCGAAGGTACTGTTCTCTCCTCATCTTGCGAGCTTGCCCGATCGCCGAGCTCGCCATATTGTTGCTGAATCTCTTCTGATTTTTTCAAAGTATTTTCTTGCAGGGGAGCGAATAATTCCTGCGAACCCGTCGTTCGCGGATCCGGGATCGCACCCGGACCCCCTCGCCCGCGAGAAGGCGGCGGCGGCGGCCTGCCGAGATGAGGCGGCCCTCTCACATCCCTCTTCCAGCAAGAGGCGACCTGAGGATGCGGGGTCGAACCCGCCACACCGCCAGCGGCCGCCAAAGAAGATGAGGAGAGTCCTGCTGGCTCCGCGGGGGCAACAACAACAACAACATCAACAGCCCAACCCCAAATACATCAGCTCGTCGGAGACCCCTCCCGACGCGTCGCCGGAGAGCCCGCTGAAGGAGATTACCAGCAAGGGCCGGAAAGGTGGCGAGGCCCCCTCTTCCGCGGCGGCGATCTCCCCTCCTCCGTCGGCGAAGAGGGCAGCCCGCGAGCGCGCGCCGCCGAAGCAACACCCCCTCTTCAACTTCGGCGGGCGGTGGAAGAACTCGGCGGGCGAGCCCATGCTGCAGTGGGATGAGCTCGCTCATCGAGTCTCCATCTCCACCCTGCACCCCTCCTGGCACGACCGCGAGCCTGCCACCGGTCATGCATTCGCCCTCGGCTTCGGCCTATATGGCCGCGAGGATGCCGAGGCCTACAAGAAGATGACCCTCCGGCAGCTCGGCCATGAGGGCCTGCAGGCCCACCTGCGGACCATGGAGCTGCACCACATGCTGACCCGCCGCAGCTTCGCCCTCAGCAACCAACTCCAAAAAGCTGAGCAGGCTCGCGACGTCGCCAGGATAAGGTCACTGACCAGGCGAGGCGGCTCGGCATAGCGGAGGGTCTACTCGCCCAAGCCGCCGGCGGGCTGGTAAGTGTCAAGCACTACTTCTCTTTTACTTAGAATCATTCTGCAGCGCTGATACCAAACCGAATTCTCTCTACCAGGACGCCAAGGCCGCAGGGGAGCTTCAGGCTCGCAATGCCGAGCCGGGGAAGGAAATCGGTCAGCTGCGCACCCGCCTCGCCGAGCTGGAGGGCGCGAACACGAAGCTGAAGGAGGAGAATCAGCACCTCCTCCGCGAGGTCCGTCGCCAGGCGGAGATCTTCTTCCCACCCCACGACATCGACCCTACCCTCCCCTACAAGAGCCCGCTGATCTTTGGAGAGGCCTACCTCGCCGAGAGACTGTGGATCAACTCCATCCAAGCCGCCGAGTGCACCCTCCAAATGATGAAGGACTCGGGGGTGTTGGTGGAGGGATGCGAGGGGATCTCGGCCCGGGACCTGATGCCGAGCCTGTTCCCAGCAACGCCGCCCAGCGAGAAGGAAGACAGCATGGACGCGATGTTTGGGAAGGGCTTCCAGGATCAGTCGGGTGAAGGCGAGGACCAGTCCGGCGGGGGGGGCGAGACCTGAAGACAGCTTGTACTTCTTTCTTCTTCTCCTTTTTTGTTTACTCGCTGAGGCGAGCCCCCTGTAACTATTTTTGTAAACACTTGCTTAATGAAAGAAAGTTTTTGATCATACTCGTGCCACTTTTCTTTTCCCTTTTTCTTTGTACTTTGTTTGTTATGCTCTGAATACCCGCGAGTGCTTCCCCACGCGACCTCGCCGAGACAGGTTCCGCGAGTAGGGTAGTCATGAGTGCGCGCCCGCGAGTGGGTACGTTTTGAGTGCTCGCCGGGCCCCAAGCGATTCGGGAGCGGGCCGCTCTCCGCCCTTGTCGCGCCACCTTAACTCGCTCGCGAGCCGTCCAGGTTGAATTCAAAAAGAAGAGAAAATCTTCTAAGGAAAACAGGCAAAGGGGTGAAGTGCCCCGGCCTGGCTCGCCTTCCTTCAGCGAGGTCCGGGCTCGCCTCCTCTTTGCTGATGTCGAGCTGGGGTCGGCGAGTACAAACACGCCTGTGCAGAATCCTTTTGCTGATGCCGAGCTGGGTTAGGCGAGTCCAAACTCGCCTATACAGAACCTCTCCCCTTTTTCCTTGGCATTCGGAGCTTCTTGATCTTTACCTGGCAATTTCAAGGCTGATACCATCGAGTGACTTCCTGCCCTGCCAGCTAGGTGAGAGCCTGACAGCGGGATCTGCTCGAGGCCCAGAGTTGCTACCATCGAGTGACTTCCTGTCCTGCCAGCTAGGTGGGAGCCTGACAGCGGGATCTGCTCGAGGCCAAGGATGACACCGAGTGACTTCCTGCCCTGCCAGCTAGGTGAGAGCCTGACAGCAGGATCTGCTCGAGGCCAAGGATGACACCGAGTGACTTTCTGCCCTGCCAGCTAGGTGAGAGCCTGGCAGCGGGATCTGCTCGAGGTCCATTATCAATACCATCGAGTGACTTCCTGCCCTGCCAGCTAGGTGAGAGCCTGACAGCGGGATCTACTCGAGGCCAAGGATGACACCGAGTGACTTCCTGCCCTGCCAGCTAGGTGAGAGTCTGGCAGCGGGATCTGCTCGGGGTCCATTATCAACACCATCGAGTGACTTCCTGCCCTGCCAGCTAGGTGGGAGCCTGACAGCGGGATCTGCTCGAGGCCAGGGATGACACCGAGTGACTTCCTGCCCTGCCAGCTAGGTGAGAGTCTGGCAGCGGGATCTGCTCGGGGTCCATTATCAACACCATCGAGTGACTTCCTACCCTGCCAGCTAGGTGAGAGCCAGACAGCGGGATCTGCTCGAGGCCAGGGATGACACCGAGTGACTTCCTGCCCTGCCAGCTAGGTGAGAGCCTGGCAGCGGGATCTGCTCGTGGTCCATTATCAACACCATCGAGTGACTTCCTGCCCTGCCAGCTAGGTGAGAGCCTGACAGCGGGATCTGCTCGAGGCCAGGGATGACACCGAGTGACTTCCTGCCCTGCCAGCTAGGTGAGAGTCTGGCAGCGGGATCTGCTCGGGGTCCATTATCAACACCATCGAGTGACTTCCTACCCTGTCAGCTAGGTGAGAGCCTGACAGCGGGATCTGCTCGAGGCCAGGGATGACACCGAGTGACTTCCTGCCCTGCCAGCTAGGTGAGAGTCTGGCAGCGGGATCTGCTTGGGGTCCATTATCAACACCATCGAGTGACTTCCTGCCCTTCCAGCTAAGTGAAAGCCTGACAGCGGGATCTGCTCGAGGCCAGGGATGACACCGAGTGACTTCCTGCCCTGCCAGCTAGGTGAGAGTCTGGCAGCGGGATCTGCTCGGGGTCCATTATCAACACATCGAGTGACTTCCTGCCCTGCCAGCTAGGTGAGAGTCTGACAGCGGGATCTGCTCGAGGCCAAACACATTCCATTTCTCCATGCAAGCTAGCTGTGTCAGTACTCGAAGTGTTAAAGAATTTTATTATCATCAAAATATCACTTACATGTTTCAGGGGAAAAAACGCTTTAAGTCGTCACCACTCCAGGTGAGACTCAGGGTCTCGCCCTCTACATTTTGGAGTCGATAACCTCCCGATTTTAAAGCCTCTTTTACAATGAACGGTCCCTCCCAGCTGGGGTTGAGCTTCCCTACGGATGCTGACCTCCCTGCTGCATCTACCTTCTTCAGCACCAAATCCCCTTCCACGAGCTGCTTGACCCTGACATGCTTGTCAAAGTACTTGGTCATTCTTCTTTTCACCTCCTCCTGTCGGATAGCGGAAAGGTCCCTCAGCTCCTCCACCATGTCAAGGGAGAGCCTCAGCTCTTCCTCGTTCTCTGCTTGCCATTCCTCTCGGCCCTCTTTGGCCGCAACGACTCGAGGTGTTTGGACTTCAAATTCCACGGGGAGCACTGCCTCGCACCCATGGGAGAGCTTGAAGGGGGTCTCTCCAGTAGCCGTGTTGGGGGTGGTTCTTAGGGCCCAAAGAACCGCGGGAAGCTGCTCCACCCAGCTCCCCTTCAAATTCTCCACTTTCTTCTTGAGTAGGTTGACGATGATCTTGTTCGCGGCCTCCACCTGCCCGTTGCTCCTGGGGTGATGGACTGAGGCAAACTTGAGGTCGATTCCAAGCTGCTCGCAAAAGCTAGTGAACTCGGCGCTGGCGAACTGGGGCCCGTTGTCCGTGACGATGGCCTGGGGCAGCCCATGGCGGCAGATGATCTCCCCCTAAACAAAGTTCCTGATAACCTGGGAAGTCACCTTGGCCAGCGCCTTCACCTCCAACCACTTGGAGAAGTAGTCGATCATTACTAGGAGGAACCTCCTCTGCACACTGGCCTGCGGGAATGGTCCAACCAAGTCCATTCCCCAAATGGCGAAGGGCCAGGGGGCCGTGATACTTTTGAGTCGCTGGGCCGGCTGTAGCTGGAGGGGGGCAAACAACTGGCACTTATGACATCATCTCGCGAACTCCGTGGCGTCTTGGCTTAGGGTGGGCCAGAAGTACCCCTGCCTGACTATTCTTCCTTCCAGGGTCCGACTCCCGGAGTGGCTCCCACACTCTCCGGAGTGGACTTCCTCCAAGATCCTTTGTACCTCCTCCTCGGCCACGCAACGGGACAACATCCCCGAGAGTGTCTTTCTGTACAGCTGCCCGTCCTGTATGAGGTAATACGCTGACTTGTGCCTTAGCTTATTCTTATCTGTCCCCTCCGGATACTCTCTCGTGGAGAGGAAAGTCGCAACTGGGTCCATCCACGAAGTTTGTTGATCAATTTCCATGAGCTCACCCTCTTCGATGGAGGGGCGGAACAGGTCGGTGATGGTACCCCCCACCTGGGGACCATGCTTTTGCTAGTTGGTCGACTTGTTCATTCTCTTCCCTGGGCACGTGTCGGATGGAGAAGGTTTGGAAAGTGTCTATGACCCCCTTCACTTTGGCCATGTATAATCGCAGGGTGGGCTCCCTTGCCTCAAACTCTCCGTTGATCTGGGAAGCTACCACCATGGAGTCGGTGAGGACCTCCACGTCCAATACTCCCAGCTCCCTGGCCAGGCGCAGCCCTGCTATCACGGCCTCGTACTCGGCCTGATTATTTGTAATGGGAAAGTGCACCACCACCGTCTGCTCAATCCTAGTTCCTTGAGGGCTCTCCAGATCACCCCCACTCCTAGGGAATGCCTTCCCGAGGCGCCGTCCACCTTCACCTTCCAAGGAGCCGGACGGGTGAGCTCTTCCTCTGTCACTTCAATCACATAGTCAGCCAAGAAGTCGGTCATCGCTTGAGCTTTGATCAAGAGCCGCGGAACGAATGAGACGTCGAACTCGCTCAACTCCACCGACCACTTGGCCAGCCTGCCTGAATGCTCCACCCCCTCAAAGATGTTGCGGAGGGGATGGTCAGTAACCACTCGGATTGAGTGTGCCTGGAAATAAGGTCCAGCCTCCGGGCTGAGACGATCAGGGCGAAAGCCAGCTTATCCAAAATCGGGTACCGGAGCTCGGCCTTCCTCAGGACCAGGCTCACGTAATAGATGGGGAGCTGCTTCTTTCCCTCTTCACGAACTAGGACGGAACTCAAGGTCTCTGCCCCGACCCCGAGATATAGAAGCAGGTCTTCCCCCTCCTTCGGTCCTTGGAGTAGCGGAGCCTGAGTCAACTGTATCTTGAGGGCCTAGAACGCCTCCTCGCACTCCTTGGTCCATTCGAATTTTCGACCACCCCTCAGCGTTTTGAAGAAGGGGGAGCACTTCTCTCCTGCCCGGGAGAGGAACCTACTCAGCCCTGCTAGCTTCCCCGTCAGCCGTTGGACCTCCTTAGCGTTCCGTGGAGACCCCAGCTCCAAGATAGCCCTGACCTTATCAGGATTCGGCTCGACCCCCGCGGGGGTGAGGAGGTGCCCCAAGAACTTTCCCCTGCTGGCCCCGAAGACACATTTTAGGGGATTCAACCGCATCTTGTATTTGCGCAGGGTGGCAAAGGTCTCCTCCAGGTCCCGGAGGTGGGAGTCCACATCCTGACTCTTGATCATGAGGTCATCCACGTACACCTCCAAATTCCTTCCCTTTTGCTCCTTGAAGACCCTATCCATCATCTTTTGATAGGTTGCCCCTGCGTTCTTCAGCCCGAAGGGCATCATCTTGTAACAGTAGCATCCATCCCCTGTGATGAACGAGACATCCTTGATGTCCGGGGGGTGCATCCTGATTTGATGATAACCTGAAAAAGCATCTAAAAAACTCATTACAGAAAAACCAACGGCTGAGTCAACCAGCGCGTCGATTCGAGGCAAAAGATAACAGTCCTTAGGACAAGCTTTATTAAGTAAAGAAAAGTCGATACACATCCTCCACCGGTCGTCTCCTTTTTTGACCATGACTACGTTGGAGACCCAGCCGGGGTACTGAATCTCGGACACGAAACCGACCTTGAGGAGCTTTGCCACCTCCTCCCTGATGGGCTCTGCCAGCTTGTCCGCAGTGGACCTCTTCTTCTGCGGAACGGAGCGTGTTCCCGGGTCCAGGTTGAGGCGGTGGCAGGCCACATCCGCGTCAACCCCCGGCATCTCCGCGGCGTTCCAGGCGAAGATGTCCACGTTCTTCTGGATGCACTCCAGCATCCTGCCTTGGTCCTCCGGGGTCAGCCCCCCGCTGACGCGGATCTTCTCCATCCTGCCTCCCCGGGTGAGCACCTCCAGCTCCACCACTTCCTCTGCAGCCTCCAGCCTGGACTGCTCCCCCCATCCTTCAGCATCCCCTTCCTCCGGAACGGGGACCTCTACCTCCATCTCTTCCTCTACGGCCATCACTTCGGCCACCTCCAGATCTCCTCCTGCCACCTCCTCCTCTGCGCAGTTCTTCATCTCCAGCTCCTCCCCTCCTGCTTCCTGCTCAGCCTCCTCCATCCTTCGCCCCATCTCCTCGGCTCCCTCCTGCCAGGAGATGGTGTTCACCGCAGTGACATAACACTCCCGCGCCACCTTTGGATCCCCCCTGACCCTGACCTGGATCCCCTCAGCGTTGAACTTCAAGCACTGATGGAAAGACGAGGGGACGCAGCGGAAGGCGCTGATAAGGGGCCTCCCGAAGATGGCGTTGTAACTGCTGGGGGCGTCCACAATGACGAACATGCAGTTCCTGGACTGCCCCCCCCCCCAAGGTAACATGGAGGCCTACTCCTCCCTCCACTTCCTTCCTCTCCCCTGAAAACCCGAACAAGGGTCCATCCGAGACCAGCACCCTCTTTGCTTCTACCTTCATCGCGTCAAACGCCTTTTTGAAGACGACGTTGACGGAGCTCCCGTTGTCAACGAGGATCCGAGAGACGGTGAAATTCTCAATGGCTGCCTTGATGACCAGCGCATCACAGAATGGATTCTCGTGAGCTGGCATGTCGCTTCTGGAGAAGGTGATCCTCTCCTCCGGGGGTGGGGTCTGGGATGTGGAGGCAACGCTCCGACGGTACATGGTATGGAGGCTCGCCTTGCGGGAAGCCTCGACCCCCACCCCCCTATGGATCACTTCGATCCCGCCTCGGGTTCCGACATCCACCCGGTCTTCGCAACGGTCCTCCTCCGTCCGAGGCAGGACCTCCTCAATCCTCACTTCTTGTTGCCCATGCTGCTGCTGTTGCTGCTCCCTATTTCCCCTTATCTCAAGAAATTCCGGGCACGTGGTTGTTGCGTGCCCCTCCTCCTGATGGAAGTCGCAATAGGGCAACTCCACCCTAACCTCTCTCCTCCTCCTCCTCATTATTCTCCTCCTCGCCCCCAAGGCTATGGCCATAGCCTCCTCTTGATCGGGAAGTCGGGGCCTCTGGGCCTGCCTCCAGCCCGGAGGGTGGAACTGATCTTGCCTCCCCTGGTAGTGATCCCTTCCGTGGTATCCCCTCTGTGTCCCCTGCCCTTGCCACTCAGGTCTCCAGCCCAGTCGACGGTCGGGCTCCTGAAGCCCTCACCTCGGCTGCTGCTGCCACTGGAGCTGCCTTTGCTCCCTTTGCCGAGGCTCTCCTCTTCTCTCCTCCTGTCCTCTCCCTCCTCTTGACTCCTCCTCCTCTGTGGCCCACTTGGCCGGCTTCCTCGCAAACTCCGGGTTCGACGTCTCCCCGTCAACTTCTCTTGCCGCCCTCTCCATCAGCTCCTCATAGGAGAGGGGGGGAACCTTCTTCAGCTCCATCCGGAAGAACCCCTGCTGCAGGCCCAAGTTGAAGGTCATCATCAGACTATGGTCCGGCATCTCCTGGACCTGAGTGACCTTCTCCTGAAACCGGTCCACATAGCTCCACAACGTCTCGTTCACCCCTGCTTGATGTGGAACAGGGACTCGGACTCCTTCTTCCTCTTCTTCGAGGTAGTGAACCTCAGCATGAACCATCGGCGCAAGTCCTCAAAGCAGTAGATGGAGTTGGCCGGTAGCTGATGAAACCACTCTCTCGTCTTCTCCCTGAGGGTGATAGCGAAGAATCGGCATTTGAATCTGTCCGACATCTGACGGATGGAGACTACGTCTTCGAACCATTGAACATGCTGGACCGGGTCTCCCTTCCCGGTGTAGTAGGACATCTCGGGTTCCCTAAACCCATCTGGAACTGGGGCTGAAGAGACCAACTCGCTGAAGGGGCTTCCCCCTCCCACTGGGCGAGCTGGCGAGTCTCGCGAGCCCAGCTCGCCGAACCGGCCTCGGCCTGCCGAGCCAGGGAAGAGCTCGCGCCCGGGGAGCTCGCACCCTCGGCCTTCCTCGGCCACTTCCTTCCCAACTCGCCTGCCGGGGGCGTCCTCGCCCAAAGAGGGGGCGGCCGCGATCTGGACTGCTGGAGTCGAGCACTCGGCCCGCGTGCCGAGTGCGAACTTGACGAGGCTCAGCACCTCATTCCTGAAATCTTCCAACATCCCCACTGTGGCGAGAGGCGGGGGGGCGGCGAGTTCGGCCTGTCAGATCCCTGTCCTCCTTTTATCGAACTCGCTGAAGCTTTTTTGCACTGACCACTTTCCACGCTCACCGCACCAAAATGTTGAAACCGAAAATCGGTCTCCTGTGGAGTTCGACCCTTGGGGAAGGGGTGGTCTCGCGCCTACTTCACTCCTGCAAGAAAAACAACAAAGAAGACAAGGAGAAACAAACCCAAGGGCTCGGCGGGGAGGTCCCACCACAAACCCGGAAGATCTCAGAGCGCTTCCCCTCCTTAGCCAGATGCCGAGCTAAAATACCCTCAGAAAGCACTTAAGAACTAGAGCAGGGAGGCACAGGAAGCATGCTTTCTGGGGTACCCCTTGGGTCCTATTTATAGTTTTTGAAATCTGGACTGCCAATAACCAAAATAACTGACCTGAAATTACCAGAAAACCCTTGGTTGGGTCTGCCAACAGCCAAACTCCGTTGTTTTGAAGGGCTATAGGCAGACTAGCGGGGGCAAAACAGTAAAAAGTACCTCATTCATCCAGGCGAGTTGGGGAGCTTGATCATCTCGGCGGGTCCTGCTCGCGCGCTTTGCCGAGTTCTGTAGCGAGGGCGCGAGCTGGGACTAGCTCGGCGAATGCCGAGCTCGGGGTCGACGAATACTGATCTCCGATCGACGAATACTGATCTCCGGTCGGCGAATGCCGATCTCTGGTCGACGAATGCCGAGCTCGGGCTCGGCTCCTCTGCTGCCGAGCTCTCCTACTGCCTTCAGCCCGATCTGTCTAGCTCCTGGCGGCCTGGCTCGCCGGACACGGGGTTGTACAGCGGAGGGGTCGGAAGGGGTTCGCGGCGAGACGACGACGGGGCGTTGTCCTGAAGGCGAGTGATCTGAGCTTTCAAATCCGAATTCTCCTCCTTCAGGGCCGCCATGCGCGAGTGCATCCGCTCCGCCTTCTCGGCATCCTGCGAGACACCCAGTCTTTAGCAAAGAGAAGGTTTCAAAAGAATAATCCAAGGATAAGTTCAAGGCTTACCACACCGCCCTGGGCTTTCGCGAGGAGGGTTTCGGCGACGGATAGCCTTTTAGCAAGGTCGTCGGATTTCACTCGCTCCGCCGCCAGGCCCGCCTCGGTGTCTTTCCATTTCTTGTTAGTATAAATCAGGCAGCGCGAGGTGCGATGCGAGAGCTCCAAGGCACGTAGTTGGGCGTGGGAGGTCTTCAGGACGAGGTCTTGCGAGGACTCATTCTCGGGGGAGACTGCCTCGGGAGCACCATAAAAGTCGTAGCCCACAGAGAAGGCGTGGCTGGTGGGAACCTCCTGCTCTTTCCAAGAGGGAAGGAGGGTGGAGATGGACACACGGTTGACGTCCCTCTCCCACACCAGAACTGGGTCGCCGGCGACGTCGTGGATCGCGGGGCCCAAATTGAAGTTTGGATGAGAAGAGGGGGCTGGGAGACTGGGGGAAGCAGGTTCGCGAGATGTAGCGATGGCCGGTTGATTAAAAGTGGCGGCAGGCCGGTCGGATAGAGCCGTCTCGCGGGCGGGAGAGACGGCATGAGAGGGGAGGCGAGCGGGGCGACTGCGAGTCCCCTATGGAGATGGGGCTCAAGGACCCCAACATTTCCTTCTCCTTCGGGACCTTCTTTATTCCCTTAGAGATGACCACAGTTTTTTTCATCTTTTTCTTGCGAGGGCTAGAGCGAGAGGGGGCGGTGTCGCCTGCAGGCCTCTTCGGAGAGGCAGGAGCCAGGGACCCTCTCGCCGTCTCAACCGCTGCGCTGGCGAGACTGAGGCCCTTAGTTGGTTGGATGTTGCTCTTGTAGGGGGGGTGGACTGGTATGACCCGCTCTCCTAAAACAAGCAAGGGGGTGATGAGATGGCGAGACGAAAAATAATAAAACACAAGACAAGGGAGCGAGAGTACCTTCGTCGGGGAGCA
The DNA here is from genome assembly GCA_039583875.1 of Platanthera guangdongensis. Taxonomy (NCBI): domain Eukaryota; kingdom Viridiplantae; phylum Streptophyta; class Magnoliopsida; order Asparagales; family Orchidaceae; genus Platanthera; species Platanthera guangdongensis. The sequence continues at coordinate 85,477,355 of CM077159.1, forward strand.
CGGGAGGTAGCGAGTTGAGGCCTCGCCGCAAGAAATTGACCTCGAAGTTTTTGCCGATGAAGAAATCATACAGCAGCTTGTCCGTGTCGCTCACCTGCGGAGACACATAAAAGACCTCGGGGGGATGACACAGGCGCGAGCGGGACGCCCCCGAAGTTGTCACGGATGAACACGAATCTGGTGAGCCAATGATGATTTTTATTGGGCGTCTCGCACACCTTGAGCCCTTGCGCAGTGAAGTATGAGACGCCGTCGGCGTTGGCATGGTAGATGAAGATCTTGCGGAAAACCGTCAAGCTAAACTCGATGCGCTCCCGGCGGATGTAGCAGGCGAAAGCGATTAACACCGAAATGGCATTCGGGTTAAGCTGCGCCGGGACGACGCCGAAGTACTTCAGGACCTGTTTTACCTCCGGCCAGAGGGGCAATCTCAACCCCGCCTCGAAGTGCGAGACGGGGAAGGCGAGCTCTCCCGGGTAGTAGGTGTTGATCGCCTCGCCAACCTTGGGGGGCCGCGATTCGAGCCCCTCCCTCTTGTACTCGCGAACGAAGTTGCGGTAGTCCTCGTCAGGAAGCCTGCCGGGAGGGAAGTCATGATCGGTAAACCGTTTCCCGCAGCGATTGCGCCCCTCGCCTTCCTCGACTTTCTTCTTCCCCATTTTAGGCGAGACGGATAGAGACGAGATGGTCGAGACGAAAAAAGCAGCGAGACGGAGAATCGGCGAGACGGCTGAGGAAGGAAGAAGCGAGAGGAATAAAAAGCGAGAGGGATGGGCGAGACGGAAGAAGCAAGGGGACAAAGGCTTGGGCGCAGCAGGGGTGAAGGCGCAGATATCCTTCTGCTCAGGGGGGCAGGAGTATTTATAGCGGATATGGTCAAACGGATAAATGGGCGGGGAAAATGTATATGGGAAGGGGAAGAGTCGGTCGACGGTTCACTCTCTCTCTCCTAAGCCACGATTCGTGTGGTGCATCACAATCACAGGACAGAATAAATGAATTAAATGAAATTAAGAGATTAAGCTAGCAGCAGTAAATATTTAAATATACCATCCCACATAAGGCGGGCACCATGTTCTCAGACGTTGTCGGCGAGACGGTAGCATAACATGTTACACAATTATTACAACATTAAAGTGCAAAAACAAAGAAGAAAAAAAGAGCGATACGGATGAATAAAGCGGGGCGAACAGGGCGGTCTTTAATACGGGAGCCATTTCCAGCGGCCACCGCGAGCCCCCGCGCAGGGGGGCCTACTGTGCGAAGGGAAGGCGAGAACAGAGCCAAGCCCTTTCCGCGCGAGACGGAGCTGCATGTCGACCTCGCTGATAATGGTTTGGGGGTCGGTCCCATCAACCTCTATCTCGGCGTCAACCTCGAAAGACAAGCGAGCGCATTCAGTCTCCAGCCATTCGATTCGCCTATCAGCCGTCTGTTTGTCCTTCTCCAGCTTGCTGATGATGCGCACGTGCTTCCGGAACATCTCAGCTGTCTTGCGCTTCATCTCCAGCGGGTCCATGGGGTCGCCCAGGTAGTCTTCAATCTCGTCTATAGGAGGAGGGGGCGAGACGGCGAGTCGCCTAAAGAGCTCCTCAGCGGGCGAGTCGGTCTGGGCGCCTACGCAAGGAGTCGAGGGGCAGAGTGAGGGAGGCTCTCGCAGGAGGGTGTGGGAGTAGCGAGTGGGACAGAGAAGCGAGAGGGAAGGTTTTTTACCAGGATGACGGGAGGTCCCGGTGGCCTGAGAAGGGTCGTTCTTCCTCTCGTTGGGAGGAGTAGATGGAGGAGTGGAAGGTTGTGGTGAGTCAGATTTTTCGCGGTAGGCGACGGTGTCATCCCGCGGACTTTCTGGTCGGCGTAGAGGCGCGGGGGCTCCCTGAAGAAGCAAATAGTAAATAAGCAGATATGGATGGAGAGGTAACAGGGACAAAAGTGAGAACTCACCTCCTCCTCCCTAGGAGATGCGGGAGGAGGAGAGGGGCGGGTTTCCAGGGCAGCGCGAGATGGCTCCTCGGCCGAGGAGGGAGGGCCGCCTGTCTTTACCTTCTTCTGGCGAGGCGAAGAGGGCGGTAAGGAGGGTGGGGCGTGAACCAGAGCCTTGGTCAGAGCGGCCACGTTGGCCTTGTTCTGCTTGCGCACCATCGCAAGGCGCTCGCGAAAACTCTATCTGTGAGACATGATTGCAGTAGGGCAAAGGAAGGAGGAAGAGTAAAAGGAGGGATCTTCTAGATGGAGTGGGAATCTTATATTTATAGGCTCGGGCGGAGGGCCTCACCAAAGATTCCATCATAAATACGTCCATAAATACGCTTTAATGACACGAGTCTCGGTTGGACTTTCTTTTCGAGCTTAAAATAACCTCGAAAAGAGCAGGGATTGTGTACAACCTCAGGCTCGTAGGAACAGTTCGGGTTCGAAGAGAGGGGAAGGCAAGGCAAGATGGGCTCTTTGACAGAAGCCTACTCACTGGCGAGTGGGTCCCAGGAAAAGGGCTACTCGTCGGGTTAAGGCCGGCTCGCTAGGCGAGATGGTCACAGCGGTTCGGGCGAGACGATCCCAGCGGCTCAGGCGACAGCCTTTCCAGGCGTGACGGACCCAGAGAGAGGGCCCAGCAGCTCAGGCGAGACGAGACACATAGGTAGGAGCTTTCGCCCACGAGACGGTGCTCTCGCCGAGAGCCGGTTCAGTTGGAAGGTGGTTCACCTTTTTAGCCCTGGGTGATCTTACGCTTTTGCCCTCGGTGATCTGCATATAACCCTTCAGAATAGCGGAATTTGGTTGTTGACAGACTCGACCAAGGGTATTTTGTAATTTCAGGTCAGTTCGGTTTGGTTATTGGCAGTTCAAACTCAGAGGCCTATAAATAGACTCATAGGGGTTCTTCAGAAACACTTTTTCCCCGGGATTTTAAAAGAGTTTTCCTGTGCTTTCTGAGCAGCTCCAAGTCCAGCTTTTGGCTTTGGAGGGGAAGCTCTCAGAGATCTTTCTGGTAAGCGGTGGTACCTCCCTGTTGAGGCTTTTAGTCGGTTACTGGTCCTTCACAACCAGTCGGAGGTCAGAGCTAGGGACAAGTAGGTGTTGGCTACGCCCCTGATTTCAAACTTTTGTTGAGGTCAAATTTTGGCTTCAACATCAATGATATAAAAATTCCAATTTTACATGTCAAAACTAACTTATCATGCCTTTAAAAAGTAAGGAGCTCTTAGGAAAATAAGTAGATAAGTAGTCCTTCGAAGGATTAAGCGTAAAGGCGACAAAAATTGCATAGTCAAATCCATTCTTGTTAAGCAGGCTCGCAATAAAAGGAAATTGTAACGGATCTATGGTGGCGTGCCATTTTCCAGAAACTATAGTTGTGTCCCTGTGGAGGATCTATGGTCGAAATCCGTAACAGAACCAAAGTGGATGGAACTAGGAAAACATAAGGGAAGATCACAATTGTTGGTGCAAACCTGATTAGGGAAAACGGTACAATTTTCTTAAATAGTGCAGGAAACCATGGAGTTGAAGAAACAAACGCATTCACATTAATCTAAATCGATAAATACTCACCAGAACTTGCTTTTGATATGAAATTATAGTATATGGGACAAATTACCTGCTGAGTCGTGCCCTTGATGGGCTCCGTAGGAGTTGTAACCACACCCACTACGTCCACGATGGACTCCCTGGTCAGTGAATTACAGAATCTCAACATCTGGGCACTCACCAGCCCTTCTTTGACAGTCAGGACACACTGAACTGTGGCACTTAAACGTCTCACCACCAAAAATGATATTTTCTTTCCAACTGCACGTATTGTCTGGGCACGCCCTCGTATTAGGACTGTCCTATTGGCAAGCTCAGCATCCAGGGAGCAAATTTTCGTCCACTTTCGACCGGTTACTGCTTTCGAGTGCAAATCCTTCAAGGCCACATCGCCATAGTTTTCAGAAAGTGGATCAACCTCCGCCAACTTGGCAGACGTAGCGGAGGAAGCGGCAGCCTCCTCGTTCTTTCGGCGGAGCTTCTCGGCCTTCAGAGCCTCCTTCTTTAACTGCTTCTTGCTAGCGACAATGGATTCAGAAGATTCTGAGGAGCTCTCACTGGCGGGATTAACCGCCGACGGACTCTCCATTGACATCGCTGTTCGTAACGTCGATTTCAGAAACGAAGCAGACTGCTGGAGGAGCGGTCGGTGCAGGAGTGCAGCAGGTCGGCAGGGTTTCAAAATCGGCGAGAAAACCCTAATCTTGTCGGACGGCACGCAACAAAAGGATCTGGAGCAAAACGAAGGGATCTGGTCGGAAAATTTGGGAGGAGAATACGGCCTGGTTATGCGTTTATTTATGAGTAAATTTATGTGCAAATCGGTTTTGGCTACGTGTAAATTGTTTTTTCAAAAAAACTGTCAGAACAGGTAGGTGCAGACTGGTTTTTACGGGTTCACAAGTATTCCTGATTTTTTAGTTTGGTTTGCACTTAACGTGATTTGCACGTAGCCAAATTTGATTTGCACATAACAGCACCCTTATTTATTTTAGGTAAAAAACTTATTTCATGGCTAACTTTTATTTCTTTTTATATTTCAGTCCTACATATTTTTTTTTAACAAACAAATCTCAAACATTTTATAACTTTTCATATCAGTCCCAAATTAAACGACAAGTCTATCAGAAACTTTTCCGTCTCTTTAATTTTGCGAGTCACTCCTCCCTTCTCCCACGCGAGAGCTCCACCACCACACCACTCCAAGCAACAAATCAACGGTGAGTTCCACGGTGTTTTCTCCGGTGACTACTCCACGCTAGTACTCAGCGACTACTCCACGATTTTAGTCCCTAAAACCACTGGGGCGTTGATTCCGACAGGTAATCGAACATGCTTAGTTCATCTGGTTTAGAGTTACGAGACTCTTTTACATATAATGTTGCGTTTTTCGGGTTGATTTGGTAATCTAACATAACTTAGATAATCAAACATAACATAATTGTCTAATTTTATTATTATTTTTAAAACTAGGAATTCGGCAGCGTGAATTTTGGTACTTATTGAAAATTAAACGACAAATACAAGATATTTTTGATCCATTTTCTTAAAAAGGAGCAGGATTTTTTTTTAGTTTTGGCTCTGATGGGTTCCACCTTCATTTATAGGAGAGAGCCCCCCCCCCCCCCCCCCCCCCCGATCTCCTCCAAAAGTGGATCATGGGTGGACCACCCCCTCCATGAACTTTCATGAGGAGGAAATCATGGGGGTGGGGCCCGCACCCTCACCCCATGGACGAAAACCGCCAGCCGGGCGGCTTAACCGATGTCGGCATCCGGCCTCCCGCCTGCCTCGCCGCAACAGCCGCGGCCGGCCTGGCCGGGCGGGCCGCGTAGGTCGTGGCCCGCCTCGCCGCGGCCGGCCTGGCCGGGCGCGCCGCGGCAGGGCACGCAAGTGTACGCCCAAGTCCCCAAAAAAGCCAAAGGAAGAAGGCAACCGTCGCCAGCAAGTGTACGCGACCGCAAGCGACAGAGCTCACATTTGCTCAACTTCGCATATAACTTATGTAAGACCCCCCCCCCCCCCCCTCCCGGATTTCAAAACATGGCACGAAGGGGAGTCTTATGCCCGGAACAGTAGTTTTGCGGTAGTATTAGTACACGAGCTAACCTGTACTACAAGACGCCTATTCCGCTGGCTACAACAATACCAATAGAACATGTCAACTCAACCAAATATAATAAGCAAAAGAAGTCAAATCCACACTAAGTAATAATGTACAAATACATCAATAAAGGAGAAGCTAAAACATGCTTTTACAATATATCAGAGTACAGCTAAACATAGCCCAAACGGGCTACATCAGAGTATCAAAATACTAACATCCGTAACCGACGGTATCGACGGCACCGTCACTTCAGGCTCTATCGTCCTGGCCTGGCTGTCCTGCTGCGTAGTCTGCGGCTGCTCTACCTGCGGCGTGACCTCCTAAAAAGGAAGACGTAGCAACCGTTAGTCGAAACGACTAAGTGGTTTCACATCCGCTCCCCCGGCGACTCCTCGGCACCGGGCGGAGAGAATGAACAAGGGTATATATATATATATATATATATATATATATATATATATATATATATATATATATATATATACAAGTAAAAGAGGTACAAGCGGATGGCAATAGTGTAAGAGTAACAGTATCATAATCAGCAGTTATTTGAGAACTATACTAAACTAACAAGTATAAGTAACAGCAGGAAAGTAACTTAACTTATAAGAATGCTCATACAAACTTATAAGTTAAGGATCGGGTTACATAAAGGTAACTCATTATATAAGAGTGCACATACAAACTTATACGATGAGGATCTTGTTGTGCAATGTTATGAAATGCTATGTATGCTATGCAATGACTCACCCATGCACACCCATGCAATTGCTATGTTGACACAGACTGCAGTTCCCACTTTTCGAGCAGGTAGCTAACCTCTCAGGCATCAGCCGTCGTAGCGAGGCGGTGACAGTAGAACGGACACTTCTACTACTAGGCGGGTATCCACACTACTTCATCTAGGCCTCCGTACGCCTCAACACTAAGAACACAACAGCGGAGCCCATGCGTACTATGACCCAGCGGGGTCTTGGGTAGATGTGCACCAAGAACACAGCCCGAACTGGTCTTGTGTGACCCGGAAGGGGCCTCGGAAATAAGCACGAGGACACAGCCCAACCGTTCACTTGGCACGGAAGGGGCCCCGGGACGTGAACACCGAGGACACAGCCCAACCGCCCAAATTCTAACTGTCAACTCCCGTCGGTGTGACGATCGGCGAGTCCGTAGACCTGCCACACTATCCTTAACCCAGGATTACGACACCGCGTGTCGACTCACACCACATGCAATTTCACACCACCGTGGCATGGAAGGGGCCTCGGAAGAAGGCACGAGGACACATCCCAACCATACATCCATACCCTATCTCAACACAAACCAAACAAGTGACGGTCAACACCGCACTTATATCCTTTCACAATACTACCCGTAGGGAGACTACGCTCTAAGTATTGGACTACTAACTCATTCCATTTATCAAACATATCCATGATCATAATTTATTCATATACGTGACTTTCCAAATGATATCAACTTATTGTAAACATGATGCGCATATAGAGATTTATCAACCTTTCCAACAAGACAATTCGTTTAAGTAAGCTTGCTTCACAATTCGATTATATGAAATCTGGTTATTAGACTTCGCCAATCATGCATCTAAAATGATTAATCATAAAAGATTTTATTCAAGCCAAGTAACTTGCAATATTAAATCCAACGAATTCAAATCCATATTATATAAAATCCCAAACTTTAAGTGCAGAATTAATCTGGACAGCAATTTTGACCGGAGATATCCGAAGTTACAGGAATCCGGTGAAGACGTGTAACCCCTCGATGGAAAGGTATTTCCATGGGATACAACTGCCATATTCAGAGCTCAACCCAGATTTGACATTAACCTATTTGAAATCGGACTCGAAGTCCACTGCGTACAGAACACAATTTCTGCATGCAGGGTTTGCTGAACACCATTTTCGTTCAGACTTTCCCGTGGTTACATATATCGCCTGAAGTCGTGCAATCATTCGTTGGAAAGGTATTTTCAAGAGCTTCAACTTTTGTGTTTAGTTGAAAGCCCAGATCTAGCCATATCCTTCATGAAAATGGCCTAGAAGATCGCTGCGGGCAGAATACATATTCAGCACGTATCTTGAGGCGGAACGAACGGCATCGGTTCTTCTTCCTCCTCAAGTCGATCCTCTCAAATCTCCTCCAGAAATTTCCTCCACGCTTATTCAACCTCATTAGGTCAACACTCTTCACGAAACCATCACCCATCATCACATAGAAGAATAGAGTGGTTGAAGAGATCTAAAACCTAGAACACAAGTCCTAGCATAGCCAAACCTAGAAGACTTCTTCTCTCCATCAAGACTCTCTTGAGCCGATGTCTCTCCTAGGAGAATAACTATAGATCTAGCACCAAGGGAGAGGGTAGGAAACTCACTTCGGTTCTAGCGGTACCACCATTTCCGGCTATGGATCTCGTAATTCTCCTTGGCGGCATCTTCTCCTTCGCGGCGTTGGCGGATTTTCCCTCCCTAGAACTTGCTCCAGCAAACTCTCCTTCTCTCAACAGGAGTTTCTATCAGAAACAGGGATTAAGTGAGCATAAAAACAGCTAGGGTTTTCTCTTCCCCTTATATATGAAAAGTGACACGGGTAGGGATACGCCTGTGTCCTTACCCGTGTCCTGCTTGGGCGAAACGGCAACGACAGTTTCCGTGTCGGTTCAATACTTGACACGGGTAGGGACACGCCCGTGTCCCGACCCGTGTCCATATGACACGGCCGTGTTCCCTGGCCGTGTCCTTCTCGGGATACATTTCGACGAACTCAACTCGACACACTGACACACGGGTAGGGACACTCCCGTGTCGCTACCCGTGTCATACAATTCATTGAACTCGACACGTAGTTCGTCGATCTCGACACGCTCTGTTGAGTGTAACTCGACACACACGGGTAGGGACACGCCCGTGTCGCTACCCGTGTCACATGATGTCGACACAGCTCCTCGATCTCGACATGCCTCGTCGAGTTCAACTCGACGCACACGCACATGGGTAGGGACACACCTGTGTCTCTACCCGTTTCTCATGCTTGTCTAATTTCTCCTCCTTTTCACATGTGTTGCCCTGTTATCAGCACTCCCCATGAACCCTAGTCAGCTCTCCTGACTCAAAACACGCACGAGGGGCCTAGTGCGATTCGGGACATTACAACTTATGCTCCCTCGGGGCCGACAAAACCAAACGCAAATGCTGAGTATGCTCCTCAACATTGTGGGAATACACCAAGACATCATCTATAAACACAATAACGAATCGGTCCAAGAAATCCTTAAATACCTTATTCATCAAATCCATGAAAGCGGAGGGTGCATTGGTTATACCAAATGACATCACCAAAAACTCATAATGACCATGCCGCGAACGGAAAGCGGTTCGGGGAATATCTGCCTCACGAATCCTCAAATGGTGGTAGCCTGAGCGAAGATCGATCTTTGAAAATACCGAGCTACCACGCAATTGATCAAACATATCATCAATCCTTGGCAAGGGATATCTATTCTTAACAGTCACCTTATTCAATTCCCTATAATCGATGCAAAGCCTCATCGATCCATCTTTCTTCTTGACGAGCAAAATAGGAGCACCCCACAGAGAAGAACTTGGTCTAATAAAACCACACCTCAGCAACTCATCGAGCTGAGTACGCAACTCATCCAACTCATGCGGAGCCATACGGTACGGTGCTTTGGCAATAGGACGAGTACCTGGCTCGAGGTCTATCATAAACTCTATCTCCCTTTCAGGAGGGAGTCTTGGAAGACTATCAGGAAAGACATCTGGAAACTCTCGCACCACCGAGACATCCTCATGACGTGGTGTAACAGAAGCTGTTTTCAGAGCAGAAATAGAAACTAAAAACGCCTCGCAACCAGACTCTATAGCACGACAAGCACGTACCGCGAAAATGATAGGGGAAACTCTGTCCTGAAATCCATAGACGCTCATAGGTTGTCCGTTGTCCATCCTGAAATCCAGTCGCTTAGCCTTGCACTAGATGACCGCATCATACTTGGACAGCCAGTTCATGCCCAAAATCACATCAAAATCAGCCAGGTCTATAATCATCAGATCCGCAAAGGCCAGAAAATTACCAAGATAAATAGGGCATCTCAGAACTTCTTGATTAGATATCACCGAATCACCGGAGGGAAGCTTGACATTGAAGGAGTCTCCTAATTGATCCACATTCAGGCGTTGTTTGTCAACAAACCTCCGGGCCACAAAGGAATGGGTGGCACCCGAATCGAAAAGAATGTGCGCTCACCTATTCTGCACCTTAAACTCCCCTAAAACCGTAGCATACATAACTAAACGAACGATAACTAGGGCAATAACGATAAATAATAAAGATAAATTAAACTGAGGCTAACCTGATATCACTTGCGTAGAGGTTTGGGCTTCCTCGCTGGTCATCACGTTCAGCTTTCCTTTCCCTTTATCCATGTTTGGTGGTGACGGCAGAGCTCGAAGCAGGGCAGGCTGCAATGGGGGCTGAGCTTGGGGCACGAAGATTTCTGGTGTCCCTTCTGCCCGCACTGGAAGCAAGTCCTTTCTTTCATCCAGCAATGACTCACATCATGACCTTTCCTTGCACAGAACGAGCACACTAGCTCTCCCTTGGGTGCACCTTGGATGGTGTGCACCTGTTGCTGCTTCAGGGTGGCAGTCCTCTTGAAATACCTTCCGTAAGGGTGGCCAGGACGACCACAAAAGCTAAACACTTCCTTACTTTTCTTCTTCGAAGAAGGGTCAGATGCCCTAGAGCTACCATCCTCAACACCTTTCCTTTTCTCTTTCAGCACCGCGGTTCTTGGCATTTTCAATCGCCTCCACTTTCAAGGCGGCTTCCACTGCTTCAACATAACTTTCAGCTCGATAAATGCATGCTCATTGCTGGACATCGCTTCTTAGTCCTCCCAAGAAATGTTTCACTCTACCATCCTCAGAAGCTACTAAATCTGGAGCAAACCTACTCAGTTTGCTAAACTTAATCTCGTACTCGCTCACGGTGAGTTGTCTCTGCTTCAGATGCAGGAAGTTATTTATCAGGCGGTCCTGATCGACCGAGGGTAGAAACTTCTTCAGCAGCATCTTCTTAAAAGTTTCCCAAGAACATCCTTCCTTCAGACTCTCCCTTTCCCGAATCCACCAACTCTTTGCCAGCCCTTTTAACTGATAGGCTGCAATCATCACCTTCTGGACTTCTAGAATTCCGGAATACGAAAACATCTCCTCGATGGAGATGATTCAATCATCTAAAATCAAAAAGTCGGCACTCTCGTCGTAGGTGGGAGGTCCCAACCGCTGGAAGTGCGATATGAAATTCATTTCTGGCGGTATCTACATCGGGGGCACCAGAGGAGCAGGGGTATCGGGCACGGCTTGGCCCAAGGCAGGCACTTGGACTAAAGGTTGTTGCGCGGGAGCGACAGATAACAAAGACTGAATTTGTGATTGCATCGCAACTAATTGTCTCGACAGAGCCTCATTGCTCTGATGCAGACCCTCGATAATCGCATCACTTTGTGCACCTAATGACTCACCCTCCGACTGGGGAGTCGACCTCATCGCAGGACGCTTTGGCGGCATTTCTAAAAAAGCAAACGGACAACTCATCAAAATCCTAGCTTACAACAAAGCCACACGACTAGTTCAGACCATACATAAAATACACTTGCTTACGCTACAACTTGCTTTGAGATTTTATAATGATGTTATGTCCTACTTAGGATGATATCCTCCCATCCTATTGACTCTTGTGTCTATGACATGAATGCATGTATTCTTTAATCTTATTTAAAATCATGTGTCTACATGTGTCATCATGTAAACCTTAACTTAGTACGTGTGCTTATGCGATGATATGCAATGTATGTAGTGTTATACATTCTAAAAAGACTCTAATGCATATTATGAGCGGCGTACACAAGAAATGTTATGCATCCCATACTACATAACATCACATGCAACGAGGAAAGAAAATGTGTTAATGGGCACCCATGTGATGGTGGTTATGCATCTCATACTACATAACCGTCACATGTTGTCACCTATGGTGGATCCATATACAAACACATATTATACATCTCATACTACATAATTAATATGCCACGTATACTTTTTATCATGCTATGAGTGTAGTGACTATACTTCTTATCATGCATGAAATATCACTAAACAACTAACACTAACAAGAGAAGGTTGCCCGACCAATTGTTAAGCAACCTGTCTCTGATACCAACTGTCACAGCCCGCATTTTCACCGCATAAAATAACTTATCAGAGTAAGGGAAAATGCGCCTCATGATGCCACGTCAGCAGGGGATAACTACGGACGCTCACGCAAACACATACTTATTCATGAAGAAAGATTTTTTTTTTCAGTTATTTTAAGGAAAAAATAATTTAAGTGCATAAGAAAGCCGTATCCCTCAGCTTAGTGGCTCATCTAGTCCACGAATCAAAATATAATTATACGCTGCGGAAAAATATTTATTTAGATTGATTCCAACATCCTACATGAGTATAAACGTCCCTAAAAGGACAACTCACCCTATGCAATACTCTAAATTTATAATAGTAGTAAAGATAGCTTTTACTGTCGTTAAATATAACAAGTTAGAGTTTTTAAATTGTGCAGTGCATGATGTAATAGTAGTAGATTTTTTTTTAAAAAATACATATCATGCATTCCTAGCATAAATCCTCACAGAGAGCAAGTAATCCACATCCACATATAGAGAAATAAGCAGCTAGCAAGTATCTAAAAATAACAATTCTGTGTGCACCAACAAACTGACACGAACCCACTTACAGCATAATAAATCTGAACTAGTAACTAAATAGACAACAATCTACCTCGCTGAGATGAGATAACAACCACAGCCAACACTGCCGCCCAGAAACTCTAAAACTAGCTCTGCTATCTGCTACTACTCTGAACCTGAGGATTCCAAAGACAGAACACATCAGCAAAAAGGTACAAATGGTGGCAGAAAAATTATAAGCTAAAATAAACAAAGGTCAAAAGGGGATACAACCTAAGACCAAAAGCACTGAAGTAAGGTACAAAAAGAAACAAGACATCCACAAAAAAATAACTCTTACGTGATTCGTCACGTACAACAAGAGTACACCAGACGCACAATGCTATACGGTGACGACGTGAATAAATCATAAGGAAAAAGTACGAAACCTTTATTAGGCACCTGTGGTCAACTCTACCCAAAAACACGGGCGAGGTGGTCACTCAACTGGACACACCCTCATGAATATAATATTCGTCTAACTGCGAGGGAGTCTCATACTCTCCACCATATACCGCAGACGCCCAAAAACCTGATAGACTTCCACAAGGTACTAATAAAGGCATCAAACATTGCGGAGGTGGTTTCGTCCACTAATTCCCGCAATCAAGAAAACCCACAAGAAAACAACCTCATATATCTCGAGATTTGGCAAGTCAGATTCTACATGACACTTCTAGATTAAAGACGCGATTGATCAACTCTTAGGAACGATATACAATCCTCGATAAACAATAATACGTTCAATAACGAAAGCTAAGACATTTAAAGTCATCATTAAGACACATCAAGAATGATGAAACATAACCAGACAAGATCGAGTTTACCATGACAAAACCTTACAACATCATGTGATCATTGAAACAGTTAATCAAAACAATAATTTGGAAGAACACGCGCAGAAAATTTTAAAGAACATGAAAACATAGCCGTTATCATCAAATCAGACAAGGAGAAACGAGGGAAAATTACCACTTGTCTTGGTTTTATCGGAAAAGTCCTCTGAATCACTCCACGTCGTAGATCGAGACAAAAAAGATGTGGGAGGAGTTGAAATCTGAACAAGAACGGCCGAAAAAGTGCTTAGAGCCGAAAAACCCTAACGAGAAATCTCAAGAAACGGGGAAGATATTACCACGATGGCGTAGCTCTCGGCGAGAGCTTTCCGGAACTATGCTCGGATGAAGATTTCGAGCACCGGAGCACCGTCGGCGGCCACCGGAAGGTTCACAAAATTTTTTCTCTCTCACGCTCACGCCGCTCTGGTTCGGGAGGAAAAGAGATCGGAGAAGATGAAGTATTCTCTAGTATAAATAATATATATATATATGTATATATATATATATATATATATATATATATATATATATATATATATATATATATATATATATATATATATATATATATATATATATATATATATATATATATATATATATATATATATATATACATTTATGAAAACGCGCGGGTGCGCGGAAGACGAAAATAATAGTTTAGGATTGCTTCAAATCGAAAAGTGCCCAACATAAAAGTTGTCGATCTCGTCGAGACGAATAAATTTCGTATTAAGCAACCTGGCTCTGATACCAACTGTCACAACCCGCATTTTCACCGCATAAAATAACTTATCAGAGTAAGGAAAAATGCGCGTCATGATGTCACGTCAGCAGGGGATAACTACGGACGCTCATGCAAACACCTACTTATTCATGAAGAAAGATTTTTTTTCAGTTATTTTAAGGAAAAAAATAAGTTTAAGTGCAGAAGAAAGCCGTATCCCTCAGCTTAGTGGCTCATCTAGTCCACGAATCAAAATATAATTATACGCTGCGGAAAAATATTTGTTTAGATTGATTCCAACATCCTACATGAGTATAAACGTCCCTAAAGGGACAACTCACCCTATGCAAGACTCTAAATTTATAATAGTAGTAAAGATAGCTTTTATTGTCGTTAAATATAACAAGTTAGAGTTTATAAATTGTGCAGTGCATGATGTAATAGTAGTAGATTTTTTTTTAAAAAATACATAACATGCATTCCTAGCATAAATCCTCACACAGAGCAAATAATCCACATCCACATATAGAGAAATAAGCAGCTAGCAAGTATCTAAAAATAACAATTCTGTGTGCGCCAACAAACTGACACGAACCCACTTACAGAATAATAAGTCTGAACTAATAACTAAATAGACAACAATCTACCTCGCTGAGATGAGATAACAACCACAGCCAACACTGCCGCCCAGAAACTCTAAAACTAGCTCTGCTATCTGCTACTATTCTGAACCTGAGGATTCCAAAGACAGAACACATCAGCAAAAAGGTACAAATGGTGGCAGAAAAATAATAAGCCAAAATAAACAAAGGTCAAAAGGGGGTACAACCTAAGACCAAAAGCACTGAAGTAAGGTACAAAAAGAAACAAGACATCCACAAAAAAAGAACTCTTACGTGATTCGTCACGTACAACAAGTGTACACCAGACGCACAAGGCTATACGATGACGACGTGAATAAATCATAAGGAAAAAGTACGAAACCTTTATTAGGCACCCGTGGTCGACTCTACCCAAAAACACGGGCGAGGTGGTCACTCAACTGGACACACCCTCACAAATATAATATTCATCTAACTGCGAGGGAGTCTCATATTCTCCACCATACACCGCAGACGCCCAAAAACCTGATAGACTTCCACAAGGTACTAATAAAGGCATCAAACATTGCGGATGTGGTTTCGTCCACTAATTCCCGCAATCAAGAAAACCCACAAGAAAACAACCTCATATATCTCGAGATTTGGCAAGTCAGATTCTACATGACACTTCTAGACTAAAGACGTGATTGATCAACTCTTAGGAACGATATACAATCCTCGATAAACAATAATACGTTCAATAACGAAAGCTAAGGCATTTAAAGTCATCATTAAGACATATCAAGAATGATGAAACATAACCAGACAAGATCGAGTTTACCATGACAAAACCTTACAACATCATGTGATCATTGAAATAGTTAATCAAAACAATAATTTGGAAGAACACGTGCAGAAAATTTTAAAGAACATGAAAACATAGCCGTTACCATCAAATCAGACAAGGAGAAACGAGGTAAAATCACCACTTGTCTTGGTTTTATCGGAAAAGTCCTCTGAATCACTCCACGTCGTAGATCGAGGCAAAAAAGATGCGGGAGGAGTTGAAATCTGAACAAGAACGGCCGAAAAAGAGGTTAGAGCCAAAAACCCTAACAAGAAATCTCAAGAAATGGGGAAGATATTACAACGATGACGTAGCTCTCGGCGAGAGCTTTCTGGAACTATGCTCGGATGAAGATTTCGAGCACCGGAGCACCGTCGGCGGCCACCGGAAGGTTCACAAAATTTTTTCTCTCTCACGCACACGCCGCTCTGGTTCGGGAGGAAAAGAGATCGGAGAAGATGAAGTCTTCTCTAGTATAAATATGTATATATATATATATGTATATATATATATAAAGATATATAAATATATATATAAATATATACATTTATGAAAACGCGCGGGTGCGCGGAAGACGAAAATAATATTTTAGGATTGCTTCAAATCGAAAAGTGCCCAACATAAAAGTTGTCGATCTCGTCGAGACGAATAAATTTCGTATTAAGCAACCTGGCTCTGATACCAACTGTCACAACCCGCATTTTCACCGCATAAAATAACTTATCAGAGTAAGGAAAAATGTGCGTCATGATGCCACGTCAGTAGGGGATAACTACGGACGCTCATGCAAACACCTACTTATTCATGAAGAAAGATTTTTTTTCAGTTATTTTAAGGAAAAAAATAAGTTTAAGTGTAGAAGAAAGCCGTATCCCTCAGCTTAGTGGCTCATCTAGTCCACGAATCAAAATATAATTATACGCTGCGGAAAAATATTTATTTAGATTGATTCCAACATCCTACATGAGTATAAACGTCCCTAAAGGGACAAATCACCCTATGCAAGACTATAAATTTATAATAGTAGTAAAGATAGCTTTTACTGTCGTTAAATATAACAAGTTAGAGTTTATAAATTGTGCAGTGCATGATGTAATAGTAGTAGATTTTATTTTTAAAAATACATAACATGCATTCCTAGCATAAATCCTCACAGAGAGCAAGTAATCCACATCCACATATAGAGAAATAAGCAGCTAGCAAGTATCTAAAAATAATAATTCTGTGTGCGCCAACAAACTGACACGAACCCACTTACAGAATAATAAGTCTGAACTAGTAACTAAATAGACAACAATCTACCTCGCTGAGATGAGGTAACAACCACAGCCAACACTGCCGCCCAGAAACTCTAAAACTAGCTCTGCTATCTGCTACTAATCTGAACCTGAGGATTCCAAAGACAGAACACATCAGCAAAAAGGTACAAATGGTGGCAGAAAAATAATAAGCCAAAATAAACAAATGTCAAAATGGGGTACAACCTAAGACCAAAAGCACTGAAGTAAGGTACAAAAAGAAACAAGACATCCACAAAAAAAGAACTCTTACGTGATTCATCACGTACAACAAGAGTACACCAGACGCACAAGGCTATACGGTGACGACGTGAATAAATCATAAGGAAAAAGTACGAAACCTTTATTAGGCACCGGTGGTCGACTCTACCCAAAAACACGGGCGAGGTGGTCACTCAACTAGACACACCCTCACGAATATAATATTCGTCTAACTGCGAGGGAGTCTCATACTCTCCACCATACACCGCAGACGCCCAAAAACCTGATAGACTTCCACAAGGTACTAATAAAGGCATCAAACATTGCGGAGGTGGTTTCGTCCACTAATTCCCGCAATCAAGAAAACCCACAAGAAAATAACCTCATATATCTCGAGATTTGGCAAGTCAGATTCTACATGACACTTCTAGATTAAAGACGCGATTGATCAACTCTTAGGAACGATATACAATCCTCGATAAACAATAATACGTTCAATAACAAAAGCTAAGGCATTTAAAGTCATCATTAAGACACATCAAGAATGATGAAACATAACCAGACAAGATCGAGTTTACCATGACAAAACCTTACAACATCATGTGATCATTGAAACAGTTAATCAAAACAATAATTTGGAAGAACACGCGCATAAAATTTTAAAGAACATGAAAACATAGTCGTTACCATCAAATCAGACAAGGAGAAACGAGGGAAAATCACCACTTATCTTGGTTTTATCGGAAAAGTCCTCTGAATCACTCCACGTCGTAGATCGAGGCAAAAAAATGCGGGAGGAGTTGAAATCTGAACAAGAACGACCGAAAAAGAGGTTAGAGCCGAAAAACCCTAACGAGAAATCTCAAGAAACGGGGAAGATATTACCACGATGGCATAGCTCTCGGCGAGAGCTTTCCGGAACTATGCTTGGATGAAGATTTCGAGCACCGGAGCACCGTCGGCGGCCACCGGAAGGTTCACAAAATTTTTTCTCTCTCACGCTCACGTCGCTCTGGTTCGGGAGGAAAAGAGATCGGAGAAGATGAAGTCTTCTCTAGTATAAATATGTATATATATATATATATGTATATATATATAAAGATATATAAATATATACATTTATGAAAACGCGCGGGTGCGCGGAAGACGAAAATAATAGTTTAGGATTGCTTCAAATCGAAAAGTGCCCAACATAAAAGTTGTCGATCTCGTCGAGACGAATAAGTTTCGTAATAAACAACCTGGCTCTGATACCAACTGTCACAACCCGCATTTTCACCGCATAAAATAACTTATCAGAGTAAAGAAAAATGCGCGTCATGATGCCACGTCAGCAGGGGATAACTACGGACGCTCATGCAAACACCTACTTATTCATGAAGAAAGATTTTTTTTCAGTTATTTTAGGGAAAAAAATAAGTTTAAGTGCAGAAGAAAGACGTATCCCTCAGCTTAGTGGCTCATCTAGTCCACGAATCAAAATATAATTATACGCTGCGGAAAAATATTTGTTTATATTGATTCCAACATCCTACATGAGTATAAACATCCCTAAAGGGACAACTCACCCTATGCAAGACTCTAAATTTATAATAGTAGTAAAGATAGCTTTTACTGTCGTTAAATATAACAAATTAGAGTTTATAAATTGTGCAGTGCATGATGTAATAGTAGTAAATTTTATTTTTAAAAATACATAACATGCATTCCTAGCATAAATCCTCACAGAGAGCAAGTAATCCACATCCACATATAGAGAAATAAGCAGCTAGCAAGTATCTAAAAATAACAATTCTGTGTGCGCCAACAAACTGACACGAACCCACTTACAGAATAATAAGTCTGAACTAGTAACTAAATAGACAACAATCTACCTCGCTGAGATGAGGTAACAACCACAGCCAACACTGCCGCCCAGAAACTCTAAAACTAGCTCTGCTATCTGCTACTACTCTGAACCTGAGGATTCCAAAGACAGAACACCTCAGCAAAAATGTACAAATGGTGGCAGAAAAATAATAAGCCAAAATAAACAAAGGTCAAAAGGGGGTACAACCTAAGACCAAAAGCACTGAAGTAAGGTACAAAAAGAAACAAGACATCCACAAAAAATGAACTCTTACGTGATTCGTCACGTACAACAAGAGTACACCAGACGCACAAGGCTATACGGTGACGACGTGAATAAATCATAAGGAAAAAGTACAAAACCTTTATTAGGCACCTGTGGTCGACTCTACCCAAAAACACGGGCGAGGTGGTCACTCAACTGGACACACTCTCACGAATATAATATTCGTCTAACTGCGAGGGAGTCTCATACACTCCACCATACACCGCAGACGCCCAAAAACCTGATAGACTTCCACAAGGTACTAATAAAGGCATCAAACATTGCGGAGGTGGTTTCGTCCACTAATTCCCGCAATCAAGAAAACCCACAAGAAAACAACTTCATATATCTCGAGATTTGGCAAATCAGATTCTACATGACACTTCTAGATTAAAGACGCGATTGATCAACTCTTAGGAACGATATACAATCCTCGATAAACAATAATACGTTCAATAACGAAAGCTAAGGCATTTAAAGTCATCATTAAGACACATCAAGAATGATGAAACATAACCAGACAAGATCGAGTTTACCATGACAAAACCTTACAACATCATGTGATCATTGAAACAGTTAATCAAAACAATAATTTGGAAGAACACGCGCAGAAAATTTTAAAGAACATGAAAATATAGCCGTTACCATCAAATCGGACAAGGAAAAACGAGAAAAAATCACCACTTGTCTTGGTTTTATCGGAAAAGTACTCTGAATCACTCCACGTCGTAGATCGAGGCAAAAAAGATGCGGGAGGAATTGAAATCTGAACAAGAACGGCCGAAAAAGAGGTTAGGGCCGAAAAACCCTAACGAGAAATCTCAAGAAATGGGGAAGATATTACCACGATGGCGTAGCTCTCGGCGAGGGCTTTCCGGAACTATGCTCGGATGAAGATTTCGAGCACCGGAGCACCGTCGGCGGCCACCGGAAGGTTCACAAAATTTTTTCTCTCTCACGCTCACGCCGCTCTGGTTCGGGAGGAAAAGAGATCGGAGAAGATGAAGTCTTCTCTAGTATAAATATGTATATATGTATATATAAATATATACATTTATAAAATGTTCTGTCTAAAAACGAACTGAAAACGCGCGGGTGCGCGGAAGACGAAAATAATAGTTTAGGATTGCTTCAAATCGAAAAGTTCCCAACATAAAATTTGTCGATCTCGTCGAGACGAATAAATTTCATATGAACTATTTTTCCATACGACAACGTTGTAACCCTCAAAAAGGCTTCCGAACGTAAACTACAGCGGACTACACGAGAACAAGCTTACGGGTACTCGAGAGGTAGAAAACGGCTACTCGAGTAGTTCAAAATGGCTACTCGAGTAGTTTAAAATGTAGTTCAAAATCACTACTCGAGTAGTTAAAAAAGGCTACGCGAGTAGTTCAAAATGACTACTCGAGTAGTTCAAAATGACTAATCGAGCAGTTCAAAATGACTACTCGAGTAGTTCAAAAAAGCTACTCGAGTAGTTCAATACTGGACTCAAGAGATAAAGAACGACACGAGTGAAATATTGCATAGACAGAAAAAAAAAATCACTCGAGTATCAAAGGCACTCGAGTAAAAGGAATATCATGACTTGAGTAAAAAGATAACAGGACAGGAGTAATTAAGACAATTCCTTTGCATGAACAGTAACTTTTGACAAATATATGCAAAAAATCAAACTTTATAAATGAATAGTAAAATACATTTTTGAATAGTACTTTAATATTAAAATAATCTTGTTTATATATTTTAATTGATATTAGCAGTCCTTAAATGGATATTCGCAGTCCAAAATGAAATGAAAAGTCCTCCTTTATGAAACCCTTATTATTTAGCTCGCACCCCAGGGTTTACTGTTTCCCACCCCCGAACGTCGTCTCCTTCGCGATCCCAACCTCGTCGGCCCCTGTTCGCCCCGGACGCCGCCGCCTCCTCAATCGACTTCGCCCTCCCGGAACGGCGGCTTCTCGTCTTTCCACCTGGACGTCGTCGCCCCTGTTGTAAGCGGAACAACTAATAGGGAAGGAGAGGCCTAGTGATTGTGTAATGGTGAGTTTCCTGTATGCAAAGGAAGGTGCTTGAGCGACAAGAAAGTATTCCGATGGTGAGCCGTGCAGTTACAGGCGTCGGGAGTAGATGATGGTGAATAGTGATGGTTACAATTGTGAAATCCAGCGGCTCAGGAAACGGGAGTTGCGTGTAAACTGAATATAGTGGAGTGGGGAATGAGGGGATCATGGGATAAATTGAGGGCTTACGGGAAATAACAAAAACAAGAAAATATTGCAAAAACAAGCTGGGATGTTGTACCCCGGAGTTTTGCGGTGTTGCACCACAAATGATTGTCGGTCTGGAATGTCTCACAAATCTACAGTGCTCGAAAATGAGAATATCCACCTCTATTTATAACGAGAGGGGGGCACCCG
Source organism: Platanthera guangdongensis (assembly GCA_039583875.1). Classification (NCBI taxonomy): domain Eukaryota; kingdom Viridiplantae; phylum Streptophyta; class Magnoliopsida; order Asparagales; family Orchidaceae; genus Platanthera; species Platanthera guangdongensis. Next base: position 85,498,851 of record CM077159.1, read on the forward strand.
GTGTGAACGGCTATAATCGCCCGTTACACTTGGTGAACGACTAAAACGCTTAGACAAATAGCAACCGTACTATGCAGTTTGTGTTGGTATGTTGGTGGAGTTACTCTGTTATTTACTATTTTATTGCAAAGTACCTGTTACTCTGAAATATAAATGCGAGTATTTATCTATTTTTGTGTTTATTTTTTCTTGCAGATGATCGCAACGAGGGCTCTAAATCAACACTTTTGCTCATTTAAAGAATTTTTTATTTAGTTGGATTTTTATTTATTTTTTATTCTACCTAAGAACTTTGTTTGGACTGCGAGTTTTATTTTGGACTACGATTATAATCTATGGACTGCGACTAGAAGTGGACTGCGAATAACCATTTATGGACTGCTAATATCAATTCTCTTTTTGAATAAGGAAACTACGAGATCAAAACGGAGGCCCAAACGCGTGCCGAATTAAAAGAAATTTGCATCGTAGGCGAACACTGACGCTACAAACGCAACGACGAAGTCAAAACCAAAATCCAACGAGCCATTCCGGAGATATTAATGTTCAAAGATTACGACGAACATAAATTCCACAAAACTTCGGAAAATCGCCGAGGCCCAAATATCGCTCGGATCGCGACGAAACTTCACGAGCAAGTCCAAAATTACTTAACTTAAATTCCAAATGCAAAATTTTCCCAATTACGACCAAAAATTCGGCCGACTCGACCGCACGGACGCAAAAATGCCTAAACGGCATTGCGCCGCCAACTCGACGTTAAAAGTAACGCCTCGACGTCATAAATATGACGATGCCCATTCAAATAAAATCATCTAAAAAGTCGGGGGCGTTACAATCACTCCCCCTAAAAAGAAATTTCGTCCCGAAACTTAACACAACTCTAAAACCAAACCAAAACGATAAAATCAAACATTACTTAGATTATAACGACATACCCGAAACTAAGAGAAAAGGTGCGGGTGAGATTCCCTCATCGCCGATTCCAATTCCCACGTCGCGCTCTCGACATCTTGATTTTTCCAAAGAATCTTGACCATAGGGATGGTCTTTCTCCGTAACACACGCTCTTGAGAGTCCAGAATACGAAAAGGTTCTTCCACATACGTAAGGTTGGGCTGAATCTAGGGCATCGAGTCGAGGACTTGACGATCACTACGAACACACTTCCGCAATTGACTCACATGGAACACATCATGGACACCAGGGAAGGTAGCAGACAACTCCAGCCTATAAGCTGACACTCCGATACGCTCAAGAATTTGGAAAGGTCCCACGTACCGGGGGTCTAATTTGTGATTCCTTCCAAACCTTTTAACGCCAGACATCGGAGGAACCTTCAGAAAAACCAAGTCTCCAACGGCAAACTCGAGATCGACCCTTCGTTGATTAACATACTTCTCATAGCGCTCTTGAGCCACTCAAAGCTTTTCTCGAATATGAGTCACATCACAATTCATCTCCTCAAGGGCTTCCGGACCTAGCAACGGTCTCTCACCGACTTCAGCCCAAAACAAAGGAGTTCTACAACGCCTCCCATATAAGGCCTCAAGCGGGGCCATCTGCAGACTCTCTTGATAACTATTATTGTATGCAAACTCCATGAGTCTGAGGCGCTCATCCCAAGCACCACCATGATCCAAAATATAACATCTGATTTACTCTTTCCGTTTGACCATTCGTCTGCGGATGATAGGCGGTGGAATACCTTAAATCGGTACCCAACCCCTCCTGTAAACTCTTCCAAAAGCGAGATGTAAATCTGGAGTCTCGATCTGATACAATGTTAACAGTCACTCCATGCAATCTGATGACCTCTTCAAGATATAGCTCGGCTATCTTCTTCATCGAATACCCAATCTTAAACGGAACAAAGTGAGCACACTTTGTCAATCTGTCGACTATCACCCAAACAGAGTCCTGCCCACGGGGAGATTTTGGTAGACCGGTGATGAAATCCATTGAAATACTCTCCCATTTCCAACTTGGAATATCAAGCGGTGTCAGTTTACCACCAGGCCTTCTATGATCAGCATTAACACGCTGATACGTATAACATTCTGATACAAACTTCGCGATATCATTCTTTATCCCCGACCACCAAACAATTTGCTTTAGATCTTTATACATTTTAATGGAACCAGGGTGGTATGATACACTGGAACCATGAGCTTCAGCACAGATCTTAGCCCGAATGTCGCCAAAGGCGGGGACACAAAATCTACCCCGATACTTCAAGATATCCAACTCATCCAAGGAGAAATCAGGTAGCTCTCCCTTCACCGTTCTATTTCGGAGGTGTAACAAATCCGGATCATCCTTCTGATGTGCTCGAGTAAGGGAAATCCAAGAGGGTTCTTTTGCTTTCAGACTAGCAGGCACAGTACTACTCCTAACCTTAATATCCATCAACAGGAATTCTTCCACCAAGGACTATTGTTAATCCCGAAATCGGCGATCCATCCCAAGGGAGCCAGCTCGCTCGTCACGACCTGCCCCAGGTTCCTCCTGGAGACCGTGATTCCCTAGGGAGGGCGGACAGAATTCTCCGTCCGCTTAGGCCGCACGGCTTGCGCGGTCTCAGCGGTCTGACCGACCAGGCCGTGCGCCTTCCCTTGGTCGGCAGGGTCCGCGGACTGCTTTTGCAGTCCGCCTCTGTAGGCCGCCCCCTTTTTCAGCTTAACCGCAAGGTTGTCTCCGCAGGACTCCCTCTGCCGGACTCAACTTCCTATCTGCCCGGGCCGGAAACAGGTCGCATATCCCTTCGCCCGGCAACACGGGCAGCCGACTCCTCCAGCCCGCCTACAGAGTGCGGATTCCAGGTCCGGCTACCCGCCAAGACCAGCAATAACGACCAAGTTCTTCGCGAGCTGGGCGGACTCGAAGTATGGTCAAGACTTCTAGTCCGCCTTCATTGGTGAACCCCAACAGCCTCAACAGCCAGGCTCTCCATCTCCAACGCAAGCGGACTCGACCTTGCAGCAGCCGCGGACTCGACGGATTTGGCGGACTCTCTATGCAGTCCGCCCTTTCCTTCGCCAGCACCAGCTTCTCGGCAGCAGTACCAGCCTCCTCCTCAGTCTGCATGCCTTTCACATGCTCAGCCAGTTGTAGCAGACTTCTCCCTCAGTCCGTAGTCTTGGTGCGGACTCAGTCAGTAGTGGCGGACTCTTTCCAGCCCGCCATGCATCAGATCATCAAGAAGGCAGTCCCAGTCCACATAACCTCGTGCGGACTCGTCGGACTCCGCAGGCACTCTCCAGCTCGCACCCCTTGCAGCTCACTCAGTTCAGCAGCAGTGGACTCAGTGGATTCTTCTTGCAGTCTGCCGCTTGTCCTCCAACATCCGCCACCCCAGCAGTAGGCGGACAGTCCCAGCTCAGCAGTGACGGACTCCGCGAACCCGCATCGCAGTCCGCCACTCAGTCTCCCATTTAGCCGACAGCAGCTCCGGCTTCAGTACCAAGCCCCAGTCCGCGCAGCCTATGACGGGCTCGGCGGACTCCGTCCCCATCTCACACAAGTTACCGTCTCACCGGGGGTAACGTCACTGCAAGCCGTTACCTACTCGGGCCTATAAATAGCCCCCCATGCCTCTCATATGTAGGGGGGAGCTCTCGTCATCGCCAAGGTGCTCACGCTCGAATTCAGCCAGCAAGCCCTCCTCCCGCGGACTCCGTTTCTCAGACCGCATCCATCTCTGCGCCTTTAGTCGTGCGACCTGCCAGCCTCTGGTTCTCTAGTCCGCGCGGTCTCCCGAGTCCCTTAACCGCGTGGCCTGCCGGCTTCGCTCTTCAGTCCGCGCGGCCTCCTATGACATTCTTCTTCCTTAGCCGTCAGCTTCCTTCTTGTACCCTTTATTGCTTTGTTGTAAAGGTGCATTAGCAAGTTGTAACTCTCGCTGTTAATAAAAGGAAAGCTCGTCGCAAGAGTGGCGTTTAAGCCGCGGCAGGCGAAGTCTGCTGTTGCCGCTGCTAGTGGCCCCCCCTCTCTCTTCTTCTTCCTAGCTCAGCTCAGCTCCCTCGGCAACCAACCTGCAAGCACAACCGTCATAGTGACCGTCTGCCCGACAGCTCCTGATCAACCTCCTTCTCTCATCAGCCTTCCCGGCTGCTCTCAGCACCCTCTCCTATATCCCCGCAACTCCTTGACAAGCGTTTGCTCCACTCTCGAGCACTCAAAAGCTTCCTGCATTCCTCTTCCCCCGCAGTCTTCATCCCTCTTCCTCTCCTAGCCTGTGAGATCGAACACCCCCTCCGTGTTAACTACCCGGTGTCGTTTTCGAGCATCAACAGTTAACATGCGACCTTCAGATCCGAACAGACGGTGAACAACGACAGTTTCCCATGTCAGACCATCAACCAGCCGAGAAGTTTGCTCCAAGTCCTAGAGATGATCCTCTCTGGGAGGCCTTTGAACAATCGTGCCGTGAGAATGCTTAGCAGTTCCAAGCAATTAACCAAATGCTCGTTGTAATCACACAATGACTAGACTCTCAATCAGCAGCTGCTCCAACTGCTCCAGCTGCTCCAATCAACCTAACCCCAACTTTAGAGCACCAACAAGCATGTCCTCCAGCTTGCCCGCCGGTCTATCCTCCTTATACAACAACCTTCCCGCAAGGTCCTGCAGCTCCTCTACGACCTCGAGATGAAGAATTTGCTGCTCGCCAAAAATTCTTCCGGGAAGCAGCTCGGGGAAGTCCTGCTAGATTTCTCAATTTTCAGGGAAGTCATCCCTACCCTTCAGCTCCTGCCTTTGCTCCTCCTGCATCAACTTTTCATTTTTATCCTCCTGCTTATTTTGCAGCTGCAGCTTATGCCCCCTTTTTTCCTTATGCTGCAGTAGATCAAGAAGAGCCGTCACCATTCACAGAGAATGTTCGCCACGAACCCACTCCAGCTAACTTCAGAGAGCCCCGGTTACCAATCTACACCGGGGAGACTGATCCGGTGAATCACCTTCAAGCCTTCGAATCAACCGTTGCTCTCAAAACCCTTACAGATGCAACCAAGTGCAAGCTCCTTGTCACAACGTTTGATGGGCAAGTGAGGGACTGGTTCTATGGCCTCCGTCCTCACTCCATCACTTCCTTTGCTGATCTGTGAAGAGAGTTCTTGCTCAGATTCTCTACCTCCACCAAGAGAAAAGGGCGGTCCTGAAGCCCTCTTTGAGATCAAGCAGCGCAGTGATGAAACTTGGTCTCAGTTTGTTGATCGATTCCAAAGAGAGATTTTGGACATCGAGATTGCTGATCAAGAAATGTACATAGTGGCTCTTATTCACTCTTCGTGAAGGGCCTCTCAAATTTGAAGTCAATGTCCGTGCACCAAGAACACACCAAGAGTTGATTGCCTTAGCCAACTCATACATCTGAGGCGAAAAAAGCAACCCAGGCTTCGTCTCCAAGCTCGTATCAGAGAAAGATCCTTTTCACAAACAGCCTCCAAGGTCTCCTCACAATCATTTCCCAACTCACTCAAGAAAGGAGAGAAGGTTTCAACGCCATCGATACTCCTTCCCGAGCCTTGATCGTGCTCAAGACCCATTACTACCACTAGTTCCATCTTCTCAAACAACAGCAGTTCGTCAGCAGCAAGACAATGACTTGCATGAGTCTGATCTCGACGAGGCCATGCAAGAAGTAATCTAGATTATGAAAGATAGGGCAAGCTACAAGAAGCCCTATTGCCCAACCGATCAAAGGTCTAGAGATTCAGAACCATACTGTGAATTCCACAAAGAGCCAGGTCACCTAACAGAAGACTGTCGAACACTCCGCCAGCTTGTGCAAAGGATGCTCCGGCAGGGTAAGATGCGTGACCTGCTTCCCAAAGAAGATCGCCCTGATCCAGCCACCTCAAAGGGCAAAGAAGTCGCAGATGTTCCGTGCTCCTCAAAAGGAGTGAACCTAGTCGAAGAACCTCCTCTCCTCGTTGTTAACAGAACTATCAAATGCTTCAATGCCAACGACGAGGGTGTGCTTGGATGGCTATTATAAGCCAACAATGGACATCAATGTTCCACAAAGCTCCTCACAACTTTGATGGGTTATCTCAACTCTTGTCCTTACTCTTTTTTGACATTTTCATTTCAAAACACTACTAAGCGTTCATTACTGTTTTTAACATAGCTATTATCTGAGATCTTATACTGACACAGTTCCCTTCTTGTGATGCTTCTTCCTCCCCTTTTCTCTTTGCCAAAGAGATCACTACACCAATGAGATATCGCCAAGTCCGAAATGCTCCCTCCGTAGTTTGTTCTCTGGCATGACCGCTTCAACCACATATGACGGGAGTATACCCATATGTGTAGTGGGAGCTGTTCAATCTATGATGTTGGGCTTCAGACTTAGGATCCTAGCCGGCATCTGACACAGAGCGTGTGCTAGGGGAGCCCCATGTGTTAGCTCTACTGTGCTTCGCAAAGGATACATTACAGTTATGATGATCTTTGCTTGACAAGCAATGGCGATCAAGCATAGTCTTGTCTCTTCGATCATCAAATGACTGTGATGGCCGAACACTCTATGGTACTTTCGATCCGTGCCTTCGCGGGGTCCCACAACTCCACTGATCAATCCACAGACAAGCAATAGGCCACTTGGCGCAACTTTTCTCATTGATCAGTAGTGATTGTACCCGAGGCAAGAGAGCAGTGCATCTGTCGCTTCCTTCTTAGGATTTTTTGCGCATGTCTCCCTTTTGTGCTCTGTAAAGGGAGTATAACTAGTGCTCCTTTTTTGTCAATTGTTCTCTTTCACAGATGAACAGGTTAATCCGACCTGCCAAAAGAATTTCCTGCATTCATTTTGCTTATGCTCATCTTATATACATTGCTTGCTCAAAGCTCCATCGGATGATGACTTACAAGCTCTCTACTTGTACAAGCTCTATTACTCTTATCTTTTATTCACTGTCTGCTTAAGCGCTATCAGATGAAGATTCGCAGAGCTATTCACTACTCTTATCAAAATCTAATGGTATCAAGCATTGATCAAAGAACCTTACTCTCTTTGATCATCAAACCCTGCTATTGCAATCTAGTTAAGATTGACAGAATTCGTCAAGTTCCTTCTCTGCTAATCTGATCATGTCCATCCAGCCATATCAATAGTTAACGCTCGATTTATTGATCTGGGCTTCATGATAAAGAGTTCATCAGACATTTTCCTTGCTATTTAGTCATATCGGCCTTATCTCATAAACAATTAACACTTGCAAGCCTTCTCTTAGGTACTTGCAAGCTCTTTTCATATATATATATATATATATATATATATATATATATGTCTGCTTTTAACTCTTTTCTTGCAGAGATTAACAGACACTTGCAAGCCTTCTTCACAGGTACTTGCAAGCTATTTTCATATATATATATATATATATATATATATATATATATATATATATATATATATATATATATATATATATATATATATATATATATATATATATGTCTGCTCTTAACTCTTTTCTTGCAGAAACCAGTAAAGACTTGCAAGCCTTCTCCCAGGTACTTGCAAGCTTCTTTCGTATATTGTCTATTTCTGACTCTTCTCTTTGTAGAGATTAACAGACACCTGCAAGCCTCATCCAGGTACTTGCAGTTTAAATCATTATTCTATATCTGCTGCTCACTCTTTTCTTAGCAGTGGTTAGCAGACACCTGCAAGTCTCGTTCAGGTACTTGCAGCTTATTCTTTGTATACAATACCTACTTCTAACTCTCACTTTGCAGAGATCAGCATGTACTTACAAGTTTTCTTCACAGGTACTTGCAAGCTACTCATATATACCATGTTTGTTCCTAACTCTCATTTTGCAGAGATCATCCGATACTTGCGGGTTTCTTCACAGGTACTTGCAAGTTATTTTCATGTACTGTGCATACCTTTAACTCTTCTTTTGCAGAAACCAGCAAAGACTTGCAAGTTCCTTCCAGGTACTTGCAGCACATTTTTTCCTTCTTGTATACTCTTCATCCTTCCATTTTTGCAGAGGATAACAGGTGCTTGCAACCCTCCATCAGGTACTTGCAAGTTATTATGCCTTTATGTTCTCCTCTCACTTTCATTTTGCAGAACTTAGTGTAAGACACATCTTCTTCATTTTGCAAAAGCAAACTCAGGTACATACTCGATGTACCACCCATACATGCCTACCCTAACTTTCCTCTTGCAGGAAAATAGACAGGCAGCTCCAAATTCCTAAGGAGAGGCTTCAGGTTCTGTCTCTCCTTGCCCCCCTTCTCTTTCCGTTGGGGTGGATGGGTGGATCACGATTTTCATGGGTCTCCAACTTTTTCGAAGTTCTATTCGGAACTTAAAAAAGTGCGGGGATTATGTTAACCCCGAAATCGGCGATCCTTCCCAAGGGAGCCAGCTCGCTCGTCACGGCCTGCCCCAGGTTCCTCCTGGAGACCGTGATTCCCTAGGGAGGGCGGACAGAATTCTCTGTCCGCTCAGGCCGCGCGGCTTGCACGGTCTCAGCGGTCTGACCGACCAGGCCGCGTGCCTTCCCTTGGTCGGCAGGGTCCGCGGACTGCTTTCGCAGTCCGTCTTTGCAGGCCGCCCCCCTTTTCAGCTTAACCGCAAGGTTTTCTCCGCAGGACTATCTCTGTCGGACTCAACTTCCTATCCGCCCAGGCCGGCAACAGGTCGCATATCCCTTCGCACAGCAAGATGGGCAGCCGACTCCTCCAGCCCGCCTACAGAGTGAGGATTCTAGGTCCGGCTACCCGCCAAGACCAGCAGCAATGACCAAGTTCTTCGCGAGATGGGCAGACTCGAAGTACGGTCAAGACTTCCAGTCCTCCTTCATTGGTGAACCCCAACAGCCTCAACAGCTAGTCTCTCCATCTCTAACGCAAGCGGACTCGACCTTGCAGCAGCCGCGGACTCGACGAATTTGGCAGACTCTTTATGCAGTCCGCCCTTTCCTTCGCCAGCACCAGCTTCTCGGCAGCAGTACCAGCCTCCTCCTTAGTCCACAGGCCTTTCACAGGCTCAGCCAGTGGTAGCAGACTTCTCCCTCAGTCCGTAATCTTGGTGCGAACTCAGTCAGTAGTGGCGGACTCTTTCCAGCCCGCCATGCATCAGATCATCCAGAAGGCAGTCCCAGTCTGCATAACCTTGTGTGGACTCGCCGGACTCCGCGGGCACTCTCCTGCTCGCACCCCTTACAGCTCGCTTAGTTCAGCAGCAGCGGGCTCAACGGATTCTTCTTGCAGTCTGCCGCTTGTCCTCTAGCATCTGCTACCCCAGCAGTAGGCGGACAGTCCCAGCTTAGCAGTGACGGACTCTGCGAACCCGCATCGCAGTCCGCCACTGAGTCTCCCATTTAGCCGACAACAGCTCCGACTTCAGTACCAAGCCCCAGTCCGCGCGGCCTATGACGGGCTCGGCGGACTTCGTCCCCATCTCGCACAAGTTACCATCTCACCGGGGGTAATGTCACCGCAAGCCGTTACCTCCTTGGGCCTATAAATATCCTCTCATGCCTCTTATATGTAGGGGGGAGCTCTCGTCATCGCCAAGGTGCTCATGCTCGAAGTCAGCCAGCAAGCCCTCCTCCTGTGAACTCCGTTTCTCAGACCGCATCCGTCTCTGCGTCTTTAGTCGTGCGGCCTGCCAGCCTTTGGTTCTCCAGTCCTTGCAGTCTCCCGATTCCCTTAACCATGCGGTCTGCCGGCTTCGCTCTTCAGTCCGCGCGACCTCCTCTGACATTCTTCTTCCTTAACCGCCAGCTTCCTTCTTGTGCCCTTTATTGCTTTGTTGTAAAGGTGCATTAACAAGTTGTAACTCTCGCTGTTAATAAAAGGAAAGCTCGTCGCAAGAGTGGCGTTTAAGCCACGGTGGGCGAAGTCTGCTGTTGCCGCTGCTAGCGGCCCCCCCTCTCTCTTCTTCTTCCTAGCTCAGCTCAGCTCCCTCGGCAACCAACATGCAAGCACAACCGTCATAGTAACTGTCTGTCCGACAGCTCCTGATCAACCTCCTTCTCTCATCAGCCTTCCCGTCTGCTCTCAGCACCCTCTCCTCTATCCACGGAACTCCTTGACAAGCGTTTGCTCCACTCTCGAGCACTCAGAAGCTTCATGCAGTCCTCTTCCCCCGCAGTCGTCATCCCTCTTCCTCTCCTAGCCTGTGAGATCGAACACCCCCTCCGTGTTAACTACCCGGTGCCGTTTTCGAGCATCAACAACTGTACCGATAGATTAAAAATTTTAGCGGTCTTTCTACTCAAAGCATCGGCTACTACATTAGCCTTTCCTGGATGATAAAGAATTTCCACTTCATAATCAGCCACATATTCTAACCACCGACGCTGGCGCAGGTTTTGTTCCTTCTGAGTGAAAACGTACTTCAAACTCTTATGATCCGTATAGATCTTGCACATCACGCTATACAATAAGTGTCTCCAAAGCTTCAGCGCATAAATTACAGCAGCAAAATTCAAATTGTGCGTAGGATAGTTTTTCTCGTGAATCTTCAGTTGCCTCGATCCATACGCGATCACCTTACCATCTTGCATTAAAACACAACCAAGTCCGATGTGTGATGCATCAATATACACAGCATACTCAACTCCTTCAGTAGGTAAGGTTAAAATTGAAGCAGTACATAATCTCTTCTTCAGTTCTTGGAAAGCTTCTTCACACTTATCGCTCCAAATGAATGCAGCATTCTTCTGAGTAAGTCTAGTTAGAGGAGCAAACAACACCAAAAACCCTTCCACGAATCTTCTATAATAGCCACCAGGCCTAAGAAGCTCCTAATATCCTTAGGTGTAGAAGGTCTCTCCCATTCCATCACAGTAGAAATCTTGGTCGGGTCTACAGAAATACCGTCCTTGCTTACCACATGACCCAGAAAGGACACCTGAGGTAGCCAGAACTCACATTTGCTCAACTTCGCATATAACTTATGCTCCCTCAGGGTCGACAAAACCAAACGCAGATGCTGAGTATGCTCCTCAACATTGCGGGAATACATCAAGACATCATCTATGAACACAATAACAAACCGATCCAAGAAATCCTTAAACACGCTATTCATCAAATCCATGAAAGAAGAGGGTGCATTGGTTAAACCGAAAGACATCACCAAAAACTCATAATGTCCATGCCGTGAACAGAAAGCAGTTCGTGGAATACCTGCCGCACGAATTCTCAACTGGTGGTAGCCTGAGCGAAGATCAATCTTTGAAAATACCGAGTTACCACGCAACTGATCGAACAGATCATCAATCCTTGACAGGGGATATCTATTCTTAATAGTCACCTTATTCAATTTTGTGTAATCGATGCAAAGCCTCATCGATCCACGATGGCGTAGCTCTCGATGAGAGCTTTCCGGATCTATGCTCGGATGAAGATTTCGAGCACCTTTCACGCTTTCCTCGGAGAAGCTGAAGCTCTATGCAAGCAGTCGTCGGATGCGGGCAACATTCGTCGTGAGATTTCGAGACACCGTTGAGCACGGTCGTTGGCGGCCAGCGACATTCGAATCTTCTGTCGTTCATCGACATTTTTTTCTCTCGACAGCTCACGCTTCCGGGAGGGAGAGCTCTGGTTCGGGAGGAACAAGAGATCGGAGATAACGCCCGCAACATATACATATGAGTACTCAAAAACTGTAAAAAAAATCTAAATCACGATTATATTTTTTATTTTGTAAAAAACATACGTTTTCACATACAAAACGTATCTCTCCTCTCTAAAATAAGAAAAATGACTATGAAAAGAAGAATTGATTATATGAGGGTTGTTTAGGGAATAAATGTTACACCATTGTGAAGGATATTTTGGGCATTCAAATGTTACACCATGAATATTTTGCTCCTTGCTTATAGTATAAAGATAAATATATACATTTATAAAATGTTCTGTCTAAAAACGAACTGAAACCGCGCGGGTGCGCGGAAGACAAAAATAATGGTTTATGATGGCTTCAAATCGAAAAGTGCCCAACATAAACGTTGTTGATCTCGTCGAGACGAACAAATTTCATATTAACCATTTTTCCATACGACAACGTTGTGACCCTCAAAAATGCTTCCAAATGTAAACTGCAGCGGACTACATGAGAACAAGCTTACGGGTACTCGAGAGGTAGAAAACGACTACTCGAGTAGTTCAAAATGGCTACTCGAGTTGTTCAAAATGACTACTTGAGTAGTTCAAAAAGGCTACTCGAGTATTTCAAAATGGCTACTCGAGTAGTTCAAAAAGGCTACTCGAGTAGTTCAATACAAGACTCGAGAGATAATGAAGGACTCGAGCGAAATATTGCATGGACAGAAAAAAAAATCATTCGAGTATCAAAGGTAGTACTCGAGTAAAAGGAATATCATGACTCGAGTAAAAAGAGCATGACTGGAGTAAAAAGATAATAGGACACGAGTAATTAAGATAATTCATTTGCATGAACATTAACTTTTTACAAATATATCCAAAAAATCAAACTTTATAAATGAATAGTAAAATATATTTTTGAATAGTACTTTAATATTAAAATAATCATATTTATATATTTTTTGAATAAGGAAACTACGAGATCAAAACGAAGGCCCAAACACGTGCGAAATTAAAAGAAATTTGCATCGTAGGCGAATACTGACGCTACGAACGCAACGGCGAAGTCAAAACCAAAATCCGACGAGCCATTCCCGAGATATTAATTTTCAAAGTTTACGACGAACATAAATTCCACAAAACTTCGGAAAATCGCCGAGGCCCAAATATCGCTCGGATCGTGACGAAACTTGACGACCAAATCCAAAATTACTTAACTTAAATTCCAAATGCAAAATTTTCCCAATTACGATAAAAAATTCGGCCGACTCGACCGCACGGACGCGAAAATGCCTTAACGACATTGCGCCGCCAACTCGACGTTAAAAGTAACGCCACGACGTCATAAATATGACGATGCCCATTCAAATAAAATCATCGAAAAAGTCGGGGGTGTTACATTGGCCCGAGCCTAGCCGTGCTTTTCTCAGGCCGGGCCCTGGCTTTTTGTACAGTACTACTTATAACATTGGTTAGGAATTCGTGCCCGCCCTCATTTAAGCAACTCCATACCCTTTTTATGTTGAAAATTTTGTTTTATTTTCTTGGCGATGATCATAACTAGTAATTGTTGTCATGTCAAACATACTTTCTCTTACAGTAGGGTTTTTATCCAAACTTGTTGATGCGCCAAACGGAGCTTCGGGGAGCTTTTGGACTATTTTGGTGGGTCGGACCATGCGGTCGCAATGACCTCCATGTGGTCGTCTTCCGCGGGAAATCAGTGCCGCCAAATGATGTTTTAGGCCTCGTTTGGAAAGACGACAGTAGACGGGGCGGGAGCAATCGATGGTGGGGAGGTGGGGTTGGAGACAGTGCAATTTGGGCTCTTTTGCGAAGGAATGCCAGAGCAATCGCCGCTGCCCGTGTGCGGCGGACGTTTGTTTTTCCGCCTTGCGGCAACGGTTATTCCTGTACCGATGGTCCGACGCGAAAACAAATGCAGCCTTAATGTAAATATATTTATTTTTGGATGTGTTGTTGAAGTCTTGTATAATGTTTAGTATTTGGACACCTCATCTCCATAAAAAAAACTCAAAACCAAAAAAAGATGAGAACTCCAAAATGTGTAGGAAAAACTTTTTATGAAATGATGAAATGTTTGGGCTCCTCATCTTGACCGAATCCGGATTGGAATTTGTGATTTGGAATTTGAGATTTAGGAAATTATTGAATTGTATTTTTTGTACGAAATAGTTTTGATAATTTAGAAAAATCCTCAATTAATTTTATGTCAACATACGCAGACTTCTTTGTACGCACCGTGTGTTGACTACTTTGCCCGTACTGTTGGAATTTATTACGTGATTAGTTGTTGTGGTTTTCACGAGACTCCTATTTAGAAGGTTTTGCAGAAATGAACTTCACCAATTTGACGATTTTACTTGCTCTTTCATTCTCGATCAGTTCTTGAGAATTTCTACTTTTTAATGTTTGCTTCATCAACTGGTAGTTTGGATGCTTTGTGCTTCTTCGATGTCAATGCATATCAGAGTTTTCGAGATGTAGCTAGGTATTGCACCTTCTAAAAGTGGGCATCAGTTGAATGTCATGTCAGAGGGTGGTGCAACTTCTTTAGAACAGTGATCGCACATCTTAGTTAGACTCAATTCTAAACTATATATATCTTCTGATTTCTTTTATTTTTCATCTCTCTATCTTGCTAGTTTTTCAAAATGAAAATATATATATTATTTTAAAAATATATGATAAATATTCAAACAAATGAAGCCTACATTAGCATATTTTAGTTGGCTCTTTGCACATTGGTAAAAAATACCTAGAAATCATGCATATTAAATACTTTTACAACATACTACACATCACCCAACCCCATGCCAAACTGTTCATCTCCCTATCCCTGATGCTCCCCCGTTCGAGAGCCTCCAGCCTTGTTTGAAGATTTGCAGCCTTATGATCCATCGGTGGCGAGAGTTTCATCGACTGCGTTGATTACTTATTTTCTTTCTCTAAAATTTTTGAGCTTACAAAAGCTGATAGTTTTGGAGTTTTGTCATACCTTCTTAAGAGAGTTGGCTAAATTAACGGTATCATTTTTTGACTCTCTAGATAAATTTCATTCTTCTGCAATTTATTCATCATTCACAATACCTCAATCATGAAGAGAACATGAGACAGCGTACTGTCTTTTTTCATCATTAACCAAATAAAATGATTGTTATTCATATATCCAATAAAAAAACATCTTCTGTTAATGAATAAGGGCAAAATGCAATGACAAAAATATAAAGACTGATGTTTTGAATAATGAATCAATGCGATATTATAGCATGATGCATACTAGCTTAATGTCAGGCATTGTCGTCCACTTTTCAAGAGATGTTGGAGTTGAATTACAATAAAGAGACGACATTAAATCAGATCGCTTTGTATAGCACTCTGTCCATACAAACAATATAATAGTAAGTCCAGTCGGAACCCCACGCTATATCGAGCATACAATCTAGGCGTTATAAAAGTGATAAACAAAAACGTACAACTGCGCACATTAAAGAAAGAAACGCTAACGAAAGCATTTTATATATATCACCATGAATGTCCACATCACTATGAATATTGTTCAACAATTGTCTTGACCTTAAGGCCTTAAATTCAAACAAATGTAACATACTTTAACATGATTTACATACATTGACACGCATGCCGACAATATATAAAAAACTATAAACAATTATGACCTTCAAGGGCCAGCTCAGCATGGGGTCTTTGCCCGCTACTTCCATATTGACTCGTCAGTACCTGCACCATCCACAAATAAACAGTAAACGAGGGTCAATTATGAGCTGACGACAACCAGTGTAACGACCCCCCCAACCATTCTAGCCGAGTCTCGGGCAATGGTATTGAACTCTTGCAAGTAAGTCGTAGCAAGCATCATGTATGTATATCAAAATAGAAAGTGTGACTACTCTAAACAGAGTGAGATTTCAAGCAAAATCAATCCTCTTGGTTGAACATCAAAATAAGGTGAACCTAGGAATGCACATGATGTTGGTTGGTTTACCCGAAGGTTCTGTCAACCGCCTAAGCAATTTCGCATAAGGCTAACATCACAACATAAATGTTGGTACGTACGGCCACACATTTCTTGCTCTGAAGGCATGTTTAGGTATACACTCACATAAGTATTACCACCAATCTAAGTATTGCCAACTTAGATTCTGTTTGAACATTTACTAGTCTAGCAATGAAGCACGACTTAGTCTCTCCCATGTCATAATTTGTTGTTGGTAGTCTAAATCACTTAGAGGGGGGGGGGGGGGTGAATAGGTGGACTTGTACTTTTACGAGAAAATTTAAATAACAAGCTTTGCATTCCACAAAAAGTTAAATTATAAGAGTATGACTCCCTATTTATATGGAGAAAAGAAAGAAGAAAAATACAACAAACAATGTGAGACTAAATTACAACAGGTGGATAAGCGGTTAAAAATTTTCAGACCGCTACAATCGGAGCGGTTAGACAGATTGTCCGCTCTACAGGAGTAATCGTCGGTCTCTACACAGTCCGCTGCTGACCTGATCAGCAGTCTGCCCAATACTAGCGGATAGATGCATAAGTCCGCCGAGCTTCAGGTACTCAACTCCCTTGATCAATAGGCCACAACAACAGCCTTTACCCGCAGCTTCAGCTCTGTCTTTAACCACAACTTCAGTTGCTCCTCAAACCGCGGTCTCTATCCGCTGCGACTAGAATATCCTATCTGCTAAACCCGCAACATCATTGAACAACCCCAGGCTGGCTAGATCTCTGACTAGACCGCCAAAGGCAGCCCACAATAATCAATCTGCCAGACCGCTTGGACTTAAGCTGTCGGCCACCAACACTTCAGTTCGCCTGGTTCAAGCTGCCAGACCTCCAAACAACAGGTCACCCAATATATCCACCAGACCCCCAAACTCCAGGCCACCCGATCTATCCGTCAGACCATTAAAAACTAGGTCACCAAACCAACCTGCTAGGCCGCTAAACACAAGTTCGCCCGACCAAACCGCCAGACCGCTAAGCTCAAAATATAACACTCTCCCTCAAGCTAAAGCATAAATGTCAACCATGTTCAGCTTGTCACAGACATCTGAAAGAGAAGCGGACACTGGTTTGTTAAAGCTGTCTGCAAGCTCCTTGTCAGAAGTGATGAATGTAGTACAGATTTGATTCTTCAAATTTTCTTCTCTGACAAAATGATAGTCAACCTCAATGTGTTTTGTCATTTTGTGAAACACTGGATCCTTCGATATATGTATAGCAGCCTGGTTGTCACAAAACATGGGTAAAGGATGGTCATATACCTCTCCCAAGTCAAGCATAACAGGACGCAACCATTTCAACTCGCAAGCGGTCGATGTCATGCTTCAGTATTCAGCTTTAACTCTTGATCGTGACACAACAGACTATTTCTTGCTTTTCTAGCTGACAAGATTTCCTCCCACAAAGATGCAAAAACCACAAGTAGAATTTCTATCTTCTTTATTGCCAGCATTGCTAGCATCAAAATATGCTTTTACCTTTAGGTGGTTATGTTTTTGAAACAATAACCCCTTCCCTAGAGACCCTTTTATATGTTCCAGAATTTTCAAGGCGGAACGAAGATGATATTCTTTGAGTGCTTGCATAAACTGACTGACCTTCCCTACAACATAACGATCTGGTGATAGTCAGATAGATCAGTTTTCCCACAAGTCGCATGTATATAGTACTATCTGAAAGAAGAGGAGAAACCTCCGTCCAACTCTTGTCATCACCAACAGCCATAGGATAGCGAACAAGTCTTGCCCCAAGAAGACCAGTTTTCAAAAGATCTGATGCATACTTCTGATGTGAAGCACCATAGAGTTTTTTTTCCACGAGATTTCTATTCCAAGGAAGTACTTAGGAGAGCTCATATCCTTAGTAACAAAATATTGTCGAAGATGTATCTTTGCTATATTAACTCCTTCCTTATCATCACCAGTAAGGAGAATATCATCCACATAGACAGCCAGAACCACAAGCTCCTTAGTAGTCTTGCGAACAAAAAGAGAATGATCAGCAGAACTCTGAGTGAAGCCAACAAGAGAGATAAGTTTGCTGAACTTGTCGAACCGGGCCCACGGGCTTTGCTTTAGACCATAAATTGCCTTCCGTAACTTGCTTACTCGAGACTCCTCCTGAGCAACATACCTAGGAGGTTGCTCTATGTAAACCACCTCTTGTTGATCACCATACAAGAAGGCATTCTTTACATCTAACTGATACGTCTCCCAACCTTTATTAACTGCTACAGAGAAAAGGGTACAAATAGTGCTGATGCGAGCAACTGGGTAGAAGGTATCAAAAAAGTCCATACCATAAGTCTGAGTAAAGCCTTTGACAACAAGCCTAGCCTTATAGCTATCAATAGTGTCATCAGGATGAAACTTGATGACAAAGACCCACCGACATCCAACCACATCCATACCCAGAGGAGTAGGGACAAGAGTCCAAGTACCCTTTTCTGTTAAGGTCTTCATTTCATCCATTGTCTCTTTCCAATGGGAATATAAAGGGTCTCCTGATTATTAATCAGGACAACATTTGTCGAGAGAGCAAGGGAAAACTTCCTTCCATCTGGGGATAGACGAGTATAGGAAACAATATTATGAATGGAGTGTTTAGTGCACGTCCTAACCCCCTTACACAGAGCAATAGGAAGGTCGAGATCCAACTTGTCTTCTGTAGTAAATCTATCTCCCGGAGAGATTACTAGCCCAGGAACTGTCAGCAATGACTCCAAAGACAATGGAGAATCAGAAGATAAAGGCGCTGGTATAGAAATAGGGGGTAATGGCGTAGAAGGTTGAATAGAGGCAGGTGAAGGAGCAGAAATAATAAAAAGAGATGGTGAATTATCAGATGGTGAATCATCAGATGGTGAGGGAGTAGAAGCTCAAGAAAAATAAGGTATATCATCAAAAAAGGTAACATCCGCAGAAACAAACTGTTTTTTGAGCATTGATTAAAGCACCAATACCTCTTTTGGGTCAGACAGTTTTCCAGAAAGACGTACTTTACCGAGCGAGATAAAAGCTTATCATGACTAGGAGAAGGAAAATGCACAAATGTTGTGCATCCAAATACATGAAGAGGTAAAAAAAGGTTGAGTTCATGGATGTAAAACAGAGAATGGGGTGTCACCCTGAAGAATCAACATGAGAATACGGTTGATGAGATAGCAAAAATGAACCACAACATGTCCCTAGTATGATCGGGGAATATTCATCTGAGTGAGAAGGGTGCGAGTAACATCTAGGAGATGTTAATTTTTGTGCTCAGTAACCTCATTTTGCTGAGAGGTATAGAGACAACTAGTTTGATGAACTATGCTCTGATGCATGCAAAAATCATAAAATTGGTAACTAAGATATTCTCGAGCATTATCAGTTCGAAGAACTTTAATAAAAACATCAAAATTAGTTTGGATCTCATTATAAAAGGTCGTAAATATAGAATAAAGTTCAGAACGTTCTCGTAAGAGATACAACTACGTACAGTGAGAAAAATCATCAACAAATGTAATAAAATATAAACTTCCACTTCTAACAGTCCTAACAGGAGCAGCACCCCAAACATCGAAATAAACAAGTTCAAAAGGATGAGAAGAACTACGTCCTTGTCTTGCGGGAAAGGAAGAATGATGATCCATGCCAAGTTGGCAGACCTCACAGTTCGAAGAGAAGTCCTCCTTAGGCAAATCCGATAGGAGTTGGAAGATGAGATGAGGAGGAGGATGACCAAGGCAAAGATGTCATTACAGAAGAGGCGTGGAGAAAGTAGTAACATTATGGAGGAAGAATATCTCATTACTTTAAGTCCTAGTAGCAATCTTCTCCTTGGAGCAATGATCCTGAAAAGAACTAGTAAATGTAAAGGTAACCTGACAGTTCTGTTGTTTACAAAGAGCAGGAACAGAGAGTAAATTGCACAAAAAATATAGGACGTAAAGTGCATCCTCAAGCCACGAAGTCGGAGTAACATAGACAGTACCCGTTCCGCATACCGGAGATAGATTACCATTCGCAACAAAAACCGAAGGAGATCGATTATGCTTCTCCAAACAAGATAATAAACCAGGACCGCCTGTCATATGATTAGTAGCTCCTAAATCAATCAGCTACTTACCCTGAGTGACAACATTAGCACTACAAGAAGAAGGAGAAGAAGAGGTAAGGGACGTGGACTTCTTTGTGTTGTCATGTCACAACCCGCATTTTCACCGCCATTAAAGTAATATCAGAGTAAGGGAAAAATGCATGTCTTGATGCCACGTCATCAGGGGATAACTGCGGACGCTCAGACAAAACTCCTACTTAACTAAAAAGAAAGGTTTTTAAGTTATTTAGAGGCAAAATCAGTTTATATGTAGTAGTTTCCCGTATCCCTTGACTTAGTGGCTCATCTAGTCCACACAAAATACACTACGACAAATACCTCTTTTACAAGGTCAGACATCCTACATGAGTTTAGAGGTCCCCAGAGGACACCTCAAGGTATGCAAGTTCTAAATTTATAATAACAATAAAAATAAATTTTTTACTGTCGTTAAAAGTAGTGATTTAACATTTTAAAAACGTGTAATGCATGAGGTAATAATAGTAGTTTTAATACTTTTAAATACTTACCATGCAGTCCTAGTATAAAACATCTTAGAGAGCAAATAATCCAAATAGGCAGAAAGAAAACTATGCAGCTAGTAAGCATCCAAAATCAACAATCCTGTGGGCGTCAACAAACTGACATGAACCCACATAAAAATAAAGTATGTCTGAGCTAGTAAGGAAAACAAAACAATAATCTACCTCGCTACGATGAGGCAAAAACCGTAGCCAACACCGCTGCTCAAAACTCTAACCTAGCACCGCAATCAGCTACAGCTCTGAACCCGAGGCATTCCAAAGACAGAACACCTCAGCAAGAATGTATAAGTGATGGCAGAAAGTAAGCCAAAAGTAAACAAAGTCAAGGGGTACCAACCCAAGACCCAAGGAATGATACATAAATAAAGTACAACAGTGAAGTACCAAGTCAAAAAGGGAACACTTACGTGAAGCGTCACGTACAACAAAAGTACCCCAAATGCACAAGGCTATAAGGGGAAAAAGTCATGATTAAATCATCAGGAAGAAGGCAAGACTCTATTAGCCACCTGTGATCAACTCCACCAAAAAAACCAAACGGGCAGGGTAGTCAACTCATCTGGACACACCCCCAAGGACATATTAATCCGTCATAAATACGAGGGAGATTGGATACTCCACCGTACACCGCAAAAGCCCAAACACCTGGTAGAGTCCCACAAAGTACTAATAGAGGAAACAAATGTTACGGTGGTGGATTGGACCACAAATAACGCCCGCAACGAATAAAATCATGAAGTCACGCCCCATAACGATCCGGGTTTAGAGCTCAGGGGCACACTACAACCCAATCGAGGCTTGGCGGCTTGTCTTGCCCCACGACATTGCCACGAAGGAAACCATGATATAAATCTCAAGACAACAGTGGCACATTAGATTCTACTAGACAATTATAGATTTGACATGGTTGATCAACCTTTAGGAAGAATTTACAATCCTAAATAAACTCTAACACATCCCACATAAATGTGGAGGAATGGTTATAAGGGTGATATTTAACCATATCATCAAAGTGTATAGCACTAAACAAGGCAAGATAGCAAAGTCGAGAATATGAAAACTATAAATAGAATTAGACAAGGGATCTAAACCATATTCAGCAAGTTGCAAATAATGAATACAAAAAATTAGAAACATCTGCAATTCGGGTTAAAGAAGGGAAGAGAAGGAGAAAACCATCACTTGCCTTGATTTTACCGGAGAAGACCTCCAAATCGCACTATGGTGTAGATCAGGACCAAGAAAGACGAGGAAAAATGAGGTCTAACAGAAATGGCCAAAAATAGGAGTTAGGGCCGAACACCCTAGCATGAAAAACTCAATGGATGGGGAAGATTTTACCACGATGACGTAGCTCTTGTTTGAGAGCTTTCCAGATCTATGTTTGGTTGAAGATTTCGAGCACCGAAGCATTGTCGGCGGCCACTGGAAGATTCACGAACGGACGTTCTCTCTCTCGCTCACGCCTCTCTAGTTCGGAAAGCAGGAGAACAAATCGGCCTAAGGAGGAGAAGAAGAAGTTTATCTTACTTATATATATTTATATATATATATATAATATCGAATGAATAGTATATTGGATCATTACACTTAAAGAGATAGTCAAGGGTCGGCTGAATCGGAATTCTCGGGACAAAGCAAAAATTTCTCGAGAGCAGGTAAATTTCTCGAGAAGGGCTGGATTTCTCGAGAACAAGGTTGGATTATTCGGGAACAAGATGAGGACTTTCTCGAGAACAGGAAGAAGCTTTCTCGAGAACAGGAAGAAGTTTTCTCGAGAACAACATGCCTTCTCGAGAAACACCTCTCGAGAATAACAGGACATCTCGAGTACTGAAATGGACTTCTCGAAAACCAGGTGGGCAGTTCTCGAGTACAAGTAAAATTTCTCGAGTAAAGAGGGAAATTTCTCGAATGAAGGAGGTAACTCAAGAAATGAAGGAGATATTTCTCGAGTACCTGGGAGGCAATTCTCGTGTACAACGGGCAGATCTCGAGAACAAAAGAATATTACTCGAGTACTAAAGCATTACTCGAGGACAGAAGAAAGTTTTCTCGAGTAGAAGAAAGAGGTTTCTCAAGTAAGGAATAAATTATTTCTCGAGTACAAAAGCATTACTTGAGAACAGGAGGAAGTATCACTCGGGAACAACAAAACCCAATTCTTGAGTACAGAGCCAAAACTTCTCGAGAACAAGGGCAGTTCTCCAGTACAAGCGGATCTTCTCGAGAACACGAAGGGCAGTTCTCAAGAACAAGACGGCCTTATCGAGAACAAGAACATATCTCGAGTAAAGAAGAAGATTACTCAAGTACAAAATAACCTTCTCGAGAAGTAAAAGGACTTCTCGAGAGTAAAACTGCATATCTCGAGAATAATAGGGTACTTCTCGAGAACAGACTAGTATTACTCGGGAACAATTCAAACATTACACGGGTTCAAAAGTAGACCTCTCGAGAACTAGAAGCGCTACTCGAGAGATAGAGGAATTTTTTTGAGTACAAGGAAAGGCATTCTCGGGAATCAACACACTACTTTGGAACAAGCCCTGACCTGTCGAGGAACGACAAGCCAAAGCTCCCGAGTACACAACGATCTCTCTCGAGGACAAGGCTGCCCATCTCAAGTACTAAGCAGGGAAAGATTTCAGAAATTCTAATTCGACTAACATCCGGGATAAAATGTGAGTCTACGAATTTAGAGCGAGGACAAATCCCTAGAATCCGACGTACCATTCTTGAGACAATACATCACATGCTTACACAAGCAAAAATCACCACGAGGGTCCAAACACACGCCGAGACTCCAACATGCTCGGATCGTAATAAAAACTGGACAAATACAAAGCCTCAAAACCTTATCCTTTAAACCAAGGAAAACCCTCAACTCAAGCAAAAGCCCAAAATTTGGTCAGCCAGACCTAACATACGTAAAAATGCACAAACAGTGCAGCGCCATCAACAAAATGTAAGAACGGAGGTAACGCCCCGATGTCATAAATATGACGACACCAAATCGAATAATAACATCGGAAAAAATCGGGGGCGTTACAGTCACACCCCCTAAAAGAAGTTTCGTCCCGAAACTTATCATAACATTATGACCTATCCAAAATGAAAAAACTCAAATATTACCAAAAACCTGAAGACATGCCTGAACTAAGGGAATAATTGCGGATGAGATTCTCTCATCACCGACTCCAATTCCCACATCGTGCTCTCAACGTCTTGATTTCGCCATAGAATTTTAACCATGAGGATGGTCTTTCTCTACAACACTCGTTCTTGAGAATCCAAAATACAAATAGGTTCTTCCATGTATGTAAGGTTGGGCTGAACCTGGGGCACCGAGTCAAGGACTTGACGATCACTACGAACACACTTCCACAACTGGCTCATATGAAATACATCATGGACACCAGGGAAGGTTGCAGGTAACTCCAGCCTATAAGCAGACACTCTGATGCGCTCCATAATATGAAAAGGTCCCACATACCAGAGGTCTAACTTGTGATTTCTTCCAAACCTTTTAATACCAGACATCGGAGAAACTTTCAGAAAAACCAAGTCCCCAACAACGAACACCAAATCAACCCTTCTTTGATTAGCATATTTCTCATAGCGCTCTTATGCTACACAGAGCTTTTCTCTAATATGAGTCACATCTCAACTCATTCCTTCAAGGGCATCCGAACTAGCAACAGTCTCTCACCATCCTCAGCCCAAAATAAAGGAGTTCTACAACGCCTCCCATATAAGGCCTCAAACGGGGCCATCTGCAGACTCTCTTGGTAACTATTATTATAAGCAAACTCCATGAGTCTGAGACGCTCGTCCCAAGCACCACCGTGATCCAAAATATAACACATGATCATATCTTCCACGATCTAATTTACTCTTTCCGTCTGGCCATTCGTCTGAGGATGATAGGAGGTGGAATACCTCAAATCGGTACCCAACCCCTCCTGTAAACTTTTCTAAAAATGAGATGTAAATCTAGAGTCTCGATCCGATACGATGCTGACAGACACTCCATGTAATCTGATGACCTCATCAAGGTATAACTCAGCTATCTTTTTCATAAAATACCCAATCTTGAAAGGAACAAAGTGAGCATATTTAGTCAATCTATCAACTATCACCCAAACAGAATCATGCCCACGGGGAGATCTCGCTAAACCAGTGATGAAATCCATCGAAATACTCTCTCACTTCCAACTTGGAACATCGAGCAGTGTCAATTTACCTCTAGGCCTTCTATGGTCAGCTTTAACACGCTGACACATATAACATTCCGACACAAACTTTGCTATATCATTCTTCATTCCCGACCACCAAATAATTTGCTTTAGGTCTTTATACATTTTAGTGGAAGCAGGGTGGTAGACAACACTGGAACCATGAGCTTCAGTACAAATCTTGGCCTGAATATCACCAAAAGCGGGGATGCAAAATCTACCCCGATACTTCAAAGTATCCAACTCGTCCAAAAAGAAATCAGGTAGCTCTCCCTTCTCAGTTCTATTCCAGAGATGCAACAAATCCGGATCATACGTCTGGTGCGCTCTAGTTAGGGAAATCCAAGAGGGCTCTTCTGCTTCCAAACTAGTAGACACAACACTACTCCCAACCTCAATGTCCATCAACAAGAATTCTTCTACCAAGGACTGTACAGACATATTAAAAATTTTGGCGGTCTTTCTACTCAAAGCATCAGCTACTATGTTAGCCTTTCCTAGATGATAAAGAATCTCCACTTCATAATCAGCCACATATTCTAACCACCTACGCTGGCGTAGATTTAATTCCTTTTGAGTGAAAACGTACTTCAAACTCTTATGGTCTGTATAGATCTTGCACAGCATGCCATACAATAAATGTCTCCAAACCTTCAGCGCATAAATTACAGCGGCAAACTCCAAATCATGCGTAGGATAGTTTCTTTCATGAATCTTCAATTGTCTTGATCCATATGGGATCACCTTTCCATCTTGCATCAAAACACAACTAAGTCCAATGTGTGATGCATCCATATACACAACATACTCAATTCCTTCATTAGGCAAGGTTAACACTGGAGCTGTACACAATCTCTTCTTCAACTCCCGGAAAGCTTCTTCACACTTATCGCTCCAAATAAACGCAGTAGTATTCTGGGTAAGTCTAGTTAGAGGTACATACAACACTGAAAACCCTTCCATAAATCTTCTATAATAGCCAGCCAGGCCTAAGAAGCTCCTAATCTCCTTAGGTGTAGAAGGTCTCTCCCATTCCATCACAACAGAAATCTTGGTCGGGTCTACGGAAATACCGTCCTTGCTGACAACATGACCCAGAAAGGACACCTGAGGTAGGCAGAACTCACACTTGCTCAACCTCGAATATAACTTATGCTCCCTCAGGGTCGACAAAACCAATCACAGATGTTGAGTATGCTCCTCAACACTACAGGACTACATAAGGACGTCATCTATGAATACAATCACAAAACGGTCCAAGAAATCCTTGAACACTATTCATTAAATCCATGAAAGCAGATGGTGCATTGGTCAAACCGAAGGACATTACCAAAAACTCAAAATATCCATGCCACGAACGGAAAGCGGTCCATGGAATATCTACCTCACGAATTCTCAACTGGTGGTAGCCTGAACAAAGATTGATCTTTCAAAATACCGAGCTACCACGCAACTGATCGAACAAATCATCAATCCTCGGTAAGGGATATCTATTCTTAATGGTTACCTTATTCAATTCTCTATAATCGATGCAAAGCCTCATCGATCCATCCTTTTTCTTTACAAATAATATAGGAACACCCCACGGAGAAGAACTCAGTCTAATAAAACCACACTGCAGCAACTCATCAAGCTGAGTACGTAACTTATCCAACTTACGCGGAGCCATACGATACGGTACTTTGGCAATAGGATGAGTACCTGGCTCGAGATCTATCACAAACTCTATCTCCCTCATAGGAGGAAGTCCTGGAAGATAATCAGGAAAAACATCTGGAAACTCTCGCACCACCGAGATATCCTCAAGACCTGTTGTAACAAAAGCTGTTTCCAAAGAAGAAATAGAAACCAAATACGCATCACAATCAGACCCTATAGTACGACAAGAACATACCGCATAAATAATAGAGGAAACCCTGTCCTGAAAATCATAGACGCTCATAGGTTGGCCATTGTTCATCTTGAAGTCCAGTCGCTTTGCTTTGCACTGGATGACCGCATCGTACTTGGACAGCCAGTCCATGCCCAAAATCACATCAAAGTCCGCCAGATCCAAAACCATCAGATCCACAAAGACTTGGAAATCGCCTAGATAAATAGGTCATCTCAGAACTCCTTGATTAGATATCACCGAATCACTGGAGGGAAGCTTGACATTGAAAGAGTATCCTAACTGATCCACGTTCAAATGATGTTTAACTACAAACTGTTCGGTACATTGGTTAAATGTACCTGATTTGAAGAAGCCTCACCCAACTCAATGATATACATCAAAATGTATTTGATGTGTTTTGAGTTACTTGTGCAGGTTAAGTATTTGCAGGACTGAAGCAAAAATTTCTAAGTCCATGTGTCGACACCCAGAGGGAAAGTGTCGATACTTAAGAAGACTTGTGTCGACACCCAGACAAGCAGTGTCGACACTTGGAGTCATTGTGTCGACACCTGGGATGCAGAGTCGACACCAGACACAAAGTGTCGACACAAGGAGCTGTGTCGACACTCAATGAAGAAAGTACAGTAAAGCAGTGTCGACACTTAACAGCAGTGTCGACACCCAGTGAAGCTGTGTCTACACCAGAAAGTGTCGACACTTGGAGCTGTGTCGACACTCAGCAAAAGTCAGCAGAGACTAAGTATAAGTGTCGACACTCAGAACAATGTGTCGACACTCAACAGAAGAGTCAACACTTAAAGAAAGTGTCGACACAAGACAGTATGTGTCGACACTCAGCTGAAGACTCAACACTTGAAGAAAGTGTCGACACATGGAGCTGTGTCGACACTTAGCAAAGAACAGCAAGATCGACAAAATATTCTAAGTACAAGTGTCGACACTAAGGAGATGTGTCGACACTCAGCTGAAGTCTCAACAGAAGAATCAAGTGTCGACACAAGGAGCTGTGTTGACACTCAGCAAGTATCAACATTGAAGACTATGTGTCGACACCAAGAAGTAGTGTCGACACTTGATAGATTCAACACATGAAGATGTGTCGACACAAAGGAGATATGTCGACACTTAGAAGAATTCAGCAAAAGATAGAAGATCAAGTACTTGTGTCGACACTCAATTTCAGTGTCGACACTTGAAGAAGAAACTGTGTCGAGATATAGAATCTACAACACAAGGAGTTGTGTCGACACCTTGTAGACTTGTGTCGACACTTACACAACTTGTGTCGACACTTGGTCTATAAGTGTCGACACTTAAAGACAGAAAGTCTCGACACTTTCAGACAGTTAGAGAACTTTCAAGAACTGACTGGATGACTTGACAGCTGCCGTTCCAGCCGGTCTACAGCACCTGTCAGAGATGTCAGAAGACAGTTATGAACCGGACCAGCCGGTTACCATGAAGAAGTCCTATAAATAGGCTCATACAGTCTACAGAAACTGTGGTTGTTGTTGTAGTTCAAGTAATTGAAGTAATTCAACAAGTGGTTCACAGAGTTATTGATCAAGTATCAAGACAAGAAGATCTTGCAGTCCAAGTGCAGATCTAAGAAGTTGGAGAGAGAGGGCTCCATCCAAGAAATCAGCCATTGGAACTAGGCTGAGAAGAAGGATTCAGATTCATTCTGGATCTTAAGAAGCAGAGGTCAAGGATCAACTGCAGAAGGAATCAGTCTTATTCAGTTCTACTTTCAAGAAGCTTTGAAGAAAGCTAAGTCAGATTGAATCCTGCTGAGTTCTTCCAAGAACTCATCAAGAAACTCACAACTCCCCTCTCTTGTCTTTGGGTTGTTGAGTTAATATTTGTAAAATCATTTTTATCTTGTAGGATCCTTTGGATCTGAGTGATTGTAAGCCTGTAATTATAAAGGCTGAGGGTAGGGCTTGAGAGCCTGAGTGTAGGAGATTAAAATCTCTGAGTGTAGGCCTTGGTGGCTGAGTGTAGGCCTTGTTGGCTGAGTGTAGGCCTTTGTGGCTGAGTGTAGGCTTTGTGGAAAAGCTGAGTTGTAGGGCCTTGGGCCTGAGGTGTAGGAACCAGTTTGGGTTCTGAGACAGTGGTGAAGTTTGGCCGAATCTAGTACACTGCTAGATAGGCGAAGGGGGAAAGTGGATGTACCCAAAGCTTGGGGAACCACTATAAAACTCTGTGTCTGCTGTGCTGTGATTGTAATTTGCTGTGTATGCTGTGTGATTGCTGTGCAATAGTAGAGTAGATACTGTGATATAACTGTTTGCTACCATTAAAGTTTAAAAAAGGATTAGGTCACCTATTCACCCCCCTCTAGGTGTCTAGGTACTATATCTTTCAAGTGGTATCAAAGCGAGGTTCCTCAAAAAGGACTAACAGTCTGAGGAGATCCTGATTGGCAGATTCAGTCTAAGGCAAATTACAGATTCAAGAAAATCAAGAAACATGGGTTCTTCTGAGAATCACAAGGAATTGGGTTCCATGAAATTACCTATATGCAGAAAGGAAATCTTTGGGATTTGGAAGGAAAGGGTAAGGCTGTTTATGGAGGCCTCAGACCCTAGAATCTACATCACAGTAAAGGAAGAGCCATATGTGCCCATGAAGATATCAGTTCTAGATGCAAATTAGAGAACTCCAAAGGATTTCTCTGAAATGACTAAGGATGAGTTTGTCCTAGCCACTATGGACAAGAGAGCACAAAACATTATAGTGAGTGCCATAGATGATGCAACATTTCAGAATCTTATACACTGTAAGACAACCAAAGAGATGTGGGACACTCTTATTGTGTATATGGAGGGTTCTGAAGAAGTTAGACAAGATAGAAAATCCTTGCTAAATCAGGAGTATGAAAGTTTTAGACAAGGAAAGGGTGATAGCATAACTGAGTGCTATAAGAAGTTCTACAGAATAGTGAATGAACTCATGTCTTATGGAAGAGAGTTCAACAATTATGAACTAAATGACAAGTTCCTAAGGTCCCTAACTAAAGATTGGGACACAAAGATTTGTGCTATTAGAGAAATGGCTAAGTTGGGAGAAATTCCTCCACCTACACTGTTTGGCAAGTTATTGTCTTATGAAATGCAGTTGACAGTGAGGAAAGAGAAGGAGAAATCAACAAGAACTGAACACAAGGAAAGAACAGTAGCTTTCAAGACAGAAGCCTCCAGAAAGTGCAGGAATAAGTCATCAACTCCACCTCCAAAGGTAGTTGAATCAGAGTCAGATGAGTCAGTCAGCACAAAATCTGAAAGCAGTGAAAGTGATGAAGACTTTGCTGCCTTCACCAGACATTTTCAGAAATTCTTGAAGAAGAAACAGTGGAGGTCAAGGCCTTCTACTTCAAAAGGAAAAGAAGATTTTTATCAGGATAAAAAGGCTTCAAACAAGGACAGGAATAAGACAAAATCTAGCAAGGCAACTGGTTCCAAGATAGTGTGCTATTGCTGCAATAGACAAGGCCATGTTATTGCAGATTGTCCTGAAAAGAGAAAAGAGTCTAGTGACAGGAAAAAGACTTATTTCAAAGGCAAGAAAGAAAAGTCTTTTGTTGCCAAGAAGGAGAAGACTCTATCAGATATCTCTTCTTCAGAAACTGAGTCTGATGCTGAGGCATACATAGGGCTGTTTGCTGAAGAAGAAGAAGAATTCATGCAGATCATGGAGTCTATTTATGAACAAGAAGACTGTCAGTGCCAAGGACTGATGGCATTGACTGAGAGTGACAAAATCCTAGAGCAGCCAGGACCCAGTAAGGTACAAAGTTCAACTCTAAGTTCAGTTTCTTGTTCAAGTACAGAATCAGATTCTTCATCATCAAGTGATGAGAATGTATCTGAGTCTGAGGATGATATTTATCAGCTTATAGATGAATATAAAGTGCTGTTGCAAGCTTATAAGAAGAGCAAGTCCCTAGCCAAAAGTCAGGCAAAGGAAATTGCTGATCTTAAAGCTACTGCAACAGATTCTGAGAAGCAATTTGATCAAAAGCTTAATGAGATAGCCAGGCTGAAGCACATTACAGTGATTCAGATGGGGACTATCACCTTTAAGAATGATCAAATCAAGAGTCTGGAGATTAATCTTCAGAAAGAGAGAGAGCTTGTTGCTAGGTTTTCTAAACCTAAGTCAGTGTTACCCATAATTGATGAATTTGTTCATCACAAGGGTAAAGCTGGACTGGGCTTTACTAGACCTGCAAGGACTGAGCAGTCCAAGTCTAAGTCCAAGGGCAAAGCCCCAACATTCAACAAGTTTGCTGTAGATAAGACAGCAAAGGCAGTACCTAAGCAAAGGTATAATAAGTTTGAATGTTGGTGCTGTGGCAAGGTTGGCCACTTTGCAGTGGACTGTTGGCACAATGTTAGTGCCAAAGTGAGTACCAAACTACCTGTTGGAAAGCCAGTAGGTAGCTTTGTCAGATTGCAAACTAACAAGTACCAAGGACCCAAGAATTCTTTGGGTTCTAAGGTTCATTAATCTGTTTTGCAGGTGAGTCCAAGTGGCCATACCCCAACATGGTACTTGTACAGTGGATGTTCCAGACATAGGACTAGAACTAGAGGATTACTAAAGGACTACATTCCAATAAAAGATGGTCCAAAAGTAACCTTTGGTGGTTCTGAAAAAGGAATCATCAAAGGATTTGGTAACATTTCTAGCAACTTGGTTACCATTACTCAAGTGGCTTATGTTAAAGGGTTGAAACACAACCTAATAAGTATAAGTCAATTAAGTGATGTAGGGTATGACATCTCATTTGTTAAAAATGATTGTCATATCAAGAGGTCAAGTGATCAAGAGATCATTTTGACAGGTTATAGGAAGAGGAATGTCTACTGCCTAGACATTATGATTGAGAACAATGGTTCTCCAGTGTGTCTTGTAGCTGATGAGACAGTCTCTCATTATGTCAAATGGCACAAGAGGCTAGCCAATCTTAACTACAAGACTGTTGGCAAACTCTTTAGCAAAGAGTTAGTGAGGAATGGTCCTCAAGTTAAGTGAGTTAAAGATGGTATTTGCTCAGCTTGTCAAAAGGGAAAGCAGACTAAATCCATCTTTAGATGCATAGAAAACAAAGATGCTGTGAGGTGTTTATACCTCTTGCATATGGATCTCTTTGGTCCAATGCCAGTTCACAGTTTAGGTAGGAAGGTCTATACCCTTGTAGTTGTAGATGACTACTCAAGGTTTTCCTGGGTGTTCTTCTTAAGACAGAAATCTGAAACACCTAGTGTCTTCCATAACTTTGTCAAGCAAATTCAGAATGAACTAAATAGTACAGTGGTCAAGATTAGAAGTGACCATGGTACTGAATTTCAGTCTGATAGCATGACAAAACTATGTGAAGACTTTGGGATATTTCAAGAATTCTCTTCACCTAGAACACCTCAGCAAAATGGCATTGCTGAGAGGAAGAATAGGACCTTGATAGAGGCTGGTAGGACCCTATTAAGTGATACATCACTACCAGAGTATTTCTGGGCTGAAGCAGTTAACACTGCATGCCATGTTATAAATAGGGCTACCATCACTAATGGCCTCAACAAGACCCCCTATGAAGTTGTGAAAGGCAGGAAACCAAACCTATCCTATTTCAGGATCTTTGGTTGCAAATGCTTCATACTTAACAATGGGAAGTCTTACTTGACTAAGTTTTCTGCCATGTCCCAAGAGGGAATTTTGTTGGGTACAACAATAACAGTAAGGCTTTTAGAGTCTACAACTTGACTACACAAGTTGTAGAAGAATCTGTGCATGTAGTTTTTGATGAGACTAAACTTATTAATAATGAGTTATCTAGTAGTGTATGCAGCCCCACAGGTTTAACAAAGAAGATGGACAAGCTTATAATAGAAGAAGTACCTGCTGCAAGACATCAAGTAGAAGACAATAGCTGTTGTCCAGGGGGAGAACTACATGTACCAATTGCTGATGAAGTTCAAGGAATACAGCATGATGGAGATGCTGAAGAGGTTCAACCAGAAGTTAGGATGCCTCCAGCCAATAGGCATCTTAGAGATCATCCAGTAGAGCAGATTATTGGAGATCCAAGACAAGGAGTACAAACCAGGAGCAGATACATGAATGCAGCAATCTACTCCAGTTTTCTATCTCAAGTTGAACCTAAGAAATTTGAAGAAGTAATTCTGGATTCACAATGGACTGAAGCATTGCAAGAAGAGCTTAATCAGTTCAAAAGGTGCAAGGTCTGGGAACTTGTTCCTAAACCTAAAGACCACAATATAATAGGAACCAAGTGGATCTACATGAATAAGATGGATGAACAAGGGGTCATCATTAAGAATAAAGAAAGATTGGTTGCTAAAGGATATAGGCAAGAAGAAGGTATTGACTTTGATCAAACCTTTGCTCCAGTAGCCAGACTGGAAGCCATAAGGATGTTCTTGGCCTATGCAACCTATCAAGGATTCAAGGTTTACCAAATGGATGTCAAGTCAGCATTCCTGAATGGTAATCTTAAGGAAGAAGTCTATGTGGAACAGCCTTCAGGTTTTGTTGATCCAACTCTACCTCATCATGTCTATAGACTTAGGAAAGCTTTATATGTGTTAAAGAAAGCCCCTAGGGCTTGGTATGAAACCCTATCTAGTTTCCTCATTGAGAACAAGTTCTCAAGAGGGAAAATAGATAAGACTCTATTCCTTAGGGAATCTAGAGGCAAAGTTATACTAGTCCAAATATATGTAAATGACATTATATTTGGGTCTACTGAAAGCAGCCTTTGCAAAAAGTTTGCAAAACTGATGCAAGGTCAATTTGAGATGAGTAGTATGGGAGAGCTGAAGTTTTTCTTGGGTCTCCAAGTTAAACAGACTGAGAGTGGTTTATCCATATGTCAGTCCAAGTTCACCCTAGAACTCATAAGGAAGTATGGTATGGATTCATCCAGTACCATGAAGACTCCTATGGGGTCAAGTATGTCTCTTAGCAAGGATGATGCAGGGAAACTGTAGATGAAACCTTGTATAGAGGGATAGTTGGCTCCCTATTATACTTGACTGCTAGTAGACCAGATATCATGTATGATACATGTGTCTGTGCAAGGTATCAAGCCTGCCCTAAAGAGTCTCATTTGACAGCAGTCAAAAGAATATTGAGATATCTAAAGGGCACTCCCTATCTAGGCCTCTGGTACCCTAGGAATGAAGATTTTGATCTAACAGGTTATTCAGATGCAAACTTTGCAGGATGCAAAGAAAATAGAAAAAGCACTACTGGAACCTGTCAATTCCTAGGTGAGAGACTAATTTCATGGAGTAGCAAAAAGCAGACAAGTGTGGCTATCTCCACTGCAGAGTCAGAGTATGTGGCTGCAGGAAGTTGCTGTGCTCAACTTCTGTGGATACAACATCAGCTAGAGGACTATGGATTTCAGGTAAGTAGAACTCCACTCTTCTGTGATTCTACTAGTGTTATTTCAATAGCTAATAACCCTGTATCTCATAGTAGAACTAAACATATTGAAATTAAATATCATTTTCTTAGGGAGCATGTAGAAAGAGAAGATATTTTATTAGAATATGTTAAAACTGATAATCAAGTAGCTGATATGTATACTAAGCCCCTAGAAGAAGCTAAGTTCAATAGATTTAAAATTGAACTAGGAATGATAAACTCAGAGTAAGTTTACTGTATTGAAAATGGCTAAGTAAAAAGGTGGTGTCGACACATCCAAAGTGGTGTCGACACTTAGTATTTACTCAGAATTTTCTAAGTAAAGTCTCGACAATGTGTCGAGTTATGTTGTGTCGACACATAACCAAGTGTCGACACATAAAATCTGTTGACTAAACTTGTGTCGACACATATGTGTCGAGACATTATAAGTCAGTGTCGACACTTATTGCCAGTGTCGACACATTTTAAGTTAGCTGTCCCGCCTGTTCATCTTCAAAATCAGAAAAGTATAAATAGGGTTTTGTCTTTGATTGTCGACACGCTTTCAAAGTTTCGAGACCAAACTTCTATGTCGACACCTCTCTTCTCTCAAGACAAATTCTACAAACCCTAATGGCGCCTAAGCTAAAGGAGAACATCAACGAAGGATATGAGCTGGTGCGCGACGCTTTCGCAGATGCAGATCAAGAAATCACGTCTGTCGTAACCCTAGTTGCCGATTCTGGGTTAGAATATCTAGTTTCTGAACCCACAAAGATATGGAAGAAAGAGGTACTCGAATTCCTCAATGGAGTCAAGGTGGATGAATCTGGATACAAACTCAAATCCAGAGTTCATGGAGCAAAGGTTAAGGTATCCCCTAAAAGTCTGACGAAGATTCTCCAGCTACCAAGAATTCAAGAAGAAGATGAGGTTACAACTTCAATGACCAGAGAAGCTCTAACCTGGTGTGGACTAGACTCTAAGATGAAGATTGGTTCTGTCTTCAATAGAAAGGGCATGAACAATCAAGGCAAATTCATGTCTGAGATAGTTGGAAAGGTAATACTCAGCAAGCCAGGAGGGCATGACAGAGTGTCTGCCTATATGTTTGGTATAATGACCAGGATAATCTTCACTCTAAAAACTGACTGGTCTCTGATAGTTTATGAGAAGATTAAAGAAAGCTTGAAGAAGCCCAATCTGGGCAGAATCATAAGTCTATACCTAGCTGGTGTGATTCCAGAGGTAATGAGTACTGCTGCTGGAAGCAAAATAAATCACATGAGGAAGATGGATCTGAGAATATTCTCAAGATGGGATAGGGTGTTGTCTAAAGAGCAGCCAACCCCTGAGGAGAGAGTTACTGAGAAAGAAATTCCACCTAAGAAGAAAAGGAAGACTGCTCCAGTGGCACAAGAGTCTACTAGCAGTTCTGGAAGTGAAGAGCCTGTAGTCTTCTCATCTGATGAGAATATAGAAGAGCCTGTAGTGAAGACTCCTGCTCCTCAAGCTGGTGCTGAGATCCAGGGGGAGCTACCTCAAGCTAGCCCCATCCACAAGGATCAAAGCCAGGGGGAGCTTCCAGTTGTAGAAGAACCAACTACACTGGAAAGTGAACAAGCAACAAACATCATACTAGAGGTAATCACTGAACTAAAGACTATAGATTTTCCTATAGAAGATACTGATTTGTCTGATGTTCATCAGCAAATTCAGCAGGATAGTCAAGTTCCAGATGCTGTCATAGAAGACACATCTACTGTACTAGAAGTTGTTCCTGATCTAGTGGATGATGAGCCTAGAATTTCTCCTGCACAGTCTCCACAAGAATACACCATGGAAGATTTATTTTTAAATCTGGATCAAGTGGATTTTGACAAAGAACCTACTGCTGCTGAAGGAGAGAATGCTGCTGCTGAGGGGGAGAAAGTGCAAGTTCATGAAGTGCCTGTGAGGCAAGAAACTGAGAAGACACAAGATGTGCAAACTGAAAGGCCTCCAAGCCCTAAGGAGAGGGTGGATATTGCCAGCACATCTGCCTCTGAAGATGAGGAGATTGCCAGGGCTAAGAAGAAGAAACTTTATGTATTCAAGAGAAGAAGTCAAAGTTATAAAAAGGCTTTACAATCTATTGCACCACAGCCTATAGTTCAGCAAGCTCCAACTATTGATTATAGTGCTTTAATGGTTGCACTGCAAATTAAACTGGATGAGCACAGACAGGCAATAGAGAAGTATGTGGATGAAGGGCAGAAATCCTTACAGTTTGATCTGGCCTAAGATATCAAGTCTATAAGGTTTGAAATGAACCTTAACAAGAAAGAGATGACAGACTGCTTCCACAAAGGGGGGAATGCAGTGGTGTATTTGGCTACACACCAAGAAAAGATCAAAGCACAAGTAGATGACATAGCATTAAAGCAAGGATATGTTCTTGAAAATCAGCTAAGGATGAATGACAATCTTACTGCTTCCCATAATGCTATTGTCACTGAATTAAAGAACCAGGCTGCTGGACCTTCTACCTCTACTGCTGCTATTAAAACTGAATTTGATAAAGTATTTCAAGAAGAAATCAATGCTGTTAAGACTGCCATTGAAGACTCCCAGAAGGCCATATCTGAACAACTTAAAAAGCTCAAACCTTTCTTTAAAGATGGAGTCAGATACTTGGATAATCAAATAAGATTTCAGAAGGATGATGTCAGAGATCACATGGCTAGAGAAGTCATAAAGGGGGAGAGAGTGTTAGTCAAGACAAGCTCTGACCATGCAAAGTGGATATCAAACTCTATCAGAGCTACACTTGGATATCCTCCTCTGTGTGATGACAATGATGTTGTTGAATCTGGAATTAACCCTGCATATCTAGGAGGTGAGCAACCAGAGGTAGCTCAAGTCATTTATCCTCCTCCAGATTTTGAAATGGTGCATGCTGATGTACAGACCATGTACAGCCCACCTGGGGGCAAGGACAATGTGATTATTAAAAAGGTTGTTCAGCCTTTATCTGAAGCCATGCAAGAGGCATTGTAAAAAGAAGAAGAGACAAGACTGTCAAAGAAGAGGTTTAGGGAACAAGCTGAACAGAGACCAGATTTTGAGCAATGGAGCCCTACCTCTAGAAACATTATTTTGACTGCCTGGAAAGCTGCCAAAGACAACATTCATGACAGGAACAAGTGGTTCTCTGAGGCTGAATGGAGGAAACATGAAACCAGGCAAGAGGCAATAGTCCAATATAGAAGGAAGGCAAAGATGAGAAAGCTACCTCCTACTGCCCAGGAGCCTAGCAAGTACTTTCCTAAGCCATACCATTATTTTGAAAGATAGAAGATCAAAGCTGAAGAGCTTAAGAAGAAAGATCTGAAAGGTAAGAAGCCTGCTGATGCTGAAACTGCTGATGCTCCTGTCCAAGCTAAAGTTCAAGCTGGCAAAGGCATAGTTATTAAGGAGCCTGAACAAAAATAGATTTAGATTTTCTTGAAGTTTAATTTGTAATCTTTTGGATGAAAACATTTTGTGAACTTCTGAAAATATATGAGACAGATATTAGAACAATATATGATTGATATATTTCATGTGTGTTCTGTGAATATGTCTATGTCTATTTCTTATTTGTTCTGTAATGATGAATTTGTATACATGTGAAATTGATACATGTTTATGTTTACCCTGCTGTACATTATCTTGCTTTACATCATTTTGTAATTTTAATTATGAATGGTGTATATCATTGACTAAGGGTTATGACTTCTCCAAATAGGGGGAGATTGTTGGGTACATTGGTTAAATGTTCCTGATTTGAAGAAGCCTCACCCAACTCAATGATATACATCAAAATGTATTTGATGTGTTTTGAGTTACTTGTGCAGGTTAAGTATTTGCAGGACTGAAGCAAAAATTTCTAAGTCCATGTGTCGACACCCAGAGGGAAAGTGTCGACACTTAAGAAGACTTGTGTCGACACCCAGACAAGCAGTGTCGACACTTGGAGTCATTGTGTCGACACCTGGGATGCAGAGTCGACACCAGACACAAAGTGTCGACACAAGGAGCTGTGTCGACACTCAATGAAGAAAGTACAGTAAAGCAGTGTCGACACTTAACAGCAGTGTCGACACCCAGTGAAGCTGTGTCTACACCAGAAAGTGTCGACACTTGGAGCTGTGTCGACACTCAACAAAAGTCAGCAGAGACTAAGTATAAGTGTCGACACTCAGAACAATGTGTCGACACTCAACAGAAGAGTCAGCACTTAAAGAAAGTGTCGACACAAGACAGTATGTGTCGACACTCAGCTGAAGACTCAACACTTGAAGAAAGTGTCGACACATGGAGCTGTGTCGACACTTAGCAAAGAACAGCAAGATCGACAAAATATTCTAAGTACAAGTGTCGACACTAAGGAGATGTGTCGACACTCAGCTGAAGTCTCAACAGAAGAATCAAGTGTCGACACAAGGAGCTGTGTTGACACTCAGCAAGTATCAACATTGAAGACTATGTGTCGACTCCAAGAAGTAGTGTCGACACTTGACAGATTCAACACATGAAGATGTGTCGACACAAAGGAGATGTGTCGACACTTAGAAGAATTCAGCAAAAGATAGAAGATCAAGTACTTGTGTCGACACTCAATTTTAGTGTCGACACTTGAAGAATAAACTGTGTCGAGACATAGAATATACAACACAAGAAGTTGTGTCGACACCTTGTAGACTTGTGTCGACACTTACACAACTTGTGTCGACACTTGGTCTATAAGTGTCGACACTTAAAGACAGAAAGTCTCGACACTTTTAGACAGTTACAGAACTTTCAAGAACTGACTGGATGACTTGACAGCTGCCGTTCCAGCCGGTCTACAGCACCTGTCAGAGATGTCAGAAGACAGTTATGAACCGGACCAGCCGGTTACCATGAAGAAGGCCTATAAATAGGCTCATACAGTGTACAAAAACTGTGGTTGTTGTTGTAGTTCACGTAATTGAAGTAATTCAACAAGTGGTTCATAGAGTTATTAATCAAGTATCAAGACAAGAAGATCTTGCAGTCCAAGTGCAGATCTAAGAAGTTGGAGAGAGAGGGCTCCATCCAAGAAATCAGCCATTGGAACTAGGCTGAGAAGAAGGATTCAGATTCATTCTGGATCTTAAGAAGCAGAGGTCAAGGATCAACTACAGAAGGAATCAGTCTTATTCAGTTCTACTTTCAAGAAGCTTTGAAGAAAGCTAAGTCAGATTGAATCCAGCTGAGTTCTTCCAAGAACTCATCAAGAAACTCACAACTCCCCTCTCTTGTCTTTGGGTTGTTGAGTTAATATTTGTAAAATCATTTTTATCTTGTAGGATCCTTTGGATCTGAGTGATTGTAAGCCTGTAATTATAAAGGCTGAGGGTAGGGCTTGAGAGCCTGAGTGTAGGAGATTAAAATCTCTGAGTGTAGGCCTTAGTGGATGAGTGTAGGCCTTGTTGGCTGAGTGTAGGCCTTTGTGGCTGAGTGTAGGCTTTGTGGAAAAGCTGAGTTGTAGGGCCTTGGGCCTGAGGTGTAGGAACCAGTTTGGGTTCTGAGACAGTGGTGAAGTTTGGCCGAATCTAGTACACTTCTAGATAGGCGAAGGGGGAAAGTGGATGTACCCAAAGCTTGGGGAACCACTATAAAACTCTGTGTCTGCTGTGCTGTGATTGTAATTTGCTGTGTATGCTGTGTGATTGCTGTGCAATAGTAGAGTAGATTCTGTGATATAACTGTTTGCTGCCATTAAAGTTTAAAAAGGATTAGGTCACCTATTCACCCCCCCTCTAGGTGTCTAGGTACTATATCTTTCACAAACCTCAGCACCACAAAGGAATGGGTGGCACCCGAATCAAAAAGAACGCATGCCCACCTATTCCGCACCTTAAACTCCCATAAAACCGTAGCATACATAACTAAATGAATAAAAACTAGGGAAACAATAGATTGTAAAAGTAAACTAGGGTCTAACCTGTTATCACTTGCGTAGAGGTCTGAGCTTCCTCCCTGGTCACCACATTCAGCTTTACTTTTCTTCTATCATGGTTTGGTGGCGGTGGCAGAGCCCGAAGCGGGGAAGGTTGCAGTGGAGTCTGAGCCTGGGGGCATGAAGTCTTCAGGTGCCCCTTCTGTCCGCACTGGAAGCGAGTTTTATCCTTCAACCAGCAACGACTTATGTCATGTCGCTTCCTTGTACAGTACATGCACACCAAATCTCCTTTGGGTGCACCTTGGATGGAGAGCACCTGCTGCTGCTTCAGGGTGACAGTCCTTTTGAAGCACCTTTCGTAAGGGTTGCCAGATCGACCATAGAAGCTACATACTTCTTTACTTTTCTTCTTCAAAGAAGGGCCAGATGCCATAGAACTTCCATCCGCAACACCCTTCCTCTTATCTTTTATTGTCGCGACACCTCGATTTTTGGCGTTCTTGATCGCGTCAACCTTCAGAGTGGCTTCCATTGCCTCAGCATAGCTTTCAGCTCTATAAGCGCATGCCAATTGTTGGACATCGCTTCTTAATCCTCAGAGGAAATGCTTAACTCTTCCTGCCTCCAAAGCCACCATATCAGGAGCAAATGTGCTCAACTTACTGAACTCTATTTCATATTCGCTCACCGTGAGTTGTCTTTGCTTCAAATACATGAAATTATTCATCAGACGGTCCTGCTCGACCGAAGGTAAAAACTTCTTAAGCAACATCTTCTTGAAGGACTCCCAAGAGCATCCTTCCTTCAAACTCTCCTTTTCCTGAATCCACCAAGTCTTTGACAGGCCTTTTAGCTGGTAGGCCGCAATCTTTACCTTCTGGGCTTCAGCAATCCCCAAATATGTGAACATCTTATCAATACCGATGATCCAATCATCCAAGACCATAAAGTCGGCACTCCTGTCATCTTATCAATACCGATGATCCAATCATCCAAGACCATAAAGTCGGCACTCCTGTCATAAGTGGGAGGTCTCAATCGCTGGAAATGCGATATAGGATTCATCTTTGGTGGTAACGTCACTGGGGGTATCAGAGGAGCATGATTAGCAGGTATAGCTTGACCCGAGACAGAATCTTGCGCTAAGGGTTGCTGCACGGGAGCGACAAATAATAAGGACTGAATCTGCGACTGCATTGCAACTAACTTTCTCGACAGAGCCTCTCAATCACCGCATCACTTTGTGCACCAGACGACTCACCCTCTGACTGGGGAGTCGACCTTGTCGCAGGACGTCTAGCCGGCATTTCTAGAAAAGTAACGAACGACTCATCAAAAATCCTAGATTACAACTAGTCCACGCAACTAGTTCATACCATACATTAAAGACACTTGCATTTGCTGCAAACTTGCTATGTGATTATGATGTTATGCCCTACTTAGGATGATATACTCTCATCCTATTTACTCATGTGCCTATGATATGAATGCATGAATTCTTTATTCTTGTTTAAAATCATGAGTGTACATGTGTCATCTTTTAAACCTTAACTTAGCACGCGTGCTTATGCAATGATATGCTATGTATGCAGTGCTATGCATTCTAAAAGACCTTAATGCATGTATGAGCGGCGTACACATGAAATGTTATGCACCCCATATTACATAACATCGCATGCAACGAGAAAAGAAAACGTGCTAATGGACATCCATGTGATGATGATTATGCATCCCATACTCATAACCGTCGCATGTTACCTCCTATGGTGGATCCATATACAAACACATATTATGCATCCAATACTACAGAATATGCCACATATACTTATTATCATGCTATAAGTGTAGTGACTATGCTTCAGTTAAGACGTACTGAGGTGTGTGTATGCAAATGAATGAAGAAAGGCAAAACTAAATGAGATTGGCTGGTTTGACTAACGTGTCAAACCAACCTCCCTCTGATACAACCTATCACAACCCACATTTTTCACCGCCGTTAAAGTAATATCAGAGTAAGGGAAAAATGTGGGTCATGATGCCACGTCAGTAGGGGATAACTGCGGACGCTCAAATAAAACTCCTACTTGACTAAGAAGAAAGGTCTTTAAGTTATTTAGAGGCAAAATCAGTTTATATGTAGTAGTTAGCCGTATCCCTCGGCTTAGTGACTTATCTAGTCCATGTAAAAAAGTAATTAAATGCTGCAAAAAATACTTCTTTTACAAGGTTAGACATCCTACATGAGTTTAGAGGTCCCTAGAGGATACCTCAAGGTATGCAAGTTCTAAATTTATAATAACAATAAAAGTAGATTTTTTACTGTCGTTAAAAGTAGTGATTTAACATTTTATAAATGTGCAATGCATGAGATAATAATAGTAGTTTTAATACTTGAAAATACCTACCATGCAGTCCTAACATAAAATATCCCAGAGAGCAAGTAATCCAAATACGCAGAAAGAAAACTAAGCAACAAGCAAGCATCCAAAATCAACAATCCTGTGGGCGTCAACAAACTGACACGAACCCACATAAAAACAAAGTATGTCTGAGCTAGTAAGAAAAACTAAACAATAATCTACCTCGCTACGATGAGGGAAAAATCGCAGCCAACACTGCTGGTCAAAAATCCAACCCAGCACCGTAATCAACTACAGCTCTGAACCCGAGGCATTCCAAAAATAGAACACCTCAGCAAGAATGTACAAGTGATGGCAGAAAGTCAGCCAAAAGTAAATAAAGTCAAGGGGTACCAACTCAAGACCCAAGAAAAGATACATAAATAAAGTACAACAGTAAGGTACCAAGTCAAAAAGGGAACACATACGTGAAGCATCACGTACAACAAAAGTACCGCAAATGCACAAGGCCATAAGTGGAAAAGGTCATGACTAAATCATCAGGAAGAAGGCAAGACTTTATTAGCCACCTGTGGTCAACTCCAAAAAAAACCAAACGGGCAGGGTGGTCAACTCATCTGGACACACCCCCAAGGACATATTAATCCGTCATAAATGCGGGGGAGGTTGGATACTCCACCATACACTGCAAAAGCCCAAACACCCGGTAGAGTCCCACAAAGTACTAACAAAAGAAACAAACGTTGCAGTAGTGGATTGGCCCACAAATAACGCCTGCAACGAAGAAAATCATGAAGTCACACCCCATAACGATCCGGGTTTAGAGCTCAGGGGCACACCATAACCCAATCGGGGCTTAGTGGCTTGTCTCGCCACATGACATCGCCATGAAGGAAAACATGATATAAATCTCAAGACAACAGTGACACATCGGATTC
Source organism: Platanthera guangdongensis (assembly GCA_039583875.1). Lineage (NCBI taxonomy): Eukaryota > Viridiplantae > Streptophyta > Magnoliopsida > Asparagales > Orchidaceae > Platanthera > Platanthera guangdongensis. The sequence continues at coordinate 85,541,924 of CM077159.1, forward strand.
TACTAGACAATTCTAGATTTGACATGGTTGATCAACCTTTAGGAAGAATTTACAATCCTAAATAAACTCTAACACATCCCACATAAACGTGGAGGAATGGTTATAAGGGTGAGATTTAACCACATCATCAAAGTGTATAACACTTAACAAGGCAAGATAGTAAAATCGAGAATATGAAAACTATAAATAGAATTAAACAAGAGATCTAAACAACACTATATTCAGCAAGTTGCAAATAATGAATACAAGAAATTAGAAACATCTGCAATTCAGGTTAAAGAAGGGAAGATAAGGAGGAAATCATCACTTGCCTTGATTTTGCCGGAGAAGACCTCCAAATCGCACCACATCGTAGATCAGGACCAAGAAAGACGAGGAAAAATGAGATCTAACAGAAATGGCCAAAAATAGGAGTTAGGGCCGAAAACCCTAGCAAAAAAAAACTCATGGGATGGGGAAGATTTTATTACGATGGCGTATCTCTTGTTGAGAGCTTTCCAGATCTATGTTCGGTTGAAGAGTTCGAGCACCGGAGCACCGTCGGCGGCCACCATATGATTCATGAACGGACGTTCTCTCTCTCTCGCTCATGCCTCTCTAGTTCGGGACAAAGGAGAAAAAATCAGCCTAAGGAGGAGATGAATGAGTTTATCCTACTTATATATATATATTTATATATATAGTATCAAATGAATAGTATATTGGATCATTACACTTAAAGAGATAGTCAAGGGTCGGCTGAACTAGAATTCTCGGGACGAAGCAAAAATTTCTCGAGAGCAGTAAATTTCTGGAGAAGGGCTGGATTTCTCGAGAGTAAGGTTGGATTACTCGGGAACAAGATGAGGACTTTCTCGAGAACATGAAGAAGCTTTCTCGAGAACATGAATAAGTTTTCTCGAGAACAACATGCCTTCTCAAGAAACACCTCTCAAGAATAACATGACATCTCGAGTACTGAAATGGACTTCTCGAGAACCAGGTGGACAGTTCTCGAGTACAAATAAAATTTCTCTAGTAAAGAGGGAAATTTCTCGAGTGGAGGAGGTAACTCGAGAAATGAAGGAGAGATTTCTCGAGTACCCGGGAGGCAATTCTCGAGTACAAAGGGCAGATCTCGAGAACAAAAGAATATTACTCGAGTACTAAAGCATTACTCAAGAACAAAAGAAAGTTTTCTCGAGTAGAAGAAAGAGGTTTCTCGAGTAAGAAAGAAATTATTTCACGAGTACAAAAGCATTACTTGAGAATAGGAGGAAGTATCACTCAGGAACATCAAAACACAATTCTCGAGTACAAGGCCAAACTTCTCGAGAACAAGGGTAGTTCTCGAGTACAAGCGAATCTTCTCGAGAACACGAGTGGCATTTCTCGAGAACAAGACGGCCTTCTCGAGAACAAGAACAGATCTTGTTGGGTACATTGGTCAAATGTACCTGATTTGAAGAAGCCTTCACCTAACTCAATGATATGCATCATAATGTATTTGATGTTTGTTTGAGTTACTTGTGCAGGTTAGGTATACACTGGACTGAAGCTAAAAGTTTCTAAGTCCATGTGTCGACACCCAGAGGAAAAGTGTCGACACTTGAGAAAGCTTGTGTCGACACCCAGACAAGCAGTGTCGACACTTGGAGTCATTGTGTCGACACCTGGGATGAAGAGTCGACACCAGACAGAAAGTGTCGACACTTGGAGCTGTGTCGACACTCAGTGAAGAAGTATGCAGAAAAGCTGTGTCGACACTTAGCAGAAGTGTCGACACCTAGAAGAGCTGTGTCTACACCAGAAAGTGTCGACACTTGGAGCTGTGTCGACACTCAGCAAAAGTCTGCAGAGTCTAAGTAAAAGTGTCGACACTCAACACAATGTGTCGACACTATGCTGAAGAGTCAGTATTTGAAGTAAGTGTCGACACTCAACACAATGTGTCGACACTATGCTGAAGAGTCAGTATTTGAAGAAAGTGTCGACACTCAGCACAATGTGTCGACACACAACCAGAAGAGTCAACACTTGAAGAAAGTGTCGACACCCAGCACAATGTGTCGACACTTAGTTGAAGACTCTACACTTGAAGAAAGTGTCGACACAAGGAGCTGTGTCGACACTTAGCAAAGAACAGAAAAGTTACAAAATATTCTAAGTACAAGTGTCGACACTAAAAGAATGTGTCGACACTCAGCTGAAGAAACAAAAGTGAAGACTTGTGTCGACACCAAGAAGCAGTGTCGACACTTGACAGTTTCAACACATGAAGATGTGTCGACACAAAGAACATGTGTCGACACTTAGAAGAATACAGTTAAAGAATGAAGTACAAGTACTTGTGTCGACACTCAATTTCAGTGTCGACACATGCAGAAGAATCTGTGTCGAGACATACAAGGAATTGTGTCGACACCTTGTAGACTTGTGTCGACACTTACACAACATGTGTCGACACTTAGTCTATAAGTGTCGACACTTAAGAACAGAAAGTCTCGACACTATCTGACAGTTAGGGAATTTCAAGAAGTGACTGGTTGACATGACAGCTGCCGATCCAGCCGGTCTACATCAACTGTCAGAGAAATCAGAAGTCTGTTATGAACCGGACCAGCCGGTTACCATGAAGGAAGCCTATAAATAGGCATCCATAGTTTACAGAAACAGAAGTTGTGATTGAGAAACAAGAGTTACAGCTTGAGAGAATATTTAAAGTAGTTGATCAAATTAAATCAAGAAGTGATACACAGAGGATCAACACAAGAAGATCTGTCAGTCCAACTGCAGATCTAAGAAGTTGGAGAGAGAGAGCTCCAATCAAGAATTCAGTCTTTGGAACTAAGGCTGAGAAGAAGGATTCAGAAACATCTGGATCTCAAGAAGCAGAGGTCAAGGAACAACTGCAGAAGATTCAGACTAATTCAGTTCTAACTCAAGAAGCTTTGAAGGAAGCTAAGTCAGTTTGGATCTAACTGAGTTCTTCCAAGAACTCTTCAAGAAACTCTCAACTCCTCTCTTATTTTCTGAGTTGTAGAGTTAGCAATTGTATTTCTATTTTAACTTGTAGGATCCATTGGATCTGAGAGAATTGTAAGCCTATATTATAAAGGCTGAGGGTAGGGCTTGATTGCCTGAGTGTAGGAGTTGAAGAACTCTGAGTGTAGGCCTTAATTGGCTGAGTGTAGGCCTGGGTGGCTGAGTGTAGGCCTTAGTGGCTGAGTGTAAGGCTTTGGGCCTGAGGTGTAGGAACCTAGTTGGGTTCTGAGATAGTGGAGAAGTTTGGCCGAATCTAGTACACTGCTAGATAGGCGAAGGGGGAAAGTGGATGTACCCAAAGATTGGGGAACCACTATAAATTAGTGTGTCTGCTGTGGTGTGCTGTGCTGTGCTGTGGATTGACTGTTTGATTTCTGTAATTGCTGTTAGCTGTAATAATCTGTGAAATAACTGTTGTGCTGCCAACAAAATTGCAAAAAGGTTTAGGTCACCTATTCACCCCCCCTCTAGGTGTTTAGGTACCATATCTTTCAAGTGGTATCAGAGGGAGGTTCCTCAAAAAGGACTAACTGTCTGAGGAGATCCAGTTTGGCAGATTCAGCGTAAGTCAGGAAACAGTTTCAAGAAAATCAAGAAACATGGGGTCTTCAGAGAATCACAAGGAATTGGGTTCAATGAAACTGCCCATATGCAGAAAAGAGATTTTTGGAATCTGGAAAGAAAGGGTAAGGCTGTTCATGGAGGCCTCTGACCCTAGGATCTACATCACAGTCAAAGAAGGGCCTTATGTGCCCATGAAGATTTCAGTCTTGGATGCTACACAGAGAACTCCAAAGGATTTTTCTGAGATGACCAAGGATGAGATTGTCCTAGCTACAATGGACAAAAGGGCACAGAACATCATAGTTAGTGCAATTGATGATGCCACCTTCCAGAACCTTATTCACTGTAAAACAGCAAAAGAAATGTGGGATACCCTCATTGTCTACATGGAAGGTTCTGAAGAAGTAAGACAAGATAGGAAGTCCTTGCTTAATCAAGAATATGAGAGCTTTAGGCAAGGAAGAGGAGATAGCATCACTGAATGCTACAAGAAGTTTTATAGAATTGTTAATGAACTCATGTCCTATGGAAGAGAGTTCACTAACTATGAATTGAATGATAAGTTCTTAAGGTCCCTAACCAAAGATTGGGACACCAAGATCTGTGCCATCAGAGAAATGGCAAAGTTGGGAGAAATTCCTCCTCCCACACTGTTTGGCAAGTTGTTATCTTATGAGATGCAATTGTCAGTAAGAAAAGAGGAGGAAAAGTCAACAAGGACTGAACACAGGGAAAGGACTGTTGCCTTTAAGTCAGAAGTACCTAGAAAGAACAGGACTAAGTCATCAACTCCTCCTCCAGAGGTAGTTGAATCAGAATCTGATGAGTCTGTTAGCACTAAATCTACAAGCAGTGAAAGTGATGAAGACTTTGCTGCATTCACCAGACATTTTCAGAAATTCCTTAAGAAGAAACAGTGGAGGTCCAGACCTTCATATTCCAAAGGGAAAGAAGTCCAGTATCAGGAGAAGAAGCCTTCAAAGAAGGACAAGAAAAAGACAAAGACTAGTAAGGCAACTGGGTCTAAGATAGTGTGTTACTGCTGCAATAGACAGGGTCATGTTATTGCAGATTGTCCTGAGAGAAGAAAAGAATCCAGTGACAAAAAGAAGACTCACTTCAAAGGAAAGAAGGAGAAGTCCTTTGTTGCAAAGAATGAGAAGACTCTTTCAGACATTTCTTCTTCAGACACTGAGACAGATGCTGAAGCCTATATAGGGCTATTTGCTGAAGAAGAAGAAGAGTTTATGCAGATCATGGAATCAATCTATGAACAAGAAGAGGTTCAGTGCCAAGGACTGATGGCATTGACTGAAAGTACCAAAATCCTGGAGCAGCCAGGACCTAGTCAGGTACAAAGTCCAACTCAAAGTTCAGATTTCAGTTCTAGTTCAGAGTCAGATTCATCTTCATCAAGTGATGGAAGTGTTTCTGAATCTGAGGGAGATATTCATCAGCTCTTAGATGAATACCAAGTACTGTTGCAAGCCTATAAGAAAAGCAAGATCCTAGCCAAAAGTCAGGCAAAGGAGATTGCTGATCTCAAGGCAGCTGCAACAGATTTTGAGAAGCAGTATGATCAAAAACTGAATGAAGTAGCCAGGCTGAAACACATTACTGTGATTCAGATGGGTACTATTACATTTAAGAATGATCAAATTAAGAGACTGGAGATCAATCTCCAGAAGGAAAAAGAACTTGCTGCTAGGTTTTCAAAACCTAAATCAGTGCTACCCTTGATTGATGAATTTGTTCATCAAAAAGGAAAGCTGGACTAGGTTTTGTTAGACCTGCAGGGACTGTACAGTCCAAGTTCAAGTCCAAGGGCAAAGCCCCAACATTCAATAAAACTGCTGTAGTCAAGACAGCCAAGTCTGTACCTAAGCAAAGGTACAACAAGTTTGAATGCTGGTGTTGTGGCAAGGTTGGCCACTTTGCCTTGGATTGTTGGCACAATGCCAGTGCCAAGTTGAGTAGCAAGTTACCTGTTGGAAAGCCAGCAGGTAGCTATGTCAAATTGCAAACTAACAATCACCAAGGACCCAAGTTTACTTTGGGTTCTAAGGTTCATTAATTTGTTTTGCAGGTGAATCCAAGTGGCCATACCCCTACATGGTACTTGGATAGTGGATGTTCCAGACATATGACTGGAACAAGGGGACTACTGAAGGACTACATTCCAATCAAAAATGGTCCTAAAGTGACCTTTGGTGGTTCTGAAAAAGGAATCATCAAAGGGTTTGGTAACATCTCTTCAAACCTTGTTACCATTACTCAAGTGGCTTATGTTAAAGGGTTGAAACACAACCTCATTAGTATAAGTCAGTTAAGTGATGTAGGGTATGACATCTCATTTGTTAAAAATGGTTGTCATATCAAGAGGTCAAGTGATCAAGAGATCATTTTGACAGGATATAGAAAGAGGAATGTCTACTGCTTAGACATTATGATTGAGAACAATGGTTCTCCTGTTTGTCTTGTAGCTGATGAGACAGTCTCTCATTGTGTCAAGTGGCACAAGAGGCTAGCTCATCTTAACTACAAGACTATTAGCAAACTCTTTAGCAAAGAGTTAGTGAGGAATGGTCCTCAAGTTAAGTGTGTCAAAGATGGCATTTGCTCAGCTTGTCAAAAGGGCAAGCAGACTAAATCCACCTTTAGAAGCTTAGACAACAAAGATGCTGTGAGGTGTTTATACCTCTTGCATATGGATCTATTTGGTCCAATGCCAGTTCACAGCTTAGGTAGGAAGGTCTACACCTTTGTAGTTGTTGATGACTACTCAAGGTTTTCCTGGGTGTTCTTCTTAAAGCAGAAATCTGAAACACCTAGTGTCTTCTATAGTTTTGTTAAGCAAATTCAGAATGAATTGAACTGTACAGTGGTCAAAATTAGAAGTGACCATGGTACTGAGTTTCAGTCTGAAAGCATGACAAAGCTGTGTGAAGACTATGGGATATTTCAAGAATTCTCTTCACCTAGAACACCTCAGCAAAATGGCATTGCTGAAAGGAAAAATAGGACCTTGATAGAGGCTGGTAGAACCCTATTAAGTGATTCATCACTGCCAGAATATTTCTGGGCTGAAGCAGTTAACACTGCATGCCATGTGATAAATAGGGCTACCATCACTAAAAGGTTAAACAAGACCCCCTATGAAGTTGTGAAAGGCAGGAAACCAAATCTATCCTATTTAGGATCTTTGGTTGTAAATGCTTCATACTTAACAATGGAAAGTCTTACTTAACTAAGTTTGCTGCCAAGTCCCAAGAGGGAGTGTTTGTTGGGTACAGCAATAATAGTAAGGCTTATAGAGTCTACAACTTGACTACACAAGTTGTAGAGGAGTCTGTGCATGTAGTTTTTGATGAGACACAACTAATTAACAATGAGTTGTCTAGTAGTGTGTGCAGCCCCACAGGTCTTACTAAGAAGATGGACAAGCTAACCATAGAAGATGTACCTGCTGCAAGACAGCAAGTAGAAGAAGATGGCTTATGTCCAGGGGGAGAACTACATGTACCAGGAGCTGAAGAAGTACAAGGAACTCAGCTTGATGAAGATGCTGAAGAAGTTCAACCAGAAGTAAGGATGCCTCCAGCCAACAGGCATCTAAGAGATCATCCAGTAGAGCTGATCATTGGAGATCCAAGACAAGGTGTTCAGACAAGGAGCAGAAATCAGAATGCTGTAGTATATTCAAGTTTTCTGTCTCAAATAGAACCAAAGAAATTTGAAGAAGCTATACAAGATCCACAGTGGACTGAAGCAATGCAGGAGGAGCTTAATCAGTTCAAAAGGTGCAAGGTTTGGGATCTGGTTCCTAAGCCTAAAGATCACAATGTGATAGGAACAAAGTGGATCTACAGGAATAAGTTAGATGAACAAGGTGTCATCATTAAGAATAAGGCAAGACTGGTTGCAAAAGGATATAGGCAAGAAGAAGGTATTGATTTTGATCAAACCTTTGCTCCAGTAGCCAGACTGGAAGCCATAAGGATGTTCTTGGCCTATGCAACCTATCAAGGATTCAAGGTATACCAAATGGATGTGAAGTCAGCATTCCTAAATGGTAATTTGAAAGAAGAAGTCTATGTGGAGCAGCCTGCAGGTTTTGTTGATTCAACTTTACCTCATTATGTCTATAGACTTAGGAAAGCATTATATGGGTTAAAACAAGCACCTAGAGCTTGGTATGAAACCCTATCTAGTTTCCTCATTGAGAACAAGTTCTCAAGGGGGAAAATAGATAAGACTCTATTCCTTAGGGAATCTAGAGGCAAAGTAATACTTGTCCAAATATATGTAGATGACATTATATTTGGGTCTACTGAAAGTAGCCTTTGCAAAAAGTTTGCAAAGCTTATGCAAAGTCAATTTGAGATGAGTAGTATGGGAGAACTGAAGTTTTTCTTGGGTCTCCAAGTTAAACAGACTGAAAGTGGTTTATCCATATGTCAGTCCAAGTTCACCCTAGAACTCATAAGGAAATATGGTATGGATTCATCCAGTACCATGAAGACTCCTATGGGGTCAAGTATGTCTCTAAGCAAGGATGATGCAGGGAAACCTGTAGATGAAACCTTGTATAGAGGGATAGTTGGCTCCCTACTATACTTGACTGCAAGTAGGCCTGACATTATGTATGCTACATGTGTTTGTGCCAGGTATCAAGCCTGCCCTAAAGAGTCTCACTTGACTGCAGTCAAGAGAATCTTGAGATATCTAAAGGGCACTCCTTATCTAGGCCTCTGGTACCCTAGGAATGGAGATTTTGATCTAACAGGCTATTCAGATGCAGACTTTGCAGGATGCAAAGAAGATAGAAAGAGCACTACTGGATCCTGTCAATTCCTAGGTGGAAGACTCATTTCATGGAGCAGTAAAAAGCAAACCTAGTGTGGCTATTTCCACAGCTGAGTCAGAATATGTAGCTGCAGGAAGTTGCTGTGCTCAACTTCTGTGGATTCAACATCAGTTAGAAGACTATGGATTTCAGGTAAGTAGAACTCCACTTTACTGTGATTCTACTAGTGCTATTTCAATAGCTAACAATCCTGTATCACATAGTAGAACTAAACATATTGAGATTAAATATCACTTTCTTAGGGAGCATGTAGAAAGAAATGATATTGCACTTGAATATGTTAGAACTGATAATCAGATAGCTGATATGTTTACTAAGCCCTTAGAAGAAGCTAAGTTCAATAGGTTCAAAATTGAACTAGGTATGATAAACTTAGACTAAGTTTACAGAACTAAAAATTGGCTAAGTAAAAAGGTGTCGACACATAGACAAGTCTATGTCGACACAGAATAGTAAGTGTCGACACTTCAGGAAAATGGTGTCGACACATCTAGGAAGTTGGTGTCGACACTTCAGAATGTTAGTGTCGACACATGTCGAGTAGGTGTCGACACATCCAATAAGTGTCGACACTTAAGTTTTACTCAGAATTTTCTAAGTAAAGTCTCGACTACATGTCGAGTAGTGTGGTGTCGACACTTAACCAAGTGTCGACACATAAAATCTGTTGACTAAACTTGTGTCGACACATGTGTGTCGAGACATTATAAGTCAGTGTCGACACTTATTGACAGTGTCGACACATCTTTAGAAATTCATCCCGCCTGTTCGTCTTCAAACAAGAAAGGTATAAATAGGGTTCTGTCTTTGTTTGTCGACACGCTTTCAAAGTTTCGAGACCAAAACTCTTGTGTCGACATTTCTCTTCTCTAAAGACTAATTCTCCAAACCCTAATGGCTCCCAAGCTGGAAGAGAACGTTAACGAAGGCTATGAACTGGTGCGTGGCGCATTCGACGACGGCGATCAAGAAATCAAATCGGTGATAACCCTAGTCACCGATTCAGGATTGGAGTTCTTGGTTTCAGAACCAACCAAGATATGGAAGAAGGAAGTTCTTAGAATTTCTTACTGGAGCGTCTGTAGATGACTCAGGCTACAGAATCAAGTCAAGGGTGCATGGCACCAAGGTCAAGATTTCACCCAAGTCTTTGAGAAAGGTACTTCAGCTACCTAAAGTTCAAGAAGAAGAGGAAGTGACTACATCTAAGACCAGAGAAGCACTTACCTGGTGTGGTCTTGATCCTAAGATGAAAATAGGATCAGTTTTCAACAGGAAGGGAATGAATAATCAAGGCAAATTCCTGTCTGAAGTTGTAGGCAAAGTTATACTAAGCAAACCAGGAGGCATGACAGGGTGTCAGCCTCTATGTTCAGTATTATGACCAGAATCATCTTCAACCTCAAAACAGACTGGTCTATGATTGTATTTGAGAAAGTGAAGGAAAGTCTGAAGAAGCCCAATCTGGGCAGGATACTAAGTCTCTACCTGGCTGGATCAATTCCAGAGGTAATGAGCACTGCTGCTGGAACTAAAATCAATCACATGAGGAGAATGGATTCAAGGATATTCTCTAGATGGGAAAGAGTGCTGTCCAAAGAAGTTCCAACCCCAGAAAAGCAAGTTTCTAAGAAAGACTCTCCTCCAGGAAGAAGAGGAAGACTGCTGCTGTGACTCAGGAGTCCTCCAGCAGCTCAGGCAGTGAAGAACATGTTGTTTTCACTCCTGATAGTCCAATAGATGTGGCTGCAGAGAAGTCACCTGCTCCTCAAGAGCCAGCTGACATCCAGGGGGAGCCTCCAGCTGTAGAACAAACCTCTACACTGGAGAGTGAGCAAGCTACACTTATTATCCAAGAGGTACTTTCTGACCTTAATACATTAGATTTTTCTGTAATAGATTCTGATTTGTCTGATGTCCATCAGCACATTCAGCAAGCAAGTACAGAACCAGATGTTGTTCTTCCAGACACATCTGTTGTGATACCTGATAAAGTGGTTGAAGAACCAAGTACATCTCCTGCACAGTCACCCCCAGAATATACAATGGAAGACCTCTTTCTGAATTTAGATCAAGAGGATTTTGACATGGACAAGACTGCTGCTGATGAAGAGAAGAGTGCTGCTATTGAGGGGGAGAACTTGGATGTTCAGGAAGAGCCTATAAGGCTAGACACTGAGAAGGCACAAGATGTGCAAGCTGAAAAACCATCAAGCCCTAAGGATAGGGTTGATATAGCCAGTACTTCAGAGTCTGAGGATGATGAAGCTGAGCAAGCTAAGAAGAAGAAGTTCTTTGTCTTCAAAAGAAGGAGTCAGAGCTATAAGAAAGCTCTACAAACTGTTGCTCAACACTCACTAGTCCAACAAGCTCCATCAACTGATTATAGTAGCTTAATGGTAGCAATGCAAGTTAAGCTGGATGAGCAAAGGAGGGCTATAGAGACGTATATTGATGAAAGCCAAAAGTCCCTACAATTTGATCTAGCTCAAGATATCAAATCAATAAGGTTTGAAATGAATTTGAATAAGAAGGAAATGACTGACTGCTTCCACAAGGGTGGTAATGCAGTGGTCTATTTGGCAACTCACCAGGAGAAAATCAAGTCTCAAGTAGATGATATAGCACAGAAGCAAGGCTATGTGCTGGAAAATCAATTGAGAATGAATGATAATCTGACTGCATCTCACAATGCAATAGTCACTGAACTGAAGAGTAAGTCTGCTGAACCTTCAACATCATCTGCTGCTGCCAAAGCTGAATTTGATAAAGTATTTCAGGAAGAACTTGCTGCTGTCAAGACTGCCATTAAGGATTCACAGAAGGTCATTTCTGAACAGCTTACCAAGCTTAGACCTTTCTTTAAAGAGGGAATCAGGTACTTGGACAGCCAAATCAGATTCCAAAAGGATGATGTGAGAGATCATGTAGCACAAGAAGTCATAAAGGGGGAGAGGGTGTTAGTCAAAGCTAGCTCTGACCATGCCAAATGGATTTCTAATTCCATCAGAGCTACACTGGGCTATCCTCCCCTGTGTGATGATGATAATGTAGCTGAATCTGGTATTCAAAGTGCATATCTTGGAGGTGAGCAACAGGAAGTAGCTCAGGTGATCTATCCACCTCCAGATTTTGACATGGTTCATGCTGAGTAAGCACAATGTATAGCCCAACTGCTGGCAAGCCAAATGTTATTCTGGAAAAGGTTGTTCAACCTATTACAGCAGCTATGCAAGAGGCTATGGACAAAGAAGAAGAGACAAGGCTGTCAAAGAAGAAGTTCAGGGAACTGGCTGAGCAAAAACCAGATTTTGAACAGTGGAGCCCTACTTCTAGGAACATCATTCTCACAGCCTGGAAAGCAGCCAAGGACAATGCACATGAGAGGAACAAATGGTTCTCAGAAGCAGAATGGAGGAAGCATGAAATCAGGCAGGAAGCCATTGTCCAATATAGAAGGAAGGCTAAGTTAGGAAAGCTACCTCCTACAGCTGTGGAGCCTAGCAAGTACTTTCCTAAGCCCTATCATTATTTTGAAAGGCAGAAAATCAAGGCTGAAGAACTTAAGAAGAAGGACTCCAAAGGGAAGAAGGTTGCTGATACTGAGCCTGCTGCTGCTGCTGCTGTAAAGGCCAAAGTGCAAGCTGGAAAAGGCATAGTCATAAAAGAACCAGAGCAGAATTAGACTAAGCTTAGACTGAAGAATGTTGTAACTCTGTTACATCTAAACATTATTGTAAATCTTTGAAAATGTATTGCAAACAATGTATGAACAATTTTTGATAAATATATATTTCATGATTGTTTAGTAGAATGTGTCTAATTCTTGTTTGTTCTGTAATGCTGAATGAGTATACATGTGTGCTTTATTACATGTTTAAGTTATACCCTGTTGATATATACCTGCTTTACATCATTCTCTAATTTTTAATTATGAGTGATGTATATCATTGACTAAGGGTTATGACTTCTCCAAATAGGGGGAGATTGTTGGGTACATTGGTCAAATGTACCTGATTTGAAGAAGCCTCACCTAACTCAATGATATGCATCATAATGTATTTGATGTTTGTTTGAGTTACTTGTGCAGGTTAGGTATACACTGGACTGAAGCTAAAAGTTTCTAAGTCCATGTGTCGACACCCAGAGGAAAAGTGTCGACACTTGAGAAAGCTTGTGTCGACACCCAGACAAGCAGTGTCGACACTTGGAGTCATTGTGTCGACACCTGGGATGAAGAGTCGACACCAGACAGAAAGTGTCGACACTTGGAGCTGTGTCGACACTCAGTGAAGAAGTATGCAGAAAAGCTGTGTCGACACTTAGCAGAAGTGTCGACACCTAGAAGAGCTGTGTCTACACCAGAAAGTGTCGACACTTGGAGCTGTGTCGACACTCAGCAAAAGTCTGCAGAGTCTAAGTAAAAGTGTCGACACTCAACACAATGTGTCGACACTATGCTGAAGAGTCAGTATTTGAAGTAAGTGTCGACACTCAACACAATGTGTCGACACTATGCTGAAGAGTCAGTATTTGAAGAAAGTGTCGACACTCAGCACAATGTGTCGACACACAACCAGAAGAGTCAACACTTGAAGAAAGTGTCGACACCCAGCACAATGTGTCGACACTTAGTTGAAGACTCTACACTTGAAGAAAGTGTCGACACAAGGAGCTGTGTCGACACTTAGCAAAGAACAGAAAAGTTACAAAATATTCTAAGTACAAGTGTCGACACTAAAAGAATGTGTCGACACTCAGCTGAAGAAACAAAAGTGAAGACTTGTGTCGACACCAAGAAGCAGTGTCGACACTTGACAGTTTCAACACATGAAGATGTGTCGACACAAAGAACATGTGTCGACACTTAGAAGAATACAGTTAAAGAATGAAGTACAAGTATTTGTGTCGACACTCAATTTCAGTGTCGACACATGCAAGAAGAATCTGTGTCGAGACATACAAGGAATTGTGTCGACACCTTGTAGACTTGTGTCGACACTTACACAACATGTGTCGACACTTGGTCTATAAGTGTCGACACTTAAGAACAGAAAGTCTCGACACTATCTGACAGTTAGAGAATTTCAAGAAGTGACTGGTTGACAAGACAGCTGCCGATCCAGCCAGTCTACATCAACTGTCAGAGAAATCAGAAGTCTGTTATGAACCGGACCAGCCGGTTACCATGAAGGAAGCCTATAAATAGGCATCCATAGTTTACAGAAACAGAAGTTGTGATTGAGAAACAAGAGTTACAGCTTGAGAGAATATTTAAAGTAGTTGATCAAATTAAATCAAGAAGTGATACACAGAGGATCAACACAAGAAGATCTGTCAGTCCAACTGCAGATCTAAGAAGTTGGAGAGAGAGAGCTCCAATCAAGAATTCAGTCTTTGGAACTAAGGCTGAGAAGAAGGATTCAGAAACATCTGGATCTCAAGAAGCAGAGGTCAAGGAACAACTGCAGAAGATTCAGACTAATTCAGTTCTAACTCAAGAAGCTTTGAAGGAAGCTAAGTCAGTTTGGATCTAACTGAGTTCTTCCAAGAACTCTTCAAGAAACTCTCAACTCCTCTCTTATTTTCTGAGTTGTAGAGTTAGCAATTGTATTTCTATTTTAACTTGTAGGATCCATTGGATCTGAGAGAATTGTAAGCCTATATTATAAAGGCTGAGGGTAGGGCTTGATTGCCTGAGTGTAGGAGTTGAAGAACTCTGAGTGTAGGCCTTAATTGGCTGAGTGTAGGCCTGGGTGGCTGAGTGTAGGCCTTAGTGGCTGAGTGTAAGGCTTTGGGCCTGAGGTATAGGAACCTAGTTGGGTTCTGAGATAGTGGAGAAGTTTGGCCGAATCTAGTACACTGCTAGATAGGCGAAGGGGGAAAGTGGATGTACCCAAAGATTGGGGAACCACTATAAATTAGTGTGTCTGCTGTGGTGTGCTGAGCTGTGCTGTGGATTGACTGTTTGATTTCTGTAATTACTGTTAGTTGTAATAATCTGTGAAATAACTGTTGTGCTGCCAACAAAATTGCAAAAAGGTTTAGGTCACCTATTCACCCCCCCCTCTAGGTGTTTAGGTACCATATCTTTCAGATCTCGAGTACAAAAGAAGAATACTCGAGTATAAAATAACCTTCTCGAGAAGTAAAAGGACTTCTCGAGAGCAAAACTGCATATCTCGAGAACAATAGGGTACTTCTCGAGAACAGACTAGTATTACTCGGGAACAATTCAAACATTACACGGGTTCAAAAGTAGACCTATTGAGAACTAGAAGTGTTACTCGAGAGCTGGATGAAGTTTTTTCGAGTACAAGGAAAGGCATTCTCGGGAATCAACACACTACTCGTGAACAAGCCGTAGCCTCTCGAGAAACAAAGGGCCAAAGCTCCCAAGTACACAACGATCTCTCTTGAGGACAAGGCTGCCCATCTCGAGTACTAAGCAGGGAAAAATTACAGAAATTCTAATTCTACTAACATCCGGGATAAAATGTGACTCTACGAATTTAGAGCGAGGACAAATCCCTAGAATACGATGTACCATTCTTGAGACAATACAACACGTGCTTACACAAGCAAAAATCACTACGAGGGTCCAAACACACGCCAAGACTCCAACATACTCAGACACAATAAAAACTGGACAAATCCAAAGCCTCAAAACCTCATCCTTTAAACCAAGGAAAACCCTCAACTCAATCAAAGCCCAAAATCTGGTCAGCCAGATGCAACGGGCGCAAAAATGCAAAAACGGTGCAACAACGTCAACAAAACATAAGAAGGGAGGTAATACCCCGACGTCATAAATATGACGACACCAAATCGAATAATAACATCGGAAAAAATCGGGGGCGTTAAATGTCACCGACAGACGGGTGAAGATGAGGATAGTTAGTCCAGCAACGATCAATAAGATGACCCATCTTACCACAATATGAGCAGACATGATGAGACATACCACGCCCACTAGTATGACCTCCACAACCACTAGAATTACCAGAGCGAGCCTGATGATCAAATGTGTCATGAGAGGGTGGAGAGGCAAGCAGAGGTTGCTGAATAAGAGTGGTAATAGTTGCAATATGGCCAGCAGTAGCATCAAAAGTGGGTGAATCAGCTTCGTAAAGAACTTTTTGTCATATCATGTCATAAGATTCTGAAAAGCGAAGAAGGTAACACACAACCAGAAGCTCTTGGAAGTGTTTGTGCTGCTCAGCTGGATCAACAGAGAATGGACAATGTTGAAGAATTTCAGCGCCAAGCGCTTGCACCTCTTGATAAGCAGCAAAAGGAGTCAAAGTTTGAGCGCTTTTTGAATGCAGCAAGATGATTCCAAGCGGCCTTAACAGTCTCATCATGTCGAATAACAGGTAGGCACTTATTAGAGAGATTATTGGCAAGCCATGTCCTAACCAAAGCATCAGTAACATCCCAGTCATCAAAGGTAGCAAATTCACGAGTTGTAGGATCATCAATGAGATGATGGCGTTTGCTTTGAGACCTCAGCAAGAACACAAATGAAACACTCCAATCTGGATAATTCGGGTAAACTAAGTTAGAAGCAGTTCCAAAATTGTCAGATAGAGTAGAAACGGACAATGTGGTTTGAAAAGAGGATGCAAATAAGGTGGAAGAAGAGTACTCGGTATCTGCTATGAAGTAGGCGGCTAGAAAAGGAAACTGCACTGTTAGAAGAAAAGAATCACGAGCGGACAGAAAAAGGAATCCGCAGAAACTGCTGAAACCACGAAAATCGGAGAAACTGCAGAAGGCGGGCAGTTAGAAAATGAAATTCACAAAGAACACAGATGAGCATAGCAGGTGGTTAGAAAATTGGAAACAACAAGGATCGGGTGAGCTCTAATACCATGTGAGAAAATCTAAATAACAAGCTTTGCATTCCACAAAAAAAATTACAAAAATATGACTCCCTATTTATATGGAGAAAAGAAAGAAGAAAAATACAACAGATGATCTGAGACTAAATTACAACAGGCGGATAGACAGTTAAAAATTTTCAGACCGCTACAAATGGGGCGGTTAGATAGACTGTCTGCTCCACAGTCCGCCCAATACCAGTGAATAGAGGCATAAGTCTGTTGAGCTTCTGGTACTCAGCTCCCTTGATCAACATGCCACAACAACAGCCTCTACCCGCAGCTTCAGGTCTGCCTCTAACTATAGCTTCAACTGCTCTTCAAACTGCGGTCTCTATCCACTGCGACTAGAATCTCCTGTCCGTTAAACCCACAATAGATTGAATAGACCCAGGCTGGCTAGATCTCTGACCATACCGCCAAAGGTAGTCTACAATAATCAATCCGCAGGACCGCTTGGATGTAATCTGTCAGATCACCAACCCCTCAGTCCGCCTGCTTCAAGCTACCCGACTGCCAAACACCAGGCCGCCTGATCTATCCACCAGATCGCCAAACACCAGACCGCCTAACCTATCCGCCAGACCGGCAAACACCAGGTCGCTTGATCAACCCGCCAGACCTCTAAGCACTAGTCCGCCCTGTTGGATCTAGTGGCCAACCTTAGGGGGGGGGGTGAATTAGGTTTAATGACGATCACTAGAAGTTTTGTTGGGTATTATATCCACATTAACCTAGATTTGATGAAGTCACCCTTGAACTAAGATGAATTAAGTTGTATTTGATGCTTTGTTTAAGTTATGTGTGTGCAGGACTGTATTGCAAAGTGTAGACCAATGTCAGTCTACAATGGGTCACCAAACACATGACCGTACAATGTAATCCCTCATTATGTGATCCATGGTGTTGAATCATGTGTAGCCTCTCTATTGGGATGCACTTCATATTCAAGCACTAGGACTAATTGGAGAAAGGCTTGTTGTTGAACTCACTAAAGAAGAAGAGAACTCTATTGAAAGAATTTTACTAAGTACTTTACTCGAGTAGATCCCTACATACTCGAGTGAAATTCTTAGTCTATACTTGAGTAAAACTATAAGTACTCGAGTAATGGAATTAGCTCTCGAGTAGCCAAATTATAGCTCTCGAGTAGCTAAGTCAACTACTCGAGTAGATCTCTTATCATTCTCGAGTTAACAGAATTCCTTCTCCAGAAAATTTTTGTAAGTAAATTACTCGAGTAGTCATGTAAGTACTCGAGTAGTTTAGTCTTTTATCTCGAGTTACAGAAGACTGGATTTCGTGTAATTCTTCCTCACTCGAGTAGTCAAATTCATGTACTTGAGTAGTCCATCCACTACTTGAGTAGTTCGGAGTTTATACTCGAGTAACAAGATTTTTGATGAATTGTAAATATACGTATTTTTGTGCACATTAATTTAGTCATTTTCATTTATTTTCGTCATTTTTACTTATTTTTGTTCAATAAAATACTCCTCTTCTTGTAAATTTACTACTAACTTGTTTTCTTTTATTTTGCAGAAAAATTTCAAAATCTGCCAAAATTGGGCAGTACACGCCCGTGTCAATTTGGTCACGCCCGTGACCGGGCCGTGACATTGCATTTCCCGTGAAATCAGATGATTTCTGAAGTAAAAAGCTTGACACGCCTGGCGACACGCCCGTGTCACCCGACACGGGGCGTGACAGCAGCCCGTGTCCCCTCCACTCGACAAATTCTGTTCAACGATCGTCGAACCCGCGTCACGCCCAGAGTCACGCCCGTGACCTAGGGCGTGACTCGATCTCAGCTCAACGATTTCAACTCGACACTTTCCGCTCGACATTCGTCGAGTGTCGACACCAACTGACACGCCCAGAGTCATGCCCGTGACCTGGGGCGTGACCTTTCCAGCTGGCCCGACAAGATGCTGCCGAAGACATTTGACGCAACCCGCACTGGTTCTACCTCCCCAACACGCCCAGAGTCACGCCCGTGACCTAGGGCGTGACTGCCTCGAACTCAACCCGAAGTCAACTTTCCTGTCCAATCGTCGGCCGCCTTCATGAATAGTACTGACACGCCCCCCTACACGCCCGTGACGGAGGGCGTGTACTTAGAATGTTTTGCCTATAAATTGCCCATTTCTGTAAGGTCCAAGGGTTCAGATTTTTGGGCCATTTTAGTGTGTTTTTGTGGGCTGCATCCGTGATTTCCTTGCTATGTAAGGAGATTTCTTCCCCCTTTTTCTTTCAATTTTGTTTTTGCTTTAGCTTTGTCTTTGTAATAGCTCTTAATAGTTTCCTTTAATCAATAAAAATGTTAGATTTTCTCTTCTTATTTGGCTTTGGAATGAACTCTTGTGCCCACTTTTCTTCTCATTTTATTCTTAGTTTTACCTTTGTTTTTCTCTTTATGAAAAGTGTGTGTGTGTGTGTGTATGAGTGTAACATGTTTGATAGTAATGTTTTTCATTTGTCTTCATGATAGGTTTTGTAGTAGATTTAATTTCCAAGCATGGTATGATATGGTTATCTCATCTTCAACATGTTCTTCCTTATTGTTTTTTTGTTTATTATTTCATACTTATGAATTTGTAAAAGAGATTTGAAAGTGAATTTTATTTTCTTTTCTTAGGTTTTTTGTAGGATTGTAAAATCTCTTTTTATTCTTTTCATTTTCTTTTTCACCTTTTTATCACTTTTATGAAATCATAAGAATGAAAATCTTGAAATTTTAATTTTTGAAAGGCTTTAGTTTTTGATTTGTTTTGAAAACCTTTTGTTCTCTAAAAATTTTAATTTCTTCTTTTTATTTGTTTTTGGCAAAACCTAAGCATGAAAAAGTAAAAGTTTTAATTTTTAGGTAACTTTTATTTTGCTTTTAATTTGTGTGTGTGAGTGTATGAGTTTAATGTTTTTTTGCTTTCTTCATTTATGAAGAGTGTGTGAGTGTAGGTGTTAAATTTTAATGCTTTCTTTTAATGCTTTATTCAAATTTTGTAGAGTGTGTGAGTGTAGGTGTTAGTTTTATTGCTTTCTTGAAATTCATATGGAGTGTGTGTGTTTGTGTGCATTTATTTCCGCCTACTCGTTAAGAGTTAAATGACGCATCGTTTTCATTTTCAGTCCTACTCTTTTGAGTAGGACTTGTAATTTTCTTTCTTTATTTTTCCGCCTACTCACTTGAGTTAAATGGACGGACTTTATTTCCCGCCTACTCGTTTGAGTAGGACATGTACCTGCATTTATTTTCGCCTACTCATTTGAGTTAAATGGCGTGTCTTTATCTCCCTGTAAATATTTGAGAAAGCCCTGTAATTGCATTTATTTTCTCCTACTCATTCGAGTAGGACTCGCTTTCATTTCAGTCCTACTCGTTTGAGTAGGACTTGCAATTTTCAGCTTTTATTTACCGCCCCCACTCGTTTGAGTGGGACATGCAATTTTAAATATGCAAATTTCTTTTATGTGTAACTTAGTTTCTGTTTAATTTATAATTTGGAGTGTGCGTGAGTTCTTATTTTAGCTAAGTTTTCAGTTTTCTAAATATTTGTTATTTTTCTTATGTCCCCTTCTTATAATCATTTAGCGTTTATTTCGAACTCGCGCCTCATTAGATTATAAATCGTCCCTATACCGATGTGTGGCTAATTGCTATTAGCCTCGGCATCGAAGAGCTTTGGGACATTTAAAATTATTTCTAATAATTGAAGCTCTTTATTTTCATTTTAATTTAAGGACTTAAGGTTTACCACGGGTTAACGACGCGTAGGACCACATATCGATGTGTGGGCCCTATTTCCGTAGTCCATATGCTAGCTAGCCGAGAGGCCGTGCATATGGACCGATCACCCCTGGGTAAATAGAGATGTGTGCATACCCTCGAAAGAGGACAAGCGTAATTCTACCGGATTGGGTTCCCCACCAAATAGCGGGGTTCTTAGCGTAAAGCGGGCGTTAAGAGGAATCCTTCGTCAGACTAACGTTCGGTCGAATAGTCTTAACGTTCAGGTGAGCGATATCCCTATAGCTAGGTGAGCTCACATTTGTGGAACCTCCACAGCTAAGTTGCCTTTTATTAATTTGAAAACTAAGTCCTATAATTATTAAAAATTATTTTAGTCTTAATCCGATTCGATGCCGAGCGTTAACCCTTCATCGAATATTTTCTAAAACGTGTTTTTCGCTCCTTTACTTTTTCCGTCTTTACTTTACTAAAAAAAATCCACCTTACTTTCAGTAAAATAATAGTCCTCCCGGAGGAGTAAGAATAGTCAACACGACCCCGAGAACAATACGACCTCGGTATTCCCCCGAATATCGAGTACTACTTGCGATAGGTGCACTTGCCTACCCGAGAAAGACCGCGACGATCGACTCACCGAACTAACCACAGTAAGAGTCTGTTCGCGGGCGCATCAAGTTTTTGGCGCCGTTGCCGGGGAGTCTCTTTTCGAGTTGCTATTTAGAATTCCGGAGTCTATTACTTTTACTTATTTTCTATAAAAAAAACTAAAAACTTTATTTTAAAAACAAAAAAAAAGTTTATTTTGTTTTATTTTTGTTTGGGTGTATGACCCGTGGACAACCCTCCGAGTCTGAAGATTTTGACTTCGACCCTGAGATCGAACGCTCTCTTGCGCGTATCCGATCTCAACGCCGAAGTCCTTCTTTAGATCCCGAGGAATCTATTGGAGAACCCACAGTTGTAGTTATGGCCGCGCCTAACCCTGCCCCGGCGGCCGAGCGTACTATGTCTTATTACGCCCGGCCTAACCTGGATGATACTAGGTCGAGTATTGTTCGCCCTGCGGTGGTGAATAATAATTTCGAAATAAAGTCGAGTGTCATTCAAATGGTCCAAAATGCCATGCAATTCGATGGAATGCCGGATGAGGACCCGAATGTCCACTTGTCCAATTTCTTGGAGATATGCGACATCTTCAAGATTAATGACATCACTGATGACGCCATTCGCTTGCGCTTATTTCCTTTTTCCCTTAAGTCCAAAGCCAAGGCGTGGTTGAATGCCCTCCCGCGAGGATGTATCACCACGTGGGCTGAGTTGACAGAACGGTTCCTAACGAAGTACTTTCCGCCCGTAAAAACTGCAAAGTTGCGGGCGGACATTTCTTCGTTTGTGCAAAACGATCCTGAGTCACTATACGAGACTTGGGAACGGTTTAAGGAATTCCTCCGCCGGTGCCCGCACCACGCGCTGCCAACGTGGTTGCAAGTTCAAATTTTTTATAATGGGCTGAATTTTCAGACGCGGCAAATGATTGACGCGGCTGCTGGGGGTACGCTTAACAACAAAACCCCCGAGGCCGCCCAGGCTTTATTCGAAGAGATGGCTATGAACGCCTATCAATGGAACATCCCGCGGGGACGCCCAAAGCCGGCGGCTGGTCTTTTTGAAGTGGATGCCACTGCTCTCTTGACCCTCAAGTTGAAAGGTTAACAAAGCAGGTGGCGGAGATGTCTGCTGCCTCCTCCACTCCGCCTTGTTTTATTCCCCCTAACGTCTGCGTGGCTGAAGAGTTCGTGGACTTCATGGAAAATTCGGGTCGTCCTCCCTTCAACCCCAAAAACAACCCTTATAGTAATAACTATAATCCGGGTTGGAGGAATCACCCCAACTTCTCGTAGAGCAACCCGAATAATGCTCAGTGTCCCCCTATTTCTTATGCGCCCGGATTTCTTCCTCCTCCTCTTCCGAAACCCTCCCCGATGGAGGAAAAGTTTTTGAAGTATATTGCGTCCAACGAGTCAAATATCCGGAACATCACCAGATCGCTAAAAACTCTCGAACAACAGGTTGGACAACTGGCGAGGATGATGTCCGAGCGCGCGCTCGGGGCACTGCCGGGAAACACGGAGCCCAATCCGCGGGAGAACGCCAACGCTATAACCCTCCGTAGCGGAAAGGAGGTGGTCTATCCAAAACGGACCGACCCTCAGGTACATATTTCACCTCCGACCCCTCTTCCCCTTTCTTCACTTACGCCGCCTTTACCAATTATAAAAGAAAAAATTATTTTAAACAAGGCCCTTCCATATCCGCATAAGTTAGATAACGAGCGTCAGGACGCGCAATATGAAAAATTTATTTTATTATTAAAACAAATTCACATTAATGTTCCTTTTTGCGAGCCTATCTCGCAAATGCCCAAATATGCGAAATTTTTAAAAGAACTACTTTCTAATAAACGCAAATTAGAGGATATTTCGCATGTATCTCTCAACGCTGTCTGCTCGGCGGCCCTTACTAATAAATTGCCCACAAAACAAAACGACCCGGGACGGTTTTCAATCCAGTGCCTTTTTGGCAATATATTAGTAAAGTACGCCTTAGCTGATTTAGGGGCTAACATTAATCTAATGCCATTCTCGCTCTTTTCGCGTTTAGGTTTGGGTACTCCTAGTCCTACGAATATGCGCATCCAATTAGCGGATCGCTCGGTTAAGTTCCCTATCGGGGTAGTGGAGGACGTCCTTGTCCGAGTAGACAAGTTTACCTTCCCGGTAGACTTCGTCATCTTAGACATCAAGGAGGATGCCGAGGTACCAATAATACTCGGTCGTCCTTTTCTCGCCACCTCCCGCGCACTAATAGATGTTAGTAATGGTAGTCTTCTCCTCCGAGTAGGCGATGACCAAGTCACTTTCTCTATTAATCCCTCGATGGACAATTTGTCATCGAGCGACGATTTCTGCTACTCTTTAGATACCTTTTTTGGAGATCGTTCTTCTCCCGTTTTCGAGTCCATATTTTTAAACGACGATATTTATGCGCTCGAAAATTTTAAATGTGATGAGGATACTTCTTTAGACTTGCCTTTCGAACCAATTGGTAAGAAAGACGTAGGAATTAAAACCTCCCTAGAAGAACCGCCCATCCTAGACCTCAAACCCTTACCCGCATCACTCAAATACGCATTTTTGGGAAAAGGCGACACGCTTCCCATTATCATTTCTTCGGACTTGAGTGATTCGGAGACTTCTGATTTATTGGAAGTTTTATTTAAACATCGCCACGCAATTGCGTGGCAAATCTCTGACTTAAAGGGGATTAGCCCCTCCTTTTGCACCCATAAGATTTTTCTTAACGATAATTGCCGCAAAACGATTCAGCCGCAGCGGCGTCTTAACCCAAACATGAAAGACGTCGTTAAAGCTGAAATTATTAAGTTATTAGATGCGGGGATTATCTACCCTATTTCGGACAGTGCATGGGTTAGTCCCGTGCATGTCGTGCCCAAGAAGGGCGGCCTTACCGTAGTGGCAAATGAGCATAACGAGCTCGTCCCAACTCGTACTATTACGGGTTGGCGAGTGTGCATCGATTATAGAAAACTTAATGATGCCACCCGCAAGGACCATTTCCCTCTGCCCTTTCTGGACCAGATTTTAGAGCGTTTATCCGGTCATCCGTATTATTGTTTTCTTGATGGTTTATCGGGGTTTTTCCAAATCCCCATTTCCCCCGATGATCAAGAGAAAACAACTTTTACTTGCCCGTTTGGCACCTTCGCATATCGAAGAATGCCATTTGGACTCTGCAATGCGCCGGCTACATTCCAAAGATGTATGCTAGCGATCTTTGGCGAGCTAGTAGAAGACATTATGGAAGTCTTTATGGATGACTTTTCTGTTTTCGGACGCTCTTTTCCCGATTGCCTTCACAATTTAGATCGTGTACTTCAACGGTGCGAGGACACAAGCCTTGTATTAAATTGGGAAAAATGCAACTTTATGGTTCGAGGAGGTTTGGTCCTCGGCCATATGATTTCGTCTAAGGGGATAGAGGTGGATAAGGCCAAGATAGAAATTATAGAAAAACTTCCGCATCCAACAAACGTAAAATCTATTAGGAGTTTCTTAGGCCATGCGTGCTTTTATCTACGCTTCATTCAAGACTTTTCAAAAATAACAAAGCCGCTTACTCACCTCTTGGAAAAGGAATCACGTTTCATCTTTAGTAGCGAATGCGAGTCCGCCTTTAATTTAATAAAACAAAAACTTATCACTTCACCAATATTAGTGGCCCCTAATTGGTCCCTTCCGTTCGAAATTATGTGCGACACTAGTGATATTGCCTTAGGTGCCGTTCTTGGCCAACGCGTAGAAAAACATTTTCATCCTATTTATTATGCTAGCAAGACGCTCACTTCCGCACAAGTAAATTACACGACAACGGAAAAGGAACTCTTAGCCGTCGTTTTCGCTTTTGATAAGTTTCGCTCGTATATAACGCTATCTAAAGTTATCGTTTTTACCGATCACTCCGCGCTTAAATATTTATTAGATAAAAATGATGCGAAGCCCCGCCTTCTTCGATGGATTCTCCTTCTACAAGAGTTTGATTTGGAGATCCGAGATAAGCGGGGAGCTGAAAATCTAGCGGCAGACCACCTCTCCCGTTTAGAAAATCCGGGTGCGGAAGCGCTCGTCGAATCTGAGATAAATGACAGATTCCCCGAGGAACGCCTTCTTGCCATTAATAAATCTTCGTCATCTTCGCCTTGGTTCGCAGACTTTGCAAATTTCTTAGTAGGCGCGGGTGCTTCCAAAAGAGTTTTCAAGTCATCAAAAGAAGAAATTCTTTTCTGACTTGAAAAATTTCTTTTGGGAGGACCCATTTCTTTTTCGTATCTGCGCGGACCAAGCGGTCCGAAGATGCGTTGCGGGTGTGGTGTGCTTGCAAATTCTTAAGCACTGCCACGAGGGTCCAGTCGGGGGGCATTATCAAGCCAACCGGACCGCTCGGAAGGCGCTAGAGGCGGGCTACTTTTGGCCCACTCTCTTCAAAGACGCGTATAATTTTGTGCGCGCATGCGATAGCTGTCAGCGGTCGGGTAACATCTCTCGTCGCGACGAGATGCCCCAAAACATGTTTTTAAAGTGCGAAGTCTTCGATTTGTGGGGCATAGATTTTGTTGGCCCCCTACCTCCATCTTTCAAAAATATGTATATTTTAGTGGCGGTCGACTACGTATCCAGGTGGGCGGAAGCGCAAGCTCTCCCCACCAACGATGCTCGAGTCGTCGTTACATTTCTTAAAAAACTATTTTCTCGCTTCGGCACGCCTCGCGCAATTGTTAGTGATAGGGGAACGCATTTCTGTAACGCTCTTATGGCTAAGACGTTAGTTAAATACGGAGTCACGCACAAGCTTGCCACCCCCTACCACCCGCAAACAAGTGGCCAAGTTGAGGTAGTAAATCGAGAGAGTAAGCGAATTTTAGAAAAAACCGTTTCACTAAATATGAAAGATTGGTCCGTTAAACTCGACGATGCGTTGTGGGCGTATCAGACGACATACAAAACCGCAATTGGTTGTACGCCGTTCCGGTTAGTCTACGACAAAGCGTGCCATTTACCCGTAGAACTCGAGCATCACGCTCTTTAAGCTTTAAAACTCTTAAACCTCGACTCCAACTTAGCCTCTCAGAATAGAAAACTGCAACTAAACGAGCTCGATGAATGGCGTGCGAACGCTTACGAGATCAATAAATTCTATAAGGAGCGCTCTAAGTTATATCACGATCGAAAAATTAAGTCCCAAAAATTATTTTCTCCAGGCGATCTTGTCCTTCTTTACAATTCACGTCTTAGGCTTTTTCCGGGTAAACTAAAATCTAGATGGTCCGGTCCCTTCCAAGTTGAAGAAGTTTTTCCATATGGAACCGTACTCGTCTCCCACCCGGACAAAGGTTCATTTAAGGTAAACGATCATCGGTTAAAGTCTTATATAGCAGGCGACCCAGTGATCGGTTTTAGCGAAACCATAACTTTCCTCCACATTATAAACCCGCCAAAATAGTCAAGCTACACGAGTATAAACAAAGCCCTCCTGGGAGACACCCCTCGCTTATCTTTTTCGCTCTTTCCTTATTATCTTTGCTGCTTTTTCTAATAAACGCAGGGTTTCTGATTGGACTTCCCCGAACGCGCATCAGGGATGTTTCTACCCCCCTCTCTTTACTTTTGTACATATCACATTTTATTTAATTTTTGTTCCGCATACTTACGTTACAACATTGGGGACAATGTTGGACTTAAGTATGGGGGTATTTTCGTGCTTTACTTTCTGCACTTCAATTTTTTGGCATTTCAAAAATACAAAAAAATACATATAACAACAAAACAAAAACAAAAAAAATAAATAAAAAAACATCTTAAAATGAAAAAAAAAAATTTAAATGAAAAATCCAAAAAAATCCAAAAAAATTTTATTTTCTTTTTCTTTCTTTTTTCCAAAAAACTCAAAAAAATTTTAAAAAACAACAAAAATTTTTTTATGAAGAATATTTTTAGTTTCACTTTGTAAATTGTTTTTATACATATTTTTTTTGTAAATACTCTTTTCTCTCTCCCCCTTCCTCATTCTTTTAAAAACCTCTCTTTTTCTCCCATGATTTTGTACATATAATAAAAATTCTCTTAAAAAATACAAAAAAAGATAATAGTTCAAAAAAAAAATTCCAAAAAAAAATTGAGAAAAACAAAAATACAAAAAAAGATAATAAATGAAAAACAAAAAAAATGATGATAAAAACTATAAAAATAATAAAAAAATGTTTTGAAACAAATAAATCAAATATTCCATCCTTAACTTTCCTGCAATCCAAAAATTCTGTTCTGAGTTTATTTATATGTGAATACTATTAATTCTCTGTTTGCTATTCGTTTGTTAATTATTGAGTGAAAAATTTAAATAACCGAGGTTAAGTTTTAAAGAATTCTTTATGCTTTGTTAAAAATAGCGAACTCGTTTTAGGCACTACTTCTAATTTTTCATTAATAGGAGCACGTGTATTTTGTTAGGAAATAACGACTATAGAATTCAATTATACTTACTTTTAGCTTTCTGAAAAAATTGGAACATACAAATTATTAAGGTTGCTCTCAAAAATTTTTAGGATTAAAAATCTAGTTTTCCTTTATCCTCTAACCTTATCATGACCTACTTGGCATGATAAAATTTTCTATCCTTAAAAGATCCTATGTCAATGGGAATAAGATTTCATTCCGTAAACATAGGCACCCAATAATTTAAAAAAATTATATATGGAGTAAGAAGATAAAATTCATTACTCCTACAAATATACATTGGGTTAATTTTATTCTTATGAAGTTGAAAAACAAAAATCATATTAGGAAAATAAGATTTCATTTTCCTAATAATCCAAAAGAAAAAAAAATGGAGGTTCGAGAAAAAATTACCTGACCTCAAATATCAAAACCCTCTTCATAAACCCACTACCCCCTTAGCCAATTACACGATTCTAGAATTAATTCAAAAATCTTTTTGAGAGCATAATTAGTAAATTGTATTATTTCCAGTAGCACTCGTATAAGCTAGAGTTCTTATAATTCCAAACTATTTTCGTTAATCTAACCATTACAAATGTTGTCTTCTATTTGATTGCATCAAGAAGTCTTTTGGCC
Organism: Platanthera guangdongensis; assembly: GCA_039583875.1. Classification (NCBI taxonomy): domain Eukaryota; kingdom Viridiplantae; phylum Streptophyta; class Magnoliopsida; order Asparagales; family Orchidaceae; genus Platanthera; species Platanthera guangdongensis. The sequence continues at coordinate 85,569,719 of CM077159.1, forward strand.
AAAACTTTTGCGCTATTTAAATCATCTACATAATTTTAGGACTTAACTCTTACACCCCGTATATTTATTTCGATCTCTCTTATAATTGATTAAGTGGTAGCTAAACTTAGAGTTTTTTTCTATTCCTTATAAATTCACCTCAAACTTTTGCTCTGGAATAACAAAAGCCTAAGTATGGGGGTATTTGATAAATTGTAAATATACGTATTTTTGTGCACATTAATTTAGTCGTTTTCATTTATTTTCGTCATTTTTACTTATTTTTGTTCAATAAAATACTCCTCTTCTAATAAATTTACTACTAACTTGTTTTCTTTTATTTTGCAGAAAAATTTCAAAATCTGCCAAAATTGGGCAGTACACGCCCGTGTCAATTTGGTCACGCCTGTGACCGGGTCGTGACATTGAATTTCCCGTGAAATCGGATGATTTCTGAAGTAAAAAGCTTGACACGCCTGGCGACACGCCCGTGTCACCCGACACGGGGCGTGACAGCAGCCCGTGTCCCCTCCACTCGGCGAATTCTGTTCAACGTTCGTCGAACCCGCGTCACGCCCAGAGTCACGCCCGTGACCTAGGGCGTGACTCGATCTCAGCTCAACAATGTCAACTCGACACTTTCCGCTCGACATTCGTCGAGTGTCGACACCAACTGACACGCCCAGAGTCACGCCCGTGACCTGGGGCGTGACCTTTCCAACTGGCCCGACAAGATGCTGCCGAAGACTTTTGATGCAACTCGCACTGGTTCTACCTCCCCGACACGCCCAGAGTCATGCCCGTGACCTGGGGCATGACTGCCTCGAACTCAGCCCGAAGTCAACTTTCCTGTCCAATCGTCGGCCGCCTTCATGAATAGTACTGACACGCCACCCCTACACGCCCGTGACAGAGGGTGTGTACTTAGAATTTTTTGCCTATAAATTGCCCATTTTTGTAAGGTACAAGGGTTCAGATTTTTGGGCCATTTTAGTGTGTTTTTGTGGGCTGCATCCGTGATTTCCTTGCTATGTAAGGAGATTTCATCCTCCTTTTTCTTTCAATTTTGTTTTTACTTTAGCTTTGTCTTTGTAATAGCTTGTAATAGTTTCCTTTAATCAATAAAAATGTTAGATTTTCTCTTCTTATTTGGCTTTGGAATGAACTCTTGTGCCCACTTTTCTTCTCATTTTATTCTTAGTTTTACCTTCGTTTTTCTGTTTATGAAAGTGTGTGTGTGTGTATGAGTGTAACATGTTTGATAGTAATGTTTTTCATTTGTCTTCATGATAGGTTTTGTAGTAGATTTAATTTTCAAGCATGGTATGATATGGTTATCTCATCTTCAACTTGTTCTTCCTTATTGTTTTTTTGTTTATTATTTCATACTTATGAATTTGTAAAAGAGATTTGAAAGTGAATTTTATTTTCTTTTCTTAGGTTTTTTGTAGGATTGTAAAATCTCTTTTTGTTCTTTTCATTTTCTTTTTCACTTTTTTATCACTTTTATGAAATCATAAGAATGAAAATCTTGAAATTTTAATTTTTGAAAGGCTTTAGTTTTTGATTTGTTTTGAAAACCTTTTGTTCTCTAAAAATTTTAATTTCTTCTTTTTATTTGTTTTTGGCAAAACCTAAGCATGAAAAAGTAAAAGTTTTAATTTTTAGGTAACTTTCATTTTGCTTTTAATTTGTGTGTGTGAGTGTATGAGTATAACTTTTTATTGCTTTCTTCATTTATGAAGAGTGTGTGAGTGTAGGTGTTAAATTTTAATGCTTTCTTTTAATGCTTTGTTCAAATTTTGTAGAGTGTGTGAGTGTAAGTGTTAGTTTTATTGCTTTCTTGAAATTCATATGGAGTGTGTGTGTTTGTGTGCATTTATTTCCGCCTACTCGTTAAGAGTTAAATGACGCATCGTTTTCATTTTCAGTCCTACTCTTTTGAGTAGGACTTGTAATTTTCTTTCTTTATTTTTCCGCCTACTCACTTGAGTTAAATGGACGGACTTTATTTCCCGCCTACTCGTTTGAGTAAGACTTGTACCTGCATTTATTTTCGCCTACTCGTTTGAGTTAAATGACATGTCTTTATCTCCCTGTAAATATTTGAGAAAGCCCTGTAATTGCATTTATTTTCTCCTACTCATTTGAGTAGGACTCGCTTTCATTTCAGTCCTTCTCGTTTGAGTAGGACTTGCAATTTTCAACTTTTATTTTCCACCCCCACTCGTTTGAGTGGGACATGCAATTTTAAATATGCAAATTTCTTTTATGTGTAACTTAGTTTCTATTTAATTTATAATTTGGAGTGTGCGTGAGTTCTTGTTTTAGCTAACTTTTCAGTTTTCTAAATGTATGTTATTTTTCTTATGTCCCCTTCTTATAATCATTTAGCATTTATTTCGAACTCGCGCCTCATTAGATTATAAAGCCGTCCCCATACCAATGTTTGGCTAATCGCTATTAGCCTCGACATCGAAGAGCTTTGGAACATTTAAAATGATTTCTAATAATTGAAGCTCTTTATTTTCATTTTAATTTAAGGACTTAAGGTTTACCACGGGTTAACGACGCGTAGGACCACATATCGATGTGTGGGCCCTATTTCCGTAGTCCATATGCTAGCTAGCCGAGAGGCCGTGCATATGGACCGATCACCCCTGGGTAAATAGAGTTGCGTGCATACCCTCGAAAGAGGACAAGCGTAATTCTACCGGATTGGGTTCCCCACCCAATAACGGGGTTCTTAGCGTAAAGCGGGCGTTAAGAGGAATCCTTCGTCGGACTAACGTTCGGTCGAATAGTCTTAACGTTCAGGTGAGCGATATCCCTATAGCTAGGTGAGCTCACATTTGTGGAACCTTCACGACCAAGTTGCCTTTTATTAATTTGAAAACTAAGTCCTATAATTATTAAAAATTATTTTAGTCTTAATCCGATTCGATGCCGAGCGTTAACCCTTCATCGAATATTTTCTAGAACGCTTTTTTCGCTCCTTTAATTTTTCCGTCTTTACTTTACTAAAAAAATCCACCTTAATTTCAGTAAAATAATAGTCCTCCCGGAGGAGTAAGAATAGTCAACACGACCCCGAGAACAATACGACCTCGGTATTCCCCCGAATATCGAGTACTACTTGCGATAGGTTCACTTGCCTACCCGAGAAAGCCCGCGGCGATCGACTCACCGAACCAACCACAGTAAGAGTCTGTTCGCGGGCGCATCAATTTTCTTCCCTCAGAATTTTTTCTAAGTCCATTACTCGAGTAGCTAATTCTATATACTCGAGTAGATTATATCATCTCGAATAATTCAGTTTCACTACTCGAGTAACCCAGAATCCTCTTCCAGAAAATATTCTAAGTCCCTGACTCGAGTAGTTTCTCTACCTCTCGAGTAGTCAATTCCTTTTCTATCGAGTAGTATTTCTTGTACTCGAGTAGTCAAACTCCACCTCTTGAGTAACTGTTTTAGCACTCGAGTAAGTCTCTTTGTACTCGAGTAGTTGCTCTTCATTTCTGGATTTTTTCTAAGTAATTTACTCGAGTAGTTCTCTTCTGTTTACTCGAGTAGTCTTATATAGTACTCGAGTAGATCAATCTTCACTCGAGTATATCAGTTTCCTTTTTCAGAAAATTCGTTAAGTCCATAATTGACAGAATTTTCAAATAACCTTGACGTGATAGGTCCATGTGTACGTCATTAAGAATAATTATGACCGTTATTGAAGATCTTATATAAAGTCTTGTCAAACCGACAAACCCTAAGAAGTTCTCGCTGTCAATTCTATTCTGAGTCTTTCTAAATCTTTTTTCCCTCTCTAAAAACGAAAGCCGCCGCCGCCGACCTTCATCACTCACATTCGTCTAGGGTTTTCGATTTCAGAGGATTCATATCAAGAAGATTCATAGATCGAGATCGTCACTCAGTTCTCCATCATCTGTCCGATCGTGTGAAGCCAAGAAAGTTTAGATCTAGCCTTTGTCGAGATTTTTCTTCAACCTCTCTGATAAAGCCGCAAAGATTAACGAAGAAGATCTAGGCCGACTGTTTGCAGATCTGATAAAATTTTACTGTTTGTATTTCTACATACTTTCAATTTCATTCTTGTAGGAGAAATCTCTCCGAGTGTAGGAGCCTTTGTCTCCGAGTTGTTGGAAGTTATATCTTCCGAGTGTAGATCCGTTTTATGGATCGAGATTGTAGCAACTTTATTTCGAGGCGTAGGATTGGTTTTCAATCTGAGATAGTGGAGTAGCCGAGTCTAGTGTATTGCTAGATCGGTGAGGGAAAGTGGATGTACCCAAGGTTAGGGAACCACTATAAATCTTTTGTCGTCTGTGATTGCTTGGTAGATGATCGTGTGCATAAATTTTAAATTTTTACTCCGCAAAAAGACGCACATCTCATCTATTCACCCCCCTCTAGGTGATTTTGGTAGACAACTGAACACTTTCAATTGGTATCAGAGCGAGGTTGATCATTAAAATATTAACACCTTGATCAGATCCTACTCTAGTTGTCTTTTGAGATCTACCAAACATGGACAAGGCTAAAGATTTTGCCAAATTTTCTCTGTGCACCAAGAATAACTTTCCCATGTGGAAAGAAAGAATCAAATTCTTTATGGAAGCTGTGGATCCAAGGATCTTCATGATATTTGAAGAAGGTCCTTACATTCCCATGACCATCTCCATAATAGATCCAACCAAGAAAGTTCCAAAGAAACTAATGGATCTAGACAAAGCCGAGATTGCACTTGTGTATTTAGACAAGAAGGCCAAGAACATAATAGCAAGTGCAGTCAATGACTCCATGCTGAAAAACGTGATCCACTGCCAGTCTACAAAAGAGATGTGGCAGTCCCTAGTCACTTTGATGGAAGGTACAGAAGAAGTCATAGATGATAAAAGATCCCTTCTGAATCAAAAGTATGAAGCCTTCCGAAAAGGAAACAAGGACACCATTGCTGACACCTTTAATAATTTCTTCAAGATAGTGAATGGCCTAAGGGTCTATGGCAGAGTCGTCATACACAGAGAATTAAATGATATGTTCTTGAGATCCCTAACTAAGGAATGAGATAACAAGGTCTGTGCCATCAGGGAATTTGGAAAGCTAGCCGAGACAGACCCGCAGAATCTCTTCGAGAAGCTTATGTCATATGAGCTTCAACTCAACACCAGAAAGGCTGAAAAAGAGAAGAGCAGGTCTGCATCCAGAGAGAAGTCTGTTGCTCTAAAGGTAGACACCTCAAGGAAGTCAAAGGCTGCCTCTCCTGCCCCAACACAGGAAGTGAGTGAAGAAGAAACTTCGGAGCCAAGTTCCTCAGGCTCTGAGCTATCTGAAGGAGAGTTCTTTTTACTCTCACGTTAGTTCAAAAAATTCTTGAACAAAAAGAAGAAGTGGAAAGACAAGGATGCCTCTTATATAAGATCACAACATGATGGTGATCGTCAAAGAAAAGGCTCAAGAAGCCACGACAGGCATACTCCTAAACAGAACAAACATATTTCTACTGACATCATTTGTTACTGTTGTAATAAGCCAGGTCATGTCATTGCTGACTGCCCCCATAAAAAGAAGGAGGGTGGAAGAAGAGCGGAAAATAAGTCCTCATATAATAAGAAGAGGACAGAGAAGATCCTGATAGCCAAGAAGGGCAAAACTCTTAGTGACTCTGACTCATATGAGTCGAGTGAAGAAGAAGAAGCCTACTTCTGACTTATGGCTCAGACAGATGATGAACAAGAGCCCCAGTTCACTGGGAAGGTAAACTCTCACACTCCTCTTTTAGAATCTGAAGCTTTTGAGCATGATCATGAGGACAACTCTTCTGATGATGAGTCTGAACTCATGGCCCAGTACAAGGAGTTCATCATGGCTTACGACAAATGCCATCGAGTCATGAAAACTCAGGTTAAAGAGATAAAGTTTCTAAAAGCTGAAGAGGGCATCTTGAGAGAGGAAATCACTAAGACTGACTCACTCAAAGAGAACTTCAATAATACTATTGAAGAATATAACAAAGCTCTCGAGCACCTTGACCTAAAAGAGAAAATCATCAAAGAGTTGGAAGAACAACTCGCTACTGAGAAGAAACTTGTTGAAAGTTTCTCGAAGCCTAAGACTGTTCTTCCATTCGTTGCTGAATTCTCGACTAAGGCCAAGGGTGCTGGACTAGGCCATGAAGAAGCTCCTAGTAAATCTTCTAGGAGAAATAAAGCTCAAACAAAGAATAAAGCCGCCAAGAAGGCCTTGGCCAAAGAGAAGGGGAAAGCCCCTCAAGATCAGACTTCGTTCAAGAAAGTCATATTTCCAACTAATGAGTTTGATCTTGACTCATCCTACGGTCACTTGACCAGACCTACCTATGTAGAGCCAAAGTCTCATTACCAAGGATGGACTCGCCCCAGAAACTTTGGTGAGAGTGTCTTTAAGGCACCTTATGAAGAAGTCATTCTTCAGAGCTATGGCCCTTTCAATCATGGTCATAACTTCACGAAGGCACCAAAGGTAAAGCCCATTGTGGAAAAGCCAGTGAAGGAAAAGAAATCATATGATTGCCATCATCATGAAGCTTCTTCCTCCAAGAATGCTGGTCCTGCGAGACTACAACTTCAAGAGGTCAAGCAGGAAAACATAAGGCAAAGATACAATAGGTTTGACTGTTGGTGCTGTGACAGAATTGGTCACTTTGACATCGATTGCTAGTTGAATCCCAGAAATGTTGCAACTTCTCAGGTTGGCAATATGAGAAGGACCACTCATAATGCTAATACTCGTAGGGGGAGTGTTCTAACACGAGACCAAGGACCAAAACGTGTTTGGGTTCCCAAGGCAAACTGACTATGATTGCAGGTATGTCCAAAGGCCACCAAAACGCCCATCTAGTACTTGGACAGTGGTTGCTCTTTGCACATGACCGGGACAAGAAGCCTCCTTCAGAACTATTCTCCAATCTTGAACGGGCCATAGGTCATATTTGGAGGTTCAGACTAAGGAATCACTAAAGGCTATGGTATGATCACTAACAGTAGTGTATCCTTCTCAGATGTAGCTTATGTTGAAGGATTGAAACATAATCTTATAAGCATAAGCCAACTCTACGATAAAGGATACATAGTTGAATTTCATGCTGACAAGTGCTTGATAAAATCCATTGACAATATGGAAACGATTCTATCCGACACTCGAAGCAGGAACATATTTTGTTTAAATTTCATATGTATAGATTCTTGTACACCAGTGTGTTTTTTAGCAAATGATAGTGCATCTCTTGGTGACCAATGACACAAGAGACTAACACATATTAATTCAAAACTATTAAAAAATTATTTTCACTGAATTTTGTATGTGATGCCCTAAATGTCAAGTACGTCAAAGATAGACCTTGTCATGCATGTGTAAAAGGCAAGCAAACAAGGGCTACCTTTAAAAGCGTTATTGACAAAGATTCTAATAGATGTCTCCATCTACTCCATATGGACTTGTTTGATAACCTGCAAATTAGAAGTTTGGGAGGTAAGGATTATATGTTAGTAATTGTTGATGATTACTCGCGCTTTATGTGGGTGTTCTTTTTGAAACACAAGTCAGATACCTGCGACATCTTTACCAATTTTGTCAGGCAAGTCCAGAATGAATACAACTGCTCCATAGTCAAAATCAGAAGTGACAATGGAACATAGTTCAAGTCTGGGGCCATGACAGAATTCTATGAAAGCTTGGGTATTCTTCATGAGTCTTCCTCTCCTCGTACTCCACAACAGAATAGAGTGGCTGAGAGAAGGAATAGAACACTCATAGAGGCCTGCAGGACCATGTTGGGTGATGCTTCGCTTCCGGAATACTTCTAGGATGAAGCCATCAACACTGCATGCCACGTGCAAAATCGAGCACTCATAAACAAAAACCATGATAAGACACCTTACGAACTTCTAAAGGGCAGGAAACCAACTATCTCATATTTTAGAATTTTTGGTTATAAGTGCTTTGTGCTTAACAATGACAAGTATCATACTACCAAGTTTAGCAAAAAGAGTTTTGATGGTATTTTTGTAGGATATCGTAGCTATAGTAAGGCATATATAATATTCAATAGAAAAACTCTGGTCGTAGAAGAATCAATACATGTTGTATTTGATGAGATGAGCTTGCTGCAAGATAACTCATCTAGTGTGCTCATTGAAGATGCAGGTACAAAGTTGAAAGAAATCAGCTTGGATGAACCGTCTGAAGATAAAGGTGAAAAGTTCATCAAGATCACCACTCCAACCCCTATTGGAGAGGATGATGATCAAGATGAAGAAGTTGTCCAAGTTGATGAAGTCACTCCGGTGATTGAAGACAATCCAGATGCAAGGACCTTAGAGCTCAGACATCTGAAGGATCACCCCATGGAACAGATCATAGGAGATCCCCGGGAAGGTGTCAAAACTCGTAGAGGTACAACTAACGGGTATTTATACTTAAGTTTTCTCTCACAGACTGAACCAAAGAAGTTTGAGGAAGCGAACTCAGACACATCTTGGATAATGACGATGGAGGAGGAACTAAATCTGTTCAAATGCTGCCAAGTACGAAAACTTGTTCTAAGACCCAAATGTAAGAACATCATTGGGACAAAATAGGTCTACAGGAATAGAATGGACGGGGATGGAACGATCGTAAAGAACAAGGCCAGACCCGTCGCCAAAGGATATTGTCAAGAAGAAGGAATCGACTTCGACCAGACGTACGCTCCAGTGGCAAGGCTGGAGGCCATTAGGTTATTCCTATCATATGCTGCACTCAAAGGCTTCACCGTCTACCAGATGGACGTGAAGTTTGCCTTCCTTAATGGTGACATAAAGGAAGAGATATATGTGGAACAACCTCCAGGTTTCGTTGATTCTAATTTTCCTGATTACGTTTACTTAATGCATAAAGCTTTATATGGTCTGAAACAAGCTCCTCGAGCTTGGTATGAGATGCTGTCTAGCTTTCTTCGTGAGAACAAGTTCACAAGGGGAAAAATAGATAAGACATTATTTCTTAGGGAAATAAAAGACAAGATTTTGCTATTACAAATCTATGTCGACGACATTATTTTTGGCTTTACTAACGACAACCTCTGCAATAAGTTTTCAAAACTTATGCAAGAGAAGTTCGAAATGAGCAGTATGGGCGAGCTGAAGTATTTCTTAGGGCTTCGGGTGAAACAATCTGAAGTTGAAATCTTCATCTCGCAAACTAAGTTCACCAAAGAGCTAATTAAGAAATTCGGAATGGAGAATGCAACCTCGATGAGGACTCCAATGGGCTCAACTATGTCTCTAGACAGGGATGAAAAAGGGAAACCTTTTGATAAAACCAAGTACAGAAGCATAATTGGATCCCTGTTTAACCTTACTTCCAGTAGACCTGACATAATGTTTTCAACATGTGTATGTGCTAGATTTCAGTTGAACTCCAAGGAATCTCACTATGCCGCTGCAAAGAGGATTTTGAGATACCTTAAAGGTACGCCAAATCTTGGCTTATGGTACCCAAGAAGTAATGATATCAAGCTAATAGGTTTTTCAGATGCAGATTTTGCAGGGAGAAGAGACGACAGGAAGAGCACTTCCGGGACTTGCCAATTTCTTGGAAGAAGGCTTATCTCCTAGAGTAGCAAGGAGAAGAACTGTGTTGCAATCTCAACAGCTGAGTCAGAGTATATCTCTGCAGGTAGTTGCTGTGCACAGTTGCTGTGGATAAAGAATCAATATGAAGATTATAATATGAAGTTTCAGAACATTCCATTATTTTGCGACTCTTCCAGTGCAATTGCAATAGCCAACAACCTAGTCTCGCACAGCCGGACAAAGCACATAGAGCTGAGGTATCACTTCATCCGGGAGCATGTGGAGCTTGAGGACATAGATCTACAATATGTCTCTACAGGCAAGAAAGTTGCAGACATTTTCACGAAGCCGCTGGATGAGACCAAGTTCTCGTTCTTTAAAACAGAACTTGGAATGCTCAACAAAGAAGATTATAGAAGATGGACTAACAAGAAGGCTCAGAGATCAAGAATCGGTCAAAAGTTAGAATTCTACAAATTTTTAACTTTTTGACTCGAGTAAGAAACAAACTACACGAGTAAGAAAATGACCTACTCGAGTAATCCACATGACCTACTCGAGTAATCCACTCGACCTACTCGAATACCCTATCAGCCACTCGAGTAGCAGTATCCCTTACTCGAGTAATAAATCATCACTCGAGTACTTCAGCACAACTACTCGAGTACTTCCAGCTGTCTCTACTCGAGTACCTCCATATCTACTCGAGTACCTCCATATCTCCACTCGAGTACTCTCAAGTCTCTCGAGTATCTGACATACATCTTTTTCTCCTTTATTCAAATTTTGTTATTCGCAACCCGAGGCTTATGCCGCCATTTCTAAGGTATGTTTACATTATTTATCTTTTACTTAGACATAAACCTAGGGTTATATAAATTGGAAATTCCAAAATCATTCTCTACACGAAATCATTTTCTCTCTCGAGTAAGCCGACAGTCGTTTCGCCTTCCACCAAGAAGTTGTAGAGCCGCGTCATCTTCCTCTCAGCCGCAGTTTTCCCAAGACTTTCTGGATCATGGCCTCCTCCTCAAAGATTGGCATCGGTTCCGAACTGGTTGTCACTGGTATCACAGACATTTCAGATGATTTCAGAAACCTACTGATACTTCTCGACACCACCGGCCTTACCTTCGTTCTCCAAGAACCATGTAAAATCCTGTTTCCCGACGTTGTAGAGTTCTTTAAAAATGTCAAGGTCAAGCACCATGGAGCAGTTCTCAAGTCGAAAGTCAGAGGAATTAAGATCAAACTTACCAAGATCTCTGTTTCATAACTTCTTTGACTGCCAATTGTGGATGAATAAGATCATCTTGGTCCTGATGACTCTGACAGGACATGTATGTTCTGTGGACTTTCTCCATAGGAACAATGCATCAAAAGGTCTGACATGAACCCTGAAGGAAAATTACTAGTGGATATTATAGGCAAAGTTCTCCTCTGTAAAATTAGATCCATAAGAGACATCTCTTTCTCTTTCTTTGATATCATGCAAGCCATAGTCTACAGGAAGAAATTTCAGTTTGGGATGATGATTTTGGACAAAATAAAAGACAGCATTAAGGCTCCAAGTTTCGCCAGGATAATTTCTCTCCTTCTCCATGAAATCAATCCAGAAATCTTCAGCTTCTCCAAAAGAACAGTCCTCCATCACATGAAGAAAATCTCTATCTCTTTAATTCAGAGATGGGATTTGAAGTTACAGAACCCAATCCAAGTTGCCAAAGCTCAAGAGCTTCCAGCTACAGAGGACAGGACCCCATCTCCCTTTCCACTTCAGGTTTCCAGCTCCTCTGGTGCAACTGTTGAGGGGAAGCCTCCTCCTTCAGTTCCAGCAAGGATACCTACACCTCCAAATGTTACTTCTCCTCCACCTCAGACTCCTATATAAATTCCTTCTGAAGTCCAACTTCAAGAAACCCTACTGTCAACTGAGGCTACAATCAGTGAGATGACTGATGTGCTAACTGCAGATGAACCCCTTTCCTCTCTTCCAAAAGTACCAACTGATGAAGTTGCCAAGCAACCCACTCTAGTACAATCTCCATCTCATACTCTGTCTCTCAATCAGTCTCCTTCTACACACCAAAAGCAGGATGACACCACCTTCATTTCTGATGAGCAAACTCCCGCTGCTGCTCCTTCCAGTGATCTGATGAATCAAGTTGTCCTTCTGCTTCAAGAACACAGAACCTACTTTGATTCTTCACTCAAAGTTATTACTGACAAAGTCACTACTCTAGAGACTGAAATGAGTAGGGGACTTGCAGAGATCCAGCACAATACTGATCAGCTCAGCCACCTTTTCCAAATTGGTGGAAAGGCTCTAGATCACACTCTTACTAGTGTTGGTCAAGTGATGGAGCAAGGTGTAACTCTTGCGAACAATCAGATAGAATTGGATAAGAGAGCTGAAGCTACAAAGATGAAGATCTGTGAAGAAGTTGAAACCTTCAAAGATGATGCAATAACTACATTGACTGGTGAAGTCAGAAAGGGGAGAGCCTAGTGAAGGAATACCTAGAAAAATCAGATGCACTCAAGCAAGAGCTCAGGGAAGCAAAAATGAAAGAGATCCATGATGATGTTTTAGGACAAATTCAGAGTGTCAAGTTCTATACCTATGACACAACTATTTGGATGCACAATCAGATTCTTCCAGAATTCCCAGTTGATCATAACATCATTCCTCACCATCTCAATCCCTTAGCTGCTGCTGATCCAGTTCAAGCTCCTCAACCTACCTTATCTCCTAGACCTGAAGGCCATGCAGGTCCTCCTCCAGAATCATATGCTCAAGTCTGGGAAGCTGACCCATCAGACATTTTCTTCCAAGCTCCTCCTGAGATCAACACTTCAAATAAGAAGAGAAAATATGGTGATGGTGCCTCTGCCAGCAGGTCAATCACAGTTCCTGATTTAGAAAAGAGAAAAGCTCCAGAGTTTGCAGAGATCTGGTCTCCTACTTCAAAATCTCTTATTTTAGATATTCTCAAACTTGTTATGGATTACAATGAGAGCAGGAATGAACATTACAGATCACAGGAATGAGAATTATATGAAAAGTTTATGACTAAGAGGAGACTGTATGACAGAGAATTTGGAAGGAACAACCCTGCTGCTCCTCCAAAGCCTCCAAAGTACTATCCCAAGCCATTCAGCTACCAGAGAAGACAACAAGAGAAGAAAGACAGACAACATCTCTAAGTCAAGCTAAAAGGATTATGAGAGTGTGGAAATGATTTTTGTAGAAATGATATTTTTTGACAATCATATTTATATAATTCTAAATTTAGATCATTTGCCTTTTTGATTATATTCTTATGCTTGATTACACTGCTTTATCTATTTGCATATATAGTTCTTTTTATGTCTCTATAATTCACCTTAGTGTAAAAGGTTCTGACTTCTACAAATAGGGGGAGATTGTTGGGTATTTTAGTAACGCCCCCGATTTTTTCTGCGATTATTTAATTCTCGTTTGGCCTTACGTTGACGCATTTCCGGCTTGTGCCGTTTGTTATAGCGTGGTCTTAGCTCTTTAGGCTCATCGTGTGGTTGTTGGTAGCCTGATTGGCAAGATTCCCTAGCAAGCTGGGTCGTTTTGGGTGACCCGGTGTGGCCTCTCGGGGGATGCTTGTGTTTTGGCTTCGGGTAATGATAACCCGAGTTTTGTTCGTCAAAAGTTGATTTCGACTTCGCCGTTGCGTTCGTAGCGTGAGTAATTAGCTACGGTGTGAAGTTCGTCGGATTCTGAGGTGGTTCGGTTTTCGCGTCGTTTTGATGTGTTAATAATAATGGATGCAAATAATTAACTAATAAAGCTTGAAATGAATCCAGTGGCTTTTAGGTGGCGGTTAAGGCTGATAAGACGTGTCTATGCATATATATATAGCCTTAAGACAAAAAATGAGACTATTCATTGTCTCCTTCCGTGAGAGAATAACTGCCGGACCACCCTTGCCTTCAGACACCAATTCCGGGAGATTTAGCGGTCGGAATTCGATTTCGAGAGTGGGCCTGGATTGCTCTCACTTAGATCTACATTCCTACTGTAAGTTTTCTAGTTTTCGCAATCATTTTAGAGGATTGAAATTCTCGGCTTGACCCTTCTTCCTCCCGAAATCTCCAGATTTCTCGGCTTAGTGCTTTGCAGATAGATCCGAGAGTGAGGGAAGGGGCCGACCAAGCTTCGCTGGGATTTGAGGCAAGTGGCGCTCCTACCCTTGCCAAGTTTTTCTTCTCTTTTTCATGGTCATATTTGCTGTAATCATTCATGTTTCCTGAGATTGTTTATTTTGCTCTGTTTTTCCGTCAAAATCATGTGGATCTTAAACCATAAATGCTCTTTTATGTTTCTTTTTGCATTTTCTCAAGTTCTGAAACTCCAAGTTTCCGGCCGGGTTGCTGTAGTCCTGTTTTTTTATCAAATTGTTCACTGTTAATCTCGGTTTGGGTAGCAATTAGCCTATCAGCCTTAGAACTAGTAGCAGTGGGTTTTCATACTTACATTGCGAGTAATAGGAGCGAATTAGGCTAAGAGGATTGGTCGGAAATGAAGGTGGTTGTACAGGATTGCGGTGTACTCAACGCAGCCAGTTCTGCGAAGATCGTCGACCTGAGTTCGACGAAGATCGTCGAACTGAGATCGAAGATCTCTGGTTGCTTGAGATCGATGAAGATCATCGACCTGAGTTCGACGAAGATCGTCGAACTGAGATCGACGATCGTCGGTTGCCTGAGTTCGGCGAGGATCGTCGAGCTGAGTTCGACGAGGATCGTCGAACAGAGTTCGACGATTTCCTGTGTCCGGTGTTCGACGAAAAATCGTCGAACGGAGTTCGACGATTTCCTGTGGCTTGCGTTCAACGCAAAAATCGTCGAACGGAGTTCGTCGATTTCCTGTGGTTCGCGTTCAACGCAAAAATCGTCGAACGGAGTTCGACGATTTCCTGTAGCCTGCGTTTAACGCAAAATCGTCGAACGGAGTTTGATGATTTCCCGTGTTCTGCGTTCGACGATTTTCCTGAGAGCTGAGCTCGATGATTTCCGGAGATCTGAGTTCGACGATTTTCCTGAGGTCGATGATTTTTTTCCTGTAAGATGAGATCGACGTTTTTGCCCTAGTCGATTCTTTTTTTTTATTTTCTTCCTTTCCTCCCGAGTTGAAAGATATGGTACCTAAACACCTAGAGGGGGGGGGGGGGGTGAATAGGTGACCTAATCCTTTTCTAACTTTGTTGGCAGCCAAACAGTTATATCACAGATGTCTACCTACTTTTGCACAGCAAACAGCAATAACAAAACATACACAGCTAATCCACAGCACAATCACAGCACAGCACACAGTGTTTTATAGTGGTTCCCCAAGATATGGGTACATCCACTTTCCCCCTTCGCCTATCTAGCAGTGTACTAGATTCAGCCAAACTTCTCCACTGTCTCAGAACCCAAATTGGTTCCTACCTCAGGCCCAAGGCCTTACAACTCAGCTTTATCCCAAAGCCTACACTCAGCCAATCAAGGCCTACACTCAGCCAACCAAGGCCTACACTCAGCCAACAAGGCCTACACTCAGAGATCTCAATCTCCTACACTCAGGCTCACAAGCCCTACCCTCAGCCTTTATAAATATAGGCTTACAAATCACTCAGATCCAATGGATCCTACAAGATAAAAATGTTTTACAAATAATAACTCTACAACTCAGAATTAAAGGAGGGGAGTTGAGAGATTCTTGATGAGTTCTTGGAAGAACTCAGCTGGATTCACCCTGACTTAGCTTTCTTCAAAGCTTCTTGAGTAGAACTGAATAAGACTGAATCCTCTGCAGTTGTTCCTTGACCTCTGCCACTTAAGATCCAGACTGAATCTGAATCCTTCTTCTCAGCCTAGTTCCAAAGGCTGATTTCTTGGATGGAGCCCTCTCTCTCCAACTTCTTAGATCTGCACTTGAATTGCTAGATCTTCTTGTGTTGATACTCTTTGTATTACTTCAATAATTACTTCAACAACTCTTAACCACTTTCAACAACAGTTTCTGTAAACTGTAGGTGCCTATTTATAGGCCTTCTTCATGGTAACCGGCTGGACCGGTCCATAACTGACTTCTGATATCTCTGACAGGTGCTGTAGACCGGCTGGAACGGCAGCTGTCAAATCATCCAGTCATTTCTTGAAATTCTCTAACTGTCTGAAAGTTTCGAGACTTTCTGTCTTTAAGTGTCGACACTTATAGACCAAGTGTCGACACATGCTTTGTAAGTGTCGACACAAGTCTACAAGGTGTCGACACATATCCTTGTATGTCTCGACACAGATTCTTCTTCATGTGTCGACACTGAAATTGAGTGTCGACACAAGTACTTGTTCTTCTAGCTTTTGCTGAATTCTTCTATGTGACGACACATCTCCTTTGTGTCGACACATCTTCTTTTGTTGAATCTGTCAAGTGTCGACACTGCTTCTTGGTATCGACACATAGTCTTCTATGTTGAATCTTGCTGAGTGTCGACACAGCTCCTTGTGTCGACACACCTTCTTGTTGTTGAGACTTCAGCTGAGTGTCGACACATTCCCATAGTGTCGACACTTGTACTTAGAATAATTTGTTGTTCTTTCTGTTCTTTGCTAAGTGTCGACACAGCTCCATGTGTCGACACTTTCTTCCAGTGTTGAGTCTTCAGCTGTGTGTTGACACATTGTTCTGGGTGTCGACACATACTTCAAATGCTGACTCTCCTGTTGAGTGTCGACACATTGTGCTGGGTGTCGACACTTACTTCAAGTGCTGACTCTTCTGCATAGTGTCGACACATTGTGTTGGGTGTCGACACTTTAACTTAGTCTCTGCAGACTTTTGCTAAGTGTCGACACAGCTCCAAGTGTCGACACTTTCTGGTGTAGACACAGCTTCACTGGGTGTCGACACAGCTCCTTGTGTCGACACATTCTGTCTGCACTTTACTTCACTGAGTGTCGACACAGCTCCAAGTGTCGACACTTTCTGTCTAGTGTCGACTCTGCATCCCAGGTGTCGACACAATGACTCCAAGTGTCGACACTGCTTGTCTGGGTGTCGACACAAGTCTTCTTAAGTGTCGACACTTTCCCTCTGGGTGTCGACACATGGACTTAGAAACTTTTCGCTTCAGTCCAGTACTTTCTTAACCTGCACAAGTAACTCAAACATACATCAAATACATTATGATGTATATCATTGAGTTGGGTGAGGCTTCTTCAAATCAGGTACATTTGACCAATGTACCCAACAATCTCCCCCTATTTGGAGAAGTCATAACCCTTAGTCAATGATATACACCATCCATAATTAAAATTACAAAATGATGTACAGCAGAATATATTCAGCAGAGTAAACATAAACATGTAGAAATTCACACATGTATACACATTCATCATTTCAGAACAATCAAGAAATAGACACATTTACAGAACAATCATGAAATATATTTATCATATATTGTTCTAACATTGTTCCTTATACATTTTCAATGGTTTACAAAAATGTTTTACATTCAAAAGATTACAACAATCTTCAAGTAATTTCTTAATCTATTTCTGGTCTGGTTCTTTGATAACTATGCCTTTGCCAGGTTGGACTTGAGCTTTGACAGTGGCTTCAGCAGTTTCAGCAACAGCAGGCTTCTTGCCTTTTAAGTCCTTCTTCTTCAGCTCTTCTGCTTTGATTTTCTGCCTTTCAAAATAGTGGTATGGCTTGGGGAAGTACTTGCTAGGCTCCACTGCAGTAGGAGGTAGCTTTCCCATCTTTGCCTTTCTTCTATATTGAACAATGGCCTCCTGTCTTATTTCATGTTTCCTCCATTTTGCTTCAGAGAACCACTTGTTCCTTTCATGAGCATTGTCCTTGGCAGCTTTCCAGGCAGTTAAAATTATATTCCTAGAGGTAGGTGAAAGATATGGTACCTAAATACCTAGAGGGGGGGGGGGGGGGTGAATAGGTGACCTAATCCTTTTCTTGCTTTTGTTTGGCAGTCAACAGTTTATAACACAGATTTCTGAATAAGTTATCACAGCACACAGCAATTCTCAACACAGTACAATCACAGCACAGAATACACAAGATTTTATAGTGGTTCCCCAATCTTTGGGTACATCCACTTTCCCCCTTCGCCTATCTAGCAGTGTACTAGATTCGGCCAAACTTCTCCACTAACTCAGAACCAAACTAGGTTCCTACCTCAGGCCCAAAGCCTTACACTCAGCCAAAAGGCCTACACTCAGCCACCCAGGCCTACACTCAGCCAATTAAAGGCCTACACTCAGAGTTCTTCAACTCCTACACTCAGGCACCAAGCCCTACCCTCAGCCTTTATAAAATAGGCTTACAATCACTCAGATCCAATGGATCTTACAAGTTTAAAATAGAAATTACAAATGCTAACTCTACAACTCAGAAAGGATGAGAGGAGTTGAGAGTTTCTTGAAGAGTTCTTGGAAGAACTCAGCTTGATCCAAACTGACTTAGCTTTCTTCAAAGCTTCTTGAGTAGAACTGAATTAGTCTGAATCTTCTGCAGTTGATCCTTGATCTCTGCTTCTTGAAATCCAGATGACTCTGAATTGTTCTTCTCAGCCTTAGTTCCAAAGACTGAATCCTTGGTTGGAGCTCTCTCTCTCCAACTACTTAGATCTGCAGTTGGACTGCCTGATCTTCTTGTGTTGATCCTCTATGTATCACTTCTTGATTTAATCTGATCAACTACTTCAGTTATTCTCACAACATGTAATGATAATGAACAACCTTCTCTTTATTTCTGTAAACTATGGGTGCCTATTTATAGGCTTCCTTCAAGGTAACCGGCTGATCCGGTTTATAACAGACTTTTGACTTCTCTGACAGTTGCTGTAGACCGGCTGGATTGGCAGCTGTCATGTCAACCAGTCACTTCTTGAAATTCTCTAACTGTCAGTTAGTGTCGAGACTTTCTGTTCTTAAGTGTCGACACTTATAGACCAAGTGTCGACACATGTTGTGTAAGTGTCGACACAAGTCTACAAGGTGTCGACACAATTCCTTGTATGTCTCGACACAGTTTCTTCTGCATGTGTCGACACTGAAATTAAGTGTCGACACAAGTACTTGTACTTCATCCTTTAACTGTATTCTTCTAAGTGTCGACACATCTCCTTTGTGTCGACACATGTTCATGTGTTGAAACTGTCAAGTGTCGACACTGATTCTTGGTGTCGACACAAGTCTTCATTCTTGATTCTTCAGCAGAGTGTCGACACATTCCCTTAGTGTCGACACTTATACTTAGAATATTTTACAAATTTTCTGTTCTTTGCTAAGTGTCGACACAGCTCCTTGTGTCGACACTTTCTTCAAGTGTAGAGTCTTCAACTAAGTGTCGACACATTGTGCTGAGTGTCGACACTTTCTTCAAGTGTTGACTCTTCTGATTGTGTGTCGACACATTGTGCTGAGTGTCGACACATTCTACAAATACTGAGTCTTTAGCTAAGTGTCGACACATTGTGTTGAGTGTCGACACTTACTTCCAGTGCTGAGTCTTCTGCATAGTGTCGACACACTGTGTTGAGTGTCGACACTTGTACTTAGAATCTGTAGACTTTTGCTGAGTGTCGACACTCACTTCAAGTGTCGACACTTTCTGGTGTAGTCACAGCTCTTCTGGGTGTCGACACTTCTGCTAAGTGTCGACACAGCTTTTCTGCATTCTTCTACACTGAGTGTCGACACAGCTCCAAGTGTCGACACTTTCTGACTGGTGTCGACTCTTCTTCCCAGGTGTCGACACAATGACTCCAAGTGTCGACACTGCATGTCTGGGTGTCGACACAAGCTTTCTCAAGTGTCGACACTTTGCCTCTGGGTGTCGACACATGGACTTAGAAATTTTCAGCTTCAGTCCAGTGTATATCTAACCTGCACAAGTAACTCAAACAAACATCAAATACATTCTGATGTATATCATTGAGTTAGGTGAGGCTTCTTCAAATCAGGTACATTTGACCAATGTACCCAACAATCTCCCCCTATTTGGAGAAGTCATAACCCTTAGTCAATGATATACACCACTCATAATTAACAATTACAAAATGATGTAAAACATATAAATGACAACAGGGTAAACTTGAACATGTAATAAAGCACACATGTATACTTATTAAAACATTGCAGAACAATTAAGAAACACACATATTTCAGAACATTCATACTATATTTAATATACTGTTCCAATAATGTTCCTTATACATTTTCAATGAAGTATTACAATGTTTTTCACTTAACAGATTACAACAAGCATCAAGTTAATTCCTAATCTAGTGCTGATCAGGTTCTTTAATAACAATGCCTTTTCCAGCTTTAACTTGAGCTTTCACAGCAGCAGCAGCAGCAGGCTCAGCTTCAGCAGTCTTCTTCCCTTTAGAGTCCTTCTTCTTCTGTTCCTCAGCCTTGATCTTTTGTCTTTCAAAATAATGATAGGGCTTAGGAAAGTACTTGCTAGGCTCCACAGCTGTTGGAGGTAGCTTTCCTAACTTAGCCTTCCTTCTAAATTGGACAATTGCTTCCTGCCTACTCTCATGCTTTCTCCATTCAGCCTCTGAGAACCACTTGTTCCTCTCATGGGCATTGTCCTTGGCAGCTTTCCAGGCTGTGAGAATTATGTTTCTAGAAGTAGGGCTCCATTGTTCAAAATCTGGCTTTTGCTCAGCAATTTCCCTAAACTTCTTCTTTGACAGCCTAGTTTCTTCTTCCTTGTCCAAAGCCTCTTGCATTGCAGCTGTGATAGGTTGAACAACCTTTTCCAGAATAATATTAGGCTTGCCAGCAGGTGGACTATACATTGTGCTAATATCTGCATGAATCATTTCAAAGTCTGGAGGGGGATAGATTACATCAGCCACTGCTTGTTGCTCACCTCCAAGATATGCATTTTGAATACCAGATTCAGCCACTTCATTGTCATCACACAGGGGAGGATATCCAAGTGTAGCCCTGATAGAATTGGAAATCCATTTTGCATGCTCAGAACTGGCCTTGACTAACACTCTCTCCCCCTTTATGACTTCTTGGGCCACATGATCTCTCACATCATCTTTCTGGAATCTAATTTGGCTATCCAAATACCTTATGCCCTCTTTAAAGAAAGGTCTAAGCTTTGTAAGCTGTTCTGATATGACCTTCTGTGAGTCTTTTATGGCAGTCTTGACAGCAGCAATCTCTGCTTGAAAGAGTTTATCAAAATCAGCTTTGGCAGCAGCAGAGGAAGTTGAAGGTTCATCTGTCTTATTCTTGAGTTCAGTGACTATTGCATTGTGAGATGCAGTCAGATTATCATTCATTCTCAACTGATTTTCCAGCACATAGCCTTGCTTGAGTGCTATATCATCCACTTTCTCTTTAATTGTTTCTTGATGTTTAGCCAGATATACCACAGCATTAGCACCCTTGGTAAAACAATCAGTCATTTCCCTTTTATTAAGGTTCATTTCAAACCTTATGGACTTGATTTCCTGGCCCAGATCAGATTGTAGTGCTTTGTGCCCTTCATCAACATAAGTTTCTAAGGCTTTCCTTTGTTCATCCATCTTGATTTGCATTGCAAGCAGTAGAGCACTATAATCAGTGGATGGAGCTTGTTGGACCAGTGAGTGTTGAGCAACTGTTTGAAGAGCCTTCTTGTAGCTCTGGCTTCTTCTTTTAAAAACAAAGAACTTCTTTTTCTTAGCTTGCTCAGCTTCCTCATCTTCAGATTCTGATGTACTGGTTATATCCACCCTGTCTTTAGGGCTGGATTGTTTTTCAGTTTGCACATCCTGTGCCTTCTCAGTATCTAGCCTTATAGGCTCTTCTTGTATATCCAAATTCTCCCCCTCAGCAGCAGCATCCTTTACTGCATCAGCAGCATTCTTTTCCATATCAAAATCTTCTTGATCCAAGTTCAAAAACAGATCTTCCATTGTATATTCTGCTGGAGACTGTGCAGGAGATGTACTTGGTTCTTCAACCACTGTATCAGGTATCACAACAGATGTGTCTGGAAGAACAACATCTGGTTCTTGGTTTGCTGGCTGATTGTGCTGATGGACATCAGACAATTCAGAATCTATTACAGAAAAATCTAATGTATTAAGGTCAGTAAGTACCTCTTGAATGAGGAGGGTGGCCTGTTCACTCTCCAGTGTAGATGGTTGTGCTACACCTGGAAGCTCCCCCTGAATGTCAGCTGCCTCCTGAGGAGCAGGTGTCTTCTCTGCAGCCTCATCTACTGGACTTTCAGGAGTGAAGACCACATGTTCTTCACTGCCTGAGCTGCTTGAGGACTCTTGAGGCACAGCAGCAGTCTTCCTCTTTTTCCTGGGAGGAGAGTCTCTCTTAGAAGCTTGTTTCTCAGGGGTGGTCAATTCCTTTGACACCAGCACCCTTTCCCATCTAGAGAATATCCTGGAGTCCATTCTCCTCATATGATTGATCTTAGATCCTGCAGCAGAGCTCATTACCTCTGGAATTGATCCAGCCAGGTAGAGACTTATTATCCTGCCCAGATTGGGCTTTTTCAGGCTTTCCTTTACTTTCTCATAAACCACCATTGACCAATCTGTCTTCAGAGTGAAGATGATTCTGGTCATGATATTAAACATAGAGGCTGACACCCTGTCATGCCCTCCTGGTTTGCTTAGAAGAACCTTGCCTACAACTTCAGACAGGAATTTGCCTTGATTGTTCATCCCCTTCCTGTTGAAGACTGATCCCACTTTCATCTTTGGATCCAGTCCACACCAAGTAAGAGCTTCCCTGGTCTTAGAAGCAGTTACTTCCTCTTCTTCTTGAATCTTAGGTAGCTGAAGTACCTTTCTTAAAGATTTGGGTGATAGTTTGACCTTGGTGCCATGCACCCTTGACTTAATCCTGAAGCCTGAGTCATCTATGGACGCACCAGAAAGGAATTCAATGACTTCCTTCTTCCAGATTTTCGTTGGTTCTGAAACCAAGAACTCCAATCCTGAATTGGCAATTAGGGTTATCACTGATTTGAATTCCTGATCACTGTCGTCGAAGGCGCCTCGCACGAGCTCATAGCCCTCGTTGACGTTCTCTTCCAGCTTGGGAGCCATTAGGGTTTGAAGATTTAGTCTTGAGATGAGAGAAATGTCGACACAAGAGTTTAGGTCTCGAAATTTTGAAAGCGTGTCGACAAACACAAACAGAACCCTATTTATACCTTTCTTGATTGAAGACGAACAGGCGGGATGAATTTCTAATGATGTGTCGACACTGTCAATAAGTGTCGACACTGACTTATAATGTCTCGACACACATGTGTCGACACAAATTTAGTCAACAGATTTTATGTGTCGACACTTGGTTAAGTGTCGACACCACTATACTCGACATGTGTCGAGACTTTACTTAGAAAAATTCTGAGTAAAACTTAAGTGTCGACACTTTATTGGATGTGTCGACACCTACTCGACATGTGTCGACACTAACATTCTGAAGTGTCGACACTAACTTCCTAGATGTGTCGACACCATTTTCCTGAAGTGTCGACACTTACTATCCTGTGTCGACATAGACTTGTCTATGTGTCGACACCTTTTTACTTAGCCAATTTTTGTTCTGTATACTTAGTCTAAGTTTATCATACCTAGTTCAATTTTGAACCTATTAAACTTAGCTTCTTCTAAGGGCTTAGTGAACATATCAGCTATCTGATTATCTGTTTTAACATATTCAAGTGCAATATCATTTCTTTCTACATGCTCCCTAAGAAAGTGATATTTAATCTCAATATGTTTAGTTCTACTATGTGATACAGGATTATTAGCTATGGAAATAGCACTAGTAGAATCACAATAAAGTGGAGTTCTACTTACCTGACATCCATAGTCTTCTAGCTGATGTTGAATCCACAGAAGTTGAGCACAGCAACTTCCTGCAGCTACATATTCTGACTCAGCTGTGGAGATGGCCACACTGGTTTGCTTCTTACTACTCCATGAAATGAGTCTTCCACCTAGGAATTGACAGGATCCAGTAGTGCTCTTTCTATCTTCTTTGCATCCTGCAAAGTCTGCATCTGAATAACCTGTTAGATCAAAATCTCCATTCCTAGGGTACCAGAGGCCTAGATAAGGTGTGCCCTTTAGATATCTCAAGATTCTCTTGACTGCAGTCAAGTGAGACTCTTTAGGGCAGGCTTGATACCTGGCACAAACACATGTAGCATACATAATGTCAGGTCTACTTGCAGTCAAGTAAAGTAGGGAGCCAACTATCCCTCTATACAAGGTTTCATCCACAGGTTTCCCTGCATCATCCTTGCTTAGAGACATACTTGACCCCATAGGAGTCTTCATGGTACTGGAGGAATCCATACCATATTTCCTTATGAGTTCTAGGGTGAACTTAGACTGACATATGGATAATCCACTTTCAGTCTGTTTAACTTGGAGACCCAAGAAAAACTTCAGCTCTCCCATACTACTCATTTCAAATTGACTCTGCATAAGCTTTGCAAACTTTTTGCAAAGGCTACTTTCAGTAGACCCAAATATAATGTCATCTACATATATTTGGACAAGTATTACTTTGCCTCTAGATTCCCTAAGGAATAGAGTCTTATCTATTTTCCCCCTTGTGAACTTGTTCTCAATGAGGAAACTAGATAGGGTTTCATACCAAGCTCTAGGAGCTTGCTTTAACCCATACAATGCTTTCCTAAGTCTATAGACATAATGTGGAAGAGTAGGATCAACAAAACCTGAAGGCTGCTCCACATATACTTCTTCTTTTAAATTACCATTAAGGAATGCTGACTTCACATCCATTTGGTATACTTTGAATCCTTGGTAGGTTGCATAGGCCAAGAACATCCTGATGGCTTCCAGTCTGGCTACTGGAGCAAAGGTTTGATCAAAATCAATACCTTCTTCTTGCCTATATCCTTTTGCAACCAATCTTGCCTTATTCTTAATGATGACTCCTTGTTCATCTAACTTGTTTCTGTAGATCCATTTTGTTCCTATCACATTGTGATCTTTAGGCTTAGGAACTAAGTCCCAAACCTTGCACCTCTTGAACTGGTTTAGCTCTTCCTGCATAGCTTCAGTCCACTGTGGATCTTGTATTGCTTCTTCAAATTTCTTTGGTTCTATTTGAGACAGAAAACTTGAATATACTGCAGCATTCTGATTTCTGCTCCTTGTCTGAACACCTTGTCTTGGATCTCCAATGATCAGCTCCACTGGATGATCTCTTAGATGTCTGTTGGCTGGAGGCATCCTTACTTCTGGTTGTACTTCTTCAGCATCTTCATTATGCTGAGTTCCTTGTACTTCTTCAGCTTCTGGTACATGTAGTTCTCCCCCTGGACATGAGCCATCTTCTTCTTCTTGCTGTCTTGCAGCAGGTACATCTTCCATGGTTAGCTTGTCCATCTTCTTAGAAAGACCTGAGGGGCTGCACACACTACTAGACAACTCATTGTTAATTAGTTGTGACTCATCAAAAACTACATGCACAGATTCCTCTACAACTTGTGTAGTCAAGTTGTAGACTCTATAAGACTTACTATTACTGCTGTACCCAACAAACACTCCCTCTTGGGATTTGGCAGCAAACTTAGTTAAGTAAGTCTTCCCATTGTTAAGTATGAAGCATTTACAACCAAAAATCCTGAAATAGGATAGATTTGGTTTCCTGCCTTTCACTACTTCATAAGGGGTCTTGTTTAACCTTTTAGTGATGGTAGCCCTATTTATCACATGGCATGCAGTGTTTACTGCTTCAGCCCAGAAATATTCTGGCAGTGATGAATCACTTAATAGAGTTCTACCAGCCTCTATCAAGGTTCTATTTTTTCCTTTCAGCAATGCCATTTTGCTGAGGTGTTCTAGGTGAAGAGAATTCTTGAAATACCCATAGTCTTCACATAATTTTGTCATGCTTTCAGATTGAAACTCTGTACCATGGTCACTTCTAATTTTGACCACTGTACAGTTCAATTCATTCTGAATTTGCCTAACAAAACTGTGGAAGACACTAGGTGTTTCAGATTTCTGCTTTAAGAAGAACACCCAGGAAAACCTTGAGTAGTCATCAACAACTACAAAGGTGTAGACCTTCCTACCTAAGCTGTGAACTGGCATTGGACCAAATAGATCCATATGCAAGAGGTATAAACACCTCACAGCATCCTTGTTGTCAATGCTTCTACAGGTGGATTTAGTCTGCTTGCCCTTTTGACAAGCTGAGCAAATGCCATCTTTGACACACTTAACTTGAGGACCATTCCTCACTAACTCTTTACTAAAGAGTTTGCCAATAGTCTTGTAATTAAGATGAGCAAGCCTCTTGTGCCACTTGACACATTGAGAGACTGTCTCATCAGCTACAAGACAAACTGGAGAACTATTGTTCTCAACCATAATGTCTAAACAATAGACATTTCTCTTCCTATAACCTGTCAAAATGATCTTTTGATCACTTGACCTCTTGATATGACAACCATTTTTAACAAATGAGATGTCATACCCTACATCACTTAATTGACTTATACTAATGAGGTTATGTTTCAAACCTTTAACATAAGCCACTTGAGTAATGGTAACAAGGTTAGAAGAAATGTTACCAAACCCTTTGATGATTCCTTTTTCAGAACCACCAAAGGTCACCTTTGGACCATTTTTGATTGGGATGTAGTCCTTCAGTAGTCCCCTAGTTCCAGTCATGTGTCTGGAACATCCACTGTCCAAGTACCATGTAGGGGTATGGCCACTTGGATTCTCCTGCAAAACAAATTAATGAACCTTAGAACCAAATGGTTTCTTGGGTCCTTGGTAACTGTTAGCTTGGAACTTAACAAGGCTACCTACAGGCTTTCCATCAGGTATCTTGTTACTACCTTTGGCACTAACATTGTGCCAACAGTCCAAAGCAAAGTGGCCAATTTTGCCACAGCACCAACATTCAAATTTGTTGTACCTTTGCTTAGGTACAGACTTGGCTGTCTTAGTGAATGTTGGGGCTTTGCCCTTGGACTTGGACTGATTCTGAACAGTCCTAGCTGGATTAACAAATCCCAGTCCAGTCTTTCCTTTATGATGAACAAAATCATCAATCAAGGGTAGCACTGATTTAGGTTTTGAATACCTAGCTGCTAGCTCTTTCTCCTTCTGAAGATTAATCTCCAGTTTCTTAATTTGATCATTCTTAAATGTAATAGTACCCATCTGAATCACAGTAATGTGTTTCAGCCTGGCCACTTCATTCAGTTTTTGATCATAATTCTTCTCATAATCTATTGCGGCTGCCTTGAGATCAGCAATTTCCTTGGCCAAATTTTTGGCTAGGGTCTTGCTTTTCTTATAGGCTTGCAATAGTACTTGATATTCATCTAGGAGTTGATGAATATCTCCCTCAGACTCAGATATATTCTCATCACTTGATGAAGAATAATCTGACTCTGAACTAGAACTGGAATCAGAACTTTGAGTTAAACCTTGTACCTGACTGGGTCCTGGCTGCTCCAGGTTTTTGGTATTTTCAGTCAAAGCCATCAGTCCTTGGCTTTGACAGTCTTCTTGCTCATAGATAGATTCCATGATCTGCATAAACTCTTCTTCTTCCTCAGCAAATAGCCCAATATAGGCTTCAGCATCTGTCTCAGTGTCTGAAGAAGACATATCTGAAAGAGTCTTCTCATTCTTTGCAACAAAGGACTTTTCCTTCTTTCCTTTGAAGTGAGTTTTCTTTTTGTCACTGGATTCCTTCCTTCTTTCAGGGCAGTCTGCAATAACATGGCCCTGTCTATTGCAGCAGTAACAAATTATCTTGGATCCAGTTGCCTTACTAGTCTTGGTCCTTTTCTTGTCCTTCTTTGAAGGCTTCTTTTCCTGATACTGACCCTCTTTCCCTTTGGAAGATGAAGGTCTAGACCTCCACTGTTTCTTCTTAAGGAACTTCTGAAAATGTCTGGTGAATGCAGCAAAGTCTTCATCACTTTCACTGCTTGTAGATTTTGTACTTTCTGACTCTTCAGATTCTGATTCAACTACCTCAGGAGGAGGAGTTGATGACTTGGTCTTGCTCTTTCTGGGTACATCTGACTTAAAGGCAACAGTCTTTTCTCTGTATTCAGTCCTTGTTGACTTTTCTTCTTCTTTTCTCACTGACAATTGCATCTCATAAGATAACAACTTGCCAAAAAGTGTGGGAGGAGGAATTTCTCCCAACTTTGCCATTTCTCTGATGGCACAGATCTTGGTGTCCCAGTCTTTGGTGAGGGACCTTAAGAATTTATCATTCAACTCATAGTTTGTGAACTCTCTTCCATATGACATGAGTTCATTTACAATTCTATAAAATTTCTTGTAGCATTCAGTGATGCTATCTCCTCTTCCTTGCCTAAAGCTCTCATATTCTTGATTAAGCAAGGACTTCCTATCTTGCCTTACTTCTTCAGAACCTTCCATATAGACAATGAGGGTGTCCCACATTTCTTTTGCAGTTTTACAGTGAATAAGGTTCTGGAAGGTGGCATCATCAATTGCACTAACTATTATATTCTGTGCTCTTTTGTCCATGGTTGCTAGGACAATCTCATCCTTGGTCATTTCAGAGAAATCCTTTGGAGTCCTCTGATTTGCATCCAATACTGAAATCTTCATGGGCACATATGGCCCTTCTTTGACTGTGATGTATATCCTAGGGTCAGAGGCTTCCATAAAAAGCCTAACCCTCTCTTTCCAGATCCCAAATATCTCTTTTCTGCATATAGGTAGTTTCATTGAACCCAACTCCTTATGATTCTCTGAAGAACCCATGTTCTTGATTTTCTTGAAACTGTTTCCTATTTCCTGACTTATACTGAATCTGCCAACTGGATCTCCTCAGACAGTTAGTCCTGATTTTGAGGAACCTCCCTCTGATACCACTTGAAAGATATGGTACCTAAATACCTAGAGGGGGGGGGGGGTGAATAGGTGACCTAATCCTTTTCTTACTTTTGTTTGGCAGTCAACAGTTTATAACACAGATTTCTGAATAAGTTATCACAGCACACAGCAATTCTCAACACAGTACAATCATAGCACAGAATACACAAGATTTTATAGTGGTTCCCCAATCTTTGGGTACATCCACTTTCCCCCTTCGCCTATCTAGCAGTGTACTAGATTCGGCCAAACTTCTCCACTAACTCAGAACCAAACTAGGTTCCTACCTCAGGCCCAAAGCCTTACACTCAGCCAAAAGGCCTACACTCAGCCACCCAGGCCTACACTCAGCCAATTAAAGGCCTACACTCAGAGTTCTTCAACTCCTACACTCAGGCACCAAGCCCTACCCTCAGCCTTTATAAAATAGGCTTACAATCACTCAGATCCAATGGATCTTACAAGTTTAAAATAGAAATTACAAATGCTAACTCTACAACTCAGAAAGGATGAGAGGAGTTGAGAGTTTCTTGAAGAGTTCTTGGAAGAACTCAGCTTGATCCAAACTGACTTAGCTTTCTTCAAAGCTTCTTGAGTAGAACTGAATTAGTCTGAATCTTCTGCAGTTGATCCTTGATCTCTGCTTCTTGAAATCCAGATGACTCTGAATTGTTCTTCTCAGCCTTAGTTCCAAAGACTGAATCCTTGGTTGGAGCTCTCTCTCTCCAACTACTTAGATCTGCAGTTGGACTGCCTGATCTTCTTGTGTTGATCCTCTATGTATCACTTCTTGATTTAATCTGATCAACTACTTCAGTTATTCTCACAACATGTAATGATAATGAACAACCTTCTCTTTATTTCTGTAAACTATGGGTGCCTATTTATAGGCTTCCTTCAAGGTAACCGGCTGATCCGGTTTATAACAGACTTTTGACTTCTCTGACAGTTGCTGTAGACCGGCTGGATTGGCAGCTGTCATGTCAACCAGTCACTTCTTGAAATTCTCTAACTGTCAGTTAGTGTCGAGACTTTCTGTTCTTAAGTGTCGACACTTATAGACCAAGTGTCGACACATGTTGTGTAAGTGTCGACACAAGTCTACAAGGTGTCGACACAATTCCTTGTATGTCTCGACACAGTTTCTTCTGCATGTGTCGACACTGAAATTGAGTGTCGACACAAGTACTTGTACTTCATCCTTTAACTGTATTCTTCTAAGTGTCGACACATCTCCTTTGTGTCGACACATCTTCATGTGTTGAAACTGTCAAGTGTCGACACTGATTCTTGGTGTCGACACAAGTCTTCATTCTTGATTCTTCAGCAGAGTGTCGACACATTCCCTTAGTGTCGACACTTATACTTAGAATATTTTACAAATTTTCTGTTCTTTGCTAAGTGTCGACACAGCTCCTTGTGTCGACACTTTCTTCAAGTGTAGAGTCTTCAACTAAGTGTCGACACATTGTGCTGAGTGTCGACACTTTCTTCAAGTGTTGACTCTTCTGATTGTGTGTCGACACATTGTGCTGAGTGTCGACACATTCTACAAATACTGAGTCTTTAGCTAAGTGTCGACACATTGTGTTGAGTGTCGACACTTACTTCCAGTGCTGAGTCTTCTGCATAGTGTCGACACACTGTGTTGAGTGTCGACACTTGTACTTAGAATCTGTAGACTTTTGCTGAGTGTCGACACTCACTTCAAGTGTCGACACTTTCTGGTGTAGTCACAGCTCTTCTGGGTGTCGACACTTCTGCTAAGTGTCGACACAGCTTTTCTGCATTCTTCTACACTGAGTGTCGACACAGCTCCAAGTGTCGACACTTTCTGACTGGTGTCGACTCTTCTTCCCAGGTGTCGACACAATGACTCCAAGTGTCGACACTGCATGTCTGGGTGTCGACACAAGCTTTCTCAAGTGTCGACACTTTGCCTCTGGGTGTCGACACATGGACTTAGAAATTTTCAGCTTCAGTCCAGTGTATATCTAACCTGCACAAGTAACTCAAACAAACATCAAATACATTCTGATGTATATCATTGAGTTAGGTGAGGCTTCTTCAAATCAGGTACATTTGACCAATGTACCCAACAGTAGGGCTCCACTATTCAAAATCTGGCCTTTGTTCTGCTTGTTCCCTAAACCTCTTCTTTGACAACCTTGCCTCTTCTTCTTTCTCTAATGCCTCTTGCATAGCTGCAGAAATAGGTTGAACAACCTTGTCAATGTGGACATTGTCCTTGCCCTCAAGTGGGCTATACATTGTGCTTACATCTGCTTGAACCATGTCAAAATCTGGAGGTGGATAAATCACTTAAGCTACCTCTGGTTGCTCACCTCCAAGATATGCAGTTTGAATCCCTGATTCAGCAACATTATCATCATCACAGAGTGGAGGATAGCCCAGTGTAGCTCTGATGGAGTTAGATATCCATTTGGCATGGTCAGAGCTAGCTTTGACTAATACTCTCTCCCCCTTTATGACTTCTCTGGCCATATGATCTCTGACATCATCCTTTTGAAATCTTATTTGACTGTCCAAATATCTGATTCCCTCTTTAAAGAATGGTTTTAGCTTTTGCAGTTGTTCAGAGATAGCTTTCTGAGAGGCTTGAATTACAGTCTTGACAGCAGTAATCTCAGCTTGAAATACTTTATCAAAGTCAGCCTTAACTGCAGCAGCAGATGTAGAAGGTTCAGCAGTCTTATTCCTCAATTCAGTGACTATAGCATTGTGTGAAGCAGTCAAGTTGTCATTCATCCTTAACTGATTTTCCAGTACATACCCTTACTTCAATGCTATATCATCTACTTGGGCTTTGATCTTCTCCTAGTGTGTTGCTAGATAGACCACTGCATTCCCACCCTTGTGGAAGCAGTCTGTCATCTCCTTCTTGTTGAGATTCATCTCAAACCTTATACACTTTATTTCCTGTGCAAGATCAAACTGTAGGGTCTTGTGCCCTTCATCCACATATGTCTCAATTGCCTTTCTTTGCTCATCCAATTTGATCTGTAGTGCAACCATTAAAGCACTATAATCAATAGTTGGAGCTTGCTGAACTATAGGCTGTGGGGCAATGGATTGCAAGGCTTTCTTATAACTCTGACTTCTCCTCTTGAAGACATAGAGTTTCTTCTTCTTAGCCTTTGCAGCCTCATCTTCTTCAGATTCTGAAGTGCTGGCTATTTCAACCCTTTCCTTAGGGCTTGGAGGTTTGTCAGCTTGCACATAGGGTGCTTTCTCACTTTCTGGCCTTAAAGGCTCTTCCAGAACTGTCAGTTGCTCCCCCTCAACAGCAGCACTCTTATCTTTAGCAGCAGCATCCTTGTCCATGTTAAAATCTTCTTGATCTAGATTTAGAAACAAATCTTCCATTGTATATTCAGGTGGAGACTGTGCAGGAGAAGTTCTTGGTTCTTCCACCACTTGAGAAGTATCATCTTGAACTACAGCAGATGTGTCTTCTAAAACAACATCTGAAACTTGAGTATTCAGCTGAGTTTGCTGAAGATCATCAGACAAATTAGCATCTTCTATAATATAGTCTAAAGTTTTTAGGTCAGTGAGTACCTCTTGTATGATGGTGGTGGCTTGCTCACTGTCCAGTGTAGATGGTTCCTCTACAACTGGTAGCTCCCCCTGGCTGTGATCCCTATGGATGGGGCTAGCTTGAGGCAGCTCCCCCTGGATCTCAGCTATATCTTGAGCAGCAGGGGTCTTCTCTGCAGCCACTTCCTCTTGATCATCAGGAGTGAAAACAACTTGTTCTTCACTCCCTGAACTGCTGGAGGACTCCTGTGCCACAGGAGCTGTCTTTCTCTTTTTCTTAGGAGGAATCTCCTTCTCAGTAACTGGCTTCTCTGGGGTTGCCACTTCCTTGGACAACACCCTGTCCCATCTGGAAAAGATCCTTTGATCCATTTTCCTCATATGGTTTATCTTGCTGCCTGCAGCAGTATTCATTACTTCTGGTATGGTACCAGCTAGGTAGAGACTAAGTATTCTGCCCAGGTTGGGCTTCTTCAGACTCTCCTTGATCTTGTCAAAAACTACTATTGACTAGTCTGTTTTCAGAGTGAATATGATTCTAGTCATAATTCCAAACATATAAGCAGACACTCTGTCATGCCCTCCAGTCTTGCTGAGTAAGACTTTTCCTACAATTTCAGACATGAACTTCCCTTGATTATTCATGCCTTTCCTGTTGAATACAGATCCTATCTTCATCTTAGGATCAAGACCACACCAGGTTAAAGTTTCCCTTGTCTTTGAAGCAGTAACCTCTTCTTCATCTTGAATTTTGGGTAGCTGGAGCACCTTCCTCAGATTCTTTGGTGAAACCTTGACCTTAGTCCCATGAACTCTGGATTTGATTCTGAATCCAGATTCATCGACTGCAGCTCCATTAAGGAATTCAAGAACTTCCTTTTTCCAAATCTTTGTTGGTTCTGAAACCAAGTATTCTAGTCCAGAATTGGCGACTAGGGTTACCACCGACTTGATTTCTTGATCAGCTTCATCGAACGCGCCGCGCACAAGCTCATAGCCTTCGTTAACGTTCTCCTCAAGCTTAGGTGCCATTAGGGTTTGTAGAATTTGTCTTTAGAAAAGAGAAGTGTCGACACAATAGTTTTGGTCTCGAAACTTTGAAAGCGTGTCGACAAACAAAGACTGAACCCTATTTATACCTGTCTAATTTTGAAGATGAACAGGCGGGACAGCTAGCTTAACATGTGTCGACACTGGCAACAAGTGTCGACACTGACTTATAATGTCTCGACACATATGTGTCGACACAAGTTTAGTCAACAGATTTTATGTGTCGACACTTGGTTATGTGTCGACACAACATAACTCGACACATTGTCGAGACTTTACTTAGAAAAATTCTGAGTAAAACTTAAGTGTCGACACCACATAGGATGTGTCGACACCTACTGGACATGTGTCGACACTAACATTCTGAAGTGTCGACACCAACATCCTAGATGTGTCGACAACTTTCTCCTGAAGTGTCGACACCACTATTCTGTGTCGACATAGACTTGTCTATGTGTCGACACCTTTTTACTTAGCCAATTTTCTATTCTGTAAACTTAGTCTAAGTTTATCATTCCTAGTTCAATTTTGAATCTATTGAACTTAGCTTCTTCTAGGGGCTTAGTAAACATGTCAACTATCTGATTATCAGTTTTAACATATTCAAGTGAAATATCTTCTCTTTCTACATGTTCTCTAAGAAAGTGATATTTAATCTCAATATGTTTTGTTCTACTATGAGATACAGAGTTATTAGCTATTGAAATAGCACTTGTAGAATCACAGTAAAGTGGAGTTCTACTTACCTGAAATCCATAGTCCTCTAGCTGATGTTGAATCCACAGAAGTTGAGCACAGCAACTTCCTGCAGCCATATACTCTGACTCAGCTGTGGAGATAGCCACACTGGTTTGCTTCTTGCTACTCCATGAAATTAGTCTCCCACCTAGGAATTGACAGGTTCCAGTAGTGCTCTTTCTATCCTCTTTGCATCCTGCAAAGTCTGCATCTGAATAACCTGTTAGATCAAAGTCTCCATTCCTAGGGTACCAGAGGCCTAGATAGAGAGTGCCCTTTAGATATCTCAATATTCTTTTGACTGCAGTCAAATGAGACTCTTTAGGGCAGGCTTGATACCATGCACAAACACATGTAGCATACATGATGTCTGGTCTACTAGCAGTCAAGTATAGTAGGCAGCCAACTATCCCTCTATACAAGGTTTCATCTACAGGTTTCCCTGCATCATCCTTACTTAGAGACATACTTGACCCCATAGGAGTCTTCATGGTGCTGGATGAATCCATACCATACTTCCTTATGAGTTCTAGGGTGAACTTGGACTGACATATGGATAAACCATTTTCAGTCTGTTTAACTTGGAGACCCAAGAAAAACTTCAGCTCTCCCATACTACTCATCTCAAACTGACCTTGTATAAGTTTTGCAAACTTTTTGCAAAGGCTGCTTTCAGTAGACCCAAATATAATGTCATCTACATATATTTGGACTAGTATAACTTTGCCTCTAGATTCCCTAAGGAATAAAGTCTTATCTATTTTCCCCCTTGAGAACTTGTTCTCAATGAGGAAACTAGATAGGGTTTCATACCAAGCCCTAGGGGCTTGCTTTAACCCATATAAAGCTTTCCTAAGTCTATAGACATAATGAGGTAGAGTTGGATCAACAAAACCTGAAGGCTGCTCCACATAGACTTCTTCTTTCAAATTACCATTTAGGAATGCTGACTTGACATCCATTTGGTATACCTTGAATCCTTGATAGGTTGCATAGGCCAAGAACATCCTTATGGCTTCCAGTCTGGCTATTGGAGCAAAGGTTTGATCAAAGTCAATACCTTCTTCTTGCCTATATCCTTTAGCAACCAGTCTAGCCTTATTCTTAATGATGACTCCTTGTTCATCCATCTTATTCCTGTAGATCCACTTAGTTCCTATTACATTGTGGTCTTTAGGTTTAGGAACCAGTTCCCAAACCTTGCACCTTTTGAACTGATTAAGCTCTTCTTGCATTGCTTCAGTCCATTGTGGATCCATTATTGCTTCTTCAAATCTTTTAGGTTTAACTTGAGACAAAAAGCTGGAATAGATTGCAACATTCATGTTTCTACTCCTGGTTTGTACTTCTTGTCTTGGATCTCCAATAATCAGCTCTACTGGATGATCTCTAAGATGCCTGTGGGCTGGAGGCATCCTCACTTCAGGTTGAACCACTTCAGCATCTGCATCATGCTGTATACCTTGGATTTCTTCAGCAATTGGCACATGTAGTTCTCCCCATGGACAGCAGCTACTCTCCTCTCCTTGCTGTCTTACAACAGGCACTTCTTCTATAGTAAGCTTGTCCATTTTCTTTGTCAAACCTGTGGGGCTGCATACATTGCTAGACAACTCATTATTAATAAGTTTAGTCTCATCAAAAACTACATGCACTGATTCTTCTACAACTTATGTAGTCAAGTTGTAGACTCTATAAGCCTTACTATTATTGCTGTACCCAATAAAAATTCCCTCTTGGGACTTGGCAGCAAACTTAGTTAAGTAAGACTTCCCATTGTTAAGTATGAAGCATTTGCAACCAAAGATCCTGAAGTAGGATAGGTTTAGTTTCCTGCCTTTCACAACTTCATAGGGGGTCTTGTTTAGCCCTTTAGTGATGGTAGCCCTATTTATAACATGGCATGCAGTGTTAACTGCTTCAGCCCAGAAATACTCTGGCAGTGATGTATCACTTAATAGGGTTCTACCAGCCTCTATCAAGGTTCTATTCTTCCTCTCAGCAATGCCATTTTGCTGAGGTGTTCGAGGTGAAGAGAATTCTTGAAATATCCCAAAGTCTTCACACAGTTTTGTCATGCTATCAGACTGAAACTCAGTACCATGGTCACTTCTAATTTTGACCACAGTACTATTTAGTTCATTCTGAATTTGCTTGACAAAGCTGTAGAAGACACTAGGTGTTTCAGATTTCTGTCTTAAGAAGAACACCCAGGAAAACCTTGAGTAGTCATCTACAACTACAAGGGTATAGACCTTCCTACCTAAGCTGTGAACTGGCATTGGACCAAAGAGATCCAAATGCAAGAGGTACAAACACCTCACAGCATCTTTGTTTTCTATGCTTTTAAAGGTGGATTTAGTCTGCTTGCCCTTTTGACAAGCTGAGCAAATACCATCTTTGACACACTTAACTTGAGGACCATTCCTCACTAACTCTTTACTAAAGAGTTTGCTAATTGTCTTGTAGTTAAGATGGGCTAGCCTCTTGTGCCATTTGACACAATGAGAGACTGTCTCATCAGCTACAAGACAAACTGGAGAACCATTGTTCTCAATCATAATGTCTAGACAGTAGACATTCCTCTTCCTATATCCTGTCAAAATGATCTCTTGATCACTTGACCTCTTGATATGACAACCATTTTTAACAAATGAGATGTCATACCCTACATCATTTAATTGACTTATACTTATTAGGTTGTGTTTCAACCCTTTAACATAAGCCACTTGAGTAATGGTAACTAAGTTTGAAGAAATGTTACCAAACCCTTTGATGATTCCTTTTTCAGAACCACCAAGGGTCACTTTAGGACCATTTTTGATTGGAATGTAGTCCTTCAGTAGTCCCCTAGTTCCAATCATATGTCTGGAACATCCACTGTCCAAGTACCATGTAGGGGTATGACCACTTGGACTCACCTGCAAAACAAATTAATGAACCTTAGAACCCAAAGTATTCTTGGGTCCTTGGTGATTGTTAGTTTGCAATTTGACAAACCTACCTACTGGCTTTCCAACAGGTAGTTTGGAACTCACTTTGGCACTCACATTGTGCCAACAGTCTACTGCAAAATGGCCAACTTTGCCACAGCACCAACATTCAAATTTATTGTACCTTTGCTTAGGTACAGCCTTGGCTGTCTTGACTACAGCAGGCTTGTTGAATGTTGGGGCTTTGCCATTGGACTTATACTTGGACTGCTCAGTCCCTGCAGGTCTAATAAAGCCCAGTCCAGCTTTACCCTTGTGATGAACAAATTCATCAATTATGGGTAACACTGACTTAGGTTTAGAAAACCTAGCAACCAAGTCCTTCTCCTTCTGAAGATCTTTCTCCAGACACTTAATTTGATCATTCTTAAAAGTGATAGTTCCCATCCGAATCACTGTTATGTGTTTCAGCCTGGCTATCTCATTCAGTTTTTGATGAAATTGCTTCTCAAAATCTGTTGCAGCAGCTTTAAGATCAGTAATTTCCTTTGCCTGACTTTTGGCAAGGGACTTGCTTTTCTTGTAAGCTTGCAACATCACTCTATATTCATCTATAAGTTGATGAATATCATCCTCAGACTCAGATACATTCTCATCACTTGATGAAGAAGAATCTGAATCTGAACTAGAATAAGAAACTGAATTTAAACTTGAACTTTGTACCTGACTGGGTCCTGGCTGCTCCAGGATTTTGGCACTTTCTGTCAAAGCCATTAGCCCTTGGCAATGACTGTCTTCTTGTTCATAAATTGACTCCAAGATCTGCATGAATTCTTCCTCTTCTTCTTCAGCAAACAGCCCTATGTAGGCTTCAGCCTCAGACTCAGTTTCTGAAGAAGAGATATCTGATAGAGTCTTCTCCTTCTTAGCAACAAAAGACTTTTCTTACTTCCCTTTGAAGTAAGTCTTTTTCCTGTCACCAGATTCCTTTCTCTTCTCTGGACAATCTGCAATAACATGGCCATGTCTATTGCAGCAATAACAAACAATCTTTGAACCAGTTGCCTTGCTTGATTTTGTCCTTTTCTTGTCATTCTTTGAAGACCTCTTTTTCTGATAAGAGTCTTCCTTTCCTTGTGATGTAGAAGGCCTTGACCTCCACTGTTTCTTTTTCAAAAACTTCTGAAAGTGTCTAGTGAAGGCAACAAAGTCTTCATCACTTTCACTGCTCTTAGACTTTGTGCTGACAGACTCATCAGACTCTGATTCAACTACCTCTGGAGGTGGAGTTAAAGACTTATTCCTGCACTTTCTGGGAACTTCTGTCTTGAAAGCAACAATTCTTTCTTTGTGCTCAGTCCTTGTTGATTTCTCCTCCTCTTTTCTTACTGTCAACTGCATCTCATATGACAATAACTTGCCAAACAGTGTAGGGGGAGGAATTTCCCCCAACTTAGCCATTTCTCTTATGGCACAGATCTTGGTGTCCCAATCTTTGGTTAGGGACCTTAGGAACTTGTCATTTAGTTCATAGTTACTGAACTCTCTTCCATAAGACATGAGTTCATTAACTATTCTGTAAAATTTCTTATAGCACTCAGTGATGCTATCACCCTTTCCTTGCCTAAAGCTTTCATACTCCTGATTTAGCAAGGACTTCCTATCTTGCCTAACTTCTTCAGAACCTTCCATATAGACAATGAGAGTATCCCACATCTCTTTTGCTGTTTTACAGTGAATTAAGTTCTGAAAAGTTGCATCATCAATGACACTCACTATTATGTTCTGTGCCCTCTTGTCCATGGTGGCCAGGACAATTTCATCCTTAGTCATCTCAGAGAAATCCTTTGGAGTTCTCTGGTTTGCATCTAGAACTGAAATCTTCATGGGCACATAAGGCCCTTCCTTTACTGTGATGTAGATTCTAGGGTCTGAGCCCTCCATAAACAGCCTTACCCTTTCTTTCCAGATCCTAAAGATCTCCTTTCTGCATATGGGTAATTTCATGGAACCCAATTCCTTGTGATTCTCATAGGAACCCATGTTTCTTGATTTTCTTGAATTTCTTGAATCCGTGTTTTGCCAACACTGAATCTGCCAAATAGGATCTCCTCAGAATGTTAGTCCTTGTTTTGAGGAACCTGGCTCTGATACCACTTGAAAGATATGGTACCTAAACACCTAGAGGGGGGGGGGGGGTGAATAGGTGACCTAATCCTTTTCTAACTTTGTTGGCAGCCAAACAGTTATATCACAGATGTCTACCTACTTTTGCACAGCAAACAGCAATAACAAAACATACACAGCTAATCCACAACACAATCACAGCACAACACACAGTGTTTTATAGTGGTTCCCCAAGATATGGGTACATCCACTTTCCCCCTTCGCCTATCTAGCAGTGTACTAGATTCAGCCAAACTTCTCCACTGTCTCAGAACCCAAATTGGTTCCTACCTCAGGCCCAAGGCCTTACAACTCAGCTTTATCCCAAAGCCTACACTCAGCCAATCAAGGCCTACACTCAGCCAACCAAGGCCTACACTCAGCCAACAAGGCCTACACTCAGAGATCTCAATCTCCTACACTCAGGCTCACAAGCCCTACCCTCAGCCTTTATAAATATAGGCTTACAAATCACTCAGATCCAATGGATCCTACAAGATAAAAATGTTTTACAAATAATAACTCTACAACTCAGAATTAAAGGAGGGGAGTTGAGAGATTCTTGATGAGTTCTTGGAAGAACTCAGCTGGATTCACCCTGACTTAGCTTTCTTCAAAGCTTCTTGAGTAGAACTGAATAATACTGAATCCTCTGCAGTTGTTCCTTGACCTCTGCCACTTAAGATCCAGACTGAATCTGAATCCTTCTTCTCAGCCTAGTTCCAAAGGATGATTTCTTGGATGGAGCCCTCTCTCTCCAACTTCTTAGATCTGCACTTGAACTGCTAGATCTTCTTGTGTTGATACTCTTTATATTACTTCAATAATTACTTCAACAACTCTTAACCACTTTCAACAACAGTTTCTGTAAACTGTAGGTGCCTATTTATAGGCCTTCTTCATGGTAACCGGCTGGACCGGTACATAACTGACTTCTGATATCTCTGACAGGTGCTGTAGACCGACTGGAACGGCAGCTGTCAAATCATCCAGTCATTTCTTGAAATTCTCTAACTGTCTGAAAGTGTCGAGACTTTCTGTCTTTAAGTGTCGACACTTATAGACCAAGTGTCGACCCATGCTTTGTAAGTGTCGACACAAGTCTACAAGGTGTCGACACATATCCTTGTATGTCTCGACACAGATTCTTCTTCATGTGTCGACACTGAAATTGAGTGTCGACACAAGTACTTGTTCTTCTAGCTTTTGCTGAATTCTTCTATGTGACGACACATCTCCTTTGTGTCGACACATCTTCTTGTGTTGAATCTGTCAAGTGTCGACACTGCTTCTTGGTGTCGACACATAGTCTTCTATGTTGAATCTTGCTGAGTGTCGACACAGCTCCTTGTGTCGACACACCTTCTTGTTGTTGAGACTTCAGCTGAGTGTCGACACATTCCCATAGTGTCGACACTTGTACTTAGAATAATTTGTTGTTCTTTCTGTTCTTTGCTAAGTGTCGACACAGCTCCATGTGTCGACACTTTCTTCCAGTGTTGAGTCTTCAGCTGTGTGTCGACACATTGTTCTGGGTGTCGACACATACTTCAAATGCTGACTCTTCTGTTGAGTGTCGACACATTGTGCTGGGTGTCGACACTTACTTCAAGTGCTGACTCTTCTGCATAGTGTCGACACATTATGTTGGGTGTCGACACTTTAACTTAGTCTCTGCAGACTTTTGCTGAGTGTCGACACAGCTCCAAGTGTCGACACTTTCTGGTGTAGACACAGCTTCACTGGGTGTCGACACAGCTCCTTGTGTCGACACATTCTGTCTGCACTTTACTTTACTGAGTGTCGACACAGCTCCAAGTGTCGACACTTTCTGTCTGGTGTCGACTCTGCATCCCAGGTGTCGACACAATGACTCCAAGTGTCGACACTGCTTGTCTGGGTGTCGACACAAGTCTTCTTAAGTGTCGACACTTTCCCTCTGGGTGTCGACACATGGACTTAGAAACTTTTTGCTTCAGTCCAGTACTTTCTTAACCTGCACAAGTAACTCAAACATACATCAAATACATTATGATGTATATCATTGAGTTGGGTGAGGCTTCTTCAAATCAGGTACATTTGACCAATGTACCCAACACGAGTTATTACCTCCTAGGTGGGGATGTCTTGTCGGCCATTTATTCCTTCTTTTTTTGAAGGCCGAATCATGGGTTATGGCAGGTAGTGGTATTTTGACGCTCTAAAGGAGTGAAATGTTTTGTGTGTGAGCCGTGGCGGCCACCTTTTAATCCCAGGTACAGGCTGGGTAAGTAGTGGCCTTGTGCTGATACAGTGTATTTTTAGATTGGACCTGTTTTGTTTGGGGGACTGTTTTGGTCACCAACTCAGGTCCATGTTGTTTTACTACTGCCATTACTCACAATTTAGGATTGTTAGATGTTTCTTCCTTTGTTGATTACAACATATTTTTTTGGCACATGTTTGCCTTGTAGACTCTGCAGGTTTTATGGCAGGGTTGTTGCTGTTTTCTTGCACTTGGTGCAAGTGCGTCTTGTTGTGGACAGTGTTTGTCTGTTACTGTCTTACTTTCTTCTGTTGCGTACCTATTTATATAACTCATCTATGCAGCTTATTTGTTTTACTTGCTGAGGTGTTCTTTCTTTGGATGCCTCAGGTTTAGAGCAGTATCCGGTTGAGCGGCTGGTTTTCCCCTTGGTGTCTGTTGCTGGGGATCCCTTGAGTTGTAGGGATCTTTCTCTTGGTTTTGTGAGGTAGTTTTTCTGCTTTTTCTTACAGACATACATGCTCGCCAGTGGGTTCGTGTCAGGTTGTTGATGCCCGCTGGTGGTTTATTACCTATGATACTAGATATGTTTATTTTGCTGCTACCTTTCTGGAGATAGTCTACTTGCTCTTGGGAAGATTTATGCTAGGTTGCTAGTTACTTTTAAACCTAAAAAACACTATTATAAGTATATCTCATGGTCAGCATGTTTTATAAAACTCATACACTACTTTCCAAGTAACGTAAAAAGATCGTTTTCCTACTTATAATATAAAATAAATCTAGAGTCTTACATAGTATAAGTGGACCTCGGGGGACTAGATGATCCATCGAGCCGAGGGATACGACCTTTAAAAATATAACCGATTTTTCTAATCATTAAACTTACGAATTTTCATAGTCTAGTTAGATGGTGTTCGCCTGAGCGTCGACAGTTATCCCCTGTTCGACGTGGCATCACAACGCGTGTTTTCTCGTACTCTGATACTTCTTAAATTCGGAGAAAATGTGGGTTGTGACAATTGTATCCACATTAACCCAGATTTGATGAAGTCACCCTTGAACTAAGATGAATTAAGTTGTATTTGATGCTTTGTTTAAGTTATGTGTGCGCATGACTGTATTGCAAAGTGTAGACCAATGTCAGTCTATAATGGGTCACCAAACACAAGACCATACAATGTAATCCCTCATTGTGTGATCCATAGTGTTGACTCATGTGTAGACCCTCTATTAGGATACACTTCAAATTCAAGCACCAGGACTAATTGGAGAAAGGCTTGTTGTTGAACTCACCAAAGAAGACGAGAACTCTGTTGAAAGAATTTTACTAAGTACTTTACTCGAGTATATCCCTACATACTCGAGTGAAATGCTTAGTCTATACTCGAGTAAAACTATAAGTACTCGAGTAAAGGAATTAGCTCTCGAGTAGCCAAATTATAGCTCTCGAGTAGCTAAGTCAACTACTCGAGTAGATCCCTTATCATTCTCGAGTTAACATAATTCCTTCTCCAGAAAATATTTCTAAGTAAATTACTCGAGTAGTCACATAAGTACTCGAGTAGTTTAGTCTTTTGTCTCGAGTTACAAAAGACTGGATTTCGTGTAATTCTTCCTCACTCGAGTATTCAAATTCATGTACTCGAGTAGTCCATCTACTACTCGAGAAGTCCAGAGTTTATACTCGAGTAACAAGATTTTCTTCCCTCAAATTTTTTTCTAAGTCCATTACTCGAGTAGCTAATTCTATATACTCGAGTAGATTATATCCTCTCAAGTAGTTCAGTTTCACTACTCGAGTAACCCAGAATCCTCTTTCAGAAAATATTCTAAGTCCCTGACTCGAGTAGTTTCTCTACCTCTCGAGTAGTCAATTCCTTTTCTCTCGAGTAGTATTTCTTGTACTCGAGTAGTCAAACTCCACCTCTCGAGTAATTATTTTAGCACTCGAGCAAGTCTCTTTGTACTGGAGTAGGTCCTCTTCATTTCTGGATTTTCTCTAAGTAATTTAATCGAGTAGTTCTCTTCTGTTTACTCGAGTAGTCTTATATAGTATTCGAGTAGATCAATCTTCACTCGAGTATATCAGTTTCCTTTTTCAGAAAATTCGTTAAGTCCAGAATTGACAGAATTTTCAAATAACCTTGACGTGATTGGTCCACGTGTACATCATTAAGAATAATTATGACCGTTATTGAAGATCTTATATAAAGTATTGTCAAACCGACAAACCCTAAGTAGTTCTCGCCGTCAATTCTATTCTAAGTCATTCTGAATCTTTTTCTCTCTCTAAAAATGAAAGCCGCCGCTGCTAACCTTCATCGCTCACATCCGGCAAGGGTTTTCGATTTCAGAGGATTCAGATCAAGAAGATTCACAGATCGAGATCGTCGCTCAGTTCTCCATCATCTGTCCGATCATGTGAAGCCAATAAAGTTCA
This sequence comes from Platanthera guangdongensis, assembly GCA_039583875.1. Lineage (NCBI taxonomy): Eukaryota > Viridiplantae > Streptophyta > Magnoliopsida > Asparagales > Orchidaceae > Platanthera > Platanthera guangdongensis. Next base: position 85,613,389 of record CM077159.1, read on the forward strand.
GATCTAGCCTTTGCCGAGATTTTTCTTCAACCTCTCTGATAAAGCCGCAAAGATTAACGAAGAAGATCCAGGCCGACTGTTTGCAGATCTGATAAAGTTTTACTGTTTGTATTTCTACATACTTTCAATTTCATTCTTGTAGGAGAATTCTCTCCGAGTGTAGGATCCTTTGTCTCCGAGTTGTAGGAAGTTGTATCTTCTGAGTGTAGATCCGTTTTGTGGATCGAGATTGTAGGAACTTTGTTCTGAGGAGTAGGATTGTTTTCAATACGAGATAGTGGAGTAGCTGAGTCTAGTGTATTGCTAGATCGGTGAGGGAAAGTGGATGTACCCAAGGTTGGGGAACCACTATAATTTTTTTGTCGTCTGTGATTGGTTGGTAGATAATCGTGTGCATAGATTTTAAAATTTTATTCTGCAAAAAGATGCACATCTCACCTATTCACCCTGTAACACACCGAAACTCAAAAGAGCGATGAGAGGCGTTCTGGACCAAATTTGGAATTTGGCAGGGGGCACACGGCCTGGGACACAGACATGTTGTGTTTGGGTCGATGATTTGGCCGAGAGGTCGATGAATTCTGGAGTGACGATCGTCGAGCAGCGAACACGGCCTGAGACACGGGCGTGTCTCAGGGCGTGTCGAGCTCGTGTCGATGATCTTCCAGGGAAGTCGACATTTCCGCTCGACGAAATGTCGAGACACGGAACACGGCCTAGGACACAGGCGTGTCCAAGGCCGTGTTGGGTGGTCGATGATCTGCGCTTGACGAAGTGTCGAGACAGTGAACACTGCCTGGAGCCCAAGCATGTTCGGGTATGACACGGGCGCGTCAAATAGGACACGGGCGTGTCCAAGACCCGCATGAGTCTCGGGTTGGTGTTGGTCCTGTGTTGATGGAGGAACACGCCCGGGAACACGGGCGTGTACTGGCTGACACGGGCGTGTCAGGTCGAACACGGGCGTGTAGGGTGCCCGTGTGTTTTTCGAGACACGTCGATTTCGACGGCGAATGGGGGACACGGCCCTGGACACGGGCTTGTCGTAGGCCGTGTTCGGGCCAGATTTTGCATTTCAGGCCCGAATTGTGGCCGTTCATTTCTTTAATTTGGGATCCGACGGCTGGGGCTGCTAGTGCTTGGATATACCCGGGATTGGGCCTTTGAAACCCTCATTTCACTTGAGTGGTTCTCTTTCTAAGTCTAGAGAGAGGGGAGAGCAAAGGAGGAAGAAGAAGCCTAGATCCGGTCACCGGCGGAGCTTTTGAGCTCCAAATCGCGAGCCGACTTCGGATCTACGGAGGCAAGGAGATTGCGGTGCTTTTCATCCGCATACATTTCCATGGCGCCAAGGAAGAACGCTAGGGTAACGATTCTCTATTTGAGCATGTGAAGCTCTACTTCTTTTGCATAGGGAAGCCCGCTCTCGCGAGTTTGCGGTGAGTTTGAGGTGTTCCTTCGGGTAGACATGAATAGTCCCTGTTATGTATATGTAGAGTCCGTAATCGAGAACAGATATAAGCATGTTGTGTGAAGCCTACCCGGACAAGTTGGTCTGGATCGGTGATGTTGCATTGCATAAATGGCCGGAGAAGACTCCGTGTGAATGTTTGTTTTTCGGGTTTTCTACGCGGTAGATTGCAACAGGGAGCCTTGGAGATTAACTCCAAGGTGCACCCGGAAAACTGGGCGGATGCGTGATTTTGCTAACATGGTGGCCTGGGAGCCAACTTAAACATAACCGGGTTATGTGAACTATGTGACGGAAATGAGACTTGGAGAAGTTTGACCCGCGCATATGGCTTAAATTGTCGTTACGATGTGAGCATGGTTTAGGCGGAACCGTACCCGTTCTATGTAGTTCGGTGTGAGCCATTGGCATAGATGAGGGTCTTCAGCGATCTATGGCTTAAATTGACGCGACCCATGCCGGGAAGACAAAATGCTCATAGTTTGGCCGTCAAAGTGGCGGTGGTGAAACCGGGGTGTCTATGGTTTAAATTGACGTGACATTGACCGGTTCATCAAGAATGTGCCCTAAGTGCACGGGGTGTGTGGTCGTGCATGCCCACGCCTGTGATGTAGTGTAATTTTTATACTGCTTGGTTCTGCTAATAAAGTGCAGGGAAGGAGCATCGCCGCCCTGAGTTGGGGGCGGAATCGTTATAATGTGGTCAGCATTGCTGACCGTTGCTTTGGTTTGCCACCGTTGCGGTGGATTGTGCTTGCATGTGCTGCGGAGCCGAGCGGTAAATAGCGGGCTAAAGCCCAAGTTGCAGTGCCGGCCCTCGAAGGCCTAATGCTTAGTGTTTTCTTTTACTCATGTATGGCCGGCCTGCGTGCCGAGGTTTGGAAAACATTTCTATTTGAGTAAACAAATGTAAGGCCTTAAGGCCATTGTACTTGTGTATTTGTACGTTCATTCCATGGCTTGTTAGTGGACATTCATGCCAGTGTTGGGTTCTTTATTAATGTAACCATTAAAATTGCTTCCGCTAGAATGCTCTGTGCAGGACGTTGATATTAGTTGGATGGTTTCCATTGAGTAACCACCCGGTCTGTTTATGGTATATGTCATAGGACCCCGGTCGGACCTACTGCAATATGCTATGTGACGGATAGGGGGTGCTACAATTTGGTATCAGACTACTGGTTTCGGTCAGGATTAAATGAATTCGTGGACGAATTCTTTTTAAGGGATGGTGAGCATATGTATGTATGTCATCATTATAACATCAAAAGAACCCATGAATGTCAACTTAGGAATGAAAATACACGCGTTTGAGGAACCTGCGTGTTCCTATAATTACTTTTTGCAATTTCGTATGGTTGCTTAACAGTGTTTTGTATAACGATAGGTGACCAGAAGCGGTGCTGGGCCGTCAGAACATCCGGTTTCTGAGGATTATAGTGTCTCTGGTGATGTGCCTGCAACCCTTCCCTCCGCTGAAACCATAAGAATGGTGGTGGAAGCAGTGTTCGCTGCAATTGGTGCACAAAATGAAAGACGTCTGTAGTCCCCTATTTTTTGAGGTAATTCCAATGCCGGGTGGTGTGATGGAGCAAATGACATTTATAGGACCGTTGGGTCAGCAGTTGAACATGCTTTTAGTGCAGGGTACGCACTCAGTTGAGGAATATTTGCAAGCGTTTCTGATGATAAGACACTACCTGGGCTCTGAAGTGGAGAGCGAGCAGTCAATGGTCGATAGGTTTTATAATGGCTTGTGCGGCGAATTGCGAGTTTTACTGCTAGGACCAAAACTATTGGGCTTCCGAGCCTTGGTGGAATCGGCTAGATTTTTGGAAGTAGATTTGACAAAAGTCAATCGGACGTCGGAGTTCAGGATACTAGACTCCCGATTCTGCAAAGTCTGCATACTGAAGGAGGGGGAACAAGGAGTCTAAGATGTCTACTGGTCAGGCTCCATATGGTTGTTTTACGTGTGGCAAGGAAGGGCACTTTGCCCGAGATTGTCAGAATGGTGCTTCGAAGTTAAATAAAGCAATGTCAGGAGCAGGAATAGGACAATGTGCCAGAGATCTGATTCAAATCCAAGGAAGCAAAGACTTGGATATGCAGAAGACGGAGTTCAAAATGCCGAACTCCTCAAAGTCTGCGTACCGTAGGTGGTATAAGAAGGCTAGGACTTCGGGTCCAGCTCCTTCTTCTGGTGCTTCTTGGACGACTACGGGTCGAACCCCGGGTGCATGCTTTGATTGTGGAAAGCCGGGGCACTTTGCCCGAGACTACTGGAACGAACGCCCCAAGTCTGAGAAGAAGCACGCTATCGTGATGACAGGTACGGCGTAAAGTTTTAGCAGTTTAGCTTTAAATACTTGTTTCCCTTGTGCATGTTAGCTTAGAACTATTTGTACTAAGCTTTGTTCTGATTTTCGATTAATTCGGCGAGAGCACCGTTCGCTTAGGGAGCTTCGCATTCCCTTTTGACCAAAGGATTTGTATTACGCGTCGTAGTACCTCATTCGATGAAAAAAGACAAATTGGATGAGTTATTGTCTAATGATGATCATTGCGCGCGAGTAGAATCTGTTGTGTTTAGGTGCGGATTGGGAGTCAATACTTTGACTTACAAGCGTCGTTACTACCACTGGTGGAGTTAGACGTTATATTTGGCATGGACTGGCTCTCGGAGCAGCAAACCTATATTGATTGCGGTCGCTAGGAAGTCAAGTTTGGAACTGGTCGTGAGACGACATTTGTGGGCTTGAAAGGTATCGAGCATGATGTTGGTGTCTGCTCTTCAAATGGTTAAGGCGGTTCGGTGTGATGCCAAACTGGTCATACACTCTTTGTATCAGTTAGCGCCTAAGAAGAAGGACGAAAGCTTGAGACTTTGTATTGATTATCGAGAGCTGAACAAGCTCACGGAGAAGAATAAGTACCTGATCCCGGGGATTGATGATCTGTTCGATCAATTAGTCGGGTCAACGGTGTACTCAAAGTTGGATCTCGAGTCTGGATATTATCAGCTGCGGATAAGGGAGAGTGATATCCCCAAAACAACTTTTAGTACGAGATACGGGCATTACGAGTGTACAATCATACTGTTTGGGCTGACGAATGCGCCGTCGCTGTTCATGGATTTGATGAACATGACTTTCAGGGAGTACTTGGACCGCTTTGTGATCATCTTCATCGACGACATTTTGGTGTACTCGCAGAGTGAGGAGGATCACTTCAAGAATCTACATTTGGTTTTGGAGATGCTAAGGAGGAATTAGTTGTACGCCAAATTATCTAAATGTGAGTTTTGGTTGTCCTCAGTGGCATTCCTCGGTCATGTAGTGAGTGGAGAGGGTATTGCAGTGGATCCGACGAAGATTGTTGCGATACGAGAGTGGCTTGTACTTTCTACGATAGCGGAAGTCCGAAGCTTTTTGTGGCTTGCCGGCTATTATAGACGCTTCGTGGAGAACTTCTCGTGGATAACATTACCTCTCACTACTTTGACGAGGAAAGAGCAGAAGTTCGTTTGGACGCCAGAGTGCGCGCGTGCTTTTGAGGAGTTGAAATGTCGGTTGACCCAGACGCCTGTGCTGAGTTTGCCGAGTGGAACCGAAGGTTTTGAGATTTATAGCGATGCTTCGGGCAGTGGTTTGGGCTGTGTGCTACTGCAGCACGGAAGTGTGATAACGTATGACTCGAGACAGCTGAAGGTGTACGAGAGGAACTATCCGGTCCATGACTTGGAGTTAGCAGCCGTGATTTTTGCATTGAAGCTGTGGAGACATTATTTGTACGATGTGTAGATTGATATATACACCGATCACAAGAGCCTGAATTATTTGCTGGATCAGAAAGATTTGAATATGCGGCAGCGTAGGCGGATGGAGTTCCTGTGGGACTGACTATACATTCAAGATCCACTACGTGCCTGGTAAAGGCAATGCAGTTGCGGACGCATTGAGTCGCCGGGCCCCAGCTCAAGCCAATTGGCTGTCGCTCCATGACGAGCGGTTGGTTCGGGAGTTGGAGGCGTTGGAGATCTTTTGCGTGGATAAGCAGTCAAGTGCTGAAGCACTATTGAATTGGACAGAAGTCCAGTATGACCTGGCTGATCGGATTCGGCAGGCTTTGGATTTGGATGGCCACATGAAGTAGATCATTTTTGAAGCTCTGGATGGGTCAAATTCCCAATTCGTCGTTAAGGATGGATTGCTTTGGAAGGACAGTCGTCTGTGCGTCCCAAACGTGGGCAATTTGCGGGTGGAATTGTTGTACGAGGCACATCATACCAAGTATGCAATTCACCTGGGGAGCACGAAGACATACCGCGATGTTAAGAAATTGTTCTGGTGGCCAGGACTGAAAAAGGATGTGACGCTCTACGTGGCGAAGTGTCAAACTTGCGCCTTGGTGAAAGCGGAGTGCCAAAAGCCGGGAGGATTCTTGAAATCCTTGCCTATTCAGGAGTGGAAGTTCGACGACATTACTATGGACTTTGTGCACGGGTTGCCAAGGTCACAAAAGGGGAACGACGCCATTTGGGTGGTCGTAGATCGTCTAACGAAGGTGTCGCACTTTATTCTGCATAGGAAGGATGATCCGGTTGAGAAATTGTCAAAGTTGTATGTGGATAATATAGTACGGCTTCACGGCGTGCCCCGCAGCATCGTGAGTGACCGGGATGGGCGGTTCATGTCCAATGATTGGAGGTTGGTGCAGCAGATGTTGGGAACAAAGCTGAGTTTTAGCACAGCCTTCCATCCGCAGATTGATGGGCAGAGCGAGAGATTCAATAGGACAATGGAAGACATGCTTCACATGTGTGTCCTGGATTTTAGAAAGCAGTAGGAGGACCACCTATACTTGGTGGAGTTCGCGTACAACAATAGTTACCAGGCAAGCATACAAATGGCGCCCTTCGAGGCCCTTTATGATAGAAGATGTCGCACGCCGTTGTCTTGGTTGGAAACGGGTGAGTCAAAGTTGTACAAGCGACAAGAGGTAGAAGGCGTTACTTCATTGGTTCGAACGATTCGGGAAAGATTGCTAATCGCTCAAGACCGCAAGGCTAAGTGCTATAATGCAAAGCACAGGAACGTGGAGTTCGCTGTTGGCGACTGGGTGTACTTGAAGATCAAGCTGTTCAAGGGTGTCTCGCGGGTGCGGTGCTTAAAGAAGCTAATCCTGAGGTACCTTGGAGCGTTTGAGGTTCTGGACCGGATTGGTGAAGCAACGTATCGTTTGAAGCTATCAGTGGAGCTTAGTGGCCTTCATGATGTATTCCATATATCGGTACTACAGAAGGCGGTGTAAGAGCCTTCGCATGTGATTGCGGCAGATCAAGTGCCGGTCGAGAATGGGTTGACGATGAAGGTCAAGACCGTTCGTATTGAGGACTCGGAAGTCAAGCGGCTACGCAATAAAGAGATCAGGATGGTCAAAGTCCGTTGGGACAATTGCGGTCAGGAAGAGCTCTCTTGGGAGCGAGAGCAGACCATGCTTGAGGAGTACCCGGAGTTATTTCACTCAGGTACCGTTTAAGTTTTATGTTTCTTTCCTTTATGTAATTTCGAGGATGAAATTATTTTAAGAGGGGGAGAGTTGTAAGGCCCCGAATATCAAAAGAGCGAAGGGAGGCGTTCTGGGCCAAATTTGGAATTTGGCAGGGAGAACACGACCTGGGACACGGGCGTGCCCCATGGCGTGTCGTGTTTGGTCGACGATTTGGCCGAGTGGTCGACGAATTCTGGAGTCGACGATCGTCGAGCAGCGAACACGGCCTGAGATACGGGCGTGTCGAACTCGTGTCGACGATCTGCCAGGGAAGTCGACATTTTCGCTCGACGAAATGTCAAGACACGGAACACGGCCTAGGATACGGGCATGTCCAAGGCCGTGTTGGGTGGTCAAAGATCTGCGCTCGACGAAGTGTCGAGACAGTGAACACGACCTGGAGGCCAGGCGTGTTCGGGTATGACACGGGCGTGTCAAATAGGACACGGGCGTGTCCAAGACTCGTGTGAGTCTCGAGTTAGTGTTGTTCCTGTGTTGATGGAGGAACACGCCCGGGAACACGGGCGTGTACTGGCTGACACGGGCGTGTCAGGTCGAATACGGGCGTGTCGGGTGCCCGTGTGTTTTTCGAGACGCGTCGATTTCGACGGTGAATGGGGGACATGACCCTGGACACGGGCATGTCGCAGGCCGTGTTCGGCCCAGATTTTGCATTTCAGGCCCGAACCGTGGCCGTTCGTTTCTTTAATTTGGGATCCGAATGCTGGGGGCTGCTAGTGCTTGGATATACCCGGGATTGGGCCTTTGAAACCCTCATTTCACTTGAGTGGTTCTCTTTCTAAGTCTAGAGAGAGGGGAGTGCAAATGAGGAAGAAGAAGCCTAGATCCGGTCACCGGCAGAGCTTTGGAGCTAAGGAAGAATGCTAGGGTAATGATTCTCTACTTGAGCATGTGAAGCTCTACTTCTTTTGCATAGGGAAGCCCGCTCTCGCGAGTTTGCGGTGTGTTTGAGGCGTTCCTTCGGGTAGAATGAATAGTCCCCATTATGTACATGTAGAGTCCGTAACCGAGAACGAATATAGGCATGTTGTGTGAAACCTACCCGGGCAAGTTGGTCTGGATCGGTGTTGTTGCATTGCATAAATGGCCGGAGAAGACTCCGTGCGAATGTTTTTTTTGGGTTTTCTGCGCGGTAGATTGCAACAAGGAGCCTTGGGGATTAACTCCAAGGTGCACCCGAAAAACTGGGCGGAAGCGTGATTCTGCTAACATGGTGTCCCGGGAGCCAACTTGAACATAACCGGGTTATGTGAACTATGTGACGGAAATGGGACTCGGAGAAGTTTGACCCGCACATATGGATTAAATTGTCGTTGCGATGTGAGCACGGGTTAGGCGGAACCGTACCCGTTCTATGTCGTTCGGTGTGAGCCATTAGCATAGATGAGGGTCTTCGGCGGTCTATGGATTAAATTGACGTGACCCATGCCGGGAAGACAAAATGCTCATAGTTTGGCCATCAAAGTGGCGGTGGTGAGATTGGGGTGTCTATGACTTAAATTAACGTGACATTGACCGATTCATCGAGAATGTGCCCTAAGTGCACGGGGTGTGTGGCCGTGCGTGCCTACTCCTGTGATGTAGTGTAATTTTTATACTGCTTAGTTCGGCTAATAAAGTGCAGGGAAGGAGCATCGCCGCCCCGAGTTGGGCGCGGAATCGTTATAATTTGGTCAGCATTACTGACCGTTGCTTTGGTTTGTACCATTGTGGTGGATTGTGCTTGCAGGTGCTGCGGAGCCGAGCGGTAAATAGTGGGCTAAAGCCCAAATTGCAGTGCCGGCCCTCGAAGGCCTAATACTTAGTGTTTTCTTTTACTCATGTATGGACGGCCTGCATGCCGAGGTTTGGAAAACATTTCTATTTGAGTAAACAATTGTAAGGCCTTAAGGCCATTGTACTTGTGTATTTGTACGTTCATTCCATTGCTTGTTAGTGGACATTCATGCTAGTGTTGGGTTCTTTATTAATGTAACCATTAAAATTGCTTCTGCTAGAATGCTCTGTGCAGGACATTGATATTAGTTGGATGGTTTCCATTGAGTAACCGCCCGGTCTGTCTGTGGTATATGGCGTCGGGTCCCGGCCGGACCTACTGCTATATGCTATGCGACGGATAGGGGGTGTTACACACCCCTCTAGGTGATTTAGGTAGACAACTGAACACTTTCAAGTTCGAATTATTTCTAACCAGAAAAACTAGTTCAGGAAGCTACCGCGGGGGGGGGGGGGGGGGGGGGGTTTGGTAGCTAACAAGCGGCGGTACATTACATAACTCATTTTTCTGGGCAGATTCCTCCTTGGAAATCTATGCAAATTTCAGAGAATTTCAGGCTAACATACACAACGTAATATGCAGGAGAATACGCAGAAAATGAAGTTCACTCTAAAGTAAAATTAACAATTATTTTTAAAGATTACAAAACTTGATCTTCGTGACGCCGGAGATCGAAGGTGGTAAATAAAAATAACTTTTGGTTTTCTATACCGACCCGCTCCACGAACCGGTTGGCTCTCTCCCTTTCCCTCCAAGAAAGATCTTCGAGCCGGCTCTTCACCTACACATAAGGATGAGTCTTAGATCCCCGCTAGATCACCTGATCTAGACGTCCCTCCCCCAAGACGATTTCTCACGGAATCCTACCCCAAATTCCGATGACCTTCCCCGGTCGATTTCCTTCACCACAGGTGAAATAGAGAAAGAGAGAGAATACAATAAAAGTTTAAAGGATTTAAAATGATTAAAATCTCCCTCTTGATGATTCCCCCGTCGAGCGATCCGCCGCCGGCGCTTGAGAACTTTGTGTGCTTGTAACCGGTCGTCACTTCACAGTCGATGTAGTTCTTTGCTCACTAGAGTTCCTCATGCACGAACGGGAGGAAGGCGACTTCCTTTTCCTTCGATAGAGACGGTGGAACGGACCACAGAGAGGCAGCCGAACCCCAGGACTCATAGATCTGAGTCTCATTTCGTCTTGGTTAGGAACACAAAAAACGAGGCGCCTTTATATACGTCTTTGTGAAAATAGGCTACCGCCGGTGGCAAGGCTAGCGCCTGGCGATAGGTTCACGCGCTTGATGTTGACAGGTGTCCTCTAAATTTGGAAAACTATTAAAAACAAATACTATACTTTTTATAATGCTAGTGCGGCGCGGTAGGTAGGTAGTGCTCGACGGTAGGTAGGCAGCGCCCGACGGTAGTCCAGGCATCTCGATGCTTTTGTATCGACGCTCGTTGAGTGTGTTACCGTAGTGCGGTACCAAGCTAGCACCCGATGGTAGTCCAATTGTCTCGATGCTTTCGTCTCGACGATCATTGAGTGGCTAGCGCGGCGCGGTATAAAGCTAGCGCCTGCGCGGTAGGTTCCCAAGACACTGGAAGAATTAATTCCCCGAGCTAGCGGGGGCGGTAGGACTAGCGCGACGTGGTAGATTCCCGAGCACCTTGGCCATTTAATTTAGGCTACTGCCTGACGTTAACTACTACCACCCGGTGGTAGGTTCCTGAGAAGGGCTCCTTGAATTTCTTGGACCTGTAAACCTACACACTCTACCAAACACAAGATGTAATCAAATACAACATGAGAGTTGATATTATCAAACAAAGGATATGTGAACCGTCGACTCCAACAATCTCCCACTTTTGATAATATCAAGCCCCATTCTTGAGATATAATAATGAAGTGCATGATACATCGTATATATAAGAGATAGTCTTGAAAGCTCAGGTTCCAGGTTCTATCTAGCTCCCCTACACACACGCTCCTTCTATATACGTGTCATGCATGCTCCCCCTATCTACGTGCACACAGTGAACTAATCTCCCACTACATATGATCTACCCTTACCCATGACTCATGAACCATCTATTCTCCCCCTTTGATATTATCGAAAGGGGATGGGCTAGACCACAAACAAACATACACATGCACGGGAGAAACATAACGCAGTATATAATGAGCATGCGAGAGTAAACAGTGCACGTTGTAGAAATTGAATCAAGAGGCAAAAAAATAGGGGTGACCAAGCATGAAATCGGAGAATATTAAGCATAGAGGTCACACAGATGAGTATAGTATGTAGAAGTAGGAGTTACACAAGATTAGACAACACAATTAGACTAAGCACATAACGATTTAGAGTACATGCTATAAGAGTTATAGAATTAATGCAGAGGAACATTGTGCAAGTCATGACTAGAAATCGTGTGCTCGAACTTGCGTGCTATAGATATATAATGTCATGTCAGTCCAATTCTTACGCATGGAAGCATTAGATAGAGCAATGACATGTGCACGCGTAGCATCAAAAGACAAACATCAAGTAGAATTAACATTCATTACAAGTTTATCTCAGTAATTAAATATGCTATCGTGAGAGGAATAGAGTGGAAAATCATGTCACGTTGCTATCCTAGTTATACCAAGGCTAAAACTAGGGGCACTAAGCTTAAGGTTCTTGTTAGTGCACAAGATCGAAATGATTTTTTGGACCAAGGTACTCATCCGCACAATGCTCATAAAGACATATTTGGAGGAGTGAGTAGTGCTTGGGGGTAACCTTGACACACTGCTTGATGACATTAATTTTTTATTTAGACGCGTTGGGCTATCAATTTTACATTCTATAGTTCAAGGTTCCCAAATCAATCAAAATCTACCCACATAGATAGATACATTTTAACTTGTATACACATTACTTGACCACTATAGATTTTGCCCAAAGTTCAACCCTTTATAGAAATGCATATGCAGCGTGACATTCATTATCCGAGGTATTTCTAACGTGGTAGACACAATATCACGAGTTATAACATGTACATATATACTTTCTGCAAGAGTGCTCCATTTAGGGATGTGTGAATCGTGCAACGTCATTTCGCTATCTAAATCCTCACACATAACTAGAGGCATATTCGATGAACACTAACATATCTACTCACACTCAGTAGCTAAGCACCTATAGATTCAACATATCATGACATATGTAGACAATGTTCACAGGGATTTGCATGCCTAAGTCCAACATTGTACGTAATCATTATGCTCTAAGTTCTAGCCATGTGTGTCCTAAGAATGATCAATCCACATTTTTTTTGTTCATTTTGGGTTTTAATTATTTTTTTTGATTTTGTTTGTTTAAAGATTCAACAAAAATAAATGAAATAAACAACAAATCAAGACAACAAACGAAAACAAATGCAAAAAAAATACGACATCATGATAGAGTATTATGCATGAGACTAAATACTATGAGGCATGAAATAACATTCGTGCTATGAAGGAGAACCCATGAGAATGCTCAAAGCACAATTGACCGAAGCAATGTGTCATCACTCTAGCCCCGTGCTAAGTGATGGATGGGCACGAGGAGCTGCACAAGTGCCGTAGGGTAGGATGTTAATCCCATATGCCCACACAAGAACCCGCTCAACCGAACACTCTTTCCGCCAGCGTCACACAAGGACCCAATGGAACCCCTCCCCGGTTAAGGACAAGATGTGGATTACCGGTTAGCGATCTTAATGACAACACACCTATGCCCCCGCTACTGTGAGACACACTACAGTGAGTCTTGTGTTGACATTTATATTAACAAAGTAATGAAGATACTGGGGCTGATATTCAAGAAATTTTACGAAAAAGAGTGCTACCGCAGGCGGTATATTTACACGTCGCAGTAGCTTCAAGATATATATAATACACGTTCAGTTCTAGTTCCGTACTTCTGCTCCCTTGCTCCCTCGCCTCTGCCAATAGATTTCTTCGTTGGTGCTTTCGTCTATAGTTTAAGGTAGTCTCATCTCCCCCCTCTCTCTAATTCCTAGTGCGATGAGTTTTGAAGGTGTAGGTTGTAGATTTCAAGCCATTTTGGACGCGATTCGTGGCAGGTTTACGATGATTTTACATTTGATTTGTGATTTTTTGCTACGGGTCATGGACTTTTTCACGGATCTAGCTTGTGTAAGCTTGGATCTCGCATCCTTGAAGTTTTCAAGTGACCAATCTTCTGAAAAATGGAGTTTTTTGTGTGATCCAGAATTGGGATCTTATCTGGGGAGATTTAAACTATTTTCCATGTCTGATTTGTGATTTTCCTTCACGGATCTCGTTTATTTTCACTGATCTACCATGCATGAGCTTAGATCTATCTCCTCTACTCATTTTTGAGTAAAAATTTAGTTCGCTATCATTACTTCTTGGATACCATAAGCGAAGATTTGGTGTACCTTTAAGGTATCTCAAAATTTGCTTTGCAGTAGCGTAGTGAGATTCCTTAGAGTTCACTTGAAATGTAGCACATACACATGTTGAGAGCATTATGTCTGGTCTACTGGCAGTAAGGTAGAGCAAGGATCCAATTATGCTTCTATACTTGGTTTCATTAAAAGGTTTCCCTTTCTCATCCTTGTCCAGAGATAGAGCTAAACCCGTTGGAGTCCTCATAGAGGTTGCGTTCTCCATTCCGAATTTCTTAATTAGCTCTTTGGTGAACTTTGTTTGCAAGATGAAAATTCCATCTTCAGATTGTTTCACCTAAAGCCCTAAGAAATACTTCAACTCTCCCATACTGCTCATTTCAAACTTACCTTGTATAAGTTTTGAAAAATTCTTGTAGAGGTTGTCGTCAGTAGAGCCAAAAATAATGTCGTCGACATAGATTTGCACCAGCAAAATCGTGCCTTTTATTTCCCTAAGAAATAATGTCTTATCTATCTTTCTCCTTGTGAACTTATTCTCAATAAGAAAGGTAGATAACGTCTCATACCAAGCTCAAGGAGCTTGTTTCAGACCATATAATGCTTTAGATAACAGATAAACATAGTCAGGAAAATTAGAGTCAACAAAACCTGGAGGTTGTTCCACATACACCTCTTCCTTTATGTCATCATTAAGGAAGGCAGACTTCACATCCATCTGATAGACAGTGAAGCCCTTAAGAGTAGCATATGCTAGGAACAACCTGATTGCCTTCAGCCTTGCCACTAGAGCACACGTCTGGTCAAAGTCAATTCCTTCTTCTTGGCGATATCCTTTGGCGACGAGTCTGGCCTTATTCTTTATGATTGTTCCATCCTCGTCCATCTTATTCCTGTAGACCCACTTTGTCCTGATGACATTCTTACCCTTTGGGGCTTGGAACAAGTTTCCAGACTTGACAATGCTTGAACTGGTTTAGTTCTTCTTCAATTGCCATTATCCATGACGCGTCTGAGTTTGCTTCCTCAAACTTCTTTGGTTCAACCTGTGAGAGAGAACTTAAATATAAAATCTCGTTAGCTGTACCTCTACGAGTTCTAACACCATCCTAGGGATCTCCTATGATTTGGTCCATTGGATGATCCTTCAGATGTCTGAGCTCTAGAGTCCTTGCATCTAGAGTGTCTTCTATCACCAGAGTGACTTCATAAACTTGGATGATTTCTTCACCTTGATCATCAACCTCTCCAATCGGGGTTGGAGTGGTGATCTTGATGAACTTTTCACCTTTTTCTTTAGTAGGCTCATCCAAGTTTAGTTCTTTCAACTTTGAACCTGCATCTTCAATGAACACACTAAAAGAGTTGCTTGCAGTAAGCTCGTCTCATCAAACACAACATGAATGGATTCTTCTACAACTAAAGTTTTGCTATTAAATATCCTATATGCCTTACTATGGCTACTATACCCTACAAAAATATCTTTAAAACTCTTTTCGCTAAATTTAGTAGTGTGATACTTGCCATTGTTAAGGACGAAGCACTTACAACCAAAGATTCTAAAATATGAAACAGTCGGTTTCCTGCCCTTTAGAAGTTTGTAAGGTGTCTTATTATGGTTCTTGTTTATGAGTGCTCGATTTTGCATGTGGCACGCAGTGATTGCGACTTTAGCCCAGAAGTATTCCGGTAGTGAAGCATCACTCAACATGGTCATGCAGGCCTTTATGAGTGTTCAATTCCTTCTCTCAGCTACTCCATTCTATTGAGGAGTACGAGGAGAGGAAAGCTCATGAAAGATACCTAAGCATTCACAAAATTCTATCATGGCCCCAGACTTGAACTCTGTTCCATTGTCACTTCTGATTTTGACTACAGAACAGTTGTATTCATTCTGAACTTTCCTGACAAAATTAGTAAAGATGTCAAAGGTATCTGACTTGTGTTTTAGAAAGAATACCCACACAAAACACGAGTAGTCATCAACAACAACTAATGTATAATCCTTACCTCCCAAACTTATAACTTGCAGTGGACCGAACAAGTCCATATGAAGTAGATGTAAACATCTGTTAGAATCTTTGCCAATAACGCTTTTAAAGGTAGCCCTTGTTTGCTTGCCTTTTACACATGCATGACAAGTTCTATCTTTAGCATACTTGACATTTGCATCACGTACTAAATTCAGAGAAAATAATTTATTAATAGTTTTGAAATTAATATGTGCTAGTATCTTGTGCCATTGGTCACAAAGAGACGCACTATCTTTAGCCAAAAAGCATGCTGGTGTAGAAAAGTCTATACAAATAAAATTCAAACAAAATATATTTCTGCTTCGAGTGCCTGATAGAATTGTTTTCATATTGTCAACCGATTTTATCAAGCACTTATCTGCATAAAATTCAACAACGTATCTTTTATCATAGAGCTGGCTTATGCTTATAAGATTGTGTTCCAATCCTTTAACATAAGCCACATCTGAGAAGGATACACTACCGTTAGTGATCATACCATAGCCTTTAGTATTTCCTCGGTCTGAACCTCCAAAGATGACTTTTGGCCCATTCAAGACTGGAGAATAGTTCTGAAGAAGGCTTCTTGTCCCGGTCATATGCCGAGAGCATCCACTGTCCAAGTACCAGATAGGAGTTTTGTTGGCCTTTGGACATACCTGCAATCACAAATCAATTTGCCTTAGGAACACAAACATGTTTGGGTCCTTGGTCTCTAGTTAGAACACTCCCCGTATGAGTATTAGCATTATGAGTGGTCTTCCTCACATTGCTAACTTGAGGAGTCACATAATTTCTGGAGTTAAACCAGCAGTCAATGACAAAGTGACCAATTTTGCCACAACACCAACAGTCAAACCTATTGTATATTTGCCTCATAATCTCCTGCTTGACCTTTTGAGATGATGGTCTAGCAGGGGCAGTATTCTTAGAGGAAGAAGCTTCATGGAGATGACAATCACATGTATTCTTCTCCTTGAGAGTCTTTTCTACAATAGGCTTTACCTTTGGTGCCTTCTTGATGTTATGACCATGATTATAAGGGCCATAGCTCTGAAGAGTAATTTCTTCATAGGGTGCCTTAAAGACACTTTCACCAAAGTTACGGGGACGAGTCCATCCCAAGTAATTAGACTTGGGCTCTACATAAGTAGGCCTAGCAAAGTGACCATATGACGAGTCAAGATCAAACTCGTTTGATGGAAATACGACCTTCTTAAAAGAAATCTGATCTTGAGGAGCTTTTCCCTTCTCTTTAGCCAAAGCCTTCTTGGCCGCCTTATTCTTTATCTGAGCCTTATTCCTCCTAGAAGATTTACTAGGAGCTTCAATATGGCCTAGCCCAGCATCTTTGGCCTTAGCTGAGAATTCAACAACGAAAGGAAGGACAGTCTTGGGCTTCGAGAAACTTTCAACAAGTTTCTTCTCTGCTTCAAGTTGTGCTTCCAGTTCTTTTATGTTCTTCTCTTTTATGTCTAGGTGCTCCAGTGCCTTATTGTATTCTTTAATGACAACATTGAAGTTCTCTCTGAGTGAGTCCGTCTTAGCGACTTACTCTCTCAAAGTGCTCTCTTCAGCCTTGAGAGACTTTATCTCTTTGGCTTGAGTTTTCACGACTTTTTGACATTTGTCATAAGCCTTGATCAACTCCTTATACTGGGCCATGAGTTCAGACTCATCGTCAGAAGAGCTGTCCTTATGATCATGTTCAGAAACATCTGATTCAGAAAGAGGAGTGTGAGAATTTACCTTCCCAGTGAACTGGGGTTCTTGTTCATCATCAGTCTGAGCCATAAGCCCAAAGTAGGCTTCCTCTTCTTCACTTGACTCAGATGAGTCAGAGTCCCTAAGAGTTTTGCCCTTCTTGGCTACAAGGATTCTCTCTGTACTCTTCCTATTGTAAGAAGATTTCTTATCGTCTCTTTTTCCACCCTCCTTCTTGTGGGGGCAGTCAGCAATAACATGACCTTACTTATTACAACAATAACAAATGATGTTAGTAGAAATATGTTTGTTCTATTTAGAGTTATACCTGTCTTGGCTACCAGAGCCTTTCTTGTGTCGATCACCATCATGACGTGATCTTCTGTACGAGGCATCTTTACCTCTCCATTGCTTCTTCTTATTCAAGAATTTCTTGAACTGTCTTGAGAGTAGAGAGAACTCTCCTTTAGATAGTTCTGAGCCTGAAGTACTTGGCTCCGAGGTTTCTTTTTCACTTACTTCTTGAGCTGGGCCAGGAGTGGTAGCCTTGGACTTCCTTAAGGTGTCTGCCTTGAGAGCTACAGGCTTCTCCTTGGATGAAGACATGTTCTTCTCTTCTTCAGCTTTTCTCGAATTAATTTGCAGCTCATATGTCATAAGCTTTCCGAAGAGATTTTGCGGGTCAGTCTCAGCTAGCTTTCCAAATTCACGAATAGTACAAACCTTGTTATCCCATTCCTTAGTCAGGGATCTCAAGAACATATCATTAAATTCTCGGTTGGCAAAGACTCGGCCGTAGACTCTTAGGCCGTTGACTATCTTAAAGAAGTTTTCAAAAGTGTCTGCAATGGTACCCTTGGGTCCTTGTCGGAAGGCTTCATATTTTTGATTGAAAGGGATCTTGTATCATCCTAAACTTCTTCTGTGCCTTCCATCAAGGTGACGAGGGACTACCACATTTCCTTAGAGGATTGACAGTGGATTAGGTCCTGCAGCATCGAGTCATCAACTGCACTTGCGATAATATTTTTGGCCTTCTTGTCTAAGGAGACAAGTGCAATTTCATCTTTGTCGAGATCCATCAACTTCTTAGGAACTTTCTTTGTAGGATCTATAGTGGAGATGGTCATAGGAACATAAGGACCTTCTTCAACAATCATGAAGATCTATGGATCTACAACTTCCATGAAAAATTTAATCCTCTCTTTCCACATGAGAAAGTTGTTCTTTGTACACAAGGGAAGCTTAGCAAAATCCTTGGCCTTGTCCATGCTTGGATAACTCAACAGACAACTTGGGTCAGATCAGATAAGGTGTTAACCTTTTAATGATCAACCTCGCTCTGATACCAATTAGAGTTATTAGTTGTCTTACCTAAATCACCTGGGGGGGGGGGGGGGTAAATAGGTGAGTTTCGCGTCTTTTTGCGGAATAAAAATTAGCGATCTAAGCACACAAAATAATCAAGCAATCACAGATGACACAAAGATTTATCGTGGTTCCCCAAACTTGGGTACATCTACTTTCCACTCATCGATCTAGCAAAGCACTAGACTCGGCTACTCCACTATCTCAGATTGAAACCAATCCTACGCCTCAGAACAACGTTCCTACAACTCGATCCACAAAACGGATCTACACTCGGAAGATGAAAACTTTCTACAAATCAGAGAACAACGCTCCTACACTCAGAGAATAATCTCCTACAAGTATAGATTGAAATCAGAAATACAAACAATATCTTTTTCTCAGATCTGGAAATTCTCTGCCTAGGTCTTCCTTCTTGAGCTTTGCGGCACAATCAGAAATCTTTGAAGAAGAACACGGCAAGATCCGATCTGAAAATTCTTGACTTATAAGATCAGAGAGAAGATGAAGAGGTTGAAGAACAATCTCGATCTGCAAGTAGACTGATCTGAATCTTCTTGAACGAAAGCCCTTGGCGATTTGCACGATGAGGAGTGGCGGCGACTTCCGTTTAGGAAAGAAAAAAATTGATTCAAAAATCTTAGAATATTTCTTTCACGCGCTTGTTAGGTTTAGTCAAAATGACAAGACCTTATATAAGATCTCCCAAACGGTCATAATTAACATTAATGACGGCCACTTGGACCAATCATATCAAATCTTTTGAAAATCCCGTCAATTAGGACTTAGCGAAATTTTTCTGGAAAAGTGACTGAATTACTCGAGTACAAAAAAGAGTTCTCGAGAGGACAAAATCAGACTACTCAAGAAGAGGCTCTTTAGGAAATATAAGAACATAATCATTATCACTCGAGTGAAATGAAGGTTACTCGAGTGCTACCAAAGTTACTTGAGAGGTGGAGGTGAACTTCTCGAGAAAAGGACATGGAGAAAATTTCTGGGAGATGAAACTGATTACTCGAGTACTGGAACTAGACTACTCGAGAAATAGACACGCTTCTCGAGTACAGGAACTACACTACTCGAGTGGGTTTGATTCTTCACGAGAACTTTCCTTCTGTCACTCGAGTTAAGGAGCTTATCTACTCGAGTATAATACTTAGAAAATTTCTGAGAGAGAAAATCTGTCAACTCGAGAAAGAGAAGAAGTCTACTCGAGTAATGGACTTGGCCTCTCGAGAACAAATTCAAGTTACGCGAGAACCATTTCCTTTACTCGAAATGCAGACTATACTTACTCGAGTTCAACTAAAAGTTCTACTCGAGTACTATAATTCTACTCAAGTGAAACACTTCGAAAATATTGGTTAAGAAGATTTTCCTTTCTTTAAAGGAATCAGCAACATGTCTTTCTCCAACAATCCTAGTGCTTGAAAAATGAAGTGTATCTCAATAGAGAGGCTACACATGAGTCAACACCGTGGATCATACAATGAGGGATTACATTGTATGGTCCTGTGTTTGGTGACCCATTGTAGACTGACATTGGTCTACACTTGGAAATTTAGTCCTACAAACACATAACTCAAACAATACATCAAATACGACTTAATTCATCTTAGTTCAAGGGTGACTTCATACAAATCTGGGTTACTGTCGATACAATACCCAACACCTCAGTAGAGAGAAGGTGCCAACCCCGAGAGGATCTCCACACCCAGGCTCTCTTTATCTGGATGGGTCGAATGTGCCTCGCTGGAGAGAAGGTGTCAACCCCGAGAGGATCTCCTCACCCAGGCTCTCACTAGCTGGATGGGTCGAATGTGCCTTGGTAGAGAGAAGGTGCCAAACCCCGAGAGGATCTCCTCATCCAGGCTCCCACTAGTTGGATGGGTCGAATGTGCCTCGGTGGAGAGAAGGTGCCAACACTGAGAGGATCTCCTCATCCAGGCTCTCACTAGCTGGATGAGTCGAATGTGCCTCGGTAGTAAGTTCTCGTTCTGAGAGGATCTCCTCATCCAGGCTCCCACTAGCTGGATGGGTCGAATGCGCCTCAGTGGCGAGAAGGAACCGACCCCCGAGAGAATCGCCCCACCCAGGCTCTCACTAGCTGGATGGGTCGAATGTGCCTCGGTGGAGAGAAAGTTACAATCTCGAGAGGATCTCCTCATCCAAGATCCCACTAGCTAGATGAGTCGAATGTACCTCGGTAATAAGTTCTTATCCCGAGAGAATCTCCTCATCCAGGCTCCCACTAGCTGGATGGGTTGAATGTGCCTCGGTGGCGAGAAGGAACCGACCCCCAAGGTGATCTCCTCACTCAGGCTCTCACTAGCTGGATGGGTCGAATGTGCCTCAGTGGCGAGAAGGTTCCACCCCCGAGAGGATCTCCTCATCTAGGCTCCCACTAGCTGAATGGGTCGAATGTGCCTTGGTGGAGAGTAAGTTCCAACCCTGAGAGGATCTCCTCACCCAGGCTCTCACTAGTTGGATGGGTCGAATGTGCCTCGGTAGTAAGCTCTTATCCAGAGAGGATCTCCTCAGTCGGGCTCCCACTAGCTGGATGGGTCAAATGTGCCTTGGTGGCGAGAAGGAACCAACCCCCGAGAGGATCTCCTCACACAGGCTCTCACAAGCTGGATGGGTCGAATGTGCCTCGGTGGAGAGAAGGTTCCAACCCCGAGAGGATCTCCTCATCCTGGCTCTTACTAGCTAGATGGGTCGAATGTGCCTTAGTGGAGAGTAAGTTCCAACCCCGAGAGGATCTCCTCACCCAGGCTCTCACATGCTGGATGGGTCAAATGTGCCTCGATGGAGAGTAAGTTCCAAGCCCGAGAGGATATCCTCACCCAGGCTCTCACTAGCTGTCCGGGTTGAATGTGACTCAGTGGAGAGAACGTGCCAACGCCAGAGAGGATCTCCTCATCCAGGCTCTCATTAGCTAGATGGGTTGAATGTGCCTCGGTGGAGAGAAGGTGCCAACCCTCGAGAGGATCTCCTCACTCAGGCACTCACTAGTTGGATGGGTCGAATGTGCTTCGGTGGAGAGTAAGTACTAACCTCGAGAGGATCTCCTCACCCAGGCTATCACTAGCTGAATGGGTCAAATGTGCCTCGGTTGAGAGAAGGTGCCAACCCCCGAGAGGATCTCCTCACCCAAGCTCTCACTAGCTGGATGGGTCAAATGTGCCTCGGTGGAGAGAAGGTGCCAACCCCTGAGAGGATCCCCTCACCCAGGCTCTCACTAGCTGGATGGGTCGAATGTGCCTCGGTAGAGAGTAAGTTCCAACCCCAAGAGGATCTCCTCACCCAGGCTCTCACTAGTTGGATGCGTCAAATGTGCCTCGGTGGAGAGAAGGAACCAACCCCGAGAGGATCTCCTCACCCAGGTTCTCACTAGCTGGATGGGTCAAATGTGCCTTAGTGGAGAGTAAGTTCCAACCTCGAGAGGATCTCCTCACCCAGGCTCTCACTAGCTGGATGGGTCGAATGTGCCTCGGTGGAGACTAAGTACCAACCTCGAGAGGATCTCCTCACCCAGCCTCTCACTAGCTGGATCGGTCGAATGTGCCTAGGTGGAGAGAAGGTACCAACCCTCGAGAGGATCTCCTCACCCAGGCTCTCACTAGCTGGATGAGTCAAATGTGCCTCGTTGGAGATTAAGTTCCAACCCCGAGAGGATATCCTCACCCAGGCTCTCACTAGCTGGTTGGGTTGAATATGCCTCAGTGGAGAGAAGGAACCAACCCAGAGAGGATCTCCTCACCCAGGCTCTCACTAGCTGGATGGGTCGAATGTGCCTCGGTGGAGAGTAAGTTCCAACCCCGAGAGGATCTCCTCACCCAGGCTCTCACTAGCTGGATGTGTCGAATGTGCCTCGGTGGAGAGAAGGTGCCAACCCCCGAGAGGATCTCCTCATCCAGGCTCTCACTAGCTGGATGGGTCGAATGTGCCTCGGTGGAGAGAAGGTTCTAACCTCGTGAGGATCTCCTCATCCAGGCTCTCACTAGCTGAATGGGTCGAATGTGCCTTGGTTGAGAGAAAGTTCTAACCTCGAGAGGATCTCCTCACCCAGTCTCTCACTAGCTGGATGGGTCGAATGTGCCTCGGTGGAGAGAAGGTTCCAACCCCGGAGGGAATCTAGCCACCCAGGCTCCCGTTAGCTGGCACGACAGGTTGACCCCTCAGAGAGGCCAGGTATTTTTTGCTCCAAGAGCGCTACGCTCAGCGAATACATTGGGTTGGATGTTTCTTTTCGAGTGTGGAACTCGCTCGAAAAAGCAGGGATTGTGTACAACCTCGTATTCGCGGAGTAGGGTCCCCAAGCAAGGCATAAAACTTGTTATACATTTTTATACTTTTCGGAGGTTTTGCACTCCTGAAGGCCAATTTATTGTTGATCTGCTTGATATACTAGTAAGGGGAGGAAAAATTTGCCTAGCTTGCTAGTGCTTGGTGTACTCCTACAGGGGGCGAGTGCAGCGGGAGGCCGACACTCGCCCCGACCCCTCTTTAGGGGGCGAGTGCGGCGGGAGGCAGACACTCGCCCCAGTCTTGTTCCAGGGGGCGAGTGCGGTGGGAGGACGACACCCGCCCCGACCCCTCTTCAAGGGGCGAGTGCGGTGGGAGGCTGACACTAACCCCAGCCTTGTTCTAGGGGGCGGGTGTGCCGGGAGGCCGACACCCGCCCGACCCCTCTTTAGGGGGCGAGTGTGGCGGGAGGCCGACACCCGCTCTGGCCTATTTTAGGTAGCGAGTGCGGCGCAAGGCCGGCACCCGCCCCGTCCTTAATGCTCGCCCGGCTTGAGGGTCTGCTATTTTGTTCCTAGTGGGCTGCAAATAACTATTCAGAACAATGGAGTTTGGCTGTTGGCAGACCAGCCCCGGGGTATTTTTGTAATTTTAGAGCAGCGGGATTGTGCTATTGGCAGTCCATCCCCAAAAATTTATAAATATACCCTTGGGGTTACTTGGAGAGGCATCAGTTTTTAACCACTCCTCCTGCTCTTCCTTCATCCTCCAAGGCACCTAGCTCGACATTGGCTAGGGATAGGGAGATCTCAAAGGTCTTTTGGTTGTGAGGTGGGATCTCCACGCTGGAGCCAAGGGTAATTTCCCAAATTTAGGTATCTCACCAAGGGACGGCTTGGGAGAAGTAGGTGTGGGTTGCACCCTAGGTCCGAACTCTAGGTGGAACTAAATCTCGATTCCAGCAACCAATTTCCATCCGCACTAATCGATTCAGGAATATGGTTGGCCATTATTCCCGGTGGTGAAACTGTTTTGGAATATCCTGACTCTGATACCACTTGTTGAATCTAGTGGCCAACCTTAGATGGGGGGGGGGGTGAATAAGGTTTACGACGATCAATAGAAGTTTGTATTATAGCTAACAAAAAAAAACTAGTTCAGGAAGCTACCGCAGGGCGTTAGGTAGCTAATACGTGGCAGTACGTTACAGAACTCATTTTATAGGCAGATTCCTCCTTGGAAATCTATGCACCTTTCAGAGAATTTCAGGCTAACACACACAACATAATACGCAGGAGAAAATGCAGAAAATGAAGTTCATTCCAAAGTAAAATCAACAATTGTTTTTAAAGGTTACAAAACTTGATCTCCGCGACGCCGGAGATCGAAGGCAGTGAATAAAAATAATTTTTTGTTGGGTACATTGGAATATATGTACCTTATTTGAAGAAGCCTCACCCTACTCAATGATATACATCAAGGTGTATTTGATGTGCTTTGAGTTTCTTTGTGCAGGTTAAGTAACTGCAGGTTTACAGGAAAAGTTTTTAAGTCCATGTGTCGACACCTAGAAGAAAAGTGTTGGCACTTAAGGAGGCTTGTGTCGACACCTAGAGAAGCTGTGTCGACACTTGGAGTAATTGTGTCGACACCAGAAATGCAGAGTCGACACCCAGAAGAAAAGTGTCGACACTTAAGGAGGCTTGTATCGACACCTAGAGAAGCTGTGTCGACACTTGGAGTAATTGTGTCGACACCAGGAATGCAGAGTCGACACCAGAAGAAAAGTGTCGACACATATAGGTTGTGTCGACACACAATGAAGAATTGTCAACAATATCTGTGTCGACACTTAGAGGCAGTGTCGACACTCAGAGAAACTTTGTCGACAGTAGAATGTGTCAACACTAGGAGGCTGTGTTGACACTCAGCAAACTTCAACAAAGTTTAAGTACAAAAGTCGACACAAAAGAAAAGGGGTCGACACTCAGCAAAGTCTCAACACATGAAGAATGTGTCGACACAAAGGAGATGTGTCGGTACTCAACAAAAGTTTCAACACAGAAGGCATGTGTCGACACAAAGAAGATGTGTCAACACTTAGCAAGTTTCAACACAAGAAGATGTGTCGACACAAAGGAGTTGTGTCGACACTTAGCTGAAATCAACTAAGTATTGAAGAAGAAGAACTTGTGTCGACACACAGGATCAGTGTCGACACATTCTGAAGAAGTAGTGTCGAGAAGCTATTTCAACAACACAAGGAGTTGTGTCGACACCATGAAGGCTAGTGTCGACACTTAGTCTACTTGTGTCGACACTTAGTCTATTTGTGTCGACACATAAAGACTATCTGTCTCGACACTTTCAGACAGTGACAGAGTTTTCAAGAAGTGACTGGATGACTTGACAGCTGTCATTTCAACCGGTCAACTGCTACTGTCAGAGCTATTAGAAAGTTGTTAGAAACCGGATCAGCCGGTAACCATGAAGAAAGCTTATATAAAGGCTTATTCCTTCAACAGAAAGGAGATCGAGAAATCAATCAATGAAGTGAAAAACAACACAACAAGAAGAAGACCTTCAAGAGAAGATCTAAGAAGTTGGAGAGAGAGAGCTCCTTCTAAGAAGACCAGCTATTGAACCAGGCTGATAAGGAAGATTCAGATTGATATCAGAATCTTAAGACAGAAGTTGATTGAAGATCATCTGCATAGAGATACAACCCTACTGTGTTCTAATTCAAGAAGATTTGAAGAAAGCCAAGGGAGGTTGATCTCTGCCAAGTTCTTCCAAGAACTCATCAAGAGGCCGGTCAACTCATCTCTCTCTATCTAGAGTTGTGGTCATATACTTTGTATTTTCTAATTTCTGTAGGATCTTGTATAGATCTGAGTTGTAAGCCTAAATCTATAAAGGCTGAGGTAGGGCCTGTGAGCCTGAGTGTAGGAGAATCATTTCTCTGAGTGTAGGCCTTGTTGAAGGCTGAGGTAGGGCTGTTGTGCCTGAGTGTAGGTCTTGTTGAAGACTAAGTGGTAGGGCTTTTGTGCCTGAGTTGTAGGAGTGGGATCACTCTGAGTTGTAGGAACCTATTTGGGGTTCTGAGTTGTAAGATCTGAGGATCTGAGGAGAAGTGGAGAAGTTAGGCCGAATCTAGTGCACTACTAGATAGGCGAAGGGGGAAAGTGGATGTACCCAGACCTTGGGGAACCACTATAAAATCTGTGTGTACTCTGTGTGTGATTAATTCTATGATTGCTGTGTTATTTGTGCTGAATTGCTGTAGAGAATTGTATAAACAGGTCTAGTAGTTCAGTGTTTCTGCCTTAAAAGTTAAAAAGATTAAGTGCACCTATTCACCCCCCCTCTAGGTGTTTAGGCACTAGTTCTTTCAAGTGGTATCAGAGCCAGGTTCCTTAAAAAGGACATAATAGTCTGAGTAAAGATCCTGGAGGCAGAATCAGCATAATCAAGAATCAAGAAAATGGGTTCAACTGAGAATCACAAAGAGATAGGATCCATGAAATTGCCAATCTGCAGAAAAGAGATTTTTGGCATATGGAAAGAGAGGGTTAGACTTTTTATGGAAGCCTCTAACCCAAGAATTTACATTACAGTCAAAGAAGGGCCATATGTGCCAATGAAAGTATCTGTTCTAGATGCCAATCAGAGAACTCCCAAAGACTATTCAGAAATGACCAAGGATGAAATAATTCTGGCCACTATGGACAAGAGGGCCCAGAATATTATTGTAAGTGCAATTGATGATGCCACATTTCAGAATCTGATTCATTGTAAAACATCAAAAGAAATGTGGGACACACTGATAGTCTATATGGAGGGATCTGAAGAGGTAAGACAAGACATGAAGTCTTTATTAAATCAAGAGTATGAAAGCTTCAAACAAGGCATGTCTGATAGCATAACTGAATGCTACAAGAAATTCTATAGGATAGTCAATGAATTGATGTCCTATGGAAGAGAGTTCAGCAATTATGAGTTGAATGATAAGTTCTTGAGATCCCTGACAAAGGACTGAGACACCAAGATTTGTGCCATAAGGGAAATGGCCAAAGTAGCTGACATACCTCCTCCAACTTTGTTTGGAAAACTGTTATCTTATGAGATGCAGTTAATGGTAAGGAAGGAGGAAGAAAAAACTACTAGGGTGGAGCACAAAGAAAGAGCTGTGGCCTTCAAGACTGAAGCCACTAGGAAATATAAAAGCAAGTCTCCATCTCCACCTCAAAAAGTTACTGAGGCTGAGATAGATACTTCAGATAGCAAGAAGTCAGAAAGCAGTGAAAGTGATGAAGACTTTGCTGCATTTACTAGGCATTTTTAGAAGTTTCTAAAGAAGAAGCAGTGGAGGTCCAAGCCATCCACTTCACAGCCAAAAGATGACTACTACCAGAAAAGGAAGTCATCAAGGAATGACAGGAGAAAGTCCAAGTCTAGTAAAACTACATCCTCAAAAATAGTATGCTATTGTTGCAATAGACAAGGACATGTAGTAGCTGATTGTACAGAAAAGAGGAAAGAGTCCACTGACAAGAAGAAGACTCAATTTAAGGGCAAAAAGGAAAGGTCCTTTGTTGCGAAGAAGGATAAAAGTCTGACTGATATGTCATCTTCAGAAACATATTCAGAAGCTGAAGCCTATATTGGCTTGTTTGCTGAAGAAGAAAATGAGTTCATGCAACTAATGAACTCAATTTATGAGCATGAGGACATTCAGTGCAAGCGACTGATGGCCTTATCAAAAGGAGACAAGATCCAGGATCAGCCTGGACCAAGTAAGGTACAAATTTGTTCTTCTAGTTCAAGTTTGAGTGCTGGATCAGAATCAGATACATCGACATCAAGTGATGTGAGTGGATCTGAATCTGAAGGAGACATTCATCAGTTGATTGATGAATATAGAGTATTGTTGCAGGCTTTGAAGAAAAGCAAACTCTTGGCCAAAACTCAGGCTAAGGAGATTGTTAGTCTCAAAGTGGCTGTAACAGATTTTGACAAGTTGCTTGATCAGAAACTAAATGAAATAGCCAGGCTGAAGAACATTACTGTTATTCAGATGGGTACTATTGCATTCAAGAATGATCAAATTAGAAATCTGGAGGCTAGACTTCAGAAGGAGAGAGATATTGTAGCAAGTTTTTCTAAACCAAAATCTGTTCTACCTTTGATATATGAGTTTGTATCTCATAAGGGTAAAACTGGATTGGGGTTTGCAAAACCTGCCTGGACAGTAAAGTCCAAGACTAAGGGCAAAGCCCCAGTACTCAACAAGAAGCCTGCTGTAGATAAAACAGCCAAGGTTGTACCTAAACAAAGGTACAACAGATTTGTGTGCTGGTGTTGTGGCAAGGTAGGCCACTTTGCCATAGACTGTTGGCACAATTGAAGTGTCAAGGAGAGTAGCAAACTGCCTGTTAGAAGAACTACAGGTAGTTTTGTTAAAAGTCAAACTAACCTGCACCAAGGACCCAAGAATTATTTGGGTTCTAAGGTTAACTAATCTGTTTTGCAGGTGAGTCCAAGTGGCCATGCCCCTATATGGTACTTGGACAGTGTATGTTCCAGGCACATGACTGGAACTAGGGGATTGCTGAAGGACTATACACCAATCAAGGATTGTCCTAAAGTTACCTTTGGTGGTTCAGAAAAAGGAATCATCAAAGGCTTTGGTAACATTTCTAGCAACCTAATTACAATTACTCAAGTGGCTTATGTAAAGGGTTTGAAACATAACCTCATTAGCATAAGTCAGCTGAGTGATTTAGGATATGACATCTCATTTGTCAAGGATGGTTGTCATATCAGTAGGTCAAGTGATCAAAAGATCATTTTGACAGGATATAGGAAGAGAAATATCTATTGTCTAGACATTATGTGTGAGAACATTGTTTCTCCTATTTGTCTTGTAGCTGATGAGAAAGTCTCACATTGTGTTAAGTGGCACAAGAGGCTGGCTCATCTCAACTATAAGATAATTGGCCAACTCTTTAGCAAAGAGTTAGTGAGGAATGGTCCTCAGGTTAAATGTATAAAGGTTGGGATATGCTCAGCTTGTCAAAAGGGCAAGTAGACCAAATCCACCTTTCATAGCCTTGAGAACAAAGATGCTGTGAGGTGTTTATACCTCTTGCATATGGATCTTTTTGGTCCTATGCCAGTTCACAGCCTAGGTAGGAAGGTCTACACATTTGTGGTAGTTGATGACTACTCAAGGTATTCCTGGGTGTTCTTCCTAAGGCAAAAATCTGAAACACCAAGTATCTTGTATAGTTTTGTTAAATAAATTTAGAATGAATTGAACAGTACAGTGGTCAAAATCAGAAGTGACCATGGTACTGAGTTTCAGTCTGAAAGTATGACAAAACTGTGTGAAGAGTTTGGAATTTTTCAGGAATTTTCCTCACCAAAAAACACCTCAGCAAAATGGTATTGCTTAGAGGAAAAATAGAACCTTGATAGAGGCTGGTAGAACCCTGTTGAGTGACACATCTCTCCCAGAATATTTCTGGGCTGAGGCAGTTAATACTGCATGTCATGCGATCAATAGGGCTACTATCACCAAGAGCCACAAGAAGACCCCCTATGAGATTGTGAAGGGCAGAAAACCAAATCTATCCAATTTCAGGATCTTTGGTTGCAAGTGCTATATCCTTAACAATGGTAAGTCTTATCTAACCAAGTTTGCTGCCAAATCCCAAGAAGGAATCTTTGTTGGGTACAACAATAACAGTAAGGCTTATAGGGTCTACAACTTGATTACTCAAGTTGTAGAAGAGTCAGTTCATGTAGTTTTTGATGAAGCAAGGCTCATTAACAATGAATTGCCTAGAAGTGTTTGCAGCTCTACAGATGTAACTGAGAAGATGGACAAGCTTACTATTGCAGAAGGTCCTACTGCAAGTCAGCAAGTAGAATAAGGTGACTGCTGTCCAGGGGGAGTACAAGATACTCCTGTTGCTGAAGAAGACTAAGAGGAGCAGTTGAATGAAGAAGCTGAAGGTGTACAACCAGAAGACAGACTGCCTCCAGCAAATAGGCATTTAAAAGATCATCCAGCCAATCAAATTATTGGAGATCTCAGTCAAGGGGTACAAATAAGGAGCAGGAATCTAAGTTCAGTTCTCTACTCCAGCTTTCTATCCCAAGTAGAGCCAAAGAAATTTGAAGAAGCAATCCTAGACCCTCATTGGATTGAGGCAATATAAGAGGAGCTGAACCAGTTCAAAAGATGCAAAGTCTGGGAGCTTGTTCCTAAACCAAAGGGCCACAACATTATTGGAACTAAGTGGATCTTTAGGAACAAGTTGGATGAGAATGGAATTATTATAAAGAATAAAGCTAGACTAGTTGCTAAAGGATATAGACAGGAAGAAGGTATTGATTTTGATCAAACTTTTGCTCCAGTAGCAAGACTGGAAGCAATAAGGA
The DNA here is from genome assembly GCA_039583875.1 of Platanthera guangdongensis. Classification (NCBI taxonomy): domain Eukaryota; kingdom Viridiplantae; phylum Streptophyta; class Magnoliopsida; order Asparagales; family Orchidaceae; genus Platanthera; species Platanthera guangdongensis. The sequence goes on from CM077159.1 coordinate 85,643,417, forward strand.
TGTTCCTTGCCTATGCAACATTCCAAGGATTTAAGGTCTATCAAATGGATGTTAAGTAAGCTTTTCTGAATGGAAATCTGAAGGAAGAAATCTATGTAGAACAGCCATCAGGTTTTGTAGATTCTCTTAAACCTGATTATGTATATAGACTTAGGAAGGCTTTGTATGGGTTAAAACAAGCCCCTAGGGTTTGGTATGAAACCCTGTCTAGTTTCCTCATTAAGAATAAATTCACAAGGGGGAAAATAGACAAGACTCTATTCCTTAGGGAATCCAGAGGCAAGATTATCTTAGTCCAAATATATGCAGATGACATAATATTTGGGTCTACAGAAAGTAGTCTTTGCAGAAAGTTTGCAAAACTAATGCAAGGACAATTTGAAATGAGCAGTATGGGGGAACTTAAGTTCTTCTTGGGTCTCCATGTTAGACAGACTGAGGATGATTTATCCATATGCCAGTCTAAGTTCACCCTAGAATTGATAAGGAAGTATGGTATGGAATCATCCACTACCATGAAAACTCCTATGGGGTCAACAATGTCTCTAAGCAAAGATGATGCAGGGAAACCTGTAGATGAAACATTGTATAGAAGGATAGTTGGCTCCCTTCTATATTTGACTGCTAGTAGACCAGATATCATGTATGCTACATGTGTCTGTGCAATGTACCAAGCATGCCCTAAAGAATCTCATTTGACAGCAGTCAAAAGAATTTTGAGATATCTTAAGGGCACACCTTATCTAGGCATTTGGTACCCTAGGAATTGAGATTTTGAACTGACAGGTTATTCAGATACAGATTTTATAGGCTGCGAGGAAGATAGAAAGAGTACCACAGGTACCTGTCAATTTCTAGGAGGAAGGCAGGTATCATGGAGTAGCAAGAAGCAAACCAGTGTGGCTATCTCCACAGTTGAGTCAGAGTATGTTGCTGCAGGAAGTTGCTGTGCACAACTACTATGGATACAACACCAGCTAGAAGATTATGGTATTCAAGTAAGTAGAACACCTTTATTTTATGATTCTACTAGTGCCATTTTTATTGCAAATAATCCTGTCTCTCATAGTAGGACTAAGCACATAGAAATAAAATACCATTTTCTAAGAGAACATGTGGAAAAAGAAGATATTTCCATAGAGTATGTTAAGACAGAAAATGAGTTAGCTGATATGTATACTAAGCCCTTAGATGAAACCAAATTCAATAAATTTAAAATTGAATTAGGGATGATCAACTTAGAATAGTTTACAAAATTGGCTAAGTAAAATGGTGTCGACACACAGAGTTGTCTGTGTCGACACATAAGAGTGGTGTCGACATTTCAGAGAAATGGTGTCAACACATGTAGGAAGTTTGTGTCGACACTTCAGAGAATTAGTGTCGACACATGCAGTGTAGGTGTCGACACATCCAGGGTGGTGTCGACACTTAGGCTTTACACAGAATTAGTCTAGTAGAGTTTCGACTAAGTGTTGAGCTGAGTGGTGTCGACACATATATAAGTGTCGACACATATATTCTGTCGACTATATTTATGTCGACACATAGTTGTCGAGACATTAGCAGTAAGTGTCGACACTTTTCAACAGTGTCGACACAATTTAAGTATTTTGACGCGCGTTTTCACCTTCGATTCTAGAAAGGTATAAATAGGTTTTCCCCAGTGTTTGTCGACACACTCACCTTAGTCTCGAGACCAAACTTGTGTGTCGACATCTCTCTTCTCTAAATTCAAATTTCTTCAAACCCTAATGAAGCCCAAGATAGAAAAGAACATTAATGAAGGATATGAGCTCGTGCGACACGCCTTTGATGACGCGGAACCCGAAATCAAAGGTTTGATAACCCTAATTGCCGAGACTGGATTGGAATACCTTGTATCAGAACCAATCAAGATCTGGAAGAAGGAGGTCCTTGAATTTTTGAGTGCAGCTTCACTTGATGATACTGGACTCAAGATTAAGTCCCGAGTTCATGGAACCAAAGTCAAGGTCACACAGAAAAGTCTAAGGAAGGTACTTCAACTACCAAGAACAAAAGAGGAAGAAGATGCATCTACTTCTAAGACTAGAGAGGCATTAAGATGGTGTGGACTGGATTCAAACCTAAAAATTGGATCAGTTTTTAATAGGAAAGGAATGAATATACAAGGGAAATTCTTATCTGAGATAGTTGGCAAGGTCATCCTGAGCAAGCCTGGAGGACATGACAGAATTTCAGCTCAGATGTTCAATTTGATGACAAGGATTATCGTCAAACTTGATACTGATTGGTCTGCAGTTATGTTTGATAAGATAAAAGAAAGTATGAAGAAACCCAATCTGGGTAGAATTCTGAGTCTATACTTAGCTGGTAGTATACCTGAAGTGATGAACCAGGCTGCAGGTTCCAAGATAAACCACATGAGGAGAATGAATTTGAGAATTTTCTCTAGGTGGGATAGAGTATTGACAAAAGAAATGCCAACTCCAATAAAGGACACACCTCAGAAGAAGAAGAAGAAGACAACCACTGTGGCTCAAGAATCCTCCAGCAGCTCTGAAGAGGAAGTGGTTTTTACTCCTGATGATGAAGAGAATGGAAATGCTGGACAGTCTCTAACAAGACAAGAAGATGCACAGAGGCAGGGGGAGCTACCCTTAGCTAGCCCAATTCACCTGGATCCACTCCAGGGGGAGCCTCTACTTATGGAAGAGCTAATTCCACTAGAGAGTGAAAGGGCTACTCAAACCATACTAGAGGTAATCACTGAAATTAATCAATTATATTTCACTATTGAGGAAGAAGTTTTGACTGATTCATTGCCTGATATTCATCAGCAAACACATATACAACCTCAACCACAAGATGTTGTCATGGAGGACACATCTGTTGCTGATAAAGTGGTTGATGAGATCAAAGATTCTCCAGCCCATTCCCAACAGGAATTTACATTAGAAGAGCTGTTCCATGATCTTCTACAAACTGATTTTGAGAGAGAGAAAGCTGTTGCTGAGGGGGAGAAGGTCAATGTTGAGGGGGAGCATATGGAGAATGTAGAGGAAACTGCTACACAAGAGACTAAGAAGCCAAAGGATGCTGAGGAACCACAAAGGACTGAGAAGGAGTTACCTCCTAGTCCTAAGGATAGAGTGGACATAGTCAGCACTTCTGCTTCAGAAGATGAAGAGGCTGCTAGAGCCAAGAAAAAAAAGTTCCAGGTCTTCAAAAGAAGGAGCCAGAACTATAAGAAAGCCCTACAGACAATTGCTCCTCAGCCTGCCCCATCTACTGATTACAGTTCACTGATGGTGGCTTTACAGATTAAGCTGGATGAGCAAAGGAAAGCTCTAGAAAAGTATATGGATAAAGGCCATAAGTCACTTCAGTTTGATCTTGCACAAGACATCAAATCTATCAGATTTGAAGTGAATCTTAACAAGAAGGACATGACTGATTATTTCCATAAGGGAGGAAATGCAGTAGTCTATCTGGCCTCTCATCAAGAGAACATCAAGAAACAAGTTGATGAAATTGCACTAAAACAAGGCTATGTCCTGGAGAATCAACTAAGAATGAATGATAATTTGACAGCTTCTCATAATGCCATAGTCACTGAAATGAAGAATATAGCTACTGCCCAGACTGCACACAGTGCTGCTGCCAAAGCTGAGTTTGATAAGCAACTCCAAGAAAGCCTACTTGCAGTTCATACTGCTATTGCAGATTCTCAAAAGGTTATTACTGACAGGCTACAAAAGTTAAAACCTTTCTATAAAGATGGAGTTAACTATCTGAATGCCCAGATCAGGTTTCAGAAAGATGATCTGAGGGATCATATAGAGAGAGAAGTCATAAAGGGGGAGAGGGTATTAGTCAAGGCAGGCTCTGATCATGCCAAATGGATTTCGAAGTCCATCAGAGCCACCCTTGGATATCCACCTTTATGTGATGATGACAATGCGGCAGAGTCTGGCATCAATCCTGCATACCTTGGAGGAGAACAAGCTGAAGTGGCTCAAGTGATATACCCTCCTGCAGACTTTGACATGATACATCAAGAGATACAGACTATGTATAGTCCTCCTGAAGATGCTCGCAATGTCATCATAGAGAAAGTTGTCCAGCCTGTGCCAGAGGCAATACTAAAAGAACAAGAGGCTTTGTTAAAAGAACAAGAGGCTCAATTATCTAAGAAAAGATTCAGAGAGCAGGCTGAATTAAGGCCTGATTTTGAACAATGGAGACCCACATTCAGGAATATCATCTTGACTGCTTGGAAGGCTACTAAGGACAATGTCCTGGATAGAGGCAAGTGGTATTCTGACCTGGAGTGGAGAAAACATGAGAATAAGCAAGAGGCCATTGTACAATATAGAAGAAAGGCTAAACTAGGAAAGCTACCTCCTAATGCACAGGAGCCTAGAAAGTATTTCCCTAAGCCTTATCACTATTTTGAAAGGCAGAAGATAAAGGCTGAAGAGCTGAAAAAGAAAGATCTCAAAGGGAAGAAGCCTGCTGCTGTTGATGACACTAAAGCTCCAGTTCAAGCAAAGATTCAATCTGGAAAGGGGATTGTAATCAAGGAACCAGAGCAGCCATAGGATAGCATTTTCTTAAGTTTACAAATTGTAATCATTTGTATTAAAATTCTATGTAAACTTTTGACTAATGAAAATGTTGGAATTTGTAAGAACATTGTGTCATGATTCAAATCTATTACATTAATTGTTCTGAGCTAATTGTATATACATGTTATGTTCATGCATGTTTAAGTATTTTCCCTGTCATATATTACTGTTTTACATCATACTGAGAATTTGTTATGTATGATGTATATCATTGACTAAGGGTTATGACTTCTCCAAATATGGGGAGATTGTTGGGTACATTGGAATATATGTACCTGATTTGAAGAAGCCTCTACCTACTCAATGATATACATCAAGGTGTATTTAATGTGCTTTGAGTTTCTTTGTGCAGGTTAAGTAACTGCAGGTTTACAGGAAAAGTTTATAAGTCCATGTGTCGACACCTAGAAGAAAAGCGTCGACACTTAAGGAGGCTTGTGTCGACACCTAGAGAAGCTGTGTCGACACTTGGAGTAATTGTGTCGACACTAGGAATGCAGAGTCGACACCCAGAAGAAAAGTGTCGACACTTAAGGAGGCTTGTGTCGACACCTAGAGAAGCTGTGTCGATACTTGGTTAATTGTGTCGACACCAGGAATGCAGAGTCGACACCAGAAGAAAAGTGTCGACACATACAGGTTGTGTCGACACACAATGAAGAATTATCAACAATATCTGTGTCGACACTTAGAGGCAGTGTCGACACTCAGAGAAACTTTGTCGACACTCAGCAAACTTCAACAAAGTTTAAGTACAAGAGTCGACACAAAGGAGATGTGTCGACACTCAGCAAAGTCTCAACAGATGAAGAATGTGTCGACATAAAGGAGATGTGTCGGCACTCAGCAAAAGTTTCAACACAGAAGGCATGTGTCGACACAAAGAAGATGTGTCGACACTTAGCAAGTTTCAACACAAGAAGATGTGTCGACACAAAAGAGTTGTGTCGACAATTAGCTGAAATCAACTAAGTATTGAAGGAGAAGAACTTGTGTCGACACACAGGATCAGTGTCGACACATTCTGAAGAAGCAGTGTCGAGAAGCTATTTCAACAACACAAGGAGTTGTGTCGACACCATGAAGGCTAGTGTCGACACTTAGTCTACTTGTGTCGACACTTAGTCTATTTGTGTCGACACATAAAGACTATCTGTCTCGACACTTTCAGATAGTGACAGAGTTTTCAAGAAGTGACTGGATGACTTGACAGCTGCCATTTCAACCGGTCAACTGCTACTGTCAGAGCCGTCATAAAGTTGTTAGAAATCGGATCAGCCGGTCACCATGAAGAAAGCTTATATAAAGGCTTATTCCTTCAACAGAAAGGAGATCTAGAAAGCAATCAATGAAGTGAAAAACAACACAACAAGAAGAAGACCTTCAAGAGAAGATCTAAGAAGTTGGAGAGAAAGAGCTCCTTCTAAGAAGACCAGCTGTTGAACCAGGCTGATAAGAAAGATTCAGATTGATATCAGAATCTTAAGACATCAGTTGATTGAAGATCATCTGCATAGAGATACAACCCTACTGTGTTCTAATTCAAGAAGCTTTGAAGAAAGCTAAGGGAGGTTGATCTCTGCCAAGTTCTTCCAAGAACTCATCAAGAAGCCAGTCAACCCATGTCTCTCTATCTAGAGTTGTGGTCATATACTTTGTATTTTCTAATTTCTGTAGGATCTTGTATAGATCTGAGTTGTAAGCCTAAATCTATAAAGGCTGAGGTAGGGCCTGTGAGCCTGAGTGTAGGAGAATCATTTCTCTGAATGTAGGCCTTATTGAAGGCTGAGGTAGGGCTGTTGTGCCTGAGTGTAGGTCTTGTTGAAGACTGAGTGGTAGGGCTTTTGTGCCTGAGTTGTAGGAGTGGGATCACTCTGAGTTGTAGGAACCTATTTGGGGTTCTGAGTTGTAAGATCTGAGGATCTGAGGAGAAGTGGAGAAGTTAGGCCGAATCTAGTGCACTACTAGATAGGCGAAGGGGGAAAGTGGATGTACCCAGACCTTGGGGAACCACTATAAAATCTGTGTGTACTCTGTGTGTGATTAATTCTGTGATTGCTGTGTTATTTGTGCTGAATTGCTGTAGAGAATTGTATAAACAGGTCTAGTAGTTCAGTGTTTCTGCCTTAAAAGTTAAAAAGATTAAGTGCACCTATTCACCCCTCTAGGTGTTTAGGCACTAGTTCTTTCACTTTTGGTTTTCTATACCGACCTGCTCCACGGACCGGTTGGCTCTCTCCATTTCCATCCAAGAAAGGTCTTCGAGTCGGATCTTCACCTCCACACAAGAAAGGGTCTCAGAGCCTCGCTAGATCACCCGATCTAGACATCCCTCCCCTGGGTTGATTTCTCACAGAATACTACCCCGGATTCCGACGACCTTCCCCAGTCAATTTCAGTCACCACAAGTAAAATAGAGAAAGAAAAAGAATACAATAATGTTGGAACCGACAATTCACATATCCTTAGTTTGATAATATCAAATCCCATGTTATATTTGATTACATCTTGTGTTTGATAAAGTGTGCAGGTTTACATGTCCAAGAAATCCAAGGAGCTCTCCTCAGGAACCTACCGCCCAGCGGTAGTAGCTAACGCTGCGCGGTAGCATGAAATAAATAGACAAATTGCCCGGGAACATACCACACCACCCTAGTCCTATCGCCCGCGTTAGTGCGATGAATTATCTGGACCAAGCGCTCGAGAAGCTACCGCCAAGCGATAGTAGTGAATGCCGGGAGTAACAATAGGCGATACTGCGCACGATAGCTGAAGGAATTAATATCTAGGCTCTCGGGAAAATACCAAAAAACGCTAGTCGTACCACTCCACGCTAGCCCACTCAATGCCTCGTTGAGTGCGTCGAGTCTGAGTCGTCGAGTCAGAGATACCACACAACAATAACTGTTAACACGCCGCGCTAGCACGATGAAAAGGAAAAATATTCGTTTTAAATATTTTTCCAATTTTGCAGGATATCTGTCAGCACGAAGCGCGCGAACCTACTACTGGACGCTAGCCTTACCGCCGGTGGTAGCGTATTTTCATAAAGACATATATGGCACCTCGTGTTCTGCATTCAACACCATGACGAAAAAAGATCAAGTTCTTACCTTCTAGGGTTCAGCCGCCTCTCTGTGTTCCGTTCCAATCGTCTTCGTCGAATGAAAAGAAAACCGTCTCCCTCCCATTCGAGCACGAAGAACTCCGACGATCCAACGAATACATCAATTATGAAGAGACGACCAGTTGCAAGCACACGGAGAACTCAAGCATCGACCGTATATTGCTCTACGGAGAAATCGTCAAGAGGGAGAGTTTAATCTTTAGATTCTTTAAACCTTAGTTCTGTAATCTTCTTTCCTTTTCATTCTTGTGTGGTGAGGAAAATAGACCGGTGAAGGTCTTCGGAATCCGAGAAGAATTCTGTGGGAAATCGTCCCAGGGTAGGGATGTCTAGATCTGGAGATCTAGAGAGGCTCTAAGACCCTTCCTTGCGTGGAGGTGAAGATCGACTCAAAGACCTTTCTTGGCAGGAAATGGAGAGAGAGCCAACCAGTTCGTTGAGTGGGTCGGTATAGAAAACAAAAAAGTTTTCTTTCTCACCGCCTTCGATCTCCGACATCACGGGGATCACAATTTTGGAATTGTCAAAAACAGTTGTTGTTCTAATTCTTGCAATGAAATTCATTTTCTGCTTTATTACTTATGTGACTTGCAGTGATTGATAAGTGGTAGTCTTCTAAGGGGTGTACAAGAGAATTTGTACAGGAAACGAGTTCATAGATATATCGCCGCACGTTAGCTACCTAACGCCCCGCGGTAGCTTCCATAACTCGATTTTCTGGGGCAAAATATTTCGAATTTTTAATTGAGACGAAAACCTTATTCACCGCCCCCCGCTAAGGTTGGCCACTAGATCCAATAAGTGGTATCAGAGTCAAGTTATTTTATGAATGTAGTTTAGAGGTATGATAGGATCATTGCTATATTTGAGTGCGTCTAGGTCCAACATTACATTTGCGGCGTGTCTTTGTGCTAGGTATCAAGCTGACCCTAAAGAGTCGCATTTGAAAGCAGTAAAGCATATCATTAGGTATCTTATAGGCACCCAAAATTTTGGACTTTGGTACTCACACACCACTGATTTCACACTTCACGGGTACTCCGACTCTGATTATGTTGGAAGTTCACTTGATCGCAAGATCACAAGTGGTACATGTCACTTCCTAGGCCCTGCACTAGTCTCCTGGTCAAGTAGAAAACAGAACTCGGTTGCCCTCTCTACCGCTGAAGCCAAGTATATCGCTTTAGGAAGTTGTTGTGCACAAGCACTTTGGTTGTCACAAACGTTGGAGGACTTTGGCATAGTCTTTAGGAACGTTAATCTTCAGTGCGACAACAAGAGTACTATAGACTTGACGAACAATCTAGTGCATCATACAAGGTCAAAACATATTGACGTACGTCACCATTTCATTCGGGATCACATTAAGAAAGAAAACGTGTGGGTAAGCTTCATTGGCACCGACGACCAACTAGCTGACATTTTCACAAAACAACTCCCAGATGCGCGTTTCTCGTTACTTCAACTCGAGCTGGGTATTTTAGATCTTACTGCATGATCTGTCCTGTCTATTTTTCTTTGTTGTTTTTTTTACTTCCGCTCTTTAAAATAAAAACAACAAACAAATTTTTTTTTTTTAAAAAACTAAAAAATCCAAAAACATGTGTTTGGCTATTTTCCTTCTACTTCTCAGTTTTTTGTGCTATTTACGTTTGTGTATTTGTTGTAAATCCGAAAAAAATAAAAACTATAAAAAATAAAATAATAATAATATAAAACTAAAAAAAACTGAATTTCGATCATGTTTTCGGACACACATGATGTTAGCTTAGACCATAACATGTACATATAATGTTCGAGTTCGGATTGTTACTCCGAGTGAACATTGTCCTCCAATCATGGTGTGTCGAATCTATATGTGCTAAGCTACTGAGTGCGATAAGACTTGTTAGTGTCAGTTGACTATGCCTTTAGGTATGTGCGAGGATTTAGATAGGGGAATGACTTCACACTATTCACACATCCCTAGACGAAGCACTCATGTACAAATGCTAGGCTTACATGCTATAACTCGTGACATTGTATCTTAACACGTTAGACATACTTTGAATAATCAATGTCACGATATATACGTGCATATATAAAGATTAAAACTTCGGGCCAAATCTCTTGTGCTAAATTCTGATGTATACAAGTTAAAGTGTATCTATCTACGTGGATAAATTTCAATTTACTCGGGGCTCCTTGAACTCAAAAAAATATAAAAGTGATAGCTCCAAGCAAACTAAAAAAGAAACTATGCAAGCTATCAAATATCTTGTCAACGACCCCCGAAGCACTACTCACTCCTCCTGATAAGTCTTTATGAGCATTGTGAGGAAGAACACCTTAGTTTAAAGAGTCATTTTGATTTTGTGCATAGACTCTAACTTTAGCTTAGTGCCCCTAGTTCAAGTCTTGGTATGACATGGATAGACATGTGACGTGATCGTTCACTCTATTTCTCTTGTGTTAGCATTTTAAATGATTGAGATAAAACATGTACAATATGATATTTCTACTTGGTGTTTTCTCTCTTTTGATGTTACACGTACACATGTCATTGCCTTATTTAACGCTTCTATACATAAGTATTGGACTGACATTACACTATATGTTTTTAACACATAAGTACTAGCACATGATTTATATTTTTGACATTTACAATGTTTCAATGTGAATAACTCTATAACTCTCGTAGAATTGTAGTCTTCCTCATTGTTTGCTTAGTCCACTCTATACTGTCCAATCCGTATAAACTCTGCAAAATGATTTATTCCATGTTCATGTGCTCTACTCTTTTGTGTGACCCATGTACTTCATATTCTCTGATTTGCATTTTTTTGTGTCATCCATATGTTTCTCACTTCTTGCTTTACTGATTGTGTGCAATGTCTGATATCTATATCACGCTCATCATATATACTGTTTCTCATTATGCATGTTTGTTTGGTCTGGCCCTCCCTTTTTGATACTATTAAAGGGTGAGAAGAGATTGTTCATGAGTATGAGTCACGGGTTAGGAAAGATCACATGTAGGGGGAGCTTGTTACAATGCATGCACATAGATAGGGGGAGCGTGTAAAACACGTCGATAGGAGGAGCATGTATGTAGGGGAGCTATATAGAACCTGAAACCTTATCTTTAGAGATTATCTCGTATATATGTTGTATCATGCATTTTATTTGTATTTCTCATTAGCAGGATTTGATATTATCAAAAGGGAGAGTTTGTTGGAACCGACAGTTCACATATCCTTAGTTTGATAATATCAACTCCCATCTTGTATTTGATCACATCTTGTGTTTGATAGAGTGTGTAGGTTTACAGGTCCAAGAAATCCAAGTAGCTCTCCTTAGGAACCTACTGCCAAGAGGTAGTAGCTAACGCCACACGGTAGCATGAAATAAATGGACAAAGTGCTCGGGAACGTACAGTGCTATGCTAGTCCTATCTCCTGCGTTAGCAAAATGAATTATCTGGACCATGTGCTCGGGAAGCTACCACCAAGCGATAGTAGTTAACGCCGGGAGTAACACCAAGCGATACTGCACGCGATAGCTGGAGGAATTAATTTCCAGGCTCTCGGGAACCTACCAAAATGCGTCAGTCGTATCGCTCTGCGCTAGCCCACTCAATGCCACATTGAGTGCGTCAAGTCTGAGGCATTAAGTCAGAGATACCGCACAGTAATAACTATTAACGCACCACGCTAGCATGATGAAAAGGAAAAATATTTGTTTTAAATATTTTTCCAATTTTGCAGGACAGTTGTCAGCACGAAGCGCGCGAACCTACCGCCGGGCGCTAGCCTTACCGCCGGCGGTAGCGTATTTTCATAAAGACATATATAAGGCACCTCGTGTTCTGCATTCAACACCATGATGAAAAAAGATCAAGTTCTTGCATTCTAGGGTTCGGCCGCCTCTCTACTTTCCGTTCCAATCATCTTCGTCGAAGGAAAAGAAAACTGCCTCCATCTCGTTCGAGCACAAAGAACTTCGGCGGTCCAAGGACTCCATCGATTTTGAAGAGACGACTGGTTGCAAGAACACTAAGATCTCAAGCACCGGCCGCGAATCGCTCTACGGATAAATCGTCAAGAGGGAGACTTTAATCTTTAGATTCTTTAAACCTTAGTTTTGTAAGCTTCTTTTCATTCTTGTGTGGTGAGGAAAATCGACCGGTTAAGGTCGTCGGAATCCGAAAAGGATTCCGTGGGAAATCGTCCCGGGGTAGGGACGTCTAGATCGGGAGATCTAGCGGGGCTCTGATGTAATGACTCCATCCATTCATATAACATATAATAGAAGGTCCGGCAGGAGCCCTACACCATATGCCATAAAATAGGTGGCGAAGTCACGGGATAATATCAGAGTTGCACATCCTAACTCATAGCATTCTAGCGGAAGCTTTTAACAGAAATACTGAACTCCAACCATGAATGTCCACTAATATAAACACCCATATTTATATAGGAATGTATATCAAATACAATATCACTTGGCCTTATGGCCTTACAGTTGCTCTTTACAAAAGTGGCTTCCAAACATCGGCGCGCAGGCCGGCCACACATGAACAAAATATAACATTTTTAGCTTAGCCTTCAAGGTCTAGCAGCAGCAGGGACTTCAACCTTTATATGTCATGCTCGGCTCTGCAGCACCTGTACAAGGACAGACCACCCAATGGTGGCAAACAAGGAAACGGTCAGCATTCAGCTGACCAATTTATAACGACCCTACCCCTTTCCCGGGGTAGTGGTATTCCTTCCTTGCAGGCATAACAATTCATATGAAGATATATACATATCACATATTCTGCTCTCATGCACAAACATTCCATCACAACCGTCAGCCACGCTGCCCGACAATCCTTGCACTCAGGGCACATTCTTGGTGTACCGGTGAACCAGGGTCCCACCACCGTATCAGGGTCGAAACCCAACGGTAAAATTGAGCCTTTGCTCCATGGCGTGCAACTGGAGACTTTAGTCTTATAACGACCCGTGATTGGCCCGTAACCCCCCATGGTGTCGTAGCGCGCATGCCTAAGACTCTCGCTATGCGCTCCAACAGACCGCACTTTCAGGTCTTCAAGTCGGACGGACATAATGTAGGTCAGATCAACCACCCCCCGTTACTCAAGTCGCCTTGCCATCACCGAATACCAAGGTACTCGCGGGCAAGTAAAAGGCGCGGGTCGGTTTCACATTACCTGTTTGGCATAAAGCTTTTGTAAGAGCTCATCAAGCTCACACATAGCCAGACCATCCTCAAGGGACTGTCTTTACATTCATAGGTTAGCTAGGAGCCACGCCCCGCATTAGAGACAGAACTCATTTTCCATCCCTAGGCTTAACCGTACATTCATAGCACACACTTGAGGGTATTTTCCTGGACTGCCAAGCCAGTACTTCCTGCTACTACCCTTCACAGGCACAGCCCACCAGGCGTCATAAGCATTATAAGCATCAGAGGGTCTTTTCCTGGACTTCCGCACTAGTACTTCCTGCTACTGCCCTTCACAGGTCCAATCCATCAAGCATCACAAGCATCACAAGGGTCCCTTCTTGGACTACCACTCCAATACTTTCTGCTACTACCCTTCACAGGTCCAACCCATCGACTCCATAAACTACACGTTTAACCACGAAGTCTTCTCCGGTGCGTAAATACAACATCACCAATCTAGAACAAACTGTGCAGATTGACGATCGCTTTGGAGCCATTGAATTCTAGCTGGCTGGAAAGCACCGCAGTGGTCTTCCTTCCACAACGCTGGCCACGGATCTGGAATCGGAACTTAGTAGCTCCACCGGTGGCCGACTCCTTTCCTCCTCCTCCTCCTTGCTCTCCCTTCTCTCTCACTTCCTTAGAAAGAGAATGGCTAAGTTAACAATGAGAAAGACCTTCTCTTTCTCAGCCTTAAAGCAGCAGGGAGAAGCTTGGGCCCTCAGTTCCTAGCTGAGGAAAATGGACTGCCATGATTTTGCCACAAAAGGCTAATTTTTGGCTGACACGACCTGTGACATGCCCGTGTCACAGGACGTGTACCTTAACCAGCACACAACCGACTCATCCAGAACAGTACATGGACATATGACATGCCCGTGTCATAGGCCGTGTGACTTGATACACCTTCAGACACGCCCGTGTCTGTGGCCGTGTACCTCAGGTGGTATACACCCAACTCAACCCGAGCAAGACACAGCCATGTGACATGCCGGTGTCACAGGCCGTGTGCCCAGAGACACACCCGTGTCCTACCCATGCTCACCAGGCCTCCCAGCCCTGGCCAAATCCAGAAAAGGACACAGCCTGTGACACACCCGTGTCACAGGCCGTGTGCCCTTACACGACAGTAGACATGCCTCCAGCGTGCTCTTCATCTAGCGAAGTTCATCGACCAGAGGGGGACACACCCTCTGACACACCCATATCACAGGGCGTGTTCCCTCTCGAGAACTCGTCGAGTGTAGTTCATCGAGCACTCAACAGACTGCTCAGCTAGACAGAGCAGGACATGCCCTGGGACACGCCCGTATCCCAGGCCGTGTCACCCAACTTGAACCCAACCTTGGGATTTGGGGTGTTACAACCCTCCCCTCCTTACAATAAATTTCATCCCGAAATTTGCACACAGTAAGGAAAACCAAAAACAAGATGTTATAACTTCACCAAAGTCGAATACACCTTGACATGCACTGCATAACAGTTTACACAAACAGCTCGGGAAACTCAGCTTGCATGGTCTGCTCTTGCTCCCATGTTAGCTCCTCATGCCCACAATTGTCCCACCTAACTTTAACCATCCCGATTGTTTTTGTTTCGCAACTGTTTATCGGCGCGTTCCTCGATCCGAATGGGCCTAACCTTCGTCGTTAGCCCATACTCCACCGGTACACGATCATTCTCGATCACTTGAGATGGATCTTTGACGGCTTTCCGAAGCACCGAGATGTGAAACACATCATGTAATCCACCAAAGTTTGCCGAAAGAGCTAGCCGATATGCAGCTTCCCCAATTCGCTCTACCACTTCAAACAGACCAAGATATCACAGACTCAACTTTTTCAGACACCGAATCCGGGACATGCCTTTGAAGGGTTTGATGTTCAAATAGACCCAATCGCCCATCCGAACTACACGTTCCGGTGCTTGGCATTGTAATACTTTGCTTGTCGATCCTGGGCTATTAGTAGCCATTCCCGAATAGCGCGTATTGTCGAGTTAGCTTCATCAACATCTTTACACATATACAATTTGGATTCACCCACTTCTGCCCAAGCTAACGGTGTACGACACTTCCGACCATACAGAGCTTTAAACGGTGTCATCCCAGTGCTCGCTTGGTAGCTATTATTGTAGGCAAACTCCACCATATAGAGAAGATCTTCCCATCTCTTCCCAAAGTCCAGGGCGCACATTTGGAGCATATCCTCCATAGTTCTGTTGGTCCTTTCAGTTTGGCCATCAGTTTGGGGATGAAAGGCCGTATTGAACGTCAACTTCGTGCCCAACAGCTGATGGACTAGCCTCCAATCATTTGATGTAAATCGCCCATCACGATTGCTCACAATGCTACGAGGAACACCATGTAGCCGTACAATCTGTTCAACATAAAGTTTTGCCAAACTTTCCACTGAATCGTCCCGTTTGTTTGGAAGGAAGTGCGCCACTTTAATCAACCGGTCTACAGTCACCCAGATTGAATCATTCCCGCGTTGAGATCTCGGCAACCCGTGCATGAAATTAATTGAAATATCATCAAACTTCCATTCCGGAATCGACAATGACTTCAAGAAACCGCCAGGCTTCTGGCATTCTGCTTTCACCAAAGCACACGTTTGGCATTTAGCCACATAATGAGCGATATCTTTCTTTTGTCCTGGCCACCAGAACAGCTTCTTCATGTCCCTGAACATCTTTGTGCTCCCAGGGTGAATTGAGTACTTTGTAAAGTGAGCTTCGTACATCAACTCTTCTCGCAGCTTACCCATACTCGGGACGCACAACAGGCCCTCTTTCTGCAAAGGCCGTCATCCCAAGAGAATTGGCCATCCAGCCCATCCTTTGCATAGTGTTGGAGACTTTCATACAGCTCCGTTGCTCGTCGAATCCTGTCAGCAAGGTCATATTGTACCTCCGTCCAATTCAAACATGCATCGTGAAAGATATAGTACCTAAACACCTAGAGGGGGGGGGGGGGGTGAATAGGTGACCAAATTCTTTTTAACTTTTTATGGCAGCAATCAGTTTTTAACACAGATTTCTATCTACTATATTACAGCACATATACAACAATCACAACCAACAACAATCACACAGTAGACTCAGAGTTTTATAGTGGTTCCCCAAGCTTTGGGTACATCCACTTTCCCCCTTCGCCTATCTAGCAGTGTATTAGATTCGGCCAAACTCCTCCACTATCTCAGAACCCAAAACAGGCTCCTACACCTCAGGCCCAAGGCCCTACAACTCAACTTTTCCACAAAGCCTACACTCAGCCACAAAGGCCTACACTCAGCCACAAAGGCCTACACTCAGCCACCAAGGCCTACACTCAGCCACCAAGGCCTACACTCAGAGATTTAACTCTCCTACCCTCAGCCTTTATAATTGCAGGCTTACAATCTCAGATCCCTAAGGATCCTACAAGTTATAATGAATACAAAATGTATAAACTCAACAACTTAGATGAAAGAGAGATAAGTTGTGAGATTCTTGATGAGTTCTTGGAAGAACTCAGCTGAAATCAATCTGACTTGGCTTTCTTCAAAGCTTCTTGAAAGTAGAACACAATAAGACTGATTCCTCTGCAGTTGATCCTTGATCTCTGCTTCTTAAGATTCAGACTAATCTGAATCCTTCTTCTCAGCTGGGTTCCAACAGCTGATTTCTTGGATGGAGCTCTCTCTCTCCAACTTCTTAGATCTTCACTTGATAGCTAGATCTTCTTTAAATCTGAACTTGGACTTGTGTTCAATCAATCTCAACCACTAACTTCTGCAGACTGTATAAGCCTATTTATAGGCCTTCTTCATGGTAACCGGCTGGTCCGGTTCATCACTGTCTTCTGACAACTCTGACAGGTGCAGTAGACCGGCTGGAATGGCAGCTGTCAAGTCATCCAGTCAGTTCTTGAAAATTCTGTAACTGTCTAGAAGTGTCGAGACTATCTGTCTTTAAGTGTCGACACTTATAGACCAAGTGTCGACACAAGTTGTCTAAGTGTCGACACTAGTCTACAAGGTGTCGACACAACTCCTTGTGTTGTAGATTTTGTATCTCGACACTACTTCTTCTTCATGTGTCGACACTGAAATTGAGTGTCGACACAAGTACTTGTACTTCAGTATTTTGCTGAATTCTTCTAAGTGTCGACACAACACCTTTGTGTCGACACATCTTCATGTGTTGAATCTGTTAAGTGTCGACACTGCTTCTTGGTGTCGACATATGTCTTCAGTGTTGATACTTGTTGAGTGTCGACACAGCTCCTTGTGTCGACACATCCTTCTTCTGTCGAGACTTCAGCTGAGTGTCGACACATCCCCTTAGTGTCGACACTTGTACTTAGAATATTCTTGAACTTTGCTAATCTTTGCTAAGTGTCGACACAGCTCCTTGTGTCGACACTTTCTTCAAGTGTTGATTCTTCAGCTAAGTGTCGACATATTATTCTGGGTGTCGACACTTACTTCAAGTGTTGAATCTTCTGCTGTGTGTCGAGATATTGTTCTGGGTGTCGACACTTGTACTTAGTCTCTGCTAGCTTTTGCTGAGTGTCGACACAGCCTCCAAGTGTCGACACTTTCTGATGTAGACACAGTTTTTCTGGGTGTCGACACAACTGCTAAGTGTCGACACAGCTTCACTGTCTTTTCTTCACTAAGTGTCGACACAGCTCCTTGTGTCGACACTTTCTGTCTGGTGTCGACTCAGCATCCCTGGTGTCGACACAATAACTCCAAGTGTCGACACTGCTTGCCTGGGTGTCGACACAAGTCTTCTTAAGTGTCGACACTTTCCCTCTGGGTGTCGACATATGGACTTAGAAACTTTTCTTCTTTCCTGCAAATACTTAACCTGCACAAGGTAACTCAAAAGCACATCAAATACATTTTGATGTATATCATTGAGTTGGGTGAGGCTTCTTCAAATCAGGTACATTTGAACCAATGTACCCAACAATCTCCCCCTATTTGGAGAAGTCATAACCCTTAGTCAATGATATACACCATTCATAATAAAATTACAAAATGATGTAAAGCAGGATTATATATAGCAGGGTAAACATAAACATGTATCAATCACACATGTATACATAGACATCATCACAGAACAATTATGAAACAAATTTATTACACAACAAATTTAACACACAAAATATTGTTCTAATACTTTGTCATATACAAAATTCTAAAGTTTACAGAATGTTTTATATCAAAAGAATACATAGTAAACTTGAGAAATTTTCTAAGCTATTTCTGTTCAGCCTCCTTAATGACTATTCCATTTTCAGCTTGAACTCTGGCTTGAACAGGAGCTTCAGCAACTTTTGCATCAGCAGGCTTATTGCCTTTCAGATCTTTCTTCTTAAGTTCCTCAGCCTTAATCTTTTGTCTCTCAAAATAATGATAAGGCTTGGGAAAGTACTTGCTAGGCTCCAGAGCAGTAGGAGGTAGCTTTCCCATCTTGGCCTTCCTTCTGTATTGAACTATGGCCTCCTGCCTTGATTCATGTTTCCTCCATTCAGTTTCAGAAAACCACTTATTCCTGTCTTGAATGTTATCTTTGGCAGCTTTCCAGGCAGTCAAAATGATATTTCTTGAGGTAGGGCTCCACTGCTCAAAGTCTGGTCTTTGTTCAGCTGGTTCCCTAAACCTCTTCTTAGACAATCTAGTCTCTTCTTTTTTCTGCAGTGCCTCTTGCATAGCTTTAGAAATTGGCTGAACAACTTTTTCAATAATGACATTGTCCTTACCCCCAGGTGGGCTATACATGGACTGTATGTCAGCATGAATCATGTAAAAATATGGAGGAGGGTAAATAACTTGAGCCACTTCTGGTTGCTCCCCTCCTAAATATGCAGGATGAATTCCAGATTCAGCAACATTGTCATCATCATAAAGAGGAGGATAACCCAGTGTAGCTCTGATGGAATTAGATATCCACTTGGCATGATCAGAGCTAGCTTTGACTAAAACCCTCTCCCCCTTTATGACTTCTCGTTCTATATGATCTCTCACATCATCTTTTTGAAATCTTACTTGATTATCCAAATAATTCACTCCATCTTTGAAGAAAGGTTTTAACCTTTGGAGTTTGTCAGTTATCTACTTTTGAGAATCTTGGATGGCAGTCTTAAGAGCAGTGATTTCTTCTAGGAATACTTTGTCAAAATCTGCCTTTGCTATAGCTGGAGTCTGCCCTGCAGCTAGATTCTTCAGTTCTGTGACTATTGCATTGTGAGATGCAGTAAGGTTGTCATTCATTCTTATCTGATTTTCAAGAACATAACCTTGCTTCACAGCCATGTCATCCACTTGTGCTTTTATCTTCTCCTGGTGTGTAGCCAAGTACACCACTACATTCCCCCCTTTGTGGAAGCAGTCTGTCATCTCCTTCTTGTTAAGATTCATCTCAAATCTTATTGACTTTATGTCCTGGGCCAAATCAAACTATAATGATTTCTGCCCTTCATCCACATAAGTCTCTATTGCTTTTCTATGCTCATCCAGCTTGATCTGCATAGCAACCATCAGTGCACTATAATCAAAAGTTGGTGCTGGCAGTGATATAGGCTGTGGTGCAATAGATTGTAAGGCCTTCTTATAACTCTGACTCCTTCTCTTGAATACATAAATCTTCTTTTTCTTTTCCCTTGCAGCTTCCTCATCTTCTGAAGCTGAGGAGCTTGCAATTTCTACCCTCTCCTTAGGGCTTGGGGGTAACTCCTTCTGCACAACTGGGGCCTTCTCAGGTTCTTGCCTTGCAGATTCTTCAACAAATAATACTTGCTCCCCCTCAAGTGGAGCATTCTCCTTTTCAGCAGCAGCAGTGTCCTTGTCAAAATCTTGTTGATCCAGATTTAGGAATAAATCTTCCATTGTAAATTCTTGGGGTGAATGAGCTGGAGAAAGTCTTGACTCTTCAACCACTGGATCAGGAACTACAACTTCAACAGATGTGTCTTCCATGACAATATCTGGGACTTGGCTATCCAGCTGAGTTTGCTGATGAACATCAGACAAATCAGTATCCTCTATAGGAAAATCTAAAGCATTTAGTTCAGTGATTACCTCTAGTATTGTGTTGGTTGCTTGTTTACTTTCTAGTGTAGTTGGTTCTTCTACAACTAGAGACTCCCCCTGGATGTGATCCTTATGTATGGGGCTAGCTTGAGGTAGCTCCCCCTGGATTTCAGCATCTACTTGTTGTGCTGGAGACTTCACAGCAGTTCCTGTGTCTTCTTCATTAGGTGTGAAGACCACTTGTTCTTCACTATCAGAGCTGCTTGATGGAACTTGAGTCACTGGAGCAGCTGATGAGTACGATTATGATAGGCTTTTTACTATCATAATTGTAATCATGTCTACCACTTCCTGCCCTTTTTGGTGTTGATTTCATGATAATATCAAAGAAATTGTCGTATCATAGATAGAAGAGCGTATTTAGAAGTCCTAGTCAGTTCTTGTTTTAAACCATTTACTGAGTCTATCATTTTTCTATTGCAAGTAATGCCAACCAATGGACCTAAAAGTTTCGGAGCAAACAGAGGAGTTCACGGAGTCTGCATGGCTGATGACAGGATAGAAATTTGGTGCACACGGCCAGACACACGGCCGTGTGCCTACCCGTGTCCTATGCACCTGGAGCTGAAGATTTTGGGCGCAGACGATGGAACCTCACACGGGTATGGCACACGCCCGTGTGCCTACCCGTGTCATATTTGCACACGACTGCCAACCAACCCGTGTCTGAAGAACACGGCCGTACACACGGCCGTGTCCCTACCCATGTCATCTGACACGGCCCACTACCAGACACGCCTGCTCGTGGGGAACCGCCCAGGAACCGCCTAGGAACCGTCCACACGGCCTGACACACGGCCGTGTGCGACCCCGTGTCCGACCTGTTTGCAAGGGAACTATAAATTTCCTGTAGAAAAATTTGCATAGAACTTTTTTGGATCATTTCTGCATTGGAGAACTGCTGGAGGCCGAAGAGGAGCATCCAAGACAAGGAGGATTGAAGGGTATTTCATATGTAATTTTATTTAATCATTAACCCTTGAATCCTTCCTTTCTCTTGATGATCCATCTTCAATTTATGTTTTAATTTGCATGAATTTCTCTTTGAACATTCTAGTAATCATGTATCATCTTGTTTATGTTATATTCGTAGTATTTTATTTGTGTTTATGCAATCAAACAAAGAGTTTAATCATCCCTTTGAATTACTTATTTGTTTTACACAATTTGCAATTGGCTAGATTGAGAAATTGGTTATTTGCAATGCTTTTGGTATGTTCATATTGTGATGATAATCCCCTTTGTAATTCAAACTTTATGATCGAGAGATATTCTGTTTGGAAAATTAGAACACGAATAAAAGGATTCATGTTAATTTAGAGATAAAGTTCATGAATTTATGTAATAATAAAGGTATTTTGTTTAATGCAAACTTGAGTGTTGTGAATTGTTCGAGAGAAAATTTACTATCTTAGGTTTAGATTTGGAATTGCTCGAGAGAGAATTTTGATGAAAAATTAACCTTTACATTGCACAAATGTAACACTCTTTTCATGTCATGATCGCTTAGAATTTATATGATAAATGGATTTGTTCATGTAATTATTTAAAAGCTTCATGTTGTTATCATTTTTATTTCTCCAATACTGAATCATCCAATTGGTCATAGTTAGGTTAATGTAATTTAAATATCACTTTTGTTTAGAGGTATGAAAACAAAGGGAGGGTGAGTACGGATAGTTGAAACGACCCTGTGGAATACGACACGAGATGTAGATTTCTCATATATTACGATTGATAGGTGCGCTTGCCTGAATGCTAATTCAATCTAGTTAAGTCCATCTACATAATTGTATTAGAATGTAGAATGAAATCACATTGAATTATTACTTGTTAGCAAGAAAAATCATCAAGTTTTTGGCGCCGTTGCCGGGGATCGTTTTCAATATTTTGAAATCCTAATCTTTATTGATCTACCAATTTTCTTTTATATAGTTGTAAATTAGTATTTGAATAATTATATTGCGTAATATATTTTTTTTTGTAGTCTGTTAGTCTATGACCAGGGGCAAAAATTCTGGGCTAGCACCATTTCATCCTGACCCAGAACGAATTCTCCATAACACTAACTTAAGGGACGTGGGAATTAATACCACAGATATTTCAAACGGACTATCAGAAGAGGAGACAGTAAACCAAGGAGAGAATCATCTTGAAAACTTAGATACCATGGCCAACCAAAATGAGCAAACCATGTCTGACTTTGCTAGACCTAATCTCCAAGGAACCGGGTCGAGCATCGTTAGACCACCGATAGCTACCAATAACTTTGAATTGAAGCCTAGTGTGATACAAATGGTGCAATAGTATGTTCAGTATGATGGCTTGCAAGATGAGGATCCTAACACCCACTTGGCCGGATTCTTAGAGATATGTGACACATTTAAGATCAATGGTGTTTCCAACGACGCCATTCGATTGAGATTGTTTCCATTTTCTTTAAGGCATAAGGCGAAGCAGTGGTTGAATTCCTTACCTAGAGGGTCGATCACTACTTGGGACATGATGGTTGAGAAGTTTCTAATGAAGTACTTTCCACCTGCGAAGACTGTGAAGTTAAGGAATGACATCTCTACATACATTCAATTGGAGTCTGAATCGTTGTACGACACATGGGAACGATTCAAGGAGTTGTTAAGGAGATGTCCCCACCATACTCTACCTTCATGGCTTCAGATTCAGATCTTCTATAATGGTCTAAATCCAGCCACCAAACAAATGATTGATGCGGCTAGTGGAGGAACTTTGAACAACAAGACACCTGAAGCGGCTCAGCAGTTGATAGAGGACATGACAATGAACAATTACCAATGGACTACCGTAAGACATAAGCCTAGCAAGCCCGCAGGAATTTATGAAGTAGATGCCGTCACCGCCTTAGCAATTCAAGTGGAGAAACTTCACCAAAAGATGGACAACCTTGCCTTAGCATCACCTTCCATGGCACCTCAACAATGGGACCCTTCATGCACTGGAATGCCTAGTTGTGAACCGCAAGTTCAAGAGCATGTTGACTATATGGGTAACAATACTAGGCCACCTTTCAATCAAGCCAACAACCCATATAGTTCTACATATAATCCTGGATGGCGAAACTACCCCAATTTCTCTTGGGGAGGACAAGGAAATCAAGGGAAGCAGCCCATGTTTGGACAACAACCACAGTTGGAACCAAGGAAGCCTACATTGGAAGATGTGCTTACCAAATTTATGCAAACTACCGATGTAGCCTTCCGAAATCAAGAGGGTTCAATTATGAACTTGGAAAATCAGATTGGTCAGCTTGCAAGGATGGTTTCTGAAAGGCAGCAAGGAACACTTCCAGGGAATACAGAGATAAATCCAAGGGAGCATGCAAAAGCCGTTCAATTGAGGAGCGGAAAGGAGTTACAAGACCCAAGGCCTGCAAAAGAAGCACCCAAAATGGAGTCTAGCGGCGAAGGACCAAGCGAGATGAATGTACAACCGATGGAGTACCAACCAGCATTACCATACCCAGCAAAGCATAGCAAGGAGCGCATGGATGCACAGTATGGTAAATTTTTATCTATGTTTAAGCAATTACATGTTAATTTACCTTTTTCTGAAATTATTCAAATGCCTAAATATGCAAAATTTCTTAAGGACTTGATTTCTAATAAAAAGAAAATAGAAGAATTATCATTAGTAACATTAAGTGAAGAATGTTCTGCTATTTTGCAAAATAAATTGCCACAAAAACTTAAGGATCCCGGTTCATTTTCAATTCCATGCTTAATCGGTGATTTACAAGTAAATAAGGCTTTAGCAGATCTAGGAGCAAGTATAAATTTAATGCCTTATAATTTATATCTGAAACTAGGCCTAGGAGAACTTAGCCCAACAAGAATGAGTATTCAATTAGCAGATAGATCGGTTAAGTATCCTAGAGGAATAGTGGAAGATGTATTAGTTAAGGTAGATAAATTTATATTTCCTGCTGATTTTGTTATTTTAGATATGGATGAAAATATCGAAGTACCACTCATACTAGGTCGTCCATTTCTAGCTACTTCTAGAGCACTTATTGATGTTTTTGATGGTAAATTAGTATTGCGAGTAGGAGAAGATGAAGTCACTTTTCAAATTGGCAAAACTATGAAACAATCTTTAGATAACGATGATTATTGCTATTTTTCTCATGGTAGTGATGATTTTATGTCTTCTATAAATTCTAATTTTTATTATAAAGACCCTTTAGAAATTTGCATAACTAACAATTATCTAGAATATGATAAAAATGATGACATTATTGAACATTTATTTTTTCTAGAAAATTGTGTTGTTATGAATAGAACAACGGAATATAGTTTAATTACTGAAGGAGATCATGAAATTCTTAAGAATAATACTAAGAATCCACCAATAGTAGAATTAAAAAAATTACCGGATCATCTTGAGTATGCATTCTTAGGAACAAATTCTTCGTACCCAGTTATCATATCTTCAAATCTTTCCAAACTTGAAAAAGAAAAATTGATAACCGTATTGAAGAAATGTAAAGGTGCAATAGCGTGGCAAATATCTGATATAAAGGGTATTAATCCTAGTTTTTGCACTCATAAAATTCTTTTGGAAGAAAACTATAAGTCGTCTATTCAACCGCAACGTAGGCTAAATCCTAATATGAAAGAGGTAGTTAAGGCTGAAATTGTAAAGTTATTAGATGCTGGTATTATATATCCTATTTCGGATAGTTCATGGGTTAGTCCTGTCCAAGTAGTTCCTAAGAAGGGTGGCCTGACCGTAGTAGCAAATGATAAAAATGAATTAATTCCAATGCGAACGGTAACAGGTTGGCGTGTCTGTATAGACTATAGGAAATTAAACGATGCCACTAGGAAAGACCATTTCCCTCTTCCTTTTATTGACCAGATATTAGAACGCTTATCAGGACATTCTTATTATTGTTTTCTAGATGGACTTTCTGGATACTTTCAAATTCCTATAGCACCAGAAGACCAAGAGAAAACAACATTTACTTGCCCATTTGGTACCTTTGCCTATAGACGTATGCCTTTCGGGTTATGTAATGCGCCCGCCACATTTCAAAGGTGCATGCTAGCCATCTTTAACGAGTATGTTGAAGATATTATGGAAGTGTTCATGGATGATTTTTCGGTTTTTGGCGACTCCTTTGAGTTGTGTTTGAATAATTTAGAGAAAGTTCTTAGGAGGTGTGAGGAGACGAACTTAGCGCTTAGTTGGGAGAAGTGCCATTTCATGGTACAAGAGGGGTTAGTACTTGGCCATAAAATTTCAAGCCAAGGAATTCAAGTAGATAAAGCAAAAATAGAGACCATAGAAAAATTGCCACCACCAACCTCCGTAAAGGCAGTGAGAAGTTTCTTAGGACACGCGGGATTTTACCGCCGTTTTATTAAAGACTTCTCTAAAATAGCTAAACCACTTACAAGGCTTTTAGAAAAAGACACACCTTTTATTTTTGAACAAGAGTGTCTACACGCCTTTGAGTTCTTAAAAGAAAAATTAATTAATTCTCCTATTATGATCGCACCTGACTTTAGTCAACCATTTGAGATCATGTGTGACGCTAGTAGTTTTGCGGTAGGGGCTGTTTTAGGACAACGCCGAAACAAACATTTTCACCCAATATATTATGCTAGTAAAACACTTAATAATGCACAGGAGAATTATACAACTACTGAAAAAGAACTCCTAGCAGTGGTATTTGCCTTTGATAAATTTAGACCATATTTAACATTGTCCAAAGTGGTAGTTTATACGGATCACTCTGCACTTAGATATTTGCTAGCCAAAGCGGAAGCAAAGCCTCGTTTAATCCGATGGGTTCTTCTTCTACAAGAATTTGATCTAGAAATTAGGGATAAACGAGGAGCAGAAAACTTAGCGGCAGATCATCTTTCACGTTTAGAAAACCCACTACGATCAATGTTAGATGAGTCTGAAATTTCTGATACATTTCCTGAGGAATCATTATTTGCCATATCTACCAATATACAACTAGATTATCCATGGTTTGCAGATTATGCAAACTATCTTGTGGCTAAGGTCCTTCCAAAAGACTTTTCATATCAGCAGAAAAAGAAATTTTTCTCTGACTTGAAATATTACTTTTGGGAGGACCCTTTTCTTTTTCGGATATGTGCAGATTCTGTTATAAGAAGGTGTGTATCAGCGGAGGAAGGTTGGAGGATTTTGGAGCAGTGTCATGCAGGTCCTGCTGGTGGTCACTATGGAGCGAATCGCTCCGCTAAAAAGGTTCTTGATTCCGGGTTTTATTGGTCCCTTCTATTCAGGGATGCCCAAAGGTATGTGCTTTCATTTGATTCTTGCCAAAAAGCAGGTAATATTTCTAAATTACATGAAATGCCTCAAAAATTTATCCTTGAATGTGAAGTATTCGATGTGTGGGGTATAGATTTTATGGGACCATTCCCAGTTTCTTTTGGGAATAAATATATTTTGGTAGCTGTAGATTACGTATCAAGGTGGGTTGAAGCGCAAGCTTTGCCTACTAATGATAGTAGGGTTGTAATTAGATTTTTGAAATCCTTATTCGCACGATTTGGTACACCACGTGCACTTATTAGCGATAGGGGTTCACACTTTTGTAATCGACAACTAGACAAAGTATTAGAAAAATATGGAGTTACACATAGGATAGCCACTCCGTATCATCCTCAAACTAGTGGACAAGTTGAAGTTTCCAATAGAGAGCTTAAGAGAATCTTAGAAAAATCTATAGAAGGGAATAGGAAGTAGTGGTCTAGGAAACTTAACGACTATTTATGGGCTTATAGGACCGCCTACAGAACACCTATAGGGACCACCCCCTTTAGATTAGTCTACGGTAAATCTTGTCACCTACCTATAGAATTAGAACACAAATCATATTGGGCAATATGCTCCTTAAATTTTGACACTAGTTCTATAGGAGAGAAGCGTAAACTTCAACTTAACGAATTAGATGAGTGGAGAACTATGGCCTATGAGAACTCCCGGATTTATAAGGAGAAAACCAAACTATTTCATGACCGTCACCTTCGCAAACCCAAGGTATTCCAAAAAGGTGACCAAGTCCTCCTTTATAACTCCAGATTACGATTATTCCCAGGGAAGTTAAGGTCTAAGTGGTCCGGACCCTTTAAAGTTAAAGAAGTCTTTCCCTACGGTACCGTCGAGTTAACTCACCCAGAGAAGGGAGATTTTAAGGTTAATGGTCACCGACTTAAACCTTATTATGGTGAAATCCCTATGGACTTCCCTCGTCTAGAAACCTGCCTCCGGCTAGATTAATTTAATATTAAGTATAGTAGGTGTTTCTAAGTATTCCTATTTTAGTATAAATCTAATTAGTTGCAATGAAAAATTGAAGAAAAGAAAATGTTAATGAAAAAAAAAATAATTTTTTCCATCAAATTTTAATGAGAAACAGAAAAAAAAATTTTCTGTAAAAATATTTTCAAAATGGAGAGGCACACGGCTTACCACACGGCCGTGTGGGTAGCCGTGTACGTGACACAGGCTCAGGTCCAGCCGTGTGGAATTAATTCAGCAAATGGGCAATTTCATCCCGAGCACAACACGGGTTCGCACCAACCCGTGTTCGTAGCCGTGTGCATCGGTCTCGACGATCGTCGAGACCGATGTGTCGAGACACCGAACACGGGCGTGTCGGAGTACACACGACCGTGTCATCTACCTACCCGTGTTTATGTACCATGCCAGCTGCGACACGGGGCAACACACGGCCGTGTTGTCGCCCGTGTCCACCTGACGCGCTGTCCCCAGCCAGTTTGACCACACGGACCGAGGCAGGCCCGTGTTCTACGAGGCATCGGATCCCCTAACACGGGTGCACACACGGCCGTGTGCACACCTGTGTTTCATTATTTTACACGGACCGACGCACCCGTGTTCCACGAGGTTGCAGATTCCCTAACACGGGTTCACACACGCCCGTGTGCGAACCCGTGTTCAACATGTATAAATACAGCCGTGTGGAATTCTTCCTTGCTCACTCCAAACACTCTCCCAGCATCACTCATCCCGTGGCCTGATCCCCAAGGCATTTTTTTCTCCAATTCTCGCCCCCCTTCACTCGTATTCTCCCCGTCTACATTATGTCTTTCGGAAGAAGTGGAGGTCGCCGTCGCCGACCGGAATTACAAGTCTCCACGGAGAGGCGGGATGCCGCTGCTCCACTAATTTTCACAGATGCGTCGCACACCGCCCGCTTCAACCGCTTGCAATCCAAAAAATTTCAAGACATACGCATGATTGATTGGAGCGTACTTGAGGAGATAAACCTAGCAGGAGATGTCAGGGGGCTGATTTCTGTAACAGGGTGGAATCAATTTTTTGCCATAGAGGAATTAGGCTTTAGGGAACTCACCTTAGAGTTCCTATCGTCATTTTATTCCAGCTTTAGGCCTAATTTCATCGACGCACCGCACGCGCCTGAGGGGATAGTTTCATTTCGAGTGGGTGGCACATTTTATACACTCACTATGTTCCAATTCACCCAATACTTAGGGGTGTATGAGGAGTCGTTCCTTTTCAGTGCTGCCTACCCCGAACTCCACTTTGAACTCCCAACCGCGACATGGCCGGTGGTATATGGCGCCAAATTTCTTTTGACACTGGCGCCTACGAGGCCAAGAGATCTAAGGCATCCAAATTGATTTCCCCCGCCCTCCATTACATCCACCATCTACTCAGCCACATGTTGAGCGGTCGGGGCGAAAGCTCCGGAGTTGTCAGTAGGCAGGATCTTTTATACCTATACAGCATGACTTCACGATATCCTCTACATCTCGGTTATCTTCTAGCCCAGTTCATTCTTCACCAGGCTGACACCCCTCGTATAGGGTCTATTTGCGTAGCCCCCTATATTACTCGCCTCGTGAAGAATATGGGCATCTTTATAGCCCTCCCCCAGATGACAGTGGTCGCAAAGACCGTGCCTATCACGATGGCTAGTCTTCGCGCCCTCCGCCTCGTCACCGCCCGTCAGGGCCGGGGAGGGGTTATATATTCTATTGCTCGACGTGGACCGCATATACATGATGACAGTGATGAGGAGATAGACCCGGACCTCGACGAGCCGTTGGTGCCTCCACCCCGTTCCACCTACGCTCATGGCGAGTCGTCTACTGCACCTTCTCCACCTCAGTCACGATACTCGCGCGAGTTCCGTCAGTATTTCGACGCCGAGATCTCGCCGCGCTTACAGGAAATTAAGGAGGCACATCAGCGGACCGAGGATCTCCTCACACAGATTAGAGACCACCTTGGGATCGCCCCTCGCCAGCCGCCAGCTCCAGCACCGCCTTCCTACCCGGATGATTCGACAGGCCACCATGAGTACTTCTGATATGTATCGATGTAGTGTTATCTTCATGTATCGTATCTTGTATTTTTTTTAATCAGTGTATTCAGCTCTATCAGCTTTTATATACCAGTGCATTCTAGTACAACTCTTGTTTCTTTTCTGTGCTCTTCTACTTATTATGATAGCAGTTTCTTTTTATATATCATCATGAAATCACTCTATGTCCGTTTTTTTTACATTGCACTGAGGACATTGCAAATCTTAAGTCTGGGGGTAGAATGGTTATTCATGTGGTTACAATTAATTCTAATCTGCCTATCATAATACTCAAGTTTGTCCCCTTTACAAATTTTTGTTTGACCTTTTAAGCTCTCATTTTTCTTTCATTTGGGATTATAAAAATTTAATTTACCTTCGCACACTGATTAAAATGAATTGATGTAGACTCATAGAGTATTCAACTTGGTTGATTTCGTAATTAAGCATAGAAATTTTTTTTAGCTTAATTTTCTCTATATAATTTAATTTTAAGATTACTCCTCTATATTAGTAACTATCCAACACTCTATTTTAGAAAATATATTTATCTATAATAAAGTGAGTCGATGAGTGTAACATTTTTATAATTTGGTATTAGGGTTTTAAAATTAAAAATTACTCCATATTGATGTCTAGGACTCACCCTCTAGCATTCCTCAAAACATTACATAAGTTAATTAGTAAGGGCGGAAATGACTTAGGCCTCCTATTGGATAGCTTGAGCCTTGTTATCCCAACACCTTTAACATGATATCCTTGCACACCCAATTTGAACCTAATCCCCATCCTTTTGATGCTCTACTATTAAAATTCACCAAGGCCAAATCCTTACCTATTAGCACACCTATCATTGATGCCTGCTTGGAATGATTTGTTTATTGTGATATGTGGCCTGAGTGCGTGTATCCTTGCACCCACTTGGAATGATCCCTACTTTGAACCAAAAAAAAGAAGACATAGTGATATGTGGCCTGAGTGCGTGTATACTTGCACCCACTTGGAATGATCCCTACTATGGTCCCTTGGTTAAAAAAAATATATATGTATATAAAAAATATATAAATAGAGTGCCCTTCAAATTGTGGGAAATATACAAATTGCAAAGTCTGGGGGTGTTTACATAAAATTGAAATATGTTAAGTTATCTTCCAACATAAGGCTCAATCAAGATTTAGGTGTGAAAAATTCATCAAAATTATCCTTGATTACCTCGCCTTTAATCTTCTATCCTAAGCCAAAAAGGCTTCACCAAAATTCAAGTCCTAAGGATCCAACCTTACTAATTCTAAATTATGCTGTGATGAGTGTGTAAAAAGGGTAAGTTCATGATTATCAGTACGAGTACTTATAAGCTTTGAAACACTAATACGTATTTTATAGAGATTGTTATTTTCTCCTCATATTTGTTAAAGATGACTATACTTTTTTTTTCTAAAAGCGAGTGAGAGATAGTTAAAATGATATACTAGAGGAATTTTAAGATAAATATATATTTAGAAAAGTCTGCTAAATTATTTCCTATGCGATTACATCACCAAAGTTCTCTTAAATTCATAGCAACCAGTGTGCGGAGGCAAAAACTTGATGATTTTTCTTGCTAACAAGTAATAATTCAATGTGATTTCATTCTACATTCTAATACAATTATGTAGATGGACTTAACTAGATTGAATTAGCATTCAGGCAAGCGCACCTATCAATCGTAATATATGAGAAATCTACATCTCGTGTCGTATTCCACAGGGTCGTTTCAACTATTCGTACTCACCCTCCCTTTATTTTCATACCTCTAAACAAAAGTGATATTTAAACTACATTAACCTAACTATGACCAATTGGATGATTCAGTATTGGAGAAATAAAAATGATAACAACATGAAGCTTTTAAATAATTACATGAACAAATCCATTTATCATATAAATTCTAAGCGATCATGACATGAAAAGAGTGTTACATTTGTGCAATGTAAAGGTTAATTTTTCATCAAAATTCTCTCTCGAGCAATTCCAAATCTAAACCTAAGATAGTAAATTTTCTCTCGAACAATTCACAACACTCAAGTTTGCATTAAACAAAATACCTTTATTATTACATAAATTCATGAACTTTATCTCTAAATTAACATGAATCCTTTTATTCGTGTTCTAATTTTCCAAACAGAATATCTCTCGATCATAAAGTTTGAATTACAAAGGGGATTATCATCACAATATGAACATACCAAAAGCATTGCAAATAACTAATTTCTCAATCTAGCCAATTGCAAATTGTGTAAAACAAATAAGTAATTCAAAGGGATGATTAAACTCTTTGTTTGATTGCATAAACACAAATAAAATACTACGAATATAACATAACCAAGATGATACATGATTACTAGAATGTTCAAAGAGAAATTCATGCAAATTAAAACATAAATTGAAGATGGATCATCAAGAGAAAGGAAGGATTCAAGGGTTAATGATTAAATAAAATTACATATGAAATACCCTTCAATCCTCCTTGTCTTGGATGCTCCTCTTCGGCCTCCAGCAGTTCTCCAATGCAGAAATGATCCAAAAAAGTTCTATGCAAATTTTTCTACAGGAAATTTATAGTTCCCTTGCAAACAGGTCGGACACGGGGTCGCACACGGCCGTGTGTCAGGCCGTGTGGACGGTTCCTAGGCGGTTCCCCACGAGCAGGCGTGTCTGGTAGTGGGCCGTGTCAGATGACACGGGTAGGGACACAGCCATGTGTGCGGCCGTGTTCTTCAGACACGGGTTGGTTGGCAGTCGTGTGAAAATATGACACGGGTAGGCACACGGGCGTGTGCCATACCCGTGTGAGGTTCCATCGTCTGCGCCCAAAATCTTCAGCTCTAGGTGCATAGGACACGGGTAGGCACACGACCGTGTGTCTGGCCGTGTGCACCAAATTTCTGTCCTGTCATCAGCCATGCAGACTCCGTGAACTCCTCTGTTTGCTCCGAAACTTTTAGGTCCATTGGTTGGCATTACCTGCAATAGAAAAATGATAGACTCAATAAATGGTTTAAAACAAGAACTGACTAGGACTTCTAAATACGCTCTTCTATCTATGATACGACAATTTCTTTGATATTATCATGAAATCAACACCAAAAAGGGCAGGAAGTGGTAGACATGATTACAATTATGATAGTAAAAAGCCTATCATAATCGTACTCATCAGCAGCTTTCCTCTTCTTCTTTCGAGGTGATACTTTTTCAGAAATTATCTTCTCAGGGGTTGGCATCTCCTTAGTCAACACCCTGTCCCATCTGGAAAATATTCTTAAATCCATCTTCCTCATATGATTGATTTTGCTTCCAGCAGCCTGACCCATAACTTCAGGTATAACACCAGCAAGGTAAAGACTTAAAATTCTTCCCAGGTTGGGCTTCTTCAGGCTTTCCTTGATTTTCTCAAACACTATAACAGACCAGTCAGTGTTCAGAGTGAAGATAATTCTGGTCATAATGCTGAACATAGAGGCAGATACCCTATCATGCCCTCCTGGCTTGCTTAATATTACCTTTCCAACAATTTCAGAAAGGAATTTCCCTTGGCTGTTTATGCCCTTTCTAAGGAAAACAGATCCAATTTTCAGTTTTGAATCTAGACCACACCATGCCAATGCATCTCTGGTCCTGGAAGCTGTTACTTCATCCTCTTCCTTAGTTCTTGATAGCTGTAGAATCTTCCTCAAGCTCTTAGGTGATACCTTCACCTTCTCACCATGAACCCTGGATTTGATCTTGAATCCAGATTCGTCGACCTTAGCTCCATTGAGGAATTCCAGAACTTCCTTTTTCCAGATTTTTGTTGGCTCAGAAACAAGATATTCTAACCCTGAGTCTGCAACTAGGGTTATCACGTTCTTGATTTCCTGGTCAGCATCCCCAAATGCGTCGCGCACCAGTTCGTATCCTTCGTTGACGTTCTCCTCAAGCTTTGGCGCCATTAGGGTTTGAAGAATTTTGACTGGAGAGAAGAGAGGTGTCGACACACAAGTTTTGGTCTCGAAACTTTTGAAAGCATGTCGACAGACTAAGGCAAAACCCTATTTATACTTTTCTAATTTTGAAGATGAAAAGGCGGGCAGCCAACTTGAATTGTGTCGACACTGGCAATAAGTGTCGACACTGACTTATACTGTCTCGACACATATGTGTCGACATAAGTTTAGTCAACAGATTATATGTGTCGACACTTGTTTATGTGTCGACACCACTCAACTCGACATTTAGTCGAGACTTTTACTTAGAGAATACTGAGTAAAACTTAAGTGTCGACACCATTTTGGATGTGTCGACACCTACTTGACATGTGTCGACACTAATATTCTGAAGTGTCGACACCAACTTCCTAGATGTGTCGACACCTTTTTCATGAAGTGTCGACACCTACTATCTGTGTCGACACAGAAATCTCTATGTGTCGACACCTTTTTACTTAGCCAATTTCAATACTATAAACTTACTCTAAGTTTATCATTCCTAGTTCAATCTTAAACCTATTGAACTTAGCTTCTTCTAGGGGCTTAGTATACATATCAGCTAGTTGATCATCTGTTTTAACATATTCAAGTAAAATATCTTCTCTTTCTACATGCTCCCTAAGAAAATGATATTTATTTTCAATATGTTTTGTTCTACTATGGGATACATGATTATTGGCTATTGAAATAGCACTAGTAGAATCACAGAAGAGTGGAGTTCTACTTACCTGAAATCCATAGTCCTCTAGCTGATGTTGTATCCACAAAAGTTGAGCACATCAACTTCCTGCAGCCACATATTCTGATTCTGCAGTGGAGATAGCCACACTTGTTTGCTTTTTGCTAATCCATGAAATTAGTCTCTCACCTAGGAATTGACAGGTTCCAGTTGTGCTTTTTCTGTCTTCTTTGCATCCTGCAAAGTCTGCATCTGAATAACCTGTTAGTTCAAAATCCCCATTCCTAGGGTACCAGAGGCCTAGATAAGGAGTGCCCTTTAGATATCTCAATATCCTTTTGACTGCTGTCAAATGAGACTCTTTAGGGCAGGCTTGATACCTTGCACAGACACATGTAGCATACATGATATCTGGTCTACTTGCAGTCAAGTATAATAGGGAGCCAACTATCCCTCTATACAAGGTTTCATCTACAGGCTTCCCTGCATCATCCTTGCTAAGAGACATACTTGACCCCATAGGAGTCTTCATGGTACTGGATGAATCCATACCATACTTCCTTATGAGTTCTAGGGTGAACTTGGACTGGCATATGGATAATCCATTCTCAGTCTGTCTTACTTGGAGACCCAAGAAGAACTTTAGCTCTCCCATACTACTCATCTCAAATTGACTTTGCATTAGTTTTGCAAACTTTTTGCAAAGGCTGCTTTTAGTAGACCCAAATATAATGTCATCTACATATATTTGGACTAGTATAACTTTGCCTCTAGATTCCCTAAAGAATAGAGTCTTATCTATTTTCCCCCTTGAGAACTTGTTCTCAATGAGGAAACTAGACAGGGTTTCATACCAAGCCCTAGGGGCTTGCTTTAACCCATATAAAGCTTTCCTAAGTCTATAGACATGATTAGGTAAAGTTGAATCAACAAAACCTGATAGTTGTTCCACATAGACTTCCTCTTTAAGATTACCATTCAGAAATGCTGACTTGACATCCATCTGGTAAACTTTGAATCCTTGAAAGGTTGCATAGGAAAGAAACATCCTTATGGCTTCCAGTCTGGCTACTGGAGCAAAGGTTTGACCAAAGTCAATACCTTCTTCTTGCCTATATCCTTTAGCAACCAATCTTGCTTTATTCTTAATGATGACCCCTTGTTCATCCATCTTATTCCTGTAGATCCACTTGGTTCCTATTATATTGTGGTCTTTAGGTTTAGGAACAAGTTCCCAGACCTTGCACCTCTTGAACTGATTCAGCTCTTCTTGCATTGCTTCAGTCCATTGTGGATCTAGAATGGCTTCTTCAAACTTCTTTGGTTCAACTTGAGATAGAAAACTACAGTAGATTGCTGCATTCAGATTTCTGCTCCTTGTTTGTACCCCTTGTCTTGGATCTCCAATAATCTGCTCTACTGGATGATCTCTAAGATGCCTATTGGCTGGAGGCATCCTGACTTCTGGTTGAACCTCTTCAGTTCCTTCAAACTGCTGCACTCCTTGTACTTCTTCTGCACTAGGTACATGTAGTACTCCCCCTGGACAACAGCCACTGTCTTCTACTTGCTGTCTTGCAGTAGATTCTTCTTCTAGAGTGAGCTTGTCCATCTTATTTGTTAAACCTGTGGGGCTGCATACACTACTAGATAACTCATTGTTAATAAGCCTAGTTTCATCAAATACTACATGTACAGTCTCTTCTACAACTTAAGTAGACAAGTTATAGACTCTATAAGCCTTACTATTGTTGCTGTACCCAACAAAATTTCCCTCTTGGGACTTGACAGCAAACTTAGTCAAGTAAGACTTTCCATTGTTAAGTATGAAGCACTTACAACCAAAGATCCTGAAGTAGGATAGGTTTGGTTTCCTGCCTTTCACAACCTCATAGGGGGTCTTGTTGAGGCCTTTAGTAATGGTAGCCCTATTAATAACATGGCATGCAATATTAACTACTTCAACCCAGAAATATTCTGGTAGTGATGTGTCACTTAATAGGGTTCTACCTGCCTCAATCAAGGTTCTATTCTTCCTCTCAGCAATGCCATTTTGCTGAGGTGTTCTTGGTGAAGAAAACTCTTGAAATATCCCAAAGTCTTCACATAGTTTTGCCATACTCTCAGACTGAAATTCAGTACCATGGTCACTTCTAATCTTGACCACTGTACTGTCTAGTTCATTTTGAATTTTCTTGACAAAGCTATAGAAGACATTAGGTGTTTCAGATTTCTGTCTTAAGAAGAACACCCAGGAAAACCTTGAGTAGTCATCTACAATTATAAAGGTATAGACCTTCCTACCTAGGCTGTGAACTGGCATTGGACCAAAGAGATCCATATGCAAAAGGTATAAAAACCTCACAACATCTTTGTGTTCTATGCTTCTAAAGGTGGATCTAGTCTGCTTGCCCTTTTGACAAGCTGAGCAAATACCATCTTTAACACACTTAACTTGAGGACCATTCCTCACTAACTCTTTGCTAAAGAGTTTGCCAATTGTCTTGTAATTTAGATGAACTAGCCTCTTGTGCCATTTGACACAATGAGAGACCGTCTCATCAGCTACAAGACACACTTGAGAACCATTGGTCTCACACATAATGTCTAGGCAATAGACATTCCTCT
This sequence comes from Platanthera guangdongensis, assembly GCA_039583875.1. NCBI lineage: Eukaryota > Viridiplantae > Streptophyta > Magnoliopsida > Asparagales > Orchidaceae > Platanthera > Platanthera guangdongensis. Next base: position 85,680,140 of record CM077159.1, read on the forward strand.
TCCTATAACCTGTCAAAATGATCTCTTGATCACTTGACCTCTTGATATGACAACCATTCTTAACAAATGAGATGTCATACCCTACATCACTTAATTGACTTATACTTATTAGGTTGTGTTTCAACCCTTTAACATAAGCCACTTGAGTAATGGTAACCAAGTTGCTAGAAATGTTACCAAATCCTTTGATGATTCCTTTTTCAGAACCACCAAAGGTGACTTTTGGACCATCCTTTATTGGTGTGTAGTCCTTCAGTAATTCCCTTGTTCCAGTCATATGTCTGGAACATCCACTGTCCAAGTACCATATAGGGGCATGGCCACTTGGACTCACCTGTAAAACAGATTAGTGAACCTTAGAACCCAAAGAATTCTTGGGTCCTTGGTACTTGTTAGTTTGCATCCTGAGAAAGCTACCTACTGGTTTTCCAATAGGCAGTTTGCTACTCACTTTGGCACTAGCATTGTGCCAACAGTCAATTGCAAAGTGGCCTATCTTGCCACAACACCAACACTCAAACTTATTGTACCTTTGCTTAGGTATAATCTTAGCTGTTTTATCCACAGCTGGCTTGTTGAGTGTTGGGGCTTTGCCCTTGGACTTGGACTTGGACTGAACAGTCCTTGTAGGTCTAGTAAACCCTAGTCCAGCTTTACCTTTGTGATGAATAAATTCATCAATTATGGGTAAAACAGACTTTGGTTTAGAAAACCTAGCAACTAAGTCCTTCTCTTTCTGAAGATTGATCTCCAGACTCTTGATTTGATCATTCTTAAATGATATAGTTCCCATTTGAATCACAGTTATGTGCTTCAATCTGGCTATCTCATTTAGTTTTTGATCAAATGACTTCTCAAACTCAGTTGCAGCAGCTTTAAGATTAGCAATTTCCTTTGCCTGAATTTTGGCTAGGGACTTGCTCTTCTTGTAAGCTTGCAACAGAACCTTGTATTCATCTATCAACTGATGAATATCTGCTTCAGACTCAGATGCACTCTCATCATTTGATGAGGATGAATCTGATTCTGTACTAGCATAAGAAACTGAACTTAAAGTTGAACTTTGTACCTTACTAGGTCCTGGCTGCTCCAGGATTTTGTCACTTTCTATCAATGCCATTAGCCCTTGGCATTGACTGTCTGCTTGTTCATAAATAGAATTCATAATCTGCATGAACTCTTCTTCTTCTTCCTCAGCAAACAGTCCAATATATGCCTCAGCATCTGACTCAGTTTCTGATGAAGATAAATCTGACAGGGTCTTGTCCTTTTTGGCAACAAAAAACTTTTCTTTCTTGCCCTTGTATTGAGTCCTTTTCTTGTCACTAGACTCCTTTCTCTTCTCAGGACAATCTGCTATCACATGACCTTGTCTATTACAGCAATAACACACAATTTTTGATAGTGTAGCTTTGCTAGACTTTGACTTTTTCTTGTCTTTCTTTGAAGACTTCTTTTTCTGATAAGAGTCTTCCTTTCCCTGTGAAGTAGATGGCCTTGACCTCCACTATTTCTTCTTTAAGAATTTCTGAAAATGTCTTGTGAAGGCAGCAAAGTCCTCATCACTTTCACTGCTTTCAGAGTTTGTGCTGACTGACTCATCTGACTCAGATTCTGCTGCTTTTGGTGGAGGAGAAGGTGACTTACCTCTGTACTTTCTGGGGGCTTCTGATTTAAAAGCCACTGTTCTTTCCTTGTGTTCATTTCTTGTGGATTTCTCCTCTTCTTTCCTCACTAGCAACTGCATTTCATAGGACAGCAGTTTACCAAACAGTGTAGGTGGAGGAATTTCTGCCAACTTAGCCATTTCTCTAATGGCACAGATCTTGGTGTCCCAATTTTTTGTTAGGGACCTTAGAAACTTGTCATTGAGTTCATAATTACTGAACTCTCTGCCATAGGACATGAGTTCATTCACAATTCTGTAGAATTTCTTATAGCACTCAGTTATGCTATCACCCTTTCCTTGTCTAAAACTTTCATACTCTTGATTTAGCAAGGATTTTCTGTCTTGCCTTACTTCTTTAGAACCCTCCATATACACAATTAGGGTATCCCACATTTCTTTAGCTGTCTTACAGTGTATCAGATTCTGAAAAGTTGCATCATCTATGGCACTCACTATTATGTTCTGAGCCCTCTTATCCATAGTGGCTAGAATAATTTCATCCTTTGTCATCTCAGAGAAATCCTTAGGTGTTCTCTGATTGGCATCCAAGACTGATACCTTCATGGGCACATATGACCCTTCTTTTACTGTGATGTAAATCCTAGGGTCTGAGGCTTCCATAAACAGCCTCACCCTTTCCTTACATATGCCAAAGATTTCCTTCCTACATATAGGTAGTTTCATGGATCCCAATTTCTTGTGATTTTCAGTGGAACCCATGGTTCTTGATTTTCTTGAATCTGTAATTGACTTAACCTGAATCTGCCAACAGGATCTACTCAGACTGTTAGTCCTTTTTGAGGAACCTCCCTCTGATACCACTTGAAAGATATAGTACCTAAACACCTAGAGGGGGGGGGGGGTGAATAGGTGACCAAATTCTTTTTAACTTTTATGGCAGCAATCAGGTTTTAACACAGATTTCTATCTACTATATCACAGCACATATGCAACAATCACAGCCAACAACAATCACACAGTAGACACAGAGTTTTATAGTGGTTCCCCAAGCTTTGGGTACATCCACTTTCCCCCTTCGCCTATCTAGCAGTGTATTAGATTCGGCCAAACTCCTCCACTATCTCAGAACCCAAAACAGGCTCCTACACCTCAGGCCCAAGGCCCTACAACTCAGCTTTTCCACAAAGCCTACACTCAGCCACAAAGGACTACACTCAGCCACAAAGGCCTACACTCAGCCACCAAGGCCTACACTCAGCCACCAAGGCCTACACTCAGAGATTTAACTCTCCTACCCTCAGCCTTTATAATTGCAGGCTTACAATCTCAGATCCCTAAGGATCCTACAAGTTATAATGAATACAAAATGTATAAACTCAACAACTTAGATGAAAGAGAGATAAGTTGTGAGATTCTTGATGAGTTCTTGGAAGAACTCAGCTGAAATCAATCTGACTTGGCTTTCTTCAAAGCTTCTTGAATGTAGAACACAATAAGACTGATTCCTCTGCAGTTGATCCTTGATCTCTGCTTCTTAAGATTCAGACTAATCTGAATCCTTCTTCTCAGCTGAGTTCCAACAACTGATTTCTTGGATGGAGCTCTCTCTCTCCAACTTCTTAGATCTTCACTTGATAGCTAGATCTTCTTTAAATCTAAACTTGGACTTGTGTTCAATCAATCTCAACCACTAACTTCTGTAGACTGTATAAGCCTATTTATAGGCCTTCTTCATGGTAACCGGCTGGTGCGGTTCATAACTGTCTTCTGACAACTCTGACAGGTGCAGTAGACCGGCTGGAATGGCAGCTGTCAAGTCATCCAGTCAGTTCTTGAAAATTCTGTAACTTTCTAGAAGTGTCGAGACTATCTGTCTTTAAGTGTCGACACTTATAGACCAAGTGTCGACACAAGTTGTCTAAGTGTCGACACTAGTCTACAAGGTGTCGACACAACTCCTTGTGTTGTAGATTTTGTATCTCGACACTACTTCTTCTTCATGTATCGACACTGAAATTGAGTGTCGACACAAGTACTTGTACTTCAGTATTTTGCTGAATTCTTCTAAGTGTCGACACAACACCTTTGTGTCGACACATCTTCATGTGTTGAATCTGTTAAGTGTCGACACTGCTTCTTGGTGTCGACACATGTCTTCAGTGTTGATACTTGTTGAGTGTCGACACAGCTCCTTGTGTCGACACATCCTTCTTTTGTCGAGACTTCAGCTGAGTGTCGACACATCCCCTTAGTGTCGACACTTGTACTTAGAATATTCTTGAACTTTGCTAATCTTTGCTAAGTGTCGACACAGCTCCTTGTGTCGACACTTTCTTCAAGTGTTGAGTCTTCAGCTAAGTGTCGACACATTATTCTGGGTGTCGACACTTACTTCAAGTGTTGACTCTTCTGCTGTGTGTCGACACATTGTTCTGGGTGTCGACACTTGTACTTAGTCTCTGCTAGCTTTTGCTGAGTGTTGACACAACCTCCAAGTGTCGACACTTTCTGATGTAGACACAGTTTTTCTGGGTGTCGACACAATTGCTAAGTGTCGACACAGCTTCACTGTCTTTTCTTCACTGAGTGTCGACACAGCTCCTTGTGTCGACACTTTCTGTCTGGTGTCGACTCAGCATCCCTGGTGTCGACACAATAACTCCAAGTGTCGACACTACTTGCCTGGGTGTCGACACAAGTCTTCTTAAGTGTCGACACTTTCCCTCTGGGTGTCGACACATGGACTTAGAAACTTTTCTTCTTTCCTGCAAATACTTAACCTGCACAAGGTAACTCAAAAGCACATCAAATACATTTTGATGTATATCATTGAGTTGGGTGAGGCTTCTTCAAATCAGGTACATTTGAACCAATGTACCCAACACATCGGCTGTGGAATTCTTATCAACACAAGAAATCTCTAATGCTTCCAACTCTTGGATCAGACACGCATCGTGCATCTGCAACCAATTTGCCCGTGACGGATTCCTCCGACTCAAGGCATCAGCGACCACATTTCCCTTCCCGGGAGTATAATGGATCACAAAGGTGTAGTCCCCAAGGAACTCCAGCCACCTTCGTTGTCGCATATTCAGATCCTTCTGCTCCAACAAGTACTTTAGGCTCTTATGGTCCGTAAAGATATCCACTTTTACACCATAAAGATAATGCCGCCATAACTTTAGTGCAAGGATCACCGCCGCCAACTCCAAGTCGTGTACGAGATAATTTCGCTCTTTCACTTTTAGCTGGCGTGAGCCATAAGCAATCACCTTTCCAAACTGCAGAAGAATGCAGCCTAAGCCGCTCCCTGAAGCAGCACTATAGATCTCATATCCGTTGGTACCACATGGCGATGTCAACACAGGCGTGGTGGTCAACTGACGTTTTAGCTCTTCAAAAGCTTGCGCGCACTCCGACATCCAAACGAACTTCTGATCCTTTCGCGTCAGTGTGGTCAGAGGCAAAGCGATCTGCGAGAAGTTCTCTACAAACATCTATAGTAGCCTGCCATTCCAAGGAAGCTCCTGACTTCGGCCACCGAAGACAACACCAACCACTCCTGAATGGCTCTTATCTTTGTCGGATCCACTACTATGCCATTTCCACTTAACACATGGCCAAGAAAAGCCACCGACGACAGCCAAAACTCACACTTCGAGAACTTGGCATAGAGCTTATTACTTTACAAGGTGTGCAACACCAACCGCAAGTGGTTTGCATGATCAGCTTCAGATTGAGAGTACACCAAAATATCATCAATGAATACAATATCAAACAAGTCCAAGTACTCTCGGAACGTTCGGTGCATCAGGTCCATGAATATCAATGGCTCATTGCATAGCCCAAATGACATTACCGTGAACTCATAATGACCGTAGCATGTTTCAAATACGGTCTTGGGAATGTCACCTTCCCGAATCCTCAACTGGTAATACCCAGACTTCAAATCTAATTTGGAATAGACGGTTGATTGCACCAGCTGATCGAACAATTCATTTATCCGTGGAATCAGATACTTGTTCTTCTCGGTCAACTTATTCAGTTCACGATAATCAATACATAATCGCAAACCACCGTCCTTCTTTTTCACAAACAGAACATGTGCTCTCCAAGGTGACATACTTGGGCGTATAGATCCCCACTCCAGCAACTCTTGCAATTGGACTTTTAACTCAGCCATTTCCTTTGGTGCGATGCGATATGGCGAGCGGGCCACAAGTTTTGCACCTGACACCAGCTCAATCGTGAAGTCGATCTCCTGCTGGGGTGGTAGACCAGGAATATCCTTAGGAAACACATCCGCAAACTCCGATACAACCAGAACATCACTCACACTGGCCTTGGACTCAGCAGCCTGAATCAGCGTGAAGTATAACTCCGCGCCCTTCCGAACAACCTTGATGACTTGGAGTGCAGACAACAAGGACCCATCCACTCCTCGTATACCAGCGAACTTAGTCTCATGCTCGGTATTCTGGCCCAGTGTGACCTCTTTAGCATTACAATCAATAAAGACATGCTGCTCCGCGAGCCAATCCATACCAAAGATCACATCGAATTCCGATATCGGCAGTATAGATGCAGTTAAATAGAAATCCCGATTTCCAATTTGAACCACCACATCGCAAGCACGATCCGCAAGCATCAAACAACCATTCGGTAATAACACCCTCACACTCTCTGTCTTCACATGACTAGGTACTCCAATTCGAGCTATGAAGTCCTTAGACAGAAATGATTGCAAAGCACCCATATCAAACAGTGCTCTCGCCCGCGTGTTCCGAATCATAACAAAGCCTGTGGAAATCACATCACACACAAGCCACAAATAAAGCATGCAATAAGCAAAACAATGCAATAACTTAAATCATACCTGTGACGACGTCACTTTGCTTTATGGCCTCATGCAGGCCAAGGTTGTAGACTCGGGGCTGCGCCTGGGATGCAAAGGACTCCACCACTACCTTTCCCTTCTCAGCATACGACGCTCCCGCCTTCTTTTCTCCCTTTGGTAGACCAACCCGACAATCACGGGAGATATGCCCCACTCTTCCACAAGTAAAGCAAGTACGAGTCTACGACCTCGAAGTGGCCCCCGATGTTGCACCCGATGCAACCGTAGAAGGAGCTTGTCCAGACGACTTGGACCTCTTGCCCTATTTCTTTTTATAATATGATTTCCCAGGTCGGGGCGTTTTGAATTCTGGCTTTGTCACAGACAAGGCCTGCTTTCCTTGTACCCTCTTCATGTCCTTCTCTAGCGCGCACGCTGTATCCACCAACGCCTAGAACCCTTGGTTCACTGAACTCGAAAGCAGGAATCACAACTCATCCCGCAAGCCTTCACAGAACCTATTGGTTTTCCGCTGCACATTGGTGAAGATGGAGCTCGCATATCGTCCCAATCGTGTGAACTCATGCATGTACGTCTCCACACTACCTTCTCCTTGCATTAGCCGTTGGAACTCATTTTCCATGGCAATGCGTTGTGTCGCTGGTAGGTGCTTGGCCAGAAATAGTCGCGAGAACTCCTCAATCGACACTTGTGTTAACTGCCTGCCCGCTAAGTGGTGTAACTCCATCTCATCCCACCATAGACGAGCCTCTGCTTCCAGCAAGAAGGTGGCCAAGGTGACCTTCTGATCTTCCTCCGTCCTGATCGCCGTCAAGATATGCTTGACGCTCGATAACCAATCCTCCGTATGCGTAGGGGCTCCTACACCCATAAACGTCGGCAGATTGAAGCTCATAAACTGATTAAACTGATTTTTAGCTGCTCGAGGATCCACAACTGTCACAGGTTCTGGCCTCGCCGCAACCTGTTCTGGCCTCAATGCCGGCTACACCTGCCGTTGCGCCTGACCAGCAGGCTGTGCTTGAATCATCATAAACAGGGCCTCAACAACTTAGCGGATAGTTTTCGCTGAAGGGGGAGGTGTAGGCACCTCAGCTGGTGCCGTGCTCTCATCAGAGCACTGGGGCTCCGACTGCCCAGCACTACTCTGCGTCACCTATAGGTGAACAAGACACACACATTAGCGACCTCACACAAGCAATAACAACAATATAGGAATGCACAGATTCCCCAAACAAGCGTATTTGCATTCCTAGGTGGACATTCAAGAGTTCATTAGTGTTCACGCGGTTCGCACTGACACGTGCTCGCGACCCCACAAAAGAATTCGACCACGAATTCGAAAGGGAAAGACCGAGACAGTTGATATCAAAAATGTAACGACTCCATCCGTTCATATAAAATATAATCGAAGGTCCGGCCGGGGCCCCACACCATATGACACAAAACAGGCGGCGAATTCATGTGATGATATCAGAGTTGCGCATCCTAACTCATAGCATTCTAGCGGAAGCTTTTAACAGAAATACTAAACTCCAACCATGAATGTCCACTAATATAAACACCCACATTTATATAGGAATGTACATCAAATACAATATCGTTTGGCCTTATGGCCTTACAGTTGCTCTTTATAAAATTGGCTTCCAAACATCGGCGCGCAGGTCGACCACAAATGAACAAAATATAACATTTTCAGCTTAGCCTTCAAGGGCTAGCAGCAACAGCAGCAACAACAGCAGCAGGGACTTCATCCTTTATATGTCCCGCTCGGCTCTCCAGCACCTATACAAGGACAGCCCACCCAACGGTGGCAAACACGGCAATGGTCAGCATTCAGCTGACCAATTTATAACGACCCTACCCCTTTCCCGAGGCAGTGACATTCCTTCCCTGCAGGCATAACAATTCATATGCAGATATATACATATCACACATTGTGCTCCCATGCACAAACATTCCATCACAACCGTCAGCCATGCAGCCCGACGATCTGTGCACTCAGGGCACATTCTTGGTGTACCGACAAACCAGGGTCCCACCACCATATCAGGGCCGAAACCCAACGGTAAAATTGAGCATTTGCTCCATGGCGTGCAGCCGGAGACTTTAGTCTTATAATGACCCGAGATTGGCCCGTAGCCCCCCATTGTGTCGTAGCGCGCAGGCCTAAGACTCCCGCTATGCGCTCCAACAGACTGCACTTTCAGGTCTTCAAGTCGTACGGACATAACGCAGGTCAGATCAACCACTCCCCCGTTGATCAAGTCGCCTTGCCATCACCGAATACCAATGTACTCGTGGCTAAGTAAAAGGCGCGGGTCGGTTTCACCTTACCTGTTTGGCATAAATCCTTTATAAGAGCTCATCAAGCTCACACATAGCCAGACTGTCCTCAAGGGACTGGCTTTACATTCATAGGTTAGCTAGGAGCCACACCTCGCGTTAGCGACAGAACTCATTTTCCATCCCTAGGGTTAACCGTACATTCATAACATACACTTGAGGGTATTTTCCTGAATTGCCAAGCCAGTACTTCCTGCTACTACCCTTCACAGGCACAACCCATCAAGAGTCATAAGCATTATAAGCATTAGAGGGTCTTTTCCTGGACTTCCGCACCAGTACTTCCTGCTATTGCCCTTCACAGGTCCAACCCATCAAGCATCACAAGCATCACAAGGGTCTTTTCCTGGATTACCACTCCAGTACTTCCTGCTACTACCCTTCACAGGTCCAACCCATCGACTCCATAAACTACACGTTTAACCACAGAGTCTTCTTCGGTGCGCAAATGCAACAACACCAATCCAGACCAACCCGTCCAGATGGGCTTCACACAACATGCCTATTCCGTACTCTATTTCCGGATCTATATGCCAAACTATTGGGGATTCTAAGAATCAACCCAAGGGAATCCCTTAGCAATCCACCCTCTGGTGGGGGAAACCCATGCACATGACAAAAAGGAGGACTTCACATGTCCAAGAATGAAGATCGTTACCCTTGACGATCGCTTTGGAGCCATGGAATTCTAGCCAGCTGGAAAGCACCGCAGCGGTCTTGCCTCCACAACGCTGGCCTCGGATCTCGAATCGGAACTCAGCAGCTCCACCAGTGGCCAGCTCCTTTCCTCCTCCTCCTCCTTGCTCTCCCTTATCTCTCACTTCCTTAGAAAGAGAATGGCTAAGTTAACAATGAGAAAGACCTTCTCTTTCTCGACCTTAAAGCAGCAGGGAGCAGCTTTGGCCCTCAGATCCTAGCTCAGGAAAATGAACTGCCACGATTTTGCCACAAAAGGCTAATTTTTGGCTGACACAGCCTATGCCACGCCCGTGTCATAGGCCGTGTACCTTAAGTGGCACACAACCGACTCATACAGAACAGTACACAACCATGTGACACGCCCTTATCATAGGCCGTGTGACTTGACATGCCTTCAGACACACTCTTGTCTGTGGTCGTGTACCTCAGGTGGTATACACCCAACTCAACCCGAGAAAGACACGACCATTTGACACACCCGTGTCACAGGCCGTGTGCCCAGAGACACACCCGTGTCCTACCCGTGCTCACCAAGCCTCCCGACCCTAGCCAAATCCAGAAAAGGACACGACCTGTGACATGACCGTATCACAGGCTGTGTGCCCTTACACAGCAGTAGACATGCCTCTAGCGTGCTCTTCGTCGAGCGAAGTTCGTAGACCAGAGGGGGACATGCCCTCTGACACACCCGTGTTGCAGGGAGTGTTCCCTCTCGATAACTCGTCGAGTGCAGTTCTTCGAGCACTCGACAGACTGCTCAGCCAGACAGAGCAAGACACCTGGGACACGCCCGTGTCCCAGGCTGTGTCACCCAACTTGAACCCAACCTGGGGATTTGGGGTGTTACATCTGAGACCCTTCCTTGCTTGGAGGTGAATAGCCGGCTCGAAGAACTTTCTTGGAGGGAAAGTGAGAAGTCAACTGGTCCGTGGAGCGGGTCGGCATGGAAAACAAAAGAGTTTTCTTTCTCATCGCCTTCGATCTCCGGCGTCACGAGGATCACAATTTTGTAATTGTCAAAAACAGTTGTTGTTCTAATTCTTGTAATGAAATTCATTTTCTGCTTTATTACTTCTGTGACATGCTGTGATTGATAAGTGATATTCTTCTAAGGGGTGTACAAGAGAATTTGCACAAAAACGAGTTCATAGATATACTGCCGCACGTTAGCTACCTAATGCCCCGCGGTAGCTTCCAGAACTCAATTTTTTGGGCAAAATATTTCAAAATTTTAATTGAGACTTAAAACCTTATTCGCCCCCTCTAAGGTTGGCCACTAGATCCAACAAATAAAATTTTAAAGGATTTAAAATGATTAAAATCTCCCTCTTGATGACTCCTTCGTCGAGCGATCTACGGCCGATGCTTGAGATCTTCGTGTGCTTGCAACCAGTCATCTCTTTGTAGTCGATTTAGTTCTTTGCTCACTGGAGTTCTTCATGCACGAATGGGAGGGGGGCGACTTCCTTTTCCTTCGACGGAGATGGTGGAATGGACCACAGAGAGGCGGCCGAACCATAGGAGTCATAGATCTGACTCTCTTTTCGACTTGATTAGGAACACAAAAAATGAGGCGCCTTTATATACGTCTTTGTGAAAATAGTCTACCACCGGCGGTAATTCTAGCGCCTGACGGTAGGTTCATGCGCTTGATGTTGACAGCTATCCTCCAAATTTGGAAAATTATTCAAAACAAATATCTTCCTTTTTCCAATTCTAGTGCAACACGGTAGGTAGGTAGCGCCCGACGGAAGTACAGTCATCTCAACGATTTTATCTCGACACTCGTTAAGTGTGTTACTGCGACACGGTACCAAGCTAGCGCCCGACGGTTGTCCAGTTATCTCGACGCTTTCGTCTCGACAATCGTTGTGTGGCTAGCGCGGCGTGATATAAAGCTAGCGCCTGCCCGGTAGGTTCCCGAGACCCTGGACGAATTAATTCGTCGAGCTAGCACAGGCGGTTGAACTACCGCGGCACGATAGATTCCCGAGCACCTTGGCCATTTAATTCAGGCTACAGCCCGACATTAAATACTACCTCCCGACGGTAGGTTCCTGAGGAGGGCTCCTTGAATTTCTTGGAACTGTAAACCTGCACACTCTACCAAACACAAGATGTAATCAAATACAACATGGCAGTTGATATTATCAAACTAAGGATATGTGAACCGTCAACACCAACACGCCCGACCTGTAATGCCCCCACTCGTCACATGGCATATAACGGTGGGTCCGGCCGGGGCCCCACGCCATAGGTCACAGACAAGTGGCTGAATTACTTGTGGTGATCAAATTCTATTCGTATCCTTAACCCAATCCATTCTAGCGCAACATTTTTTAAGTTGTATAAACTCAACTCCAGGAATGTCCACTAATACATAAATTCCACATGTATATATATCCAAACCAGGAATGTATACAACGCACACACACATGGCCTTAAGGCCTTACAAGTTTCTCTTTATACATATAACAGGTTCGTACATCGGCACGCAGGCCGGCCACACATGAAATCCAACCACGATTCACCTGACCTTCAAGGGCCTTAGCAGCAAGCTTTCAATCCGCTCATTTCATTTCAAGCCGCAGCACCTGCAAGTAGACATTCACCAAAGAGTGGCAAAAAAGTAACAGTCAGCTACAGCTGACCAATTATAACGACCCTACCCCATGACCGGGGCAGCGGTTCCTTCCCTGTATGCATTTGCAAGTATAATAGCTAACAATCACAATCATACACATCAAATCACAAACGCCGACCGCAGCCAGACGCTTCGTGCACTCAGGGCACCTTATGGTGTATCGGAAACCCATGGTAACACCACCAACGAACGATAATTAACTTGTTGGCTGGCCGGTCCTAGTCACCCCAACACGCATGCTGGTTGCATTCCGCCCAAACCAAGCAGAGGTAGGTACCGCATGGCAAACATGAGCATTAATCCATCAGATCGACCCGCTTTTATTTCAGTGTAGCAAGTCGGGCTATCGCACGCTCCCAAAACACTGCCACCAATCGATCTCTCCAACATGCCCAGGTACAGGTTAGCCTTGCCCGTACTCAAATCGTCATTAGGCGCACCATGAAGCGGGTCGGCCTTTCCTTCCTGGGTAGCCGCAGCTTTCCGCTCTCGTAGAGCAAACGAGCACACGCAGCGCTCACATCACAAGGAGCTTATGCAAAACATCCAAGATCATATCCATGTCTAGCTCACGCATGAGCATACCATCCACACATAACATTCATTCATCCAAGACACAAAGCATATGACATCTTTGCAAACCCACGGAGTCTTCTTCGGTTTACCCATGATCATCACCAATCCAGACTAACGGTCCAGATGAGCTTCACACAACATGCCTATGCTGTACTCCACAATTCCGGCTCTAGATGCAAACTCAACGACGGAATCACATCGCGAATCCACCTTTTGGTGGAGGATTCCACGCATATGCATAAAGAAAGGACTTCGATGTCCAAGAAGGAGATCGTTACCCTTGAAGATCGCTTCGGTGCCATGAAGTAGCCGGACGGAAGTCACCGCCTTGACTTAGCCTTCACGAATCTGCTCTCGGATCTTCGCTCCGCACTCCGCAGCTCCTCTAGCAGCTGGCTTCTCTTCCTCCTTCCTTCCCTTGCACTCCCCTCTTCTTTATCTCTCTTGAAATGAGAAGAAGAAGAATAAGATGAAGAGGAAGGGTTTAAATCCCCTTTTCCCCGGCCTTAGCAACACATGGACAGAGCCTATCCATTGGATCCAGGAATTGGGAATCAAACGATTCAGAATTGTCCAGAAAATCACGAACACGCCTGACACGCCCTGTGACACGCCCGTGTCACAGGCCGTGTCCCTTTAGCGGCAGTCAACCGACTTAAAGCCAGCCAGTACACGGCCGTGTGACACACCCGTGTCACACCCTACAAGCCCGTGTCATACCTGACACACCCGTGTTGGACACCCGTGTTCATCAGGCTGCACAACCTCAAAATCACCTGAGACTCAAACGGCCCTGGGACACGCCCATTTTCCAGGCCGTGTGCACTTGGACACACCCGTGTCCCGCAAACACACCCTGGGACACGCCCGTGTCCCAGGCCCTGTACACCTTACTCGACACTCGACGATCGTCGAGCACATTGTGTCAACCAGAGGGACACGCCCACTGACACGCCCGTGTCAGTTGGGTCACGCCCGTGTGACCTAGCGTGTTCCTTCCATCGACCCAATTTCGTCAACCAGACACCCAACTCCTCAATCCAGGCACGACACGCCCTGGGACACGCCCGTGTCCCAGGCCATGTCACCCCACCTGAAACCCAAATTTATTCTTGGGGTGTTACAATCCTCCCCTCCTTCAAAGAATTTCGTCCTCGAAATTTGTCTCACTCCAATCATTCACATAATCGAGCTCAGAGGCCGCAACATGTCTCACCACATGCCCTCGCACAATCAAACCAATTATCAACACAGTCATATATCCATCTAACCCGCCATTGCCCACTAGAGCACATATCATATGCCACAGATACAGATACATAACATTCACATACACACATGGAAGATGGGTCACACTTATTTCCGCTCATCCGTATTATTTTGCAGATAGCGTTTAAATTCTTCGGTAAAGGCCAAATTAAAAACACGAGGTTGAACTTCAACAAGTGCACTTTGCGGCTATTGCACTTCCATATTATGCAATCGAGGCTACGTCCGGGATGCAGATGACTCAGCCACTGCTTTACCCTTATCTTCATAAGATGCACCCGTCGTTTTCTCACTTCTAGGAGGGCCGCTTCGACAATTAGAGGCTATATGCTCCTGTTTTCCGCATTTAAAACAAGTACGTGTCTCAACACGTCTTTGTCCATACGTTGCTTCTGACACAACATTAGAAGAGGTTTGTTCCGCGGGCTTGAACCTCTTCTTCTCTCGTTTCTGAAAATCCAATTGTTCCGACTGCGGAACTTTGAATTCTGGCTTCTCCACCGCCAGTCTCCTCGTTTCTTGCACTCGCTTCATATCCTTCTCCAATGCACGGGCTGTGTCTACCAACGCTTGGAAGCCTTGGCTCACCGAACTCGGGAGTGTCAAGCTTAACTCATCTCGAAGGCCCTCATAGAATCAATTCATCGCCCGGGATTCCTCGGCAAAAGTAGATCCCGCATACCACCCCAGTCTGGTAAAGTCATGCAGGTACGTATCAATATCTGTCTCACCCTGCACCAGACGTAAAAACTCATTCCCCATAGCAATCCGCTGGGATATTGGCAAGTACTTGGCTAAAAACAAGCGGGAGAATTCTTCCATGGACACCTCCGCTAACCCTCGACCGGCCAAGTAATGCACCTCCATCTCATCCCACCATAATCTCGCGTCTCCTTCCAGCAGAAAAGTGGTTAACGTCACTTTCTGCTCCTCTGCTGTCCTGATTGCAATCATGATTCGTTTTACTCTCGCAAGCCATTCTTCTGCCTGCATTGGAGAAACCGCTCCGCCAAACGTGGGAGGATGAAACTCCATAAATATTTTCAACTGCTCATCAACAGGCTCTTGCCGAACACCAAGCTGCACATGTACCACTGCAGGCCTTGCAGGTTGTGTCTGTAATACTGCGAGCACTGTTTCCGTCACCACCCGAATGGTCCCGCCAAAGGAGGTGTAGGTGCTTCAGCTGGTGCTACACTCTCATCAGACCGTTGGGGCTCAGACGGCCCAGCTCCACTCCTCGCCACCTATCAATGTACATAACACCATTAATCATTCATATCATCACAGTACTTATACATTGACTACACCCTCACGCACGTCACGTGCATGAAATACATTCCTAGTGGACATTCGTGAGTTCAATTATGTTCTCTCCTCCCACAATCTCAACCTGGCTCTGATACCACTTTGTAACGCCCCCACTCGTCACATGGCATATAACGGTGGGTCCGGCAGGGGCCCCACGCCATAGGTCACAGACAAGTGGCGGAATTACTTATGGTGATCAAATTCTATTCGTATCCTTAACCCAATCCATTCTAGCGCAGCATTTTTTAAGTTGTATGAACTCAACTCCAGGAATGTCCACTAATACATAAATTCCACATTTATATATATCCAAACCAGGAATGTATACAACACACACACATGGCCTTAAGGCCTTACAGGTTTCTCTTTATATACATAATAGGTTCGTACATCGGCACGCAGGCCGGCCATACATGAAATCCAACCACGATTCCCCTGGCCTTCAAGGGCCTTAGCAGCAAGCTTTCAATTTGCTAATTTCATTTCAAGCCGCAGCACCTGTAAGTAGACATCCACCAAAGAGCGGCAAACAAAGTAACGGTCAGCTACAACTAACCAATTATAATGACCCTACCCCATGCCTGGGACAGCGGTTCCTTCCCTGTATGCATTTGCAAGTATAATAGCTAACAATCACAATCGCACACATCAAATCTCAAACGCCGACCGCAGCCAGACGCTTCGTGCACTTAGGGCACCTTACTGTGTACTGGAAACTCGTGGTAACACCACCAACGAACGGTAATTAACTTGTTGGCTGGCCGGTCCTAGTCACCCCAACACGCATGCTGGTTGCATTCCGCCCAAACCAAGCAGAGGTAGGTATTCCATGGCAAACATGAGCATTAATCCATCAGATCGACCCGCTTTTATTTCGGTGTAGCAAGTCGGGCTATCGCACGCTCCCGAAACACTGCCACCAATCGATCTCTCCAACATGCCCAGGTACAGGTTAGCCTTGCCCGTGCTCAAATCGTCATTAGGTGCACCATGACGCGGGTCGGCCTTCCCTTCCTGGGTAGCCGCAGCTTTCCGCTCTCGCAGAGCAAACGAGCACACGCAGCGCTCACATCACAAGGAGCTTACGCAAAGCATCCAAGATCATATCCATGGCTAGCTCACGCATGAGCATACCATCCACACATAACATTCATTCATCCAAGACACAAAGCATATAACATCTTTGCAAACCCACGGAATCTTCTTCGGTTTACCCATGATCATCACCAATCCAGACTAACGGTCCAGATGGGCTTCACACAGCATGCCTATGCCGTACTCCACAATTCCGGCTCTAGATGCAGACTCAACGACGGAATCACTTCGCGAATCCACCTTTTGGCGGAGGATTCCACATATATGCATAAAGAAAGGACTTCGATGTCCAAGAAGGAGATCGTTACCCTTGAAGATCACTTTGGTGCCATGAAGTAGCCGGACGGAAGTCACCGCCTTGACTTAGCCTTCACAAATCCGCTCTCGGATCTTCGCTCCGCACTCCGCAGCTCCTCCAGTAGCTGGCTTCTCTTCCTCCATCCTTCCCTTGCACTCCCCTCTTCTTTCACTCTCTTGAAATGAGAAGAAGAAGAAGAAGATGAAGAGGAAGGGTTTAAATCCCCTTTTCCCTGGCCTTAGCAACACATGGACAGAGCCTATCCATTGGATCCAGGAATAGGGAATCAAACGGTTCAGAATTGTCCAGAAAAGCATGAACACGGCCTGACACGCCCTGTGACACGCCCGTGTCATAGGCCGTGTCCCTTAAGCGGCAGTCAACCGACTTAAAGCCAGCCAGTACACGGCCGTGTGACATGCCCGTGTCACACCCTACACGCCCGTGTCATACCTGACAGGCCCGTGTTGGACACTCGTGTTCATCAGGCTGCACAACCTCAAAATCACCCGAGACTCACACGACCCTGGGACACGCCCGTGTTCCAAGCCGTGTGCACCTGAACATACCCGTGTCCCGCAAACACGCCCTGGGATACGCTCGTGTCCCAGGCCGTGTACACCTTACTCGACACTCGATGATCGTAGAGCGCATTGTGTCGACCAAAGGGACACGCCCACTGACACACCCGTGTCAGTTGGGTCACGCCCGTGTCACCTGGCGTGTTCCCTCCATCGACCCAATTTCGTCGACCAGACACCCAACTCCTCAATCCAGGCACGACACGCCCCGGGACACGCCCGTGTCCCAGGCCGTGTCACCCCACCTGAAACCCAAATCTATTCTTGGGGTATTACAATCCTCCCCTCCTTCAAAGAATTTCATCCTCAAAATTTGTCTCAATCCAATCATTCACATAATCGAGCTCAGAGGCCGCATCATGTCTCACCACAAACCCTCGCACAATCAAACCAAATATCAACACAGTCATATATCCATCTAACCCACCATTTCCCACTAGAGCACATATCATATGTCACAGATACAGATACATAACATTCACATACACACATGGAAGACGGGTTAAACTTATTTCTGCTCATCCGTATTATTTTGCAGATAGCGTTTAAATTCTTCGGTAAAGACCAAATTGAAAACACGAGGTTGAACTTCACCAAGTGCACTTTGCGGCTCTTGCACTTCCATATTATGCAATCGAGGCTGCGTCCGGGATGCAGATGACTCGGCCACTGCTTTACCCTTATCTTCATAAGAGACACCCGTCGTTTTCTCACTTCTAGGAGGGCCGCTTCGACAATTAGAGGCTATATGCCCCTGTTTTCTGCATTTAAAACAAGTACGTGTCTCAATACGTCTTTGTCCATACGTTGCTTCTGACGCAACATTCGAAGAGGTTTGTTCCGCGGGCTTGAACCTCTTCTTCTATCATTTCTGAAAATCCAATTGTTCCGACTGCGGAACTTTGAATTCTGGCTTCTCCACCGCCAGTCTCCTCGTTTCTTGCACTCTCATCATATTTTTCACCAATGCACGGGCAGTGTCTACCAACGTTTGGAAGCCTTATCTCACCGAACTCGGGAGTGCCAACCTTAACTCATCCTAAAGGCCCTCATAAAATCGATTCATCTTTCGGGCTTCCTCGGCGAAAGTAGATCCTGCATACCGCCCCAGTCTGGTAAAGTCATGCAGGTACGTATCAATATATGTCTCACCCTGCACCAGATGTAAAAACTCATTCTCCATAGCAATCCACTGAGACATTGGCAAGTACTTGGCTAAAAATAAGCGGGAGAATTCTTCCATGGACACCTCCGCTAACCCTCGACCGGCCAAGTAATGCACCTTCATCTCATCCCACCATAATCTCACGTCTCCTTCCAGCAGAAAAGTGGCTAATGTCACTTTCTGCTCCTCTGCTGTACTGATTGCAGTCATGATTCGTTTTACTCTCGCAAGCCAATCTTCCGCCTGCGTTGGAGAAACCGCTCCGCCAAACGTGGGTGGATGAAACTCCATAAATATTTTCAACTGCTCATCAACAGGCTCTTGCCAAACACCAAGCTGCATATGTACCACTGCAGGCCTTGCAGGTTGTGTCTGCAATACTGCGAGCACTGTTTCCGTCACCACCCGAATGGTCTCCGCCAAAGGAGGCGTAGGTGCTTCAGCCGGTGCTACACTCTCATCAGACCGCTGGGGCTTAGACAGCCCAGCTCCACTCCTCGCCACCTATCAATGTACAGAACACCATTAATCATTCATATCATCACGGTACTTATACATTGACTACACCCTCACGCATGTCACGTGCATGAAATATATTCCTAGTGGACATTCATGAGTTCAATTATGTTCTCTCCTCCCAAACAATCTCAACCTGGCTCTGATAGCACTTTGTAATCCCCCCACTCGTCACATGATATATAACAGTGGGTCCGGTCGGGGCCCCACGCCATAGGTCACAGACAAGTGGAGGAATTACTTGTGGTGATCAAATTCTATTCATATCCTTAACCCAATCCATTCTAGCGCAACATTTTTTAAGTTGTATGAACTCAACTCCAGGAATGTCCACTAATACATAAATTTCACATTTATATATATCCAAACCAGGAATGTATACAACGCGCACACACATGACCTTAAGGCCTTATAGGTTTCTCTTTATACACATAACAGGTTCGTACATCGGCACACAGGCCGGCCACACATGAAATCCAACCACGATTCACCTGACCTTCAAGGGCCTTAGCAGCAAGCTTTTAATCCGCTCATTTCATTTCAAGCCGCAACACCTGTAAGTAGACATCCACCAAAGAGCGGCAAACAAAGTAACGGTCAGCTACAGCTGACTAATTATAACGACCCTACCCCATGCCCGGGGCAGCGGTTCTTTCCCTGTATGCATTTGCAAGTATAATAGCTAACAATCACAATCACACAGATCAAATCACAAACATCGACTGCAGCCAGACGCTTCGTGCACTCAGGGCACCTTACGGTGTACCGGAAACCCGTGGTAACACCACCAATGAACGGTAATTAATTTGTTGCCTGGCCGGTCCTAGTCACCCCAACATGCATGCTGGTTGCATTCCGCCCAAACCAAGCAGAGGTAGGTACCACATGGCGAACATGAGCATTAATCCATCAGATCGACCCTTTTATTTCGGTGTAGCAAGTCGGGCTATCGCACGCTCCCGAAACACTGCCACCAATCGATCTCTCCAACATGCCCAGGTACAGGTTAGCCTTTCCCGTGCTCAAATCGTCATTAGGCGCACCATGATGCGGGTAGGCCTTCCCTTCCTGGGTAGACGCAGCTTTCCGCTCTCGCAGAGCAAACATAAATTTATATGATGAGGATCTTATGTAGTACAATGTAATGTTATGATATGAATGCAATATGATTACTCACCCATGCTCACACACACGTACACTGCCATGCTGACATAAACTTATAGTTTCCACTTTTCGAGTAGGTAGCTAACCTCTCAGGCGTCATCCGTCGTGGCCAAATGGTGATAGTAGAGTGGGCGTCTCCACTAGTAGGCTGTCATACACACTACCAATCCTAGGACTCCGTACGCCTCAATGCTAAGAATACAACAACAGAGCCCCTGTGTGATATGGCTCAGAAGGGGTCTTGTGTAGATGTGCACCAAGAACACAACCCAACTAGCATACAACTGGCACGGAAAGGGTCTTCAGGAGCGATTCATCGAAGAGGACAACCCAACTGTCCATTGGCGTGGAAGGAGCCTTCGAGAGTGAGCACCGAAGGACCAAGCCCAACCACCTAAAGTATAACTATCAGCTCCTGTCGGTGTAACGACTAGCGAGCTCGTAGACCTGCCACCAAGTCGTATTCACAGGATCTTATGTCATGTGTCAACACACACACCCAACCCATGCCATTCACATTTATCATATCGTCATGCATTCAAGGGCTCCAACCGAGTCCCTTCACATTATAACCAACATCGTGCTCCAAGGCATGCAAGGATCCATATTTAACACAAGTGACAGTTCACCTCAATTACCTCACTAGTCCCTCACTGCTACCCATAGGGAGCTAAAATAACTCTAAGCAGTGGACTGCATTATTCATCCCTTCAATATTGAGATCAAGGTTCAACTCATCTATGGCCATAAAATATACCTCATCCAAGTTTTTCTCTAGAACTAAACATGTGCATATTAATTATATCATTTCAATCATCTCAAACAGAGCCCATTTCATAGACCTGCAAATTATCACGACATATACTACTCCTAAATTCATTAAACATACAAAGATGTGATGACAATATTATCAGTTATTTGCCATCAGATCTCCCGGTAATCAATTCATAAACAAGGTAATCATCAATTAATAAGACATCATGACTACGCGCCACAAGTTACTAAAACCAGATTTCAAGAAGTTACAATCCACCAATAATTACGAGCAACCACAAATCGGAAAGGTATCTTCAAGGGTTACAACTTCTGCGTTGAGCCTGGGGTCTAAATCTAAATCCATCATACCCAAAATCAGATTTCAGTCTGATCGTGTACACTTAGAAAGATCACAGCCTCCACACATGTTATTACAATGCATCAAATTTGACTGAACATTCTCAGAGCTATACAGCTCCTATGAAAAAAATGTAACCATCCGTTGGAAAGTTCTTTTGATGGTTACCACTCTCGTGTTGAGCCCAAGACCTGAATTAGGCCGGATTATACCTAAAAACGACATTGAAGCATTTTGCACACAGAAAAAAGATTTTTGTACAGCACCTTGCACGCATCGTAAAGATGAACGAACAACATCGGTTCATATTCTTCATCCAACCATCATACAAAGCACATCCAACATTTCTCTACCCATTTTCTCCCTCGTTAGACCACATGTCTTCACGAGATCAAGTATTCCATCTTCGTAATGAAGAGAGGAGATGATTGAAGTTCATCATACGACCACTGACGCCGTAGAACAAAGTTCTAGCATGGTACTTTCCTAGGAAATTTCCATTAAAATCCCAAATCAAGATCTCTTGAGCTGATGTCTTTCCTACACTTTAGATCTAAAGATCTAGCACCAAGAGAGAGGGTAGGAAGCTCATCTCATTTCCGGCCATGGATCGTGTCCTTCGTCTTGGCGGCATGGCGGGGTCAACCTTGTCTCCCGCGATGAAGTTCGGCACCAGGAGAAGAAGAAAGTTACGTCTAAGTCTCAAGCAACATTTATAAAGGAGTGGCCGATTAGACCTAAAATCTCCAGATCCGTGAGCTAGCGCAGCGCGGTACCTCCAAATCCACCATTCAGTCACCACCACCTGGCCCACTACCACCGTGCGGTACTCCTCTACTACCGCACGGTAGCTAACAGAGAACTATGCCAAAATGTTACCGCCGCGGTATTGCTACCACCGGGCGGTTGCTTACAGAGGACTTTCCCACTACTTATCTCGACTACCGCCGCACGGTATCCCGCTTCCATCGTGTGGTAGTATCTTGACGATCGTCGAGTATACTCGATGCTCATTGAATATAATCAACGCTCTCAATGAACACTACTGCCAGTGATATCTCACTACTGTCAGGCGTTAGTAACTTAACGATTGTCGAGAGGAGTCATAACCACTCGATGCCTTCTACCGCTGTGCGGTATCCCGCTACTGCCACACTGTAGCAACCTGACACCTAATGTCGAGTCAGTACTTCTCAGCTCAGGTACAAGCCTAGCCACCAGTGCATCCCGAGCTCGAGTCAACTCTCTTGACTCAAGAACACGTGAGAGGGATCTAGCACAAATTGAGATGTTATAAATCCTATAAACAAAATAAAAGATTTCATCCTCGAAATCGGGCTAAGTCTATGGGGAAAAAGAAAGTATGAAGAATACAAAGAATGCGTTTAAGTTTACCTTGGGAAAACATCTCCGGGTAGCGTTGTCACATAAGGTCCATTATCTCCAAAGTATATTCCTCTTTTCCATGATTAGACCATTGGACCTTCACCAAAGGAACACTCTTCCAATGCAATCTTCTTGTTTCAATATCCACTATCTGTACCGGCTCTAGTCGAACAGACCTATCAGCTGTCACTGTTCCATTTGTGGCGGTGACATGCTGATCGGGCCATAGTAGTGCTTTCTAAAGCGCGACACATGGAAGACATCATGCAAATTTTCTAGCTCTGGGGGTAGCTCTAGCCGATAGACAAAAAGGGTCAATGCTTTCCTATATAAAATAAGGCCCCACATTTTTCGGACTGAGCTTCTTCCTACCGCACACACGTGACACTCCATGCATTGGCCTGATCTTCAAGAACACCTTGTGACGTACTTCAAAATCCACCATCCCGTGCTTCGCATCATAATACTTCGCCTGCCGGCACTGAGCCTCTAGCATGCGATCTCAAATCAATCTAATCATAGCATCAGTGTCATCGCTATAACTCCCAATGCCTTAGGATCTTCATCTTGAACCCATGATAAAGGGTTCTTGCACCTCCTACCATAAAGTGCTTCATAAGATGCCACTCCGATGCTCTCTTAGTGGTTATTATTATATGAAAATTCCACCAATGGTAAAAGTATTTCCCATGGCTCTCCCTTATCCAAAATGCATAACCTCAACAAGTCCTCCATCGTTATGATTGTTCCCTCAGACTGCCCATCTATCTGAGGGTGAAAAGCCGCACTAAAAGTAAGGCGAGAACCAAAATATGCTTGAACAACCTTCCATTATTTGGAGGTGAAATGACCATCACGAGCCGAGACGATCGTCTTCGGCACCCCATGGTACCAAACAAACTGTTCCACAAAGAGACGCACCAACACATCAACATGTGCCTCCTTCTTCATCGGAATAAACCTTGCAACCTTGGTCAAGCGATCCACAATCAATCAAACTGAATCATTCCCTGATCTTGATCGGGGAAGACCGTGAACAAAATCCATGGAGATATCCTCAAACTTCCATTCTAGAATGGGCAGTGATTATAACAATCCATCAGGGCTCCTGCACTCCACCGTAACCTTCTGACAAGCCTAAAAGTGTGTAACATAGTATGTGACATGCTTCTTCATCCCAGGCCAAAACATGGTCCTTCGCAAATCACTGTGCATTTTGGTAATTCCATGGTGCAGTGAGCCCCTCTCAAAATATCTTCCCAGATCCCACCACCTGAGGGAATGTAAAGTCTGCCATGGAAATGAATTAGGTCTTCTTTTACTGTATATCCTTCCGCTGATCCTCCCAAATGGCTTGAAACACCAGGGCAAAGCAACATCCTTCCTTTGCTCTACCTGAATCCGACCTCGAATGTCATAGACTATACTCATGGTAGACAAGTACTCTGTATAGGCCTCAGGACAAGCCCTAAACAAGGGTGTAATCTCCATCTCCTCAAGTACCCTAACCAACTCCATAACCATCAATTGAAATTCTAGGCTCGTCACAGGCGCCTTCCTGCTTAAATCATCTACCACCGTGTTCGCCTTCCTGGGGTGATAGTTCAATGTAAATTCATAATCACATAAAACTCCAACCACTGCCGCTGCCTCAAGTTCAAATCATTCTTGGTGTGGATATACTTCAAATTCTTATGATCCGAAAATATCTCACAGTGGACACTATATAAATAGTGCCTCCAAATTTTCAAGGCGAAGACTACAGCTCCCAACTCCAAATCATGCGCTGGGTATTTCACTTCATGCTTCTTAAGCTGCCAAGAAGCGTGTGCAATCACATGTCCATGTTGCATCAACATAGCCCCCGTGCCCTGATAGGATGCATCAATATATATCTGAAATCCTTCCTTTCCAGATGGTAGGGCAAGGATTGGTGCGAAGGTAGGACAGTCCTTCAGCTCTTGAAATGCCATTTCACATTTGGGTGACCACACAAAAGGCACACCATTCTTCGTCAGAACTGTGAGGGGAAGAGCGATCTTCGAAAATCCTTCAACAAACTTGCGATAGTACCCAACAAGTTCAAGGAAACTTTGCAAGTTGGCCGCTGACCTCAAAAGCGACCATTCATTTACGACACACACCTTGGTAGGATCCAATGCTAACCCGGCTCTACTTATAACATGTCCTAAGAAAGCAACTTCTCGGAGCCAAAACTCACACTTGCTGAATTTAGCAAACAAGCAGTGCTCCTTTAGTTTCTTCAAAACTAAGGCCAAGTGTTCTGCATGCTCCTCTTTCATCTTTGAGTAGACTAAAATGTCATCAATAAATATGATGACAAAAGCATCCAGATACGGCCCAAACACCCTGTTCATCAAACTCATGAATGCAGAAGGGGAGTTTGTGAGCCCAAACGACATCACAGTGAAGTCGTACAAGTTGTATCTCGAGCTAAATGTTGTTTTCTGAATATCTTCCTCTTATATCCTCAACTGATAGTACCCAGAGCGCAAATCAAGCTTGGAAAACCAATGTGCACCCACCAACAGATCGAATAGCTAATCGATCCGGGGTAAAGGATGGGTGTTCCACACCATCAATCGGTTGAGCTCCCGATAATCTATACATAATCATAATGATCTGTCCTTCTTCTTAACAAATAGAGCAGGAGCTTCCCAAGGTAATGAGCTGGGACAAACAAACCCTGATTCCACCAACTCTTGCAACTGCACCCTAAACTTTGCTAGTTCCTTTGGAGCCATCCTGTAAGGGGTTCGAGAGATAGGCTTGGCACCCAATACAAGCTTAATCTGGAAGTCTAATTCCCTAGACGAGGGCAATCTAGGTAACTTTTTGGGAAAAACCTTAAGAAAATCCCCCACCACCGGTACATCTTTCATGCTCGTCGCCATCTATTTTAGTTCGAAACATATCATATACACCTCATACCCTTTTATATGGGCCTCAAGGGCCTGAATTGAAGACAACATTATTCGGGGTACAAGTTTAATACCTTGAAAGATTATCTCAGAATCTCTATGCCTCAAGGTGATTTGCTTCGCCGTACAATCAATCCTGGCAAGACACCAATCCAGCCATGTCATACCCAGAATAAGGTCAAATTCTGGCATTCCCAACACTGTTGCAGGGATTTCGAGAAGTTTTCCTCCAATATATACCAAGTTGCTCTTAGCGGATGAAGTCATCTCGGAGTCGTCTAGGAGGGGCACTCTCCGAGTGATACCAGTGAAATATTGCACACCATCTAGATCTCTTACAAAGTCTGCCGAGACAAATGAATGAGTGGCACCAGTATCAAGTAGAGTATGGGCTGGGCTCCCACTAACAATCACGGTGCCTAAATACCAGTTATAAGAATCTCAACGCTAGATTTCTAGCACAAACTCAGGCAAGTTAAGGACGAATGCTTATAACATATTAATGACTCCGAAATACCTGCAATCACGTCCTGAGGATTCTGCTCTTGAGTCATATCTAGTTCAAACATCTACTCTCTAGCAAGTCCAGGATTCCTACCTTGTGGTCCCGGTCCTCGTCCACGGACTTGCCCTCGTCCTCATTGAGCTGCTTGAGGAAAACCAGGAGGAACATTCCCACCTAACTGCGGGCAGAAATGACGGATGTGGCCCGACTGATGACACTGGAAACAAACTTGTCTGAATGGCCCTTCGGGTTATTGATAGGGTTGGAACTGCGGGGGTAGGGGTAATGTTAACTGCTGGGTCGGGAGCTCCATCCTAAGATTTTGATGGAAACGTCTGCCACCTCTTTAGTTTTCTCTTCCACCTCAAATATTATGTCTCCTTCTAAAGATGGGTCCTGCTTCCATCACGCCCTCAGTGGGTCTCTTACCACTAGCCTAGATCCCAAGATGGTATGCTTCCAATCTTTTTCGCCATGTCAATTATCTGAGCGAGGCTTGAGTCGACTATAAATAAAAGTGCTTGCTTTAGGGGGTCTTGCAAACCTTTGTAGAACAGCTTTGCGTATCCGTGATCGTCCAAATTGTAGGAGTCAGTGAACCTGGCAAGGTGATGAAACTCCCGTTGATACTCCATAACTGACTTAGATCCCTATTTCAACTACATGAATCTTTCCTCGAGCTCATCTCGAGTAGTATAGAGAACAAAAGGTTCTAAGAAGGCCTCAGAAAATTTATTCCAACTGATGTTGCTGTATACACATCCTTGAAAAGTGGAGCCCATAAGGGACTTCCACTACCTCTTTGTGTGTGATTATAAGATAGACACATATAAAGTAATAGCTATACTGGTTGTACATCTGATTCCAGCCATCAATTCTTGCACAATATCTAGCCATTCCTTTGTGTGAACGGCCGATTCAGTCCCGTGGTAAATGGGTGGAGAAAGAGCTCGAAAAGTACTAAGCTAATTAGAGCCCGAGGCCTGTTGATGAACTGGAGCCTGCTGAGACCTGAAGGCATCCAAGATTGTAGTTAGGGTCTGCCCCAACCACGATTGTTGGAATGGAGTAGGGATCATAGGAACATGAATGTCCATCGTCGGCTTTGTATATACCAGAATCTAAGTACAAGCACGAATTTTGGATCATGTTGGCTAAACGTAGGGTAACATGTGGACATACTTAGTGTGAATCACAAATAGGCATACCACTGATTTCACTAATCCGGTTTGTCCACAAACCAAATAATCAAGTTGGGGTAACACCATGTTCAATGACTTCTTAATTGTAGGATCGATGCAAACTGATACCATTTGTAAGACCCCCCTCCCGGAACATGCAACATGTCCGAGGAGAGTCTTATGCCCAGAACAGCCGCCTTGTAGTAGCATCAACATAGGAGCTATTTTGTACGACAAGCAGTCTATCTTGCCGGCTAATTCGATATCATAATGCAAACCCAACCAAAAGAAGAGCACATAAGTCATAATATCACAATAAGAATATGTCCAAAAAGAGTACATCAATAATGAGGAACTACATTAACTCCTTTTATATCAGAGTATAATAAAACTGCCCGAAGGCTACAACATAACACTCAACTCACGTCGGTCATAGAAGGAAGTGAAGGTATCATCATATCAGGCCCTGTCTCCCTGGTTTGGCTGTCCTCCTACACAAGGTGCTGCTGCTGCCCCATCTACGGGGTATCCACCTAAAATGGTAGACGTAGCAACCGTTAGTCATAAAGACTAAGTGGCTAATACATTCGCTCTCCCCAATGACTCTTAGGCACTAAGCGAAGGAAAAGAAGGAGGAGCTCAATGTAGCAGTAGTATATAATCAACAGATGACAAGATCGTTATAATCAGCAGTTCATATATGTATATATTGGCACATTTAAACTAAGCAAGTATGAACAGTAATCAGAAATAAGTAATTAGCAATCTACGCTAACAACACATTAATCAAAAGAACAATATTTAACTTAACTTATACAATTGCTCATACAAATTTATAAGTTAAGGATCGGGTATATCAAAGTAACTCATCATATAAAAATGTCCATACAAATTTATATGATGAGCATCTTATGCGGTGTAATGCAATGTTATGATATGAAAGCAATATGATGACTCACCCATGCTCTCACACACACACAACTATGCCGACATAGACTTGTATTTCCCACTTTTCGAGCATGTAGATGACCTCTCAGGTGTCATCCATTGTGGATAAATGGTGATAGTAGAGCAGACGTATCCACTACTAGGCTGGCATTCACACTACCAAGCCCAGGCCTCTATATGCCTCAACACTAAGAACATAACAACGGAGCCCCTGCATACTACGGCTCAGAAGGGGTCTTGGGTATATGTGCACCAATAACACAGCCCAACTGGCGTACAACTAGCACAAAAAGGGTATTTGGGAGCGTATCACTGAAGAACACAACCCAACCATCCATTGGCATGGAAGGAGCCTTTGGCAGTAAGCACCGAAGGATCAAGCACAACTGCTCAAATTCTAACTGCCATCTCCCGGCGGTGTGATAAATTACAAGCCCGTAGACCTGCCACCAAGTTCTCTTCACAGGATCTTATGTCGTGTGTCAACACACACATCCAACCCATGCCATTCAAATTTATCATGTCGTCACCCATTCAAGGGCTCCAACCGAGTCCCTTCACATTATAACCAACGCCGTGCTCCAAGGCACGCAAGGGTCCACATTTAACATAGGTGACAGTTCACCTTAATTACCTCACAAATCCCTCACTGCTACCCATAGGGAGCTAACATAACTCTAAGCAGTGGACTACATTATTCGTCCCTTCAATATTGAGATCAAGGTTCAACTCGTATATGTCCATAGGATATACCTCATCCAATTCTTTCACTAGAACTAAACATGTGCACATTAATTATACTATTTCAATCATATCAAACAAAGCTCATTTCATAGACTTGCAGATCATTGTTGGAACCAGCTTTCTGATCCCGCCTAGAGTTCAGACCTGAGGTGGCAGCCCACACCTACTCTTCTTGAACCACCCACCCAACGAGAGTCGGAGGCCTAGAGACAGACTGTGGGGTCTCAGCTCGGAGGTCCCACCTCTTACTCAGAAGAAACTGAAGTCCTTCCCCCTCCATAGCCAATTGCTGAGCTAGGTGCCTGTGAGGTAGAATACGGAAGGGTTCAACAACCTATTCTATGCACATTGTCGGTCTATTTATAGGCCTTTGAGTTTGATCTGCAAATATCCATACTGAACCGACCTGAAATTACCAAAATGCCCTGGGTCGGGTCTGCCAATAGCCAAACTCCGCTGTCCTGAAGAGCTATATGCAGACCATCAGGGGTAGATGTGTAAAATTACATAGGGCATAAGTGTAAAATCCCCCTTGGGGGTAAAGAGATAAAAATAGCTTTTCTCTCAGGCGGCGAGTGGGGGAAGTGACTGGCGGGCGAGATGATCCCACCTGTTCGTCTCGCCGACCTCTCGCCCCACTGGCCATCCTGCCTTTTAAGGCCAGCTTGTGGCCCTAACGGGCGTCTCACCTACTGTAGAGGACCCCTATCTTGCCCTCTGCAAGTGGGTAGAAGGTCCCACTCACTCCTTCACCTCATCTCACCAGTTTCTCCGAGTCACTGCTGTTAGAAAGGCCTCCCGTGAGCCCAAGGTTGTACAATCATCACGACATATACTAATACCAAATTCATTAAACATACAAAGATGTGATCACAATATCATCAGCTATTTACCATCCAATCTCCCGGTAATCAACTCAGAAAAAAGGTCATCATCAATTAATAAGACATCACGACTACGTGGCACAAGTTACTAAAACCAGATTTGAAGAGGTTACAGTCCACCAACAATTACGAGCAACCCCAAATTAGAAAGGTATCTTTAAGGGATACAACTTCCGTGTTGAGCCTGGGCTCTAAATCCAAATCCATCACACCCGAAATCAGATTTCAGTCCGATCGTGTACACTTAGACAGAACGCAGCATGCACACATGTCATTACAGTGCAACAAATTTGACTAAACATTCCCAGAGCTACAAAGCTCCTATGAAAACGTGTAACCATCCATTTGAAAGGTATTTCCAAGGGATACCACTCTCGTTTGGAGCCCATGAGCCGTGTTAGGCTGTATCATACCTAAAAACGGCATTGAATCCTACTGCGCACAGAAAATAGATTTTTGTACAACACCTTGCACACATCGTAAAAATGAACGAATGACACTGGTTCATCTTCTTCCTCTAGCCATCATACAAAGCACAACCAACATTTCTCTATCCCTTTTATCCCTCATTAGACTATGATTCTTCAGAGATCAAATCCGCCATCTTTGTAATGAAGAGAGGAGATGATTGAAGTTCATCATGCGGCGCTCGACGCCCTAGAACTCCCAAATCAAGCTCTCTTGAGTTGATGTCTCTCCTAAACTTTAGATCTAAAGATCTAACACCAAGGGAGAGGGTAGGAAGCTCACCTCATTTACGACCATGGATCATGTCCTTCCTCTTGGCGGCATGGTAACGTAAACCTTGTTTCCTGCGATGAAGTTCAACACCAGGAGAAGAAGATAGTGACGACTAAGTCTCAAGCAACGTTTATAAAGGAGTGGCCGATTAGACCTAAAATCTTTGGATCTGAGAGCTACCATCGCGCGGTACCTCCAAATCCACCATTAAGTCGCCGCCACCTGGCCCACTACCGCCACGCAGTAGCTAACAAAGAACTATGCTAAAATGTTATCACCAACGGTACTGCTACTGTCGGGCGGTTGCTCACAAAGGACTTTCCCACTACTTATCTCGACTACCGCAGCACGGTATCCCGCTACTGCCGCGCGGTAGTATCTTGACGATCGTCGAGTATAATCGATGCTCGTCGAATCCAATTGACACTCTCAACGAACACTATCGCCAATGGTATCTCACAATTGCCGGGCGATAGTAACTCAACGATCGTCGAGAGGCGCCATAACCACTCGACGCCTGCTATTGCCGTGCAGTAGCAACTTGACTCCCAACATCGAGTCAGTACTTCCTGGCTCAAGCACTATCCTGGCCACTAGTTCACCTCGAGCCCGAGGCAACTCCCTTGACTCAAAAATGTGTGCGAGGGGTCTAGCACGAATCGGGGCGTTGCACCGCTGGGCTCAAAATCTAACAATTTTAATGGTTTTTGTTTTCAACTTAGAGCTAATATAATCAGAATAAAACACAAGCAGCAAACAAAGATCAATACACAGTCAACTATTATGGTTATCCAGGGTATGAGTACGTCCACTTCCCCAAATACTTATCTAGCAATGAGCTAAATTTGACAAACTCCTCCAAATCTTGGTTGCTCAAAGTTTACAACACAGATCCCTCGGGATCTCTCAGGTCTCCTCCAAGGCCCTACCTTAGGCACATATGCCCTACACTCAGATTTATCAAGAAGTCCCACACTACGACACAGGCGCTACAACTCAAAGTCTTCCCACTCCTACAGCTCAGAAACCCAGATGTTTTCCTACCCTAGACTTGCACCGAGTCCTACACTCAGGCTTATCACCAAGCCCTACACTCAGGCTAGGAGTATAACCCCACACCTCAGATCTCCTAAGATATCCTACAAAAATAGTTGAATATAATATTTACAAAAGAAGACTAAAATGAATAGACCTTGAATCATTATCTTTAGTTGTTCTTGATGTGAAAGAAAGCTTTCTGGAATCTCCCCCTGAATGGATTTAATCTTTAGGTAGAATAGATTTGGGGCTTTCCTCCTTAATCTTCTTATTTGGCAGGTAGAAGATCGAACTCTGAGTCCAGATGATTGACTCTATTTTTTCTTCTGAAAGTATTCCGCGAGAACTAGCTTGCTTCAAGTGTGTCATTTATGACTCCAGATTTTTCTTTTATGAGCGACAACGACACGGGTTCAAGGGCTGAAGTATGCTGTTTCAATGCACTAACCTATCCTTTTATACCCCTTGACTTTCATCAACAGTCTCAAGAAATGTCTTGTCAAAGGTCTGGACGAGAATAGAATACACTGTCTATTCTTTATGCGCCTGCGCTAATTTTGTATCCCGTTAATCTGTATGGGTTCAACGGTAAAATTTAGTCACATCTTAAGGATATATTGGGTAGAATCTTCTTTCTCAAAGGTATCAACCTTGGCACTGAGAACTGCTCCTTTCTGCATCTTCTCCACGATATCGATTTGTAGCTTTCCACGATCTTAACGGTATAGATGAGAACATTATACCAATCTCAATGGTATAGTATTTAATTGTTGGAGATTGCTTCTAAGTCTTTCTCCATGATCATGTCGATACCGTGGAGAGTCATATACTGATCTCAATGGTATCTGCTCTTCTCTGCTCTAAACATGTTTTAGAGTCAACAAAATTTATCATACATAATCATGAAATATATATGCTATCAAATACAATATATACTTAACATTGTAAGAGTTGATTCTTCAAATCTTGGAATATTGAGGACAATATTCCAAACAATCTTTCTGTATTTGAAGAAGGCAGAACAATTATCAATACTAAGGTGCATTAACAAAAGAAATCATAATATAACAATAAATTCATGTTATCACAGATAACTAACACTGAACAATAATAATGAACAAGTGAAGTAACAAGTAGTGATCATTAATAAAAAGGAATATCTGGCACAACATCACAGATTTATAATTATATATATATATATATAATCAGGCAGAGGATTTAATTGTTTTAACATAGGTTCATTTATAATTTAACACAGATACATCTTAAGAAATTTTAAAGCATTGGGTGCTTGTTTAATGGCTGGTTTGTCATCTCAGTAGAGTCTGAACTATTCCTCTTGTGTGCTTGAGCTTGAGAACCTTCACCCTTTTTAGTTGTTCTCCTTTCAGCATCCCTGGCTTTAATCTCCCTTCTATTGAAGTGGAGGAGGGGTTTTGGAATATACTTTGAAGGCAAACTTCTTGGATTATTTTTTCTCTCTAGATTTTCCTTGAAAACTCTTTCTCTTAGAGTCTGCCTTTTCAAATGTTTGATCCATTCTATGAAGGATAAACAATGTCAATGTTCTTCGGAACTTGTCTATGACTTATCCAAGCATTGATGTTGATTGTCTGAGAATCATCACTCCAATATTCAAAATTTGGACCATTTGTCTGTTCAACACTCTTCTGAGCCATGAACTCTTCATGCAACATGAGACCTTCTCTCTTCCTTCTCTTTGCAAGTTGAGCATCCTGAGTTATCCTTTCCCGAGCTCTGAAATCAAAATCAGGTACGTAGACATCATGTAAAGGTAAGTTGAGAGCAGTCCTGATTCCTTACGGAACCAATAAAGTTTGCTCTACATTGATATTCTCCCCCTTTCTTGTTTCTTTAGAGATTTTGCTATCTATATGAGAGGTGTTGGCCTCAAATATTCTAGACAGAGTCTAAAAAATATTCACATTGTCTTCCAAAAGAACATCTCTTGATTCCTTAGCTTGCTGCATAACTTGAATTTGAGTTTGATACACAGTCCTCAATATGCTCCACAACTTGTCTGATTACCTCATCTATTTGTCTAACATAATTCTTTATACTGGTAATGTCCTGCATAGTCAGCCTTATATTTTCATCCATGGAGGTTAGGATCTTGACATTCTGATGCACAGTGCTAGCAAATTTATCAAACCATTGAGTAATCTGTGTATTTGTATATACAATATTTCCTTTTAGAGAGTTTAAATCATCCATTATCTCAACTTTAACCTTATGAACCTTTGATAGGATTTCAGCTCTCATATTCTTAACTGACTCATCAATATAATATTCAAAAGTTAAAGCCTGCTCATCTGGTAGAGCTTTCATTGAAGTGAGGAAGGAACTATCTGATGTACTTGTGGATGGTGGTGATAGTGTAACTTGTGGTGTTTCCTCAGCAACAACTTGGATAAAACTTATCCCTAGGTCCTCTTG
This sequence comes from Platanthera guangdongensis, assembly GCA_039583875.1. NCBI lineage: Eukaryota > Viridiplantae > Streptophyta > Magnoliopsida > Asparagales > Orchidaceae > Platanthera > Platanthera guangdongensis. The sequence goes on from CM077159.1 coordinate 85,714,232, forward strand.
ACCTTCTAACTCGGTATGAGTAGTTATCTTAGCCTATGAGGATATGAGGAAACTTCCTCCTAGAGTGGGGACATCGGATTGAGGCTCCCCCTCAACTAGATCATCATTCCTACTTAGGAATTCATTCAAAGAATCAATTTCCACAACTCTAGACAACTCCCCCTTAACTGGGGCACTAGAGTTCTTTAGAATAGTTGGCTTCCCCTCAACAACAACAACAACAAACTCTTTCAGGGGTGTGCATGTACCGGCTTCATCAAGATTTACTTGAATCTGTATAAGTTTCTGACTTGCTAATTAGGAAATTTTATTAAATAATTCGACCACTATTCGCCGCAAAAAGAATGAGACTAAAGCTTAATTGGTTGCCGAAGTAAAAGAATATTAAGTTGACTCTGACGAGTTCCAATAATAGTCCGCGATTCTCGTTGCCAACAAACCTTTTAAGCTTAATGATAATAAGCATTGCGGCCTGGGTGGCCACAATTTTACAGCGAGCTGAAAAGACAAACCGGGGACCAATCCTGCGGACTGGGCGACTACAATTTTACAGTTCGCATACATTTAAATGGAAATGATCCATTTTTGAGACCAAGTGGGCAGGTGCGGCCGGAGCGGCATAGCTTTTCACACCGGGCCACGAGCTATAAGATCAATCCAAGAAAACTTGCGGACTGAGCGGATACCAGAAGACAGTCCGCACTAAATAGAGAAATGATCCATAGCTTGAGACCAAGTGGGCAGGTGTGGCCGGAGCGACATAGCTTTTCACACCGGGCCACAAGCTATAAGATCAACCCAAGAAAACTTGCGGACTGAGGGGATGCCAGAAGACAGTCCGCACTGAATAATGAAATGATCTATAGCTTGCGACCAAGCAGGCAGGTGCGGGCGGAGTGGCATAACTTTTCACACCGGGCCAAAAGCTACAAGATCAACCCAAGAAAGACTGCGGACTCTGCGGATATCGAAAACCAGTCCGCACTAAAATAATTCCCTGTGAAGAATGAGCTGCAGACTTGCGACCAGGTGGGCAGGTGCGGCCGGAGCGGCATTGCTTTTCACATCGGGCCTCAAGATTTGCACACTCAATGGAACAGTTCACTGCCCTCTTGCCTGGAGTACAGCCTGAGTTGATCTTTTTGGCAGGTGCGGCCGGAGCGGCATTACTCTTCTCTAAGATCAACCAGGTTGTGGGTCTCCTGCAGGCACTACTTGGGGGTACCACGGAGTGTTCGAGGGTCACAAACTAAGATGACCCATGGGCAGGTGCGTATAGCATTGCTTTTCACATGCGATCATCAAAGTTGTAACGATATCCCTAAAGTGGCATGGTAGAGCTTAACACCCACCCTGTCCCTCCATAATGCAGAGGTGGGGTCAGGTACTAGTCGGGATCCGAAGTTCAGTATCCTACCGCACTAGAACCTACAAGCTCCCACTACACGGTGCGAAATCTCCTCGCAACACGTGGTCTTTGTGGTGTTACGCTAATGACAACGGCTCAAGGGGAGGTTTGCTGAACTTGGCGATGTCTCCTGGTATCAGACAACCGTTATTGTTGTTCGGGAGACAAAGGAGAAAATACTAGAAAAAGTATTAGTATGAATTCTTTGATCAATAAGAAGCTTTTTGCAAGGTTAGCTTAAGACAAAAAAGAAAGTTCAAAGATAGAACAATTTTGAAATCTTCCTTGCTCAATGTGCTAACTGTTACTATTCAAGAGATACAAACACTTGAAGAAATGTTAGCAAGCGACTTTTACTCATAATGATTCTTGAAAAGATTATATAGAGATGAAATAATAGGAGGTTCAGGAATAGAACCGCTTGAGATCATCTCCGCTCCACGTATGTGGTATATCCTCTCCCTCATATGTTTGCAGGCGGTAAGCGCCGCTCTTTAACACTTCTTTGATAATGAAGGGGTCGGCCCAATTCGGATTAAGCTTTCCTACTGAGCTGGCTCTTGCAGTAGCGTCTACTTTTTTAAGAACCAGATCTCCCACTTGAAAGTGTTTGATCCTTACATTCTTATCAAAGTATCGGGCCATCCTTCTCTTGACCTCTTCCCGCCTTATTGCTGCTTTGTCTCTGATTTCCTCAATGTGCTCCAAACTGAACTTCATCTCTTCATTGTTCAACTCAAGAGAATCCTCAAAACCTTGCCTTGCAAGCAGAACTCTAGGTGATGGAACTTCAAATTCAACTCAAATGAGGGCCTCTGAGCCATGAGAAAGTTTGAATGGAGTTTCACCAGTTACAGATGAAGGTGTTGTTCTTAAATACTAGAGGACCGATGGAAGTTGATCAGCCCAACTGCCTTTGAGATTTTGTACTTTATTCTTAAGTATATTGAGGACCTGCTTGTTGGCTGCTTCAACTTGGCCGTTGCTTGTGGGATGATGGACTGATGCAAACCGCAGTTCTGTTCCGATCTGCTAGCAAAAATCAATCATTTCTGCATTGTTGAATTGTGGCCCGTTGTCGGTGACTATTGTCATTGGTATTCCATGCCGGCAGACAATCTCTCCCCAAATGAAATTCTTGACGACCCGAGTTGTTGTCTTTGCCAATGCCTTTGCTTCAATCCACTTGCTGAAATAATCAATCATCACTATGATAAAACACCGTTGTCCGCTTGCCATGGGAAAAGGACCAATGAGATGCATCCCCCAAACTGCAAAGGGCCAAGGAGTTGCAATTGATCTGAGTGACTGAGAAGCTTGATGCTGAAGTGGAGGAAAATTCTGGCACTGAACACATTTTCTGGCATAAGCCTCAAAGTCTCTCTTCATGGTAGGCCAGAAATATCCCTGCCAAAGGATCCGTCTTTCTAGTGTTCTTGCTCCTGAGTGACTTCCACACTCACCAGAATGAACTTCTTGCAAAATAGCTGGAGCTTCTTCTTCTGAAACACACCTTGCCATAGCAGACATGAAGGTTTTTCTGTAGAGGACTCCTGCCACCAAGTAATAGTGAGCTGCTTTTATTCTGAACTTTTTCTGATCTTTGATTAAATGATGAAAGTTCCCTGTTGATAGGTAAAGAATGAATGTATCCATCCAGGAGGCACGCTGATCAACCTGCATTAACTCCTCTTCATCCACTGCCGGGCGAAAGAGTTCGGAAGTTGTTCCTCCTGATGGCAGTCCATACTTGGCAAGAAGATCTGCCTCCTCATTTTCTATTCTAGGGATGTGCTCAATGGTAAAGCTTTTGAATTTACCGACTTCTATTTTCACAAGAGCAAGATATTTCTTCAAGATTGGCTCTATGGTCTCAAAGTTACCAAGGACTTATGACGCCATCACCAGAGAATCAGTCTTGATATGAACATGATCAATTCCAAATTCTCTTGCAAGTCTTAAGCTTGCTAGCAAAGCTTCATACTCGGCCTGGTTATTGGTTACTAGAAAGTAGAACTTGATGGCCTGCTCCAGTTTTATGCCATTTGGATTGATCAGAACCACTCCTACTCCAGAAGAATTTCTGCATGAGGCACCATCCACATAGATGGTCCAAGCCAAAGGAGATCTTTATACCTGATCAGAACTGGACTCTGCTGTGTCAATCAAGAAGTCTACTAAAACTTGAGCCTTGATAGCGGTCCTGGGCACATAGGAAATTTCAAACTCACTCAATTCTATCGCCAATTTGGCTAATCTGCCAGAATTCACCGGTTTCTCCAACACACTTTTCAAAGGTTGATCAGTAACAACTTGAATTGAGTGCGCCTGGAAGTACAGACGGGGTCTGCGAGCATATATAACCAGTGCTAAGGCCAACTTCTCTAGAATCGGATATCGCGTCTCTGCATTTTTTAGAATATGGCTGACATAATAAACTGGGAACTGCTTCCTGCTCTCTTCTCGAAGAAGAACAGAGCTGACCGCCTTAGGGCCAACTCCTAAGTCTAAGAAAAGCATCTCCCCTGACCGGGGACTCTGGAGAAAAGGTGTTGAAGTCAGCTGCTTCTTTAACTATTCAAAAGCCTGAGAACACTCTTATGTCCACTCAAATTTGGACGCTCCTCGAAGAGTTTTAAAGAAAGAAGCACTCTTGTCTCCAACCCGAAAGAGGAACCTCCCGAGACCTGCTAGCCTCCCCCCTAACTGCTGAAATTCCTTAGGTGAACGGGGGGGGGGGGGGGGGGGGCATATCAAGAATAGCTTTTACTTTGTCTGGATTGGGGGCAAGCCCTTCTGGAGTAAGGAGGTGACCAATGAACTTCCCCGTACTCGCCCCAAAAGTACACTTCGACGGGTTGAGTTTCATCTTATATCTACGCAAAGTAGCGAACGTATCTGCTAGATCTTGCAGGTGCAGTGAAAGAGACTTGCTCTTGATCAAGAGAACGTCTACATACACTTCTAGGTTTCTTCCTTTCTGTTGCTTAAATACATGATCCATCATGCGTTGGTAGGTCGCACCAGCATTTTTAAGCCCAAAGGGCATCACAAGGTAACAGTAGCAACCATCATTGGTAATGAATGACATATGAGGAACGTCAGGTTTATACATTCTTATTTGGTGATAACCAGAAAATGCATCTAAAAAACTCATAAAGGAGTACCCTACCGCAGAATCAACTAAAGAATCTATCCGAGGCAAGGGGTAACAATATTTGGGGCATGCTTTATTATGTTTTGTGAAGTCTACACACATGCGCCATTTCCCTCCTGGTTTCTTAACCATTACAACATTTGATATACATGTAGGGTATTGAATTTCACAAATAAAATTTACCTTGAGGAGATTCAGGACCTCCTCTCTTATTGGTTCAGCAAGCTTTATTGCCATATCTATTTTCTTCTACTGCACTGGCTTGAAGTTGGGATCAACATTATGGTGGTGGCAAGCAACATCCGGATCCACGCCTGACATGTCCTCCGCTGACCAAGCGAAGACATCCAGGTTCTTCAGCAAATAAGAGATCAACTCGGCCATCTGATCTTCAGGCAACTCCGAGTTGATGTAGAGCTTCCTTTCCTCCCCCTCAGTAATGGGGATTACTTGCGTCACCTGGGCAGGTTCTAGGTGAGCTCCTCCATCTGCAATAGTTTCTGAACTTGAAGAGGCTTCTGTAGCTACTGCTAGAGCAATGGGAGGACTGGCTTCAGCCATGTTGACAGTGCGAACATAACATTCCCTTACTCTCCTTGGGTCACTCCTGACCTTGCATATTCGTCCATCAACAAAAAACGTAATCGCGAGGTGGTAAGTTGAGACCACCGCTTGATACTTGTTCAGTAAGGGTCTGCCGAAGATGGCGTGATAACTGCTGGGAGCGTCAACCACTATGAATTGAATCTGCTTGGTTGCTCCTCCAAGCTTTACCAGTAGGGTGATGCTTCCTTCGACTTCTTTTCTCTCACCAGAGAAGCCGTAGAGTGGCACTTCGGTGGAAAGCAGAGGCTTTCCAGTCTTCAGGGCCTCAAAGGTTGATTTGAACAATAGGTTGACCGAGCTGCCAGTGTCAATGAGAATCCTGTCAACCTTAAAATCCCAAATAACCACCTTAATCACGACTGCATCATCAAATGGATTTGCTGTTTAAGGCAGATCAGCTTGGACAAAAGTGATAACTTCGCTTGGCAGAGCAAAGGAAGAGGAAGAGGCCACCTCTGCTCGAGTGACCCTTGAGATCGAGGACTTCTGAGTAGACTCAATTCCTGCCCCACAGTGAATAAAGAAGAGTCGCCCCAGGACTCCTTCATCATCCACATCAAAAAATTCAACTGGAACGTTGATTGGCCCAAGACGGCCTTCGTCCTCTACCTCCACACACTCCTGAAAGGCTTCAGCTACCTCCTTGCCCTTGGAGGTAGATGGCTTCGAAGAAGAGTCTTTCTTACTTAAATCAATCTTGCCCTCAGCAAGAAGCTTCTCTATCAGCAGATAAAGGGATTTGCAGTCTTCGGTTAAGTGACCCTTCTCTTTGTGAAACTGGCAGAAATGTGCGTTGTTCCTTGGCCTCCACTCTCTCTGAGGCCCTTGTTTCTTCTCATCTAATTTCTTCTGCAAGATCTAGATGACCTCGTCAAGATACAGACATGTATGTTGCAGCGGTATGGCGGGAGTGGCGGCCAACGACAGTCTCTGATCTTGAAACTATTGATGACCAATAACGAGTTTCTTGTGGCGGAAATTCCGGCCCCTTTGAGAAGGAGGCTGGAAATCAGGGCGAGGAGGTTTGTTGTGTTGGTGGTTGCTATGAGAAGAAGAGCCGGAAGCATCCATTCATTTAGCCTTAGCTGTCAGGGATGAGACATAGGTGGGGTTGGCATTCTCGCCTTCAATGAAGCGATTAACCATGGCTATCAACTCCTGGTATGGTGCTGGTGCCTTCGTTGTTGCTTTAAACTTTAAGGGGCCTTCCCGGAGGCCGTGAATCAAGGCAACCATATAGTAATTGGGGTTCACGTTCCTCACCCCCCGAATCTCTTTCGGGAAGCGATCAACGAACCTTGCAACTGATTCGTTGTCCTTTTGCTTGATCTCGAAGAGAGCAGCCGATCCATCTTTTCTCTTTCTTGAGGTATCAAACCTCAGTAACAGTTCGCTGCGAAGCTCTGTGAAGGAAGAAATCGTGCCCGAAGGGAGCTCATAAAACCACTCTCTCGCCTGTCCTTCAAGATTCGTAACCAAAAGCTTGCATTTGATGACGTCAGAGAGCCATCACAGTGCAACTGCCCCTTCGAACGCTTGGAGATGGGCGACTGGATCAGTCTCCCTGAGTAGAATGGAAGACGTGGTTCTCTGAAGTTACTTGAAGCCAACTCCCATCGGATTTGATCGACGAAGGGAGACGGAGTCTCAAACTCAGCAGGGTAAAAAGGGCGGACTGAAGCTGGGGAGTCCGCAGGCTCGGCAGACTGACGATCAGTGAAATGGAGCTGGCGGGCAGGAGTGCCCCTGGCTGCTTCCCTGAAGAAATTCATGAAGGAGGCGAACTGCTCCTCCTGAGGCCGCAGAGGAGCGGCGGAATAAGCGAGATGGTGAGGAGTGACTGGAGATTGCCAAAGCGAAGTTCGACGAGCTGGGGTCTGGCGGACTGGCGAGTCCGCAGGCTCTACTGCGGCCTGGGGAGCAAGCCGCTGGGTCAACACAAGCAAGGCCTGGCTGATTGTATCAAGATGCTGATCGGTCTGTCCGCGGGATTGCTCGGCCTCAAAACGAGCCTGCTCGATGGCATCCCAAAGAGAATCTTCTGAAGAGCTGGAGCAGTCTGAGTAGTGAGCTCGGCGGTCTGACATGTCTGTCCACTGTATTCGAAATACTACTCGAATCTGAAGGCCATGTGTTAACTGTTGATGCACGAAAACAAGAAGGGAGTCAGACATCACCAACTAACAGCTCGAGCACGGGGGAATATGAAAGGGAAAGAGAAACTGCGAGTAGCAATCTACTAAGCAGACGAGAGCAGAAAGAACAGCAGGGTCGTGAGCCACGACAACAACAGACTTCACCAGTCGCGGCCTGAATGCCTCTCTAGCGACGAGCTTTCCTTTGATTGAAGAAGGGTGGTTACGAGGTTGATTACAAGTGAAGGGAAAGAGGAAGAGTTGAGCAAGCTGGAGTCCACAAAGCCTGAGATCTGAGACCACAACCTTTAATAAGTAGGCTCCTGGGCATGAGTCAGCGTACTTTAGGTGTACCACTTCCCCCTATTTATAGGACGGGGGCCTGCCCAAATGGGCAGGGATAAAAAAACTAGCTGCCCGGGGTACAGGAGAACCGGGCAACGGTGACGGGAAGCAAAAAGAAAGAACATGCCAGTCCGCGCAAAAGGGGATGATTGGGCTCGCGGGCTGAAGCTTCCATCTACTGCTGCAAGGCACGATCCTGCTGGAGGACGGCGGCCTAGGTGGACTGGACACTGAGTCCACCGCAGTGGAATCAATCCAGAGATCCAAAGGCATGACGAACTGTGCGGACGGAGCATTGCGTCCACCACTGGGGGATCAGCCTTGGGACTGCTGAATGCTGCTGCTCTACCGAGCTCGGCAGACTGCCAAACCGAGTCCACCTCTAACAAGCCAGTGACCTTGGAACAATGTCGGGGCTTCGCCGGGCCAGGTGTACTGCCAAATTGAGTCCGCGGCTAATGAAGTTGGTGACCTTGGAATCTTGTATGTGTTGCGGTCTAAGGGGTTAACAAATGCCATGACTTCTCCCCTCCCTCCTTTAGCTATTTTAAAAGCTTCACCAGGCAGAAAGGAGCCGTTTCCATTATAACGCCTCAAATTTCCGAAGATTCTTATCTGGGGGTTACCGCTCGGCTAATTATTACTGCGCGACGCTAGCCCTAGGGTTTTCTTTGAGCTCCAGGATTTTCTTCGAGCACGTCGAGTTCTCGAAAGAATGTCGTGCTCTCAAGAAAAGATATACCATGCAGCGGAAAGTTGTTACCACACGGCGGTAGCCAGGGATTTAATCTGGCAGACCTCTCGGGAAGTTATCTCCCGACGATAGTGTTACCGCTGGCAAAAGCAGCCGTTGTCGCGTCGTAACTGATATCCTCTATCGCTCGGCGTTAGCGTCCTATCGCGTGGCGGTGGCATTTTCGAAACTGCGTGTCCACGTGTCGGCGTATGATTGGAGAGTTTGGGCAGTACCACACAGCGGTAGTGTAACACCCCCTATCCATCACATAGCATATAGCAGTAGGTCCGACCAGGGCCCGACGCCATATACCATAGACAGACCGAAGGATTATGCAATGAAACCATCCTTCCAATAACCAACGTCCTACACAGAGTACATTCTAGCGGAAGCAATTTAAAAGTTGCAAAATAAGAACCCAGCCACAACATGAATGTCCACTAACAAAAATCCAAAAGGGATGAACGTACAAAATACACAAAGTACATGGCCTTATGGCCTTACAAGAGTTTACTTTAAACAAATAGTGTCTTCCAAACCTCGTCATGCAGTCCGGTTACACATGAGAATAAAAGTAAACATTCATTTATAGGCCTTTGAGGGTCGGCTCAGCAACAAGGGCTTTTGCCCACTATTTGCCACTAGCCTCCGCAGCACCTACAAGCAACAATCCACCGAAGCGGTGGCAAACAAAAGCAACGGTCAGCTAAAGCTGACCAAATTATAACGACCCCGCCATTAAACTCGGGGTGGCGATGCTCCTTCCCTACACTTTATTAGCATAGCTTAATAGTAGTGAAATTACACATCATCACAGGCGTAGGCTCGCACGGCCACACACCCCGTGCTCTCAGGGCGCATTCTCGGTGAACCCGGTCAAACCCACTGTCTCACCGCCACCCCTTGGACTGTAAATCTCGTGAGCATTGTGGTCTTTCTGGCCTCAGCCTAAGGCCCTCCATCCATGCCAACGGCAAGTGCCATGTACCTTAGGTCTCTTTAACCGAACGACATAGAGCGGGTACGGTTCCGCCTAACCCGTTGCTCACACCGCAACGTCAATTTAAGCCATATGTGCGGGTCAAGCTTCCCCGAGTCCCAATTTGATCACACACTTTACATAACCCATTTATGTGCTAGTTGGCTCCCAGGCCACCATGATGGCAGAATCACACATCTGCCCAGTTTTCTGGGTGCACCTCAGCGTTAGACACCAAGGTTCCCTGTTGCAATCTACCGCGCAGAAAACCCAAAAAACAACCATCGACGCAGAGTCTTCTCCGGCCATTCATGCAATGCAACATCACCGATCCATACTAACTTGTCTGAGTAGGCTTCACACACCATGCCTATGTCCGTTTCTCGATTCCGGACTCTACATGCAAAACAACGAGGATTATTCATGTCTACCCAAAGGAACACCTCACACTCACCGCATACTCGCGAGAGCGGGCTTCCTATGCAAAAGGAAAGAGGACTTCACATGTACAAGATGAGAATCATTACCCTTGCATTTCTCTTTGGCGCAATGAAGATCTAGATGGATGAAAAGCACCATAATGGCCTCGCCTCTGTAGATCCGAACTCGACTTGCGATTTGGGGCACCGAAGCTCCACCGACGGTCGGAACTCTCCTCCTCCTTCTTCCTTGCTCTCCCCTCTCTCAAAGGTTTTATAAAGAGAAAGCTCAAAGGGAAATGAGGGTTTCAAACCCTATTTCCGGATATAACCGAACAAGAATAGCCTTGGGCCCTTGGATCCCAAAAGAAGGAAACAGACGACCACGATTCACACTTAAAATTAATTTTTGGGCCGAACACGGCTTGTGACACGCCCGGGTCCAAGGCTGTGTGCCTCAATCGAAGCCAAAACCGTTGCATCTAGATCCGGACATGGGCTCTCGACATGCCCGTGTCACACTTGACATGCCCGTGTCAATAGGTACACGCCCGTGTTGCAGGGCGTGTTCCTCCATCAACACACGACCAAAAACAACCCGAAGGGGACACGGGTTCTCGACACGCCCGTGTCCAATTTGACACGCCCGTGTCAACCCGAACATGCCTGGGCTCCAGGCCGCTTTCCTTCCCCGAAATAGCTCTGTTGGATCCCTAGTTGGATTTTGGCTAGGTTCACTAAACTAGGATGTTTGACCCAACATGTATAGCCAGGGTCATGTTGGTTTCCTAGAGTCTAGGCCATGTCCTTAGAGTCAACACTGCATGGACCAGCCATCAACAGACTTTAAAGGACTCAAGACTTAGAGAAATTTCAAAGACTCAGAAAATGAGTTCGACTTTCGTCGAACTCAGGTCGACGAAAGTCGTGCTTCGCTCGACGAACTTAGAGAAAATTATCTGAGTTGAGCTCGACGATCTTGGTTCTCAGGTCGACGATCTATGGACACTATACTTCAACATTCCAAGTCCAGAATTCCTTTCTATGATCTCTAGTCGATGAATTTAGAATATCAGGTCTACGATTTATGGATGCTCTACTTCAAACATTCTAAGTTCAGAATCATACTCCAGTCGACGAATTCATGTTCTCAGCTCGACGAACTTGGACCACAATCTTGATAAGTTGTATCAAGTAGCTATTAGCAGTTCTCAGGTCGACGAACTTAATTCTCAGATCGACGATTTCTAGACACTTTACTTCAAACATTCTTAAGTCCAAGAAACATTTCACTGAACTCCAGTCGACAAAGTTAGAATCTCAGCTCAACGATCTTGATGCACAGAATTGGCAAGGTTCTAAAGAAAGCAGTTATCTGTTCTTAGGTCGACGATCTTGTATCTCAGCTCGATGAAAAACTATTATCTAGTCGACAAACATAACTTCTCAGCTTGATGAACTCTGGACCCAGGTCGAGGAATTCTGTTCTTTGGTCGACGATTTCTGTGCAGTTCCAGACATGGACTTTTCCTCTCCTCTGTCCTTATTTTATTACAGTAATTCTTAAATAATCAATGCTTAAATATTCTCTGAATATTACCGTTAGAAGCAAGCATTGATTACGGTCTTTATCAGGATTATTACTTGTCGCTTTTCAATGGAATAGTTGAGGAAATCATATAATGCAGACATTCTCAAGGCCGTCAGCAATTAATGCTGAAACGAATTCAAAATTTAGAAGGAAGATTTCATGGAAAATATAAAAAGGATTTTTCCTTCTTCCTTTGTAGAAAAAAAGAGAAAAAAGAGGAACAAGGAGTTCAGGAATTTTTAAAAAAGAGACCAAGCAACACACAGGGCAATAACACACTGAAGAAACAAGAAGCCATAGACCAGAGAAATCATAGAAGCTGAAGAAGAAGAACAATCATTCAAAATCAAGAGTCTTTTTCTTTCTTCATTCCAGGATTCTTCAGAGGACAACAAATACTCTATCAGTCAAGAAGTTCCTGGATACCTTCTGGTCAAGGCTGAAATATTGAAGACCTACTCACCCTGCAGCAAAGCTCCAACCTTTCTGAACAAATTAATATCTCAGGGGGAGACTTTGTTAAAATCAAAGATCCACTAAAGTCTTCTCAGTTGTATTTGAGATATGGAAGACATCATCACTCTCTCACCCCCACTGCAAAAAGGGTTCTTTAACTCCCTTCAAAAGTTATTCCTGGTTGCAAGTAACCTAACCAAAATACTTAGTATTGGTTTTTGAGCACCTGATCAAAAGCTCATTGGTGGCAGTCACCTGATCAAAAACCTGAGTGGATTCCTACCAGGGTGGTAGAAGAGTGGATGTACCCAGGTTGGGGAACCACTATAAAATTCTTATGTTGTCTGGTTGCCATCTTTTTCCTTTTGTTCTTGCTGTGCTTGTGATAGTTAGGTTTAGTGTGCATGTGATAGGTAGTTTAATTTCTGCTGTGCCTGTGATAGAATAATTTATTTTAGGACTGATTTTTATTTTACAGCAAAAAGCTTTTAAGTTTCCAAAATACTCTATTCACCCCCCTCTAGAGTATTTCAGATCTAACCCTAACTTTCAATTGGTATCAGAGCAAGGCTCCTCTGGTTGTACAAGTTAACCCTTGAACCAAAAGATCCTATGTTAGATCTGAATTTTATTTCTATTAGGATTATATTCACAGCATTACACAACAAAGACTATGCAAGCACCAGATCTCCACTGTGCAACCTAAATAAGTTTGCCATCTAGAATGCAAGAATAAAATTCTATATGAATTCTATTGATGAGGACATCTATAATTCTATCTTGATAGGTCCTCCTCAACCAGCTGCATCCACATCAACAAACATAACTCATGCAGTACCACCACCTGAGTGGACTGAAGCTCAAAAGAAAGCCAAGGTTGCTGATGCCAAGACCATGAACATTCTGGCCCATACAATGTTAGATGACATTTTCCAAAGAGTGGCTGAATGCATATCAGCCAAGGCCATTTGGGACTCTCTCAACCAAATGGTGGCTGACTCTGCTGATGAAAGGAATGACAAAAGATCAAATCTCATATACCAGTATGAGAATTTCAAGAATGATGAAGCAGAATCTGTTGCAGACATGTACAACAGGCCGAGCTCAATAATCAATGAGCTGAAGACCTTGGACAAGGATATCACCCTCACTGAGGTGAATGACAAAATCCTCATGTGCTTCCCAAGCTCATGAGATTCAAGGATTTGACCAATCAAGGAGGCCAGGAACTTAAATGAGATTTCCACAGAATCTCTTTTGGGAAAGCTCAAGTCCTATGAGAAGCTAATCAAGTCCAGAGAAGCAGTTGAATAAAGGAATCCTCCACCAGCTAGGAAAGAGCATAACCTGGCATTCAAGATTACTGAGGAGACAAAAGCTTCAATAATAAATGAAGAGCTAATGGGTCTCATTGCCAAAAGATTTTACAAAATGGCAAGGAAAGACTTGAGGAGAAAATCATCTAGACAGGATGATAGGCCAAGGTATGACAAAACACCCACTAAAGAAGTAGTTTGCTTTGGCTGCAAGAAACCTGGACACTTCATCTCAGAGTGTCCAGAAAATTAAAAGAAAGAAAGGAGAATAGAGAAGGACTCCAGAAGACAACAAAGCTCAAGGCCTTCCTCCAGCAAATATAAGAAGAAGGAGAAGGGCTTTGTAGCAGAAAGCTGGAGTGACATTGAAGATGAATCCACATCTTCCAGTTTCAGTGAAGAAGAAGAAGAGGAAAGGGCCAAAGAAGTCTGCCTCATGGCCATTGATGCCTCCAGAAGTCAATCAGAAGAGGAAGAATCTGAAAATGAAGGAGCTTCAGAATCAGAAGCTGACCAGGTATTGTTATCTTTTGACTATAATTCTGATAGTTTTAAAATTGAATTTAAAACTATGTGCATTGATTTAATAAACTCAGAAAAGGAAATCAAAATACGTAGGAAAAAATTATCAAATCAGGAAAATATCATTTCTAAAAACACCAAGTTAAAAGAAGAACTAACATTAGCTAATGAACAAATCACTTCATTAAAAACAGAGCTATGTGAGGCCAAACAACTTGAGGAATCTCTCAATGGGAGAAGCCTTAAGCTGATGGACATCACAAGCACAATCAATACCAGACTGAATGACAAACTAGGCTTGGGTGCATCATCAAGTTTACCCCCCATACTCAAGAAGAATATATTAACCACACCAATAAAGTTAATGTCTGAAAAGGGCCGAGAAAAGGTAGATAATAACAATCCCAATCAAACTGAAATCACACACAAAAATAAGAAAAATCAAAATCAGAAAACCTTAGATAAAAACAAAGTTCAGCAGATTTCGTTGAACTCAGATCGACGAAATGGGGCCAGTTCGTCGAACTCAAGTCGACGAACGCTGAACTCAAATCTATATAATAATCATTCGTCTTACTGCGATCGATGAACTGTGTATGGTTCGTCGAGCAGAGATCGACGAACTTGGGGCACAAAAAGTGAGTATGTTCATTCTCTGAGCAGAGATCGACTATCTCATCCCATTTCGTCGAACTCTGGACGACGAACACACAATAGTTCGTTGAACCCAGAAAGACTTAATAAAAGTCATAACTATAAAAGCAACTCTAATAAATCTAAGAAACCTTTTAATCCACTAGCTGATTGGACAACTCCTCTTAGAAGATATCGCCACTTAGGGTATAAATCACAACCTGAATTTTCAGTAATATCTAGTTTCTCCTATCAACAATATAAAGGACCCAAGGTAACCTGGGTCAAGAACAACTAACTATTTTCATTGCAGGAAAAGGGCTGTCCAACAGATAATCAAAAATGGTATCTGGACAGTGGATGCTCCAAGCACATGACTGGCAGTAAGGACAACTTAATTAACTATAAGTCCAAGCTGGGATCAAAGGTGATATTTGGTGATTCAAAGTGTGGCCAGTCAGAAGGTTTTGGAGAAGTAAAGATTGGAGCATTCACTTTCAAGAAGGTGACATATATAAGTGGACTCAAGCATAACCTCATCTCCATAAGCCAACTATGTGATGAAGGTTATCAGGTACACTTTAACTCAACATATTGTATTATTTCTAATAAAGAAAAACAAAATGTTTTAATTGGAAATAGAAAAGGAAACATATATTTAGTTGACTTTCATTCTGCCAATTCAGATATTTGTCTGCTTAACATTGTTTGCAATCAAAATGAATTATGACATAAAAGGCTAGGACATGTAAATATGAAAAACATTGCTAGGCTATCTAAAGACAACCTTGTGAGCGGTTTACCTTCTTGTCCCTACAAGAAGGAAGGCCTCTGTTGGGCTTATCAACTAGGAAAGCAAACTAAATATAGTTTTAAGTCAGTTAATAAAAGTGATTCACCTAGGATTTAGTACTTGCTACACATGGACCTATTTGGATCTATTGCTGTACAAAGCCTAGGAGGGAAATCCTATACACTAGTTATTGTAGATGACTTCTCAAGATTCACTTGGTTGTTCTTTCTGAGATCTAAGTCAGATACATTCAAAGTTCTTACAGATTTTCTCAAGACCATACAGATTGAGTACTCTACTCATGTTGCATTGATCAGAAGTGATCATGGTACATAGTTTGAGTCTCTTCTTATGCATGAGTTCTGTGAGAAGGAAGGTATCAGGCACTGCTTCTCAGCTCCTAGAACTCCTCAAAAAAATGGGGCAGTTGAAAGGAAGAACAGAACCTTAATTGAAGCTGCAGACACATTACTTGCAGATGCTTACATGCCCGTATCCTTTTGGGCAGAGGCTGTAAGCACAACAAACTATGTACTGAACAAAAGCCTAATATATAAATTTAAGAATAGGACTCCCTATGAATTGTTTAAAGGGAAGAAACCTAAAATCACCTATTTTAAAGTATTTGGCTGCATATGTTATATACATAATAACAACAAGAAATATATTAGAAAGTTTGAAGCTAAAACTGAAGAGGAAATTTTTCTAGGATATTCCCAAGTAAGCAAAACTTATAGGGTGTTTAACAAATCCTCTTTAAAAATTGAAGAATCAATTCATGTTACTTTTGATGAGGCTAACATGTCTTATAAGGAGAAAGAAATTTCTACCAATAGTACCTTGCAGGTACCTCACTTATGTGAGAAAATGGGTGAATTAAACCTTCCATAAGAAGCTATAACACCTTCTCCTCCACAAGTTGATGAAGATAGTGAAGATGAACCTTTGGAAGAGGTTGAACCTCATTCAACAGCAGGAATAATTCAATAAGAAGAATTAATTCCAAATACTGTTGCTGAAATAACTCCACCCACTGATCTTGTCACACTAAGGGATCACCCTAGATCCCAAGTGATTGGAGACATATCAGCAGGTGTACAGACATGACATCAACTCAACCAAGATGTGATGCATGCCTGTTTGCTCTCTCAAGTTGAGCCTCAATCCATAAAAGATGCTGAGCAAGATCCCCACTAGATCATTGCAATACAAGAGGAACTCAACCAATTTGAGAGATGTAGAGTTTGAGATTTAGTTCCAATACCCAAAGACTACCCAGTCATTGGAACTAAATGGGTATATAAAAATAAACTAGGTGCCCAAGACGTAATTGTGAGAAACAAGGCTAGTCTTGTTGCTCAAGGTTATAGGCAAGATGAAGGGATAGACTATGACCAAACATTTGCACCAATTGTAAGGTTGGAAGCATTAGAATCTTCCTTGCTTATGCTGCATACAAGAAGCTCAAAGTCTATCAGATGGATGTAAAGAGTGCCTTCCTGAATGGAGTACTGAAAGAAAAGATTTATGTTGAACAACCTCCAGGTTTTATCTCTCCAACCCATCCCTCATATGTTTTTAGATTGCATAAAGCTCTTTATGGTTTAAAGCAAGCTCCAAGAGCTTAGTATGAGACCCTAAATAGCTTCCTGATAGAGCATAAATTTACTAGAGGCATTGTAGATAAAAAATTATTCACTAAGCACCATTAGGATCAAACTTTATTAGTACAAATGTATGTAGATGACATTATATTTGGGTCTACTGATTCTAAACTATGCAAGAGGTTCTCTGACATCATGCATTCTAAGTTTGAAATGAGTAGCATGGGTGAGCTCTCCTACTTCCTTGGACTCCAAGTGAAGCAGCTTTCTGATGGCATCGTCATCTCCCAAGCTAAATATGCTAAAGAGCTTATTAAAAAGTTTGGGATGGCTGATGCCTCAGCAAAGAAAACACCTATGGCCACTAATGCTGTAATAGACACTGATGAACATGGGAAATTAGCTGATCAGAAAGTATATAGGGGCATTATTGGGTCCCTACTATACCTTACAACAAGTAGACCTGACATAATGTTTGTCACATGTCTTTGTGTTAGGTTCCAAGTGAACCCTAAAGAATCTATCTAGTTTTTCTAAAACGAATTTTGAGATATATAAAGAGTTATCCTAGTCTAGGACTCTGGTATCCTACTGAGTTAGAATTTGATTTAACTGGATATTCAGATGCTGACTTTGCTGGATGTAGGGTGGATAGGAAAAGTACCTCAGGGACTTGCCAGTTCCTTAGTATGAGATTAGTGTCTTGATTTTGCAAGAAACAGTCATCTGTGTCGACATCAACTGTTGAAGCAGAATACATTACAGTTGGCAGTTGTTGTTCCCAGATGCTGTGGATTCAAAACCAACTCCTGGACTATGAGTTCAACTTAAATAATTCAACTCTATTATGTGATAACACAAGTGCTATATCCATAACACAAAATCCAGTCCATCACAGTAGGACTAAGTATATAGACATTAGGCATCATTTCATTAGAGAGTGTGTAGACAAAAACAAAATTAAACTTGTCTATATCTACACTGATTTACAAAGAGCAGATATTTTCAACAAACCCTTGGATGAAAGAAATCACTTGTTCTTTATAAATCAGCTTGGAATGATCAATGTAGAAGCTTTAGTTTAATTTCTGTCTGCACTCAACGAATTTTTTAAAGTTCGTCGAACGGAGATCGACGAACAGAGAAAAGTTCTAGAGGAATTCGTCGAACGGAGATCGACGAACTCTCAGTGAGTGAAGTTATGTTCGTCGAACAGAGATCGACGAATCCACTTCAGAAAAATTTTGTCGAACGGAGCTTGAAGAAATGTTTTCAAATCGTCAGACTAAGCTCGACGAATTATTTAACTACAAATTATTTCGTCGACCTCAGATCGAAGAATTCTTTTATTTTCGTGGAACTGAGTTTGTCGATTCATATTCTAGAAAACCTTATATCTAGGTTTTCTTCGACCTCCATCCCACGCTTTCAGTTCCCTTGCACTTGATCTTCGTTTTTCTCTTGCAGGTGAACTAATGGAGATTCCAGCAGACAGCCTTGCAGCCATGAAATTTGATACCGGATTTGATGTGGACTTTAAATCGTTTCAACACTCAGACCCTATCTTCCTGAATATCTTACAACTGCTTGAAGATCAGCAGTTAAAAAATTTGATGACCACCAGGATCAAGCTCGCCGGTGCAGAAATCAGAGAGTGGGTCTACACTTCCTCCACCATAGATGAGAACACTATGATTGGCTCAATATCGGGTAATGCTGTCTCTCTTACCCACGCCGTTCTGACTGAAATATTCAGTTTAAACAATGGTACAAAAGAACTGGAAATTGATAATGATGAATTTAATGATATGTTGAATAAAATGGGTTATACTAGAGCAACCCCTAATAAACTGCTGAAGAAACATCTGTCTACTGAGTACAAATTTCTCGCAGATGTTGTCGGGAAAGTACTGCTGGGCAAGCACACTGCCCATGATTACATAACCAGTTATCAATTCCTGGTAATGTGTGCAGTGGTGAATAAGAAAACAGTGAATTGGAATCAAATCATGTTTGAGTTGATTAAGAAAAAGAATACCAAAAATGAGGTTTGTTTTGGATGGATTCTAGGAATCTTCCTTAAGGACAAGGCTGCTGAATCCCTGGTCACCCCAACCATATTCATAAATGCCTCCAAGAGGCTCACCTGTGACCTCTTTGGCAGGTGGGAGAGGAACATCACCAAGCCAACCAAGGCTTCTTCCTCCTCTAGGCCTTCTGAAAGCACTAGGGCTGTCACAGACGCTCCTCTAAACCCAGAAGAGGTCCCCTCCACCTCCAACATTCCTCCTTCTCCTTAACATCAACAACAACAACCACTTCATATTTCTACACTAGTTCCACCTCCTGCACACTCTCCACCTCCATCCTCTCCTCAAATAAATATCACTGCAATCCCATCACTTGAAATTGCATCTTCCCCCATTCAGGAATCCATACAACGCTCTCCTTCCCAATCACCACATCCATCCCCACATCAATCCCCTCTTCCACCTCATTTAACTACCACAGATCCTGACACCTTTATCTCCTCCCACACATTCAATCTAGTGATTCCCCCATCATCCCCACATCAAGAATCCCTCCCCATAACTGAAATTCCATCTTCTGCACCTGACCACACATACCAAGATATGTCTAGTGCATTTTCTGTTTGTTCAAATTGTGTTCACCACAATCCCTACTCCTCCATTGCTCCCGAATCCCCTTATTTAAATTTCTCTGATATTACTAAGGATTTACTTGATTTCATCTCTCCCACTCTTCAAAATCTTCTAACTAATGCTTTAGCTCCTCTCACTGCTTCCATCCAAACTCTCTCTGCCACAATTGCTGCTCTATCCCCTATCCCTTCTTCTGGGGAACTGGCTCCAGGACCTTCTGCAGCCAGTGAGGGGGAGATGCTTCATGATGAAGAAGCTCCAGTGAATGTAGCAGCAGAAACAGTAGCAGCAGCAGAAAAAGCAGCAGCAAAAGCAGAGGCAACAGCAGTAGAACTTGATTCTTTCATGACTGAATCTTCAGAAGATGTAGCAGATCCCTCTGACATAATAGATTTAATAGAATCAGATACTGATATGGATGAGCCTGTTTTGGCTGAGCTAGACACTGCTGGTGATTATATTATAAATCCCACAATTGATCTTTTGAAATTATTGAGCATGTTTGCTGCAGCTCATTTGACCTTTCTGCCGAAGACTGCATAAAGCCATCTTTGTCTATAGTCCCCTACACCTCACCAATAAGCCCCAAGGTTGCCAAGCAACTGAAGGCTAGTTTTGACATTACAGAAGTCCCTGTTATTTCATCTCCACCAAAAGCTGTTCCCCTCATTACTTCATCCCCTCCTAGAGACATTTCTGCTCCAACTTTTGTTATGGATGACTCTCCAATGCCTGATCTTGATGAATTGATCATGGCTGATATAGAAGAAGAAAATAAATCAGTTGCTGAAAGTACTGAAGTGTACAGTTCTCCTACTCCAGCTCCTTCTCCAGCTCCTTCCTAGGCAGAGAAACCCCTGATATCTGCAGAGTCTCTGAAAGAAATAAATGCTTTATATGATAATTCTCAAGACTCTTCTGATGATGAGGATGATGAAGAAGATTCTGATGATGAGCCCAAGAAGAAAGTCTCTAAGAAAAGGAAAGCTCCTCCACCTCCTGCTCCAAAACCCAATCCAACAAATGGTACTCTCTATTATATACTTCAGAAAGTCACACCATATAAGGGCATGCCAACATGGATGTGGCTGTCCAAGAACCAGCAAAAAGAGAGAAAGAAAAGCAGGAAGAACTCACCTCCTCCTCAGAGATATAGAAAGGACCCTCCTCCTCCTCCTCCACCTGCTGCTGGTGCTTCAGGTTCTTCAAATCAGAGGTCTACCCAATACCAAACATATCAGAGACATTAGGGTAGGTCCTCCACCTCTTCAGGAAGCAGCCAGCAGAGGCACTATTCATCAAGCAAATAACATCATCAACAACAACAACAACATGAACTTCAACAACAGAAAATTACTGAACCTCAAAAAGTTGAAAGCCCAAAGAGACCTGCCTCCCCTCCTGTACCTTTTGAAGATCCAAAAATAGCTACAACAACAAGGATGGCCAGATTCCAGGAATTGGTTGGCCTATCCATGATCAACAAAGCAAAAGCTGAAGGAAAGGATCCCTCTGAATACACTACCATGTCCAAATACAGGAAGGAGGAACTCAACAGGTTTGCTAAATCTAATAAATTCTTTAATGTTGATGATTATATGAAACTGCATCCAGAAGCTGTAGTGCCAAGGGCCACCTCCCTTAATATCATTGGAGCTGCTGATATGAAAATGACAAAAGTACAAGCAGCCAATCAAAATAGGGAGATCAGGTTCACTCAGCATGGTGAAAAAGCTAAAGAGGAGAAGCATAAGGAGCAAAAGAAGAAGAAATAAATTTTGAACTGCCTTTAGTCTTTCTGTTATTCTAAAACTGTCTTTTTAATTCCTGAGACAAAGCTTACTGTATATATATATCTGCTGCACATTTATATTTTTCCTGCCAGATATATGTTTTCTTGCTTTGTAAATTGTTGTGTGTCTGTAATTAGTGACCTTAGCAAAATAGGGGGAGATTGTTGGATCCCTAGTTGGATTTGGGCTAGGTTCACTAAACTAGGATGTTTGACCCAACATTTATAGCCAGGGTCATGTTGGTGTCCTAGAGTCCAGGCCATGTCCTTAGAGTCAACACTGCATGGACCAGCCATCAACAGACCGCAAAGGACTCAAGACTTAGAGAAATTTCAAAGAATCAAAAAATGAGTTCGACGTTCGTCGAACTCAGGTCGACGAAAGTTGTGCTCAGCTCGATGAACTTAGAAAAAATTCTCTGAGCTGAGCTCGACGATCTTGGTTCTCAGGTAGACGATCTGTGGACATTATACTTCAACATTCCAAGTCCAAAATTCTTTTCTCTGATCTCCAATCGATGAAGTTAGAATATCAGGTCGACGATTTATGGATGCTCTACTTCAAACATTCTAAGTCCAGAATCATTCTCCAGTTGACGAATTCATGTTCTCAGCTCGACGAACTTGGACCACAATCTTGACAAGTTGTATCAAGTAGCTGTTAGTAGTTCTCAGGTCGACGAACTTAATTCTCAGATCGACGATTTCTGGACACTTTACTTCAAACATTCTTAAGTCCAAGAAACATTTCACTGAACTCCAGTCGACGAAGTTAGAATCTCAGCTCGATGATCTTGATGCATAGAATTGGCAAGGTTTAGAGAAAGTAGTTATCTGTTGTTAGGTTGACGATCTTGGATCTCAGCTCGACGAACAACTATTATCTGGTCGACGAACATAACTTCTCAGCTCGACGAACTTTGGACCCAGGTCGATGAATTTTGTTCTTTGGTCGACGATTTCTGTGCAGTTCCAGACATGGACTTTTCCTCTCCTCTGTCCTTAGTTTATTGCAGTAATTCCTGAATAATCAATGCTTAAATATTCACTGAATATTTCCGTTAGAAGCACGCATTGATTACAGTCTTCATCAGGATTATTACTTGCCGCTTTTCAATGGAACAGTTGAGGAAATCATTTAATGCAGACATTTTTAAGGCCGTCAGCAATCAATGCTGAAACAAATTCAAAATTCAGAAGGAAGATTTCATGGAAAATATAAAAAGGATTTTTCCTTCTTCCTTCGTAGAAAAAAAGAGAAAAAAAGAGGAACAAGGAGATCAGGAATTTTTGAAAAAGAGACCAATCAACACACAGGGCAATAACACAATGAAGAAACAAGAAGCCCTAAACCAGAGAAATCATAGAAGCTGAAGAAGAAGAAGAACATCCATTCCAAATTAAGAGTCTTTTTCTTTCTTCATTCCAGGATTCTTCAGAGGATAACAAATACTCTATCAGTCAAGAAGTTCCTGGATACCTTCTGGTTAAGGCTGAAATATTGAAGACCTACTCACCCTGCAGCAAAGCTCCAACCTTCCTGAACAAATCAATATCTCAGGGGGGGGACTTTGTTAAAATCAAAGATCTACTAAAGTCTTCTCAATTGTATTTGAGATAGAGAAGACATCATCACTCTCTCACCCCCACTGTAAAAAGGGTTCTTTAACTCCCTTCAAAAGTTATTCTTGGTTGCAAGTCACCTGACCAAAAGACTTGGTATTGGTTTTTGGGCACCTGATCAAAATATCATTGGTGGCAGTCACCTGATCAAAAACCTGAGTGGATTTCTACCAGGGTGGTAGAAGAGTGGATGTACCCAGGTTGGGGAACCACTATAAAATTCTTATGTTGTCTGATTGCCATATTTTTCCTTTTGTTCTTGTTGTTCTTGTGATAGTTAGGTTTAGTGTGCATGTGATAGGTAGTTTAATTTCTGCTGTACCTGTGGTAGAATAATTTATTTTAGGACTGATTTTTATTTTACAGAAAAAAGATTTTAAGTTTCCAAAATACTCTATTCACCCCCCTCTAGAGTATTTCAGATCTAACCCTAACTTTCAAGCTCGACAAACAACCCGAGCAGGACACGGCCTGGGACACGCCCGCGTCTCAGGCTGTGTTCGCTGTCTAGACGAGCGTCGACTGCATTTTCATCAACCACACGGCCAGATCGTCGAACTCGAGCACAACACGGCCCTAGACACGCCCGTATCCTAGGCTGTATGACCCCTACCAAGCACCAAACGTAGCTCTAAATTCTGCTCGTCCCTCTTTTGAGTTTCGGGACATTACAGGTAGCTAGTTACCGTGTGGTGGTAGCTTGGTATATATGCCTGTTTGGGCATTTTCACTTCATTTCTCTTTTGTATTTTGAGCCGGTCTGTTCTTCTTGG
This sequence comes from Platanthera guangdongensis, assembly GCA_039583875.1. Lineage (NCBI taxonomy): Eukaryota > Viridiplantae > Streptophyta > Magnoliopsida > Asparagales > Orchidaceae > Platanthera > Platanthera guangdongensis. The sequence goes on from CM077159.1 coordinate 85,737,783, forward strand.
AGGAGAAGCAGCGACGTCGAAGAGTGATCTCGCCGCCATTGAAGTTCTGAAGCTCCGTTTCACGAGCCGAGTTTGGATCTGTGGAGGCAAGGTCATTGCGGTCGCCTTCATCCGTCTAGATCTTTGGCATGACACCAAAGAGAGCGCAAAGGTTAACGATTCCCAACTTGGACATGTGAAGTCCTCTTCCTTTTTTATAGGACACCCTCTCCCGCGAATGAGTGGTGAGTGTGAGGTTTTCCTTCGGGTAGATACAGTGTCCCCGTAGTTTTTGCATATAGAGTTCGGAATCGAAGTACGAACATATGCATGCTGTGTGAAGCCCATCTGAACAGGTTGGCCTGGATTGGTGATGTTTTATTATACTTGTATTGACTGGAGAATACTCTGTGATGTTTGTTTTTTGGGTTTCTACATGGTAGATTGCAGCAGGGAACCTTGGGGACTAACCCCAAGGAGCACCCAAAAAACTGGGCAGAATCGTATTTCTGCCAGATACCGTGCGACGGTAGTGATACGGTTGGCGGTAGCTCCTTGGGAGTAGTGATTGTGGCCTGTGTCGTGGAGACACATGGGGCTAGTGATTGTGGCCTATGTCGTGGAGACACCTGGGGCATGAGTTTTGGTGTTGAGTGCTTTGAGAGCCCAACTTGGTGGACTGGGAGCCACTTGTGTAACATAACAGGGTTATGTAGAGATCAGAGAAATGGGAATGTGGAGGCCGACCCGCATCGTTGTAGACTTTGCCCGGCGATGTGAGCATCGGGAAAGGGCCGACCCGACCCAGTAGCTATGTGGCGCGTCCGTGGGTAGTGTTACTTGCCGTAGACATAGTTACAGGTCTTAGGCCATACGCAAGACGTAAAGAATACCAAAATGCTCATAGTTGTTGCCATTTGGAGAACGATGGTGCTTCCCTGGTTATTGTCCGGACACCGAGAATGTGCCCTGAGTGCACGGGGTATGTGGCCGTTCGTGCCTACGCCTGTGGTGAAGTGTGCTTTAATTGAACTATCATTACTATGTTCGGTTGTGCTAATCATCTGCAGGGAAGGAGCTCCGCCACCCCAAGTAAGGGGGAAGGGTCGTTATAATTTGGTCATCTTTAGCTGACCGTGTCTTTGTTTTGCCACCGTTCGGTGGATTGTTCTTGCAGGAACATGTGAGCCAAGTGGCAAGTAACAAGCTAAAGCCCTTGATGTTGTGCTGACCCTCGAAGGCCAGAGCTAGGGTTTATTTTTATTTGTTTTCATGTATGGCCGGCCTACGTGCCGAAGTTTGTAAAACACTTTAATTCAAGCTTAATGTTGTAAGGCCTTAAGGCCAAGACTCTTGTGTATTTGTTCTTTCATTCCTGATTTGGGCTATTGTAGACATTCATGATCTCTGATGGATTCTTCTAATATATTTAAAATCTTCCGCTCGAATGCCCTGTGTTTAGTCTCAAAATTTTGTATTAGTGTTTTGGTATTAATATGTAACTCCGATGAATGTCCATGGAATATGGTGTGGGGCCCCGACCGGACCTTCTGTTATATCCCATATGATAGAGGGGGGTGTTATAATTTGGTATCAGACTACGATTTTAGTCTATCTTAGGAGAATTCATGGACAAATTCTTTTTAAGGGGTGGTGAGCACAGTTACGTGCATCATCGTTATAATATGAAAAGAACCAATGAATGTCCACTTAGGAATGGAAAATACACATGTTTGAGGAACCTGCGTGTTCCTATGATTGCTTTTTGCAATTTTGTTTGGTCACTTATTGGTGTGTCCTGTAATAATAGGTGACCAGGAGTGGTACTGGATAGTCAGAACACCCACACTATGCGGAAAGCAGTGCACCTAATGATGCGCCTGCAACCCTCCTTCGGCAGAGACGATAAGACTTATTGCTGAGGCGGTGTTTGCGATGATAAACGCCCAGCCAGGGAGGCAAGCACAACCTCCTGCCCCTATTGTGGAGTAGGTGCCGCTTCGTGTGGCAGAGCCTGGAGTGGTGGAAAGAGTGACTGTAGAACCTGTGGTGCTGAGAAGTGCGATAGAAAGGCAGCTCAAACATGTGATGAGCTTCAATCCTCCAGTATTTACGGGGACTAGAACCCTAACCCAGGCCGAGGATTGACTCTCTCATGTTAAGATAGTCATGACAGGGACTGAAACAGAGGTGAAAGTTATTTAACTTTAGGTTAGCTAATCACCTAGGGGGGGTGGGGTGGGGGTGAATAGGTATTTGAGCTTTTAATAAATCTTTTGTTGTTTTCAACTTGTTCTATCTAGAGCTTGTCCTTAAGTCTTACAATCACAAAGAAAAAACAAGCACACATTGCAAACACCAGAATTTATAGTGGTTCCCCAATTGGGTACAGCCACTTTCCCTCTCCACCTATCCAACTTATTTGTTGGACTCGGCACAAACTCCTTCACTTATGCTCCTCAGAGCTTACACCTCAGGCCCTCAGCCTTACACACAGATTCTTCTCAGAATCTAACTCAGAACCACAAGGGTTCCTACCTCAGAGATCTGCAGAACTCCTACAGCTCAGTGATCCACTGATCACCTACCTCAGCCTTATTTCTAAGGCCTACACTCAGGCTCTTCAGCCCTACAGCTTCAGGCACATGACCCTACTCTCAGAGTGCTGCAGCACTCCTACAACTCAATACCCTTTCAGGTACATACAACTCAGTCTCCTCCAAGTCCTACAATCTCAGTGACAAACTTGTCACCTATATCTCAGTGACTCTTTAGTCACCTACCTCAGGCACAAGGCCCTACACTCAGGCTGGGAGGACAACCCTACCTTAGATCCTCACTTGGATCCTACCTCAGAGAGCAGCACACTCCTACCTCAGGCACTTAAGCCCTATAGCTCATATCCTCACTTGGATCCTACCACAGTGTCCCAATAGGGCACCTACCTCAGTGACAAATTTGTCACATAGCTTAGGCACAAAGTGCCATACACTCAGATTCAGGAAACCTGAATCCTGCAGGAAATAAAACAGTAAGTGAAGAAAATAAATAACTTACTTAGATAAATAACTCTGAGTCAACTTTATTGTACTGAGCAGATTTCAGTCCAGCTCACTTGCTGTAAAAGGAATCAGCCTTCTTCTACAACTATCACTTTTTACTACTGCACTGATGAGCAGCTTCCACCTTGCTGATGAGATGAACCAACTAAACTGTTCTGTTGAGAATAACCTTGCTGAGCTTTAAGAGCTTCAGCTATCCTTCTTTGCCTTTAGACTATCTTGGCTGTATTTCAGCTTTCAAGCTTCAGGGAAGATCATCCAGCCGCCTCTATAAATTTCTCTTTCTATTCGTTTGATTCGTTAACCCTAATCCCTTTACTGTTTCCCCTTTTATATGCATTAATTTGAATCAACGACACCATAGTATGTGGGACCACCAAGGATTGGTGTGCGCCAACTCCATCAGAAAGGGACAAAACATCTTTCGGCGCAGTAGCAACTTTTCCGCAACAGCTTCATGCAAATTTGACTTTGACGCCGTCAGTAGTGGTCATCAACATCTGGACTTAGAAAACATTCTAGAATCCCATGAAGCATTGAGTGATGTTGAGACACTCAATGCCATCAGCCTTGGCTCTCAGCACTTCTGGACTTAGAAATTTTCCTGGCTTTGTCTCAGTGGTTTTGTCTCAGCGGTTTCAACAGCTTTTCATTATCAACTGAGACAAGCCTTTGTCTCAACGCTTTCTTCTTATCTGCCATCTTAGCGGCTTTTGCACTTAACTGTCTCAGCGGTTTTGTCTCAGCAGTCTCAGCAGTTTTTCATTTATCAGCTGAGACAATCCTTTGTTTCAACACTTTCTTCTTATCTGCTGTCTCAGTGGTTTTTGCACTTCACTGTCTCAGCAGTTTTCTTCTTAACTATCTCAATGCTTCCTTATTTATTAGAAGCGTTGAGTGAACCTGCTTCACTCAACGCTTCTGTACTTAGAAAAAATCCAGCTAAATTATCTCTGCTATCTCAACCGTCTCAATGCCATCTTCTCAGCTGTCTTAGTTGTCTCAGCGGTCTCAACGCCATCTTCTCAGTTGTCTTCAAATGTCTCAATGCTATCTTCCCAGATGTCTCAATGGTCTCAACGCCTTCTTCTCAGCGGACTCAGTGCTTTTTGCCTTAGTTGATTTTTTGGCTTTATCTTAGCAAGAGTTGAGCTGAGTTCAACGATTTGTGGGCTGAGCTCGGCGAACTTTAATCCTCTCAGCGGTCTCCGCGCTTTTTGCCTTAGTTGATTTTTCTCTTGCTTTAGCTTGACAAGCGTTGAGCAGAGCTCGACGAACTGTAGCTTGAGTTCGACAAACTATAAGCTGAGTTCGACTAATTTTGAATCCCGAGTTCTTAAGCTTAACCTAAGAAATGCTGAGTTGAGCTCGACGATCAGCAAGCTGAGTTCGACGAACTCGGAGCTGCGACGAACTCTGAGCTGAGTTCGACGAATTTTGAGTTTACTTCCCAACTCATTTTTCTTCACTTGTCCAATCATGGACCACCTGCATGCATGAACTAAAGCACACATCAAATACATTATATGTGTATGTCATTGACCCGTTTGACCTCTTGCAAATCTGGGATATTGTGATCAATAGACCCAACAATCTCCACTTATTTGAAGAAGTCAAAACAATATAGGTCATTGACAACGCAACATTTCATCATAATAAAATTTAATAATAGGGAGCATACTGGGAAGTGTTACCATTTCTCCAGCCTGTGGAGAATTACTTACTCCCCCTGGCATGTTGTCATCCTTACTATTCCACTTGGCTGTACTTCTCAACCCTTGACTTCTTTCCTCCCCCTTTTTGACTTCTATAATAGGGAGCATACTGATAGGTTGTTCTCCCCCTATCTATCTCAGCTGTTGGGCTAGCTCCCCCTCAACAGTTGCACACCATCTTCAGTATCTGGAGGAAGAGCTTGTTCTACCTGCAAAATAAATAATGCAAAATATGGTAGAAGAGAGAATTGAAGCTACACAAGATTCAACATGCCCAATTCAAATTTGAAGGTGTTGAACTTAGCTTCATTTAGTGGCTTAGTGAAGATATCAACCACTTGCTTGTCTGTGGAGACAAACTCAAGGGAGATGTCTTCCCTTTCCACATGTTCTCTAATGAAATGATACCTAATTTCTATATGCTTAGTCCTGTTATAGGAGAATAGATTCCTAGCTATAAAAATTGCACTAGTAGAATCACAAAAGAGTGGAGTTCTACTTTTCTGAACATTGTAGTCCTGAAGTTGATGCTGAATCCACAGCAATGGAGCACAACATCTTCCAGCTAAAATATACTCTGACTCTACTGTTGAGATTGCAACACTTGTCTATTTCTTACTCCTCCAAGAGATAAGCCTTCCACCTAGAAATTGACAGGAGCCTGAAGTGCTCTTCCTGTCCTCCTTGTAGCCTATAAAATCTACATCTGAATAGCCAGTTAGTTTAAATTCCCCATTCCCGGGGTACCATAGGCCAAGATCTGGGGTGCCCTTAAGATATCTCAAGATTCTTTGCACAACAGTATAATGAGACCCTTTAGGGCAGACATGAAACCTAGCACAAACATATGTTGCATACATAATGTTAGGCCTACTTGCTGTGAGGTAGAGAAGGGAGCCAACTATACCTCTATACAGAGTTTGATCAACAGTCTTCCCTGGATCATCTTTACCTATAGGCATACTTGAGCTCATGGGAGTTCTTATGGTGAAAGCATTCTCCATGTCATATTTCTTGATAATATCCCTGGTGAATTTTGACTGGGATATGTGTTGAAATCGGAATCCGGTCTCCTGTGGAGTTCGACCCTTGGGGAAGGGGTGGTCTCGCGCCTACTTTGCTCCTGCAAGAAAAACAATGAAGAAGACAAGAAGAAACAGACCCAAGGGCTCGGCAGGGAGGTCCCACCACAAACCCGGAAGATCTCTGAGCGCTTCCCCTCCTTAGCCAGAAGCCGAGCTAAGGTACCCTCAGAGAGCACTTGAAAACGAGAGTAAGGAGGCACTGAAAGCGTGCCCTCTGAGGTACCCCTTGGGTCTTATTTATAGTTTTTCGGAATCTAAACTGCCAATAACCAAAATAACTGACCTGAAAATACCAAAAGGCCCTTAGCTGGGTCTGCCAACAGCCAAACTCCGCTGTACTGAGTAGCTATGCGCAGTCCAACCTGGTCTGCCAACAGCGTGGCTCCGCTGTTCTGAGGGGCTATTCGCACCCCTTGGGAGTCAGCTCGCCACCAATCCTCCTCCGCGGGAGGCGGGCACGACCTGGCTCCAGCTGCCCCGCCTATTCTCCCTGGGCGAGCGCGAGCCGGACCGTCGCGACCTGCCTGTCTTCTGCCGGGGCGGACCGGCGGCCAGGTCGTGTGTGGGGGCTGGCCGGCGGCCACCGAGACCCCGATCGGCTCGCTAGCCGCGGGTCGCCAAACTCATCCGCTTTGGCCAGCAATTCTCTGCGCGACCCGCTCGCTCGCCTCGCCCGGCTCGCTCGCCTAAAATGGGCGGGAGCGGGCCAGCCCTCCTGCCGTATATCCGTTTTGCCGCTTGGGTGCGGGTCGCGGGGCTAGGTCTACTCGACCTCCCTGGAGGGACCCGCTCGCCGGACACGGGGTTGTACACAATCCCCGCTCTTTTTGAGCTTGATTCAAGCTCGGAAAGAATCATCCAACCCGCGTGTTCGGCGAGTGCTGTGCTGAGCTGGCAGGGAATCTTCTGGTGGGGCCCCCCTATCCGGCTATAAATATACCGCTGAGCCCAGGGGGGGGGGGCTCCCCAGATCCCCTCATTTTCCTTGAACAGACTTCAGTTTCTCGATGCCGGTCAGCGAGGAGGTGCGAGCTCGCCTGGAGGCAGCGGGTCAGAAGACTTGGGAGGAGGCCCTCGAGGCCGCCCCTTGGCTAGCACGTGGGTCTCCCGACCCTCTCTTTAGGCCGACGAAGGGAAAGATTGTTAGGCGATCCCCGGCGGGTGACTGTCCGGGCTCCAGCTCGGCGGCGGGTGTTGAGGTCGTCCCTGGGGTACGTGACCTTCTTTGGCTTATTGCTGTACCTCTGATCTTTTGTTTTGCAGGCAATTCCTTGTGAAGAGGTGGGGGATGGGGGAAAGGATCGCCCCCTCCCTTGTCGTCTGAGAGGGTTGCTAGTCCTCCATGTCTGGACCGCCCACCGCCGAAAACCCCTCGCCCGCCGGCTCCCCACGGACTGGGAAAATCTCTTGAGGCCCTCGGGGAAGAGGCCTTTCAGGGTCGGCCGGGCTCCTCTCGCCCATCCATCGGCGTGGATGACGTGCCAACCCCGGGTAAGCTAGTACTCACCGTTGGCTTTGTCCTCGCTCGCTCCTCCTGAATCGTCCTTTTGTAGGCTACAACATGGTCTCCTCCGAAACTGAGACGAGCGAAGGGTATTCGTCTCCGCCCGACGTGGACATCGTTTCTGATTACCTGGGCGACCCGACCGATACGGTGGGGATGAAGAGGCAGGTGACGCGGCTGTTCTAGAAACACACGCTGCTGCTTCAGGAGATCATGAAGAGGGTCGATCAAGACAAAGCCGACACCGCGGCCCGGCTCTCTGCCTTGGAGGGACCCCGGTGCGCAGCAGAGGACGACGATGTCACTTCACCGGGCATGCACATTACGCGAGCCGAGGAGCTTCTCAGGAGCGCCACAGAGCAAGTCGGCCTTGCTGAGCGGGAGCTAGTGGCGGTTTACGATTACCACTATCCTCGCGTGCCGCCGCGAACGGGAATGAAGCGGCGGGGCAGGTGGCAGTGGATCGAGTACTGATCCAGCCCTTTTTCCCCCCGCTCGCGGGATATCGCGGAGTTTCTACCATTTCAAGACTATCCTGTATTTGTAACGATTTGCAACTCTTTTCTGCCCGCCTATGGGCCTAGTTTTTCGTCGCTGATGCATGTTGAAATCACCACGTTGTTGCTTTTGTTCTCTGTGGGGCGGGACAGGGGAGAGATTCGTTCTGCCCGACCTGCCTATCGGGGCGGGGGCGAGCCGAGGGGCTCGCCAGCCGGGTGTCTCCCGGCTCGCGCGGAATCCCGGACGGGTGCGGGCCGAGAGTCGCCCGCTCAAGTTTTGCGCGGACACGGCCGGGCGAGAACCACGCCTGACTGGCCTCGGCGGCGCGGCCGCGCGCTGTGAATTCGAAACATCTGGCTGATTTTTGCTATCTGCACCCCCTCTTTCGGCGGGAAGTTTCCCGCCCTTTCTCTTTCCCTATAAATAGGCCTTGCCGGCCCTTATTCCCTCACCGATTCAAAACGCTCTTTCGCTTCCCGTTCCCCGCGAAGTACGGCTCGTGCTCGCCTTCTGGATCTGTCTCGCACGTTCGGCGGCAATTCGGTGGGAATGGGCGGAGGCGGCGGCGACGTGGACGGACGAAGTAAGTGCGCCTGGACCTTCTCAGAGCACGATTTTCCTCACGCCGTCATCTCGGAACGCGAGTATCTGGATGCTCTTGGCGACCACGTTCCGCCGGGCTTTTCTGCGAGACGGCCCGGGGATAGAGAAAAGATCAACGATTTATCCGGGGACGAGTTCGCCATCCCCCTAGCTCACTTTGAGGTGGGCCTGCGACTTCCCCTGTGGCCCGAGGTATGCCAGGTGCTGAAGTATTTCGGGGTCGTCCTAGGTCAGATGACCCCGAACTCCATAGCCGTTATGGTGGGGTTCGCCTGCTTTCTGCGAGAGGAGCGAGTCGAGTTCAGCCTCGCCGTTTTCCGGAAACTATTCTCCTTCTGGGCGAACCGGGATGGGACCGCCTACTTCTCGAGCACCCACCTCAAGGTGCGGGAGACATTAAATAAGAGTCATAACTGGCTCAAAAAGTTCCTGTTCGTCAAAGGGGATTTCGGCAACGTCCCCTTCTCGCCGGTGCAGCTTAGCGAGGCGAGCTACCGTCCGCCCAGCCTAGGGGCCATGAGGCCGACTTGTGTGGGTTCTTCGCCGGGAAGAATTTCGAGGTCGCGTACCTGCGCCGCCACCTTGACGACCTCGCCGCCGTCCCGCCAGGGGGAGGTTTGCCACTCGCCGCTGTTCTGCCTTACCCCCTCCTTTTTCGTTACCTCACCCATTTTCCTTGGCAGGCGAGCGCGACATCCCTCTTCACCCTCCCTACGAGAGCGCTCGGGTAGCTCCCGGGGTTCTCGCCCGAGCTCAGGCTGCGGATGCCGCTCAGCGCGACCTCCCGTCGGTCCCGACCAAAAAGCGGCCGGGTGGCGGACATCCCACCCCTCCGCCGAAGGTGGCGAATACCGCGGGTCAGCAACCCGCTGCGAGCCAAAGGAAAGGCAAGGCCCCTGCGGTCCTTCCGGCCGAGGGCCCTTCGCCCCCGCTGGTTGCTTCGACCAGCGATATCCCGAACAGGGCGGCGGGCACCTCCACGCCGCCGGACGGGTCTCAAGATGCTGCAAAGCCGGTGCCGAGGGGCCACTGCAACTTTGGCTACGGCGAGAGATATCTGGACGAGCTCGGCGCCCCGCTCCTGTCGTGGGACAAGGAGTCAAATCGCGCCACGATCTCGACCTCGTTGCCGAGTTGGCTAGAGCAGGACACCATCGGCGGGGAGGCCTACAACTTCTCGTTCGGCCTTTACTCGCGAGAGGACGCCGCTATTTATGACAAAGAGGCGTCGCAAGTGCTGGTTCACGAGAGCGCGCGTGCCCAGCTGCGCGGCCTGGAGTTGGCTCACATGGTGGGGAGGCGTTGCACCCAGCTGGAGCGGAACGCCACCTCCCTGAAGAAGCTGGCGGACGAGAGGGAGGAGGCCCAAAAGCTTGCTCAGGAAGACGCGATCCTTCAGAGGAGGCGGGCCGATGCGGCAGAGGAGTCCCTTGCGCAGTACCTGGGCGGGGTGGTATGTACTCGCCCTCGACAACCGCCCTTTCACGCGAATCCACCTTATAACTTTCCCTTCCTCTTTTCAGGATGCCGCGACGGCTACTCAGATGGGTGCTGAGATCGCCACCCTTGGTCAGGACAAGTCGGTGTTGGAGGCGCGGGTACGCGAGCTGGAGGGCGCCGCCGCTGTCCCTCCTCCAGACAGCAGGGTCTGCCCGCTCGAACACTTCTCCAACTACAACTTGGAGGTGCTGATGCAAAAGAACACCGCCAGTGCCGCGAAGTACACGATGCAAATGCTGCGATGCGCGGATCTCCTCAAGAGCGAGGCGGCGGAACTCTCGGCGGAAGACGTGGTGCCGGCGCTATTCCTTCCCGTGCCGGACCCTGGGGACAAATCCTTCCAGCCCCTTTAGGACTCCTCGCCCCGGATCTCGCGTCTCCCCCACGTTTTTGACATTTGTTTTTTAGATGTATATATCATGCACGTTTAGCTGTTTTGAGACGCACGCGCGAGCTGTGCCTAGACTTCGTGGTTTTTATTTACTATTGCTTTTATAAATGCTTTCTCGCCTGCCTCTGTATATTTGCTATTACCGCGCAGGGTGGCCTGCCTCTGCGGCCCAGCCCTGATGAGGCGGCTGCTCGCCCGCCAAGCGAGGCGAGCCGGCTCGTCCTTTGTCTGTATTGCCAAATTTCTTGCGGATTCTCGCCCAGGTTCTCGCCTCCATTCGGCCGCCTTCCCTGGGGCTGGGGGGTTACGTTAGACCCCCCCCCCTTTTTGGTTAGCTTTTGTGATTCCGATCTGCTATTAACGCCATTCGAGTAGTTCCCGGCCTGGCCGGCTAGGTGGGAGCCCGGCAGCGTGATTCGTTCTGGGTCCAAACACGTTCCATCGAGTGACTTCCGGCCCTGCCAGCTAGGTGAGAGCCTGGCAGCGGGATCTTCTTGAGGCTAGGGATGACACCGAGTGACTTCCGGCCCTGCCAGATAGGTGGGAGCCTGGCAGCGGGATCTTCTCGGGGTCCAAACACATTCCATAGAGTGACTTCCGGCCCTGCCAGCTGGGTGAGAGCCTGGCAGCGGGATCTTCTCGAGGCTAGGGATGACACCGAGTGACTTCCGGCCCTGCCAGCTAGGTGGGAGCCTGGCAGCGGGATCTTCTCGGGGTCCAAACACATTCCATCGAGTGACTTCCGTCCCTACCAGCTAGGTGAGAGCCTGGCAGCGGGATCTTCTCAAGGCTAGGGATGACACCGAGTGACTTCCGGCCCTGCCAGCTAGGTGGGAGCCTGGCAGCGGGATCTTCTCGGGGTCCAAACACATTCCATCGAGTGACTTCCGGCCCTGCCAGCTAGGTGAGAGCCTGGCAGCGGGATATTCTCGAGGCTAGGGATGACGCCGAGTGACTTCCGACCCTGCCAGCTAGGTGGGAGCCTGGCAGCGGGATCTTCTTGGGGTCCAAACACATTCCATTGAGTGACTTCCGGCCCTGCCAGCTAGGTGAGAGCCTGGCAGCGGGATCTTCTCAAGGCTAGGGATGACACTGAGTGACTTCCGGCCCTGCCAGCTAGGTGGGAGCTTGGCAGTGGGATCTTCTCGGGGTCCAAACACATTCCATCGAGTGACTTCCGGCCCTGCCAGCTAGGTGAGAGCCTGGCAGCGGGATCTTCTCGAGGCTAGGGATGACGCCGAGTGACTTCCGGCCCTGCCAGCTAGGTGGGAGCCTGGCAGTGGGATCTTCTCGGGGTCCAAACACATTCCATCGAGTGACTTCCGGCCCTTCCAGCTAGGTGAGAGCCTGGCAGCGGGATCTTCTCGAGGCTAGGGATGACACCGAGTGACTTCCGGCCCTGCCAGCTAGGTGGGAGCGTGGCAGCAGGATCTTCTCGGGGTCCAAACACATTCCATCGAGTGACTTCCGGCCCTGCCAGCTAGGTGAGAGCCTGGCAGCGGGATCTTCTCGAGGCTAGGGATGACACCGAGTGACTTCCGGCCCTGCCAGCTGGGTGGGAGCCTGGCAGCGGGATCTTCTCGGGGTCCAAACACATTCCAATTCTCTATGCTAGCTGGTTGCGGCAATACGGGGGAAAAAAGGAATTCATTATAACCAACGCGTTACTTACATGTGCTTAGGGAAAAAAATCTTTTCAGGTCGTCTCCACTCCAGGTGAGACTCAGGGTCTTGCCCTCTACATTTTGGAGCCGATAGCCCCCTGACTTCAAAGCTTCCTTCATAATAAACGGCCCCTCCCAGCTGGGGTTGAGCTTCCCTACGGACGTTGACCTCCGTGCCGCGTCTACCTTCTTCAGCACCAGGTCTCCTTCCACGAACTCCTTGACCCTAACATGTTTGTCAAAGTATTTGTCCATCCTTCTTTTTACCTCCTCCTGTCGGATGGCCGAGAGGTCCCTCAATTCTTCCACCATGTCAAGGGAGAGCCTCAACTCCCCCTCGTTCTCGGTTCGCCATTCCTCTCGGCCCTCCCTGGCCGCCCGACTCGTGGCGTTTGGACTTCAAATTCTATGGGGAGCACCGCCTCGCACCCATGGGAGAGCTTGAAGGGGGTCTCCCCCGTAGCCGTGTTAGGGGTGGTTCTTAGGGCCCAAAGAGCTGCGGGGAGCTGCTCCACCCAGCTCCCCCTCAAATTCTCCACCTTTTTCTTGAGGAGATTGACGATGATCTTGTTCGCGGCCTCCACCTGCCCGTTGCTCCTGGGGTGGTGGACCGAGGCGAACCTGAGGTCGATTCCAAGCTGCTCGCAGAAGCTGGTGAACTCGGCACTGGCGAACTGGGGTCCGTTGTCGGTGATGATGGCCTGGGGCAGCCCATGGAGACAGATGATCTCCCCTCAGACAAAGTTCCTGATCACTTGGGAGGTCACCTTGGCCAACGCCTTCACCTCCATCCACTTCGAGAAGTAGTCGATCATCACTAGGAGGAATCTTCTCTGACCGCTGGCCTGGGGAAACAGTCCAACCAAATCCATTCCCCAGATTACAAAGGGCCAGGGGGCCGTGATACTCTTGAGTTGTTGGGCCGGCTGTAGCTGGAGGGGGGCAAATAGCTGGCACTTATGACATCTCTGTGCGAACTCCGCGGCGTCTCGGCCCAGGGTGGGCCAAAAATACCCTTGCCTGACTATCCTTCCCTCCAGGGTCCGACTCCCGGAATGACTCCCGCACTCCCCGGAGTGGACTTCTTCCAAGATCCTCTGCGCCTCACCCTCGGCTACGCAGCGAGCCAGCATCCCGGAGAGGGTCTTCCTGTATAGCTGCCCGTCCTTAAGGAGGTAGTAAGCTGACTTGTGCCTCAGCTTCTTCCTGTCTACCCCCTCCGGATATTCCCCCGTGGAGAGGAAAACTACTGGATCCATCCACGAAGCTTGCTGGTCGATCTCCATGAGCTCCCCTTCCTCGATGGAGGGGCAGAATAGGTCGGTGATGGTGCCCCCCGCCCGGGGGCCATGCTTCGCTAGCTGGTCGGCCTATTCATTCTCTCCCCTTGGCACGTGTCGGATGGAGAAGGTCTGTAAGGTGCCTATGACCCCCTTCACTTTGGCCAAGTATGACTTCAGGGTGGGTTCCCTTGCTTCGAACTCCCCGTTGATCTGGGAAGTCACCACCATGGAGTCAGTGAGGACCTCCACATCCAGCACCCCCAGCTCCCTGGCCAGGCGCAGCCCTGCTATCACGGCCTCGTACTCGGCCTGGTTGTTGGTAATGGGAAAATGCACCACCACCGTCTGCTCAATCTGAGTCCCTTGAGGGCTTTCCAGAACCACCCCACTCCAAGAGAATGCCTCCCTGAGGCTCCATCCACCCTCACCTTCCAAGGAGTCGGGCGGGTGAGCTCCTCCTCCGCTACTTCTACCACGTAGTCAGCCAGGAAGTCGGCCATCGCCTGAGCTTTGATCGAGAGCCGCGGAACGAAGGAGACATCGAACTCGCTCAGCTCCACCGACCACTTGGCCAGCCGGCCTGAATGCTCCACCCCCTCGAAGATGTTGCAGAGAGGATGGTCGGTCACCACTCGGATTGAGTGTGCCTGGAAGTAAGGTCGCAGCCTCCGAGCCGAGATGATTAGTGCGAATGCAAGCTTCTCCAAGATCGGGTACCGGAGCTCGGCCTTCCTCAGGACCCGGCTGACGTAATAAATAGGGAGCTGCCTCTTCCCTTCTTCAAAAACCAAGACGGAGCTCAAGGCCTCTGCCCCGACTCCGAGATATAAGAACAAATCCTCCGCCTCCTTTGGTCCTTGGAGCAGCGGAGCCTGTGTCAACTGCGCTTTGAGGGCCTGGAACGCCTCCTCGCATTCCTTGGTCCATTCAAACCTCTGACCACCCCTCAGCATTTTGAAGAAGGGGGAGCACTTCTCCCCTGCCCGAGAAAGGAAGCGACTCAGCCCTGCTAGCTTCCCCGTCAGCCGTTGGACCTTCTTTGCGTTCCGCGGGGACCCCAGCTCCAAGATAGCCTTGACCTTGTCCGGATTCGGCTCGACCCCCGCGGGGGTGAGGAGATGCCCCAAGAAATTTCCCCGGCTGGCCCCAAAGACACACTTAAGGGGATTCAACTGCATCTTATATCTGCGCAGGGTGGAGAAGGTCTCCTCCAGGTCCCGGAGGTGGGAGTCCACATCCCGGCTTTTGATCATGAGATCGTCCACGTATACCTCCAAATTCCTCCCCCTCTGCTCCTTAAAGACACTATCCATCATTTTCTGGTAGGTGGCCCCAGCGTTCTTTAGCCCGAATAGCATCATCTTGTAGCAGTAGCAGCCGTCCCCTGTGATGAACGAGACGTCCTTGATGTCCGGGGTGTGCATCCTGATCTGATGGTAACCTGAAAAGGCATCTAAAAATCTCATTACAGAAAAGCCGATGGCTGAGTCAACCAGCGCGTCGATCCGAGGCAAAGGATAACAGTCCTTAGGACAAGCTTTATTGAGTAAGGAAAAATCGATACACAATCGCCAACGGTCGTCTCCTCTTTTGACCATCACAACGTTGGAGACCCAGCCGGGGTACTGAATCTCGGACACGAAGCCGGCCTTGAGAAGCTTCGCCACCTCCTCCCTGATGGGTTCCGCCAGCTTGTCTGCCATGGATCTCTTTTTCTACTGAACGGGGCGTGTTCCCGGGTCCAGGTTGAGGCGGTGGCAAGCCACATCCGCGTCAACCCCCAGCATCTCCGCGGCGTTCCAGGAGAAGATGTCCACGTTCTTCTGGATGCACTCCAGCATCCTGCCCGGGTCCTCTGGGGTCAGCCCCCCGCTGACGCGGATCTTCTCCATCCTGCCTCCATGGGTGAGCACCTCCAGCTCTACCACTTCCTCCGCGGCCTCCAGCCTGGACCGCTCCGCCCATCCTTCAGCATCCCCTTCATCCGGGATGGGGACCTCTACCTCCATCTCTTCTCCCGCTCCCCTCACCTCGGCTACCTCCTCCCAATCTCCTCCTTCTGCTCCCTCAGCGCGACTCTCTATCCCCAGCTCCTCGCTGACAACCTCTTGCTCGGCCTCCTCCATCCTCCGACCCATCTCCTCGGCCCCTCTTGACAAGAGATAGTGTTCACCGCGGTGACATAGCACTCCCGTGCCACCTTTGGGTCCCCCCTGACTCTGACCTGGATCCCCTCAGCGTTGAACTTTAAGCATTGATGGAAAGATGAGGGGACGCAGCGGAAGGCGCTGATAAGGGGCCTCCCGAAGATTGCGCTGTAGCTGCTGGGGGCGTCCACAATGACGAACTTGCAGTTTCGGGACTGCCCCCCCAGGGTGACATGGAGGCCAACTCCTCCCTCTACTTCCTTCCTTTCTCCCGAGAACCCGAACAAGGGCCCGTCCGAGGCCAACACCCTCTTAGCCTCCACCTTCATCGCGTCAAACGCCTTTTTGAAGACGATGTTGACGGAGCTCCCATTGTCCACGAGGATTCGTGAGACAGTGAAATTCTCGATGGCGGCCTTGATGACCAGCGCATCACAGAACGGATCCTCGTAGTCTGGCATATCACTTCTGTAGAAGGTGATCCTCTCCTCCGGCGGCGGGGTTTGGGATGTAGAGGCGACGCTTCACCGGTACATGGTGTGGAGGCTTGCCTTGCGGGAAGCCTCGATCCCCACTCCCCCGTGGATCACTCCGATCCCTCCTCGGGTCACGACATCAACCCGGTCCTCGCAATGATTGTCCTCCGCCCGAGGCAGGACCTCCTCGATTCTTACTTCTTGCCGCGCCTTCTGCTGCTGCTGTTGCCGCTCCCTATTCCCTCTCATCTCCAAGAATTCCGGGCACGTGGCTATTGCGTGCCCCTCTTCCTGATGGAAGTCGCAATAGGGCAGCTCCACCCTGAACTCCCTTCTCCTCCTCCTCATGATCCCCCTCCTTGCTCCCAGAGCTATGGCCATGGCCTCCTCTTGATCGGGGAGCTGGGGCCTCTGACCCTGCCTCCAGCCCGGTGGGTGGAACTGGTCCTGCCTCCCTGATAGTGACCCCTTCCGAAGTATCCTCTCTGTGGCCCTTGCCACTGCCCTTCAGGTCTCCAGCCCAGCCGACGGTCGGGCTCCTGGTGCCCCCACCTCGGCTGCTGCTGCCATTGGAGCTGCCTCTGCTCCCTCTGCCTATGCTCCCCTCTTCTCTCTTCCTGTCCTCTTCCTCCCTTCGACTCCTTTTCCTCCTCCGTCGCCCACCTGGCCAGCTTCCTTGCGAATTCCGGGTTCGACGCCTCCCCGTAGACCTCTCTCGCCGCCCTCTCCATCAACTCCTCGTAGGAGAGAGGGGGAACCCTCTTCAGCTCCATTCAGAAGAAACCCTGCTGCAGTCCCAGGGTGAAAGCCATCATCAGACTATGGCCCGACATCTCCTGGACCTGGGTAACCTCCTCCTGAAATCGATCCACATAGCTCCCCAATGTCTCGTTCACTCCTTGCTTAATGTGGAACAAGGACTCTGACTCCTTCCTCTTCTTCGAAGTAGTGAACCTCAGCATGAATCCTCGGTGCAGGTCCTCAAAATAGTAGATGGAGCTGGCTGGGAGCTGGTGGAACCACTCCCTTGCCTTCTCTCGGAGGGTGATGGCGAAGAGACGGCACTTGAATCCGTCCGACATCTGACGGATGGAGACCACGTCTTCGAACCATTAGACGTGCTGAACCGGGTCTCCCTTCCTGGTGTAGTAGGATATCTCGGGCTCCCTGAACCCTTCTGGTACTAGTGCTGAGGAGACCAGCTCGCTGAAAGGACTGCCTCCCCCCACTGGGCGAGCCGGCGAATCTCGCGGACCCAGCTCGCCGAATCTGCCTCGGCTTGCCGAGCCGGGGAAAAGCTCGCGCCCCGAGAGCTCGCCCCCTCGGCCTTCCTCGGCCACTTCCTTCCCAGCGCGCCGACCAAGGGCGTCCTCGCCCAAAGAGGGGGCGGCCGCGATCTGGGCTGCCGGAGTCGAGTACTCGGCCCGCGCGCCGAGTGCGATCCTGACGAGGCCCAGCACCTCGTTCCTGAAGTCCTCCAACATCCCTACTGTTGCGAGAGGCGGGGGGGGGGGGGGGGGGGGGGGGGTGGGGGGCGCCGAGTCCTGCTTGTCAGATCCTTGTCCTCCCGTCATTGAGCTCGCCGAAGCTTTTCCGCACTGACCACTCTCCACGCTCACCGCACCAAAATGTTGAAACCAGAATCCGGTCTCCTGTGGAGTTCGACCCTTGGGGAAGGGGTGGTCTCGCGCCTACTTTGCTCCTGCAAGAAAAACAACGAAGAAGACAAGGAGAAACAGACCCAAGGGCTCGGCAGGGAGGTCCCACCACAAACCCGGAAGATCTCTGAGCGCTTCCCCTCCTTAGCCAGAAGCCGAGCTAAGGTACCCTCAGAGAGCACTTGAAAACGAGAGTAAGGAGGCACTGAAAGCGTGCCCTCTGAGGTACCCCTTGGGTCTTATTTATAGTTTTTCGGAATCTGAAATGCCAATAACCAAAATAACTTACCTGAAAATACCAAAAGGCCCTTAGCTGGGTCTGCCAACATCCAAACTCCGCTGTTCTGAGTAGCTATGCGCAGTCCAACCTGGTCTGCCAACAGCGTGGCTCCGCTGTTCTGAGGGGCTATTCGCACCCCTTGGGAGTCAGCTCGCCTCCAATCCTCCTCCGCGGGAGGCGGGCACGACCTGGCTCCAGCTGCCCCACCTATTCTCCCTGGGCGAGCGCGAGTCAGACCGTCGCGACCTGCCTGTCTTCTACCGGGGCTGACCGGCGGCCAGGTCGCGTGTGGGGGCTGGCCGGCGGCCACCGCGACCCCGATCGGCTCGCTAGCCGCGGGTCGCCAAACTCATCCGCTTTGGCCAGCGATTCTCTGTGCCACCCGCTCGCTCGCCTCGCCCGGATCGCTCGCCTAAAATGGGCAGGAGCGGGCCAGCCCTCCTGCCGTATATCCGTTTTGACGCTTGGGTGTGGGTCGCGGGGCTAGGTCTGCTCGACATTCCTAGCGGGACCCGCTCGCCGGACACGGGGTTGTACAATATGGATAGACCATCATCAGTCTGTTTTACTTGGAGTCCCAAGAAAAACTTCAATTCAACCATACTACTCATCTTAAACTTCCCTTGCATAAGTTTTGCAAACTTCTTGTAGAGGTTGTCATCAGTAGAGCCAAATATTATGTCATCAAAATAAATCTGAACTAGGATGATCGTGCCCTTAGATTCCCTTATGAATAGGGTCTTGTCTATCTTCCCCCCTTAAGAATTTGTTGTCAATGAGGAAAGTAGACAATGTCTCATACCATGCTCTTGGGGCTTGCTTAAGCCCATAAAGAGCTTTCCTAAGTCTATATACATCAGAAGGAGAGTTAGAATCAATAAAACCTTGAGGCTGCTCTACATAAACCTCTTCCTTCAAGTCTCCATTTAGAAAGGCTGACTTGACATCCATCTGGAATACCTTGAATCCATGGAAGGCTGCAAATGCAAGGAAGAGTCTGATTGCTTCAAACCATGCAACTGGGGCAAAGGTTTGATCATAATCAATCCCTTCTTCCTGTCTATACCCTTTGGCCACCAGTCTGGCTTTATTCTTGATTACAATGCCATTTGCATCAAGTTTATTTCTGAAAATCCACTTGACTCCAATGACATTGTGTCTATCGGTCTAGGAACCAGTTTCCAGACATTGCACCTTTTGAATTGGTTCAGTTCGTCCTGTATTGCACCAATCCAGAATTGGTCTTGATTTGCATCTTCAAATTTCTTGGGCTCTTCTTGTGATAGGAAGCTGGAATAGAGTGCTGTGTTGAGACTCCTGCTTCTGTTTTGTATACCTTGGCTAGTCTCACCTATTATCTGCTATGGAGGATGATCTCTAAGATATCTGACTGCAGGGGGTGGGGGGGGGGGGGGGGGGGGGGGGGGGGGGGGGGGGGGGGGGGGGGGGGGGGGTGGGGGGGGGTGGGTGGGGGGGGGGGGGGGGGGCAGTCTGACTGCTTCCTGCTGATTATCATTTTCTTCAGCAGGTTGGTCTTCATTTCCAGCATGACTGCCCCGTGCTTCCTCTGGACAGAATCCCTCTCAATAATCTTATTGCAAAGCTGGGTCTTTATCCTTGATGGAGAGCTTTTCCATCATGACATCTGTTCCTACAGAGCTAGGCAAAGAGCTTGACAGCTCATTATCAAACATGCATGACTCATCAAACACTACAAGGACAGACTCTTCTACAACTTGATTTGTCAAGTTGTGGACTCTATATGCCCTATTGTTATTGCTACACCCAATAAATATCCCCTCATGAGATATTTTTGACTTACCATTGTCTAGGATGAAACACTTGCAACCAAAGATTCTGGAGTAGGATTTGTATGGTTTTCTTCCCTTCAAGATCTCATAGGGAGTCTTCTTGTGACCTTTGGTGATAGAAGCCCTATTGAGCACATGACAAGCAGTGTTAACTGCCTTAATCTAGAAATATTCAGGGAGAGAAGTGTCACTCAATAGTATTCTCACAACTTCTATGAGTGTCTTTTTTTTCCTCTTAGCTAACCCATTTTGCTGGGGTGTTCTTGGAGAGGAGAACTCTTGATGAATCCCTTGCTCTTCATAGAAAGTAGTCATAGCAGCAGACTAAAACTCAGTTCTATGGTCACTTCTCATTCTAACCACAGAGCATGCAAGCTCATTCTGAATTTGCCTGACAAAATTTGTGAAGATTTCAAGGGTTTCATCCTTTCTTCTAAGGAAGAACACCCAAGTAAACCTAGAATAGTCATCAACCATCACAAGAGTGTAAACCTTCCTACCTAGACTATGAATAGGCGTAAGACCAAACAAGTCCATATGCAGGAGATATAATCATCTCACTGAATCCTTGACCCCAATGCTCTTGAAGGAGGTCTTAGTCTGCTTGCCCTTTTGGCAAGCAACACAAATACCCTCCTTGGAGCATTTTATTTTGGGACCATTCCTAACAAGATCATCACTAAAAAGCTGACCAATGGTCTTATAATTCAGATGAGCCAGTATCTTGTGCCATTAGAAACAATATGTGACTTTCTCATCTGCAACTAGCCATATAGGGGAACTATTATCTAAGCAAGAAAAATTTAAGCAATAAACATTCCCACTCCTAGTGCCTCTTAAGATGACACTTTGGTCACTTAACCTCTTGATGTGGCACTTATCCTTGTGGAAGGAAATGTCATAACCAATATCATATAGTTGGATTATGCTTATGAGGTTGTGTTCCAACCCCTCCACATAAATCACCTTTGTGATGGTGATTATGCCATTTGAGATATTACCATAGCCTCTGGTTATTCCCTTGTCTATGCCTCCAAAAATGACCTTGGGTCCATTCTTTACTGGAGTGTACTCCTTCAATAGCTCCTTTGTTCCAGTCATGTGCCTGGAACATCCACTGTCCAAGTACCATATAGGAGATTTGGTACTTGAACTAACCTGAAAAGAATGCAAGTCACCTTACCTTAGGACCCCAATTTTTGTTGGGTCCTAGGTTCACATTAGCGTTGAAATAACCATGCTTTCTTGCAGAATTCCTGACAGGTTGACAACCTCTGAACACTGATGGATTGTGCCAGCAATCTACAACATAGTCGCCCACATTGCCACAATACCAACACTCATAGATATTATATCTCCTTTTCTGTTTGGGACCAGCATTTGGCTGTACTGCTTCCTGAATAGTGAGGAGATGTGCTGCTCTACACTTCTGCATTCTTTCAATAGCAATTTGACTAAAGGACAGTCTTTCAGCTGGCTGTGTTGGTCTTATCTGAGAACCACCAGCTGCATGTCTCTTTTCAGCTAACATGCATCTGATAGCATCTGAGATTGCCATTCCAGCCCTACTAGAAGACTCACCTTGAGTCACAACATTTGCTAGATGATTTAGATTTTTAGCAGCAGCAATATCTTTGAGTTTTGGCGCTGGGGCACCAAAAATAAATGGTCCAGGATGGGCCATTTGGATTTCCTCATGGGCAGCCTTAAAGGCTTTCACATGGCTATAACTTCCACCATGGTTGGGGCCACATTGGTCCATACCAGTGGATCTGCCATTCTCCCAGTGACCATAATAACTTTCATGGTCATACCTATTAGAAGGCAACAACACTCTCTGAAAAGGAATTTGAGGTAGTGAGGCTAGAGACACAACTGGTGCCTTCCCTTTTCCCTTTCCTCTTGTATTGGAAGGTCTAGCAGGTCCCTTAAATCCCAACCCTTTCTTACCAGCTTGGGTAAGGTGGGTATAAAATAAGGGCAGCACAGTGCTTGGCTTAGAAAATTTGCTCACCAGCAATTTCTCATTTAAGAGATCATTTTCAAGTTTCTGGATAAGTTTCTCATTTGAGACTCTTACCACAAACTCATTGTCAATGATTTCTTTGAGCTGATCTGCTTGAGCAGCCATGTCAGTGAGGGCCTTTTCTCGGTCTTCACACCTGCTTTTAAGACTAATAAGATCTTTTGCCTGCCTCTTGGCAAGTAGCTTGTATTTCTTTAAAGCCTCCAGAAGTTCTCCATACTTGACAATTATGGAGTTTACATCATCCTCAGAGTCTGAATCCCCTTCATCTCTTGATGATTGAGCTTTAGAGACTGAGTCATCCTTATGACAAGAAATAAAAGAATGTGGTTTAGCATGTACCTGAGTCTGACCAGGCAGATCCCGGCTGCTTTCTTCATCTGTCATTGCCATCAATCCATGGCACTGAGCATCTCCTTCCTCATCTTTATCCACCTCTGAGTCACTATCTGAGTGTGACAGAGGGGCCTTGATCCCTATTCTAGCAGTAGGGAACTCTTCAGGTTCCTCTTCAGCAACAATAATAAGCCCAATATAGGCTTTATATTCTTCACTGTCCGACTCAGAGGAAGAGTCAGACCAGGTCTTCTACTTCTTGGCCACTAGGGACTTCTCTTTCTTCTTTCCCTTATGGTGCTTCTTCACTCTTTCCTCTTTACTGGGCAGTCAGCAATTAAATGCCCAGGTTTGCTGTAGCAAAAATAGATAATGTTAGAGGAAGATTGTTTATTAGAGTTAGGAGCATACCTGTCGTCCTTAGAGGATTTCCTTCTGTGCTGAGAGGAGGAAGAAGGCCTTTCGTTCTTCCAATGCCCCTTCTTCATGAATTTCTGAAATTGCCTGGAGAAGGCAGCAAGGTCCTCATCAGATGTATGGTTGTCAGATGAGCTGGACCTAGATCTCTCAGATTCTGACACAGCGGTTCTCCTCACTGGAGAGATCTTCCTTCTGCTGCTGGTTGAAGCATCAGCTTTGAAAGCCACAGATTTCTTCTTGCTCTGTGACTTGCTGGTCTTCTCTTCTTCTTCCTTCCTTGCAGTAAGCTGCATCTCATAGGACAATAGCTTTCCAAACAGGGTTGGATGTGGTGTGTCAGCTAGCTTGCCCAGCTCCCCGATGACACAAATCTTTGTGTCCCAATCCTTGGTGAGGGACCTGTGAAATTTGTCATTCAGCTCATAGGTGATGAAGACCCTTTCATATATTTTCAGTTCATTAACAGTTCTGAAGAATCTCTCAAAACTTTCAACAATGCGCTCAGACTTTCCTTGTTTGAAGGCCTCATTTTCCTGGTTGAGCATCGATTTTCTATCATCCCTCACCTCTTCTGAGCCCTCCATGAACACCATTAAGGTGTCACACATCTCCTTGGAGGTCTTGTAGTGCACCATACTCTGGATTATAGAATCATCTACTGCACTGACAATGATATTTTGAGCTCTCTTGTCCATGGAGGCAAGGAGGAGCTCATCCTTGTTCATTTCTTCATATGATTTAGGAGTCTGGATGTTGACATCTAGAACTAAGATCTTCATGGGGACGAAGGGTCCCTCTTGGACTATGATATAGATCATAGGGTCAGCAGATTCCATGAAAATCCTGACCCTATCCTTCCAAAGCCTAAACCCTTCCTTTCTGCAGATTGACAACTTCATGCCTCCTAATTCCTTGTAGTTTACACCAGATCCCATTACTTATCTTTTAGCTAACCATGGAGGTGTACTCAGATTGTTAAATCCTTTTTGAGTAACCTCCCACTGATACCACTTGAAAGTTATTTAACTTTAGGTTAGCTAATCACTTAGAGAGTGGGAGGGGGGAGGGGTGAATAGGTCTTTGAGCTTGTAATAAATCTTTTGCTGTTTTCAACTTATTCTATCTAGCGCTTGTCCTTAAGGCCTGCAATCACAAAGAAAATACAAGCACACACAACAAACACCAGAATTTATAGTGGTTCCCCAATTGGGTACATCGACTTTCCCTCTCCACCTATCCAACTTATTTGTTGGACTCAGCACAAACTCCTCCAATTATGCTCCTCAGAGCTTACACCTCATGCCCTCAGCCTTACACATAGATTCTTCTCAGAATCCAACTCAGAACCACAATGGTTCCTACCTCAGAGCTCTGCAAACTCCTACAGCTCATTGATCCACTGATCACTTACCTCAACCTTATTTCTAAGGCCTACACTCAGGCTCTTCATCCCTACAGCTTCAGGCACACGGTCCTACTCTTAGAGTGCGTCAGCACTCCTACAACTCAGTACCCTTTCAGGTACATACAGCTCAGCCTCCTCGAAGGCCTACAATCTCAGTGACAAACTTGTCACCTATAACTCAGTGACTCTTCAGTCACCTACCTCAGGAACAAGGCCCTACACTTAGTCTGTGAGGACAACCCTACCTCAGATCCACACTTGGATCCTGCCTCAGAGAGCAGCACTCTCATACCTCAAATACTTAAGCACTACAGCTCAGATCCTCACTTGGATCCTACCTTAGTGCCCCAACAGGGCACCTACCTCAGTGAAAAATTTGTCACCTACCTCAGGTACAAAGTGCCCTGTTGGGTACATTGGAATATATGTACCTGATTTGAAGAAGCCTCACCCTACTCAATGATATACATCAAGGTGTATTTGATGTGCTTTGAGTTTATTTGTGCAGGTTAAGTAACTGCAGGTTTGCAGGAAAAGTTTCTAAGTCCATGTGTCGACACCTATAAGAAAAGTGTCGACACTTAAGAAAGCTTGTGTCGACACCCAGAGAAGCTGTGTCGACACTTGGAGTAATTGTGTCGACACCAGGAAGGCAGAGTCGACACCAGAAGAAAAGTGTCGACACACAATGAATAAATGTCTACATAATCAGTGTCGACACTTAGAAGCAGTGTCGACACCCAGAGAAACTTTGTCGACAGCAAAAGTGTCGACACTAGGAGGCTGTGTCGACACTCAGCAAGACTTCAACAAAGTTCAATTACATGTGTCGACACTAGGAGGCTGTGTCGACACTCAGCAAACTTCAACAAAGTTTAAGTACAAGTGTTGACACAAAGGAGATGTGTCGACACTCAGCAAAGTCTCAACACATGAAGAATGTGTCGACACAAAGTAGATGTGTCGACACTCAGCAAAATTTTCAACACAGAAGGCATGTGTCGACACAAAGAAGATGTGTCGACACTTAGCAAGTTTCAACACAAGAAGATGTGTCGACACAAAGGAGTTGTGTCGACACTTAGCAGAAATCAACTAAGTTTTGAAGAAGAAGGACTTGTGTCGATACACAGGATCAGTGTCGACACATTCTGAAGAAGCAGTGTCGAGAAGATATTACAACAACACAAGGAGTTGTGTCGACACCATAAAGGCTAGTGTCGACACTTAGTCTACTTGTGTCGACACTTAGTCTATTTGTGTCGACACATAAAGACTATCTATCTCGACACTTTCAGACAGTGACAGAGATTTCAAGAAGTGACTGGATGACTTGACAGCTGCCATTTCAACCGGTCAACTGCTACTGTCAGAGCTGTCAGAAGGTTGTTAGAAACCGGATCAGCCGGTCACCGTGAAGAAAGCTTATAAAGGCTTATTCCTTCAACAGAAGAAGAATCGATCAATGAAGTGAAAAATAACACAACAAGAAGTAGACCTTCAAGAGAAGATCTAAGAAGTTGGAGAGAGAGAGAGCTCCTTCTAAGAAGACCAGCTGTTGAACCAGGCTGATAAGGAAGATTCAGATTGAAATCAGAATCTCAAGTCAGCAGTTGATTGAAGATCATCTGCATAGAGATACAACCCTACTGTGTTCTAATTCAAGAAGCTTTGAAGAAAGCCAAGGGAGGTTGATCTCAGCCAAGTTCTTTCAAGAACTCATCAAGAAACCAGTCAACTCATCTCTCTCTATCAGAGTTGTGGTTATATACTTTGTATTTTCTAATTTCTGTAGGATCCTGTATAGATCTGAGTTGTAAGCCTAAATCTATAAAGGCTGAGGTAGGGCCTGTGAGCCTGAGTGTAGGGGAATCATTTCTCTGAGTGTAGGCCTTGTTGAAGGCTGAGGTAGGGCTGTTGTTCCTGAGTGTAGGTCTTGTTGAAGACTGAGTGGTAGGGCTTGATGCCTGAGTTGTAGGAGTGGGATCACTCTGAGTTGTAGGAACCTATTTGGGGTTCTGAGTTGTAAGATCTGAGGATCTGAGGAGAAGTGGAGAAGTTAGGCCGAATCTGGTACACTACTAGATAGGCGAAGAGGGAAAGTGGATGTACCCAGACCTTGGGGAACCACTATAAATCCTGTGTGCTCTCTATGAATGTATGCTTGTATGGTTGCTGTGCTGTGATACTTATAGAATTGCAATTACTGTATTATATTTCTGCCTTTAAAGTTTAAAAAGAGATAGGTCACCTATTCACCCCCCTCTAGGTGATCAGACAATGTTTCTTTCAAGTGGTATCAAAGTGAGGTTCCTCACAAAGGATATAACAGTCTGAGTAAAGATCCTGTAGGCAGAATCAAGAATCAAGAAAATGGGTTCAACTGAGAATCATAAAGAGCTAGGATCCATGAAATTGCCAATCTGCAGAAAAGAGATTTTTGGCATATGGAAAGAGAGGGTTAGACTCTTCATGGAAGCATCTGACCCAAGAATATACATCACAATCAAAGAAGGGCCATATGTGCCAATGAAGATCTCCATTCTAGATGCAAATCAGAAAACTTCTAAGGATTATTCAGAAATGACCAAGGATGAAATAATCTTGGCTACTATGGATAAGAGGGCTCAGAACATCATAGTAAGTGCCATAGATGACTCTGCCTTCCAGAATTTGATTCATTGCAAGACTTCAAAGGAAATGTGGGATACTTTGATAGTCTATATGGAAGGGCTGAAGAAGTAAGACAAGACAGGAAGTCCTTGTTAAATCAAGAGTATGAAAGCTTCAGACAAGGAAGGTCTGATAGCATTACTGAGTGTTATAAGAAATTCTATAGGATTGTTAATGAGTTGATGTCCTATGGAGGAGAATTCAGCAATTATGAGCTGAATGATAAGTTCTTGAGATCCATAACTAATGAATGAGATATTAAGATTTGTGCCATAAGGGAAATGGCCAAACTAGCTGATATACCTCCTCCAACATTGTTTGGAAAACTGTTATCATATGAGATGCAGCTAATGGTTAGGAAGGAGGAAGAGAAGACTACAAGAATGGAGCACAAGGAACGAGCTGTGGCCTTCAAGACTGAAGCCACTAAGAAATATAGAAGCAAGTCTCCATCTCCACTACAAATAGTTGCTGAGACAGTATCAGAAAATTCAGATAGTAAAAATTCAGAAAGCAGTGAAAGTGATGAGGATTTTGCTGCCTTTACAAGACAGTTTCAAAAGTTTCTGAAAAAGAAGCAGTGGAGGTCTAAGCCATCCACTTCATAGCCTAAAGATGACTATTATCAGAACAAGAAGTCATCAAGGAATGACAAAAGAAAGTCCAAGCCAAGTAAAAATACATCCTCAAAGATAGTTTGCTATTGTTGCAATAAACAAGGACATATAGTAGCTGACTGTGCAGAAAAGAGGAAAGAGTCAACTAATAAGAAGAAGACTCAGTTCAAGGGAAAAAGGGAAAGGTCATTTGTTGCCAAGAAGGATAAGAGTTTGACTGATCAGTCATCTTCAGAAATAGATTTAGAAGCTGAAGCCTATATTGGACTGTTTGCTGAAGAGGAGGAAGATGAGTTCATGCAGTTAATGAACTCAATTTATGACCATGAGGACAATCAGTGCAATGGACTGATGGCCTTAATAGAAGGAGACAAGATCCAGGATCAGCCTGGACCAAGTAAGGTACAATGTTATTCAGATTATAGTACTGATTCAGAATCAGATACATCTGCATCAAGTGATGTGGATGGGTCTGAATCTGAGAGAGATATTCATCAGTTGATGGATGAATATAGAGATGTATTGTAGGCACTTAAGAAGAGCAAAAATCTGGTCAAAACACTGACTAAGCAAATTGCTAATCTTAAGTTGGCAGCTGCTGATTCAGATAAAGTGTTAGATCAAAAACTAAATGAAATAGCCAGGCTGAAGAACATTACAGTTATTCAGATGGGAACTATTACATTTAAGAATGATCAAATTAGGAATCTGAAGGTTAGACTTCAGAAGGAGAGAGAGATTGTTGCAAGTTTTTCTAAACCAAAATCAGTTTTACCTTTGATAGATGAGTTTATCCATCAAAAGGGTAAGACTGGATTGAGGTTTACAAAACCTGCCAAGATAGTTAGGTCCAAGTCTAAGGGCAAAGCCCCAGTACTCAACAAGAAGCCTGCTGTAGATAAAACAGCCAGGGTTGTACCTAAACAAAGGTACAACAGATTTGAGTGCTGGTGTTGTGGCAAGCTAGGCCACTTTGCCATAGATTGTTGGCACAATTCTAGTGTCAAGGAGATTAGCAAACTACCTGCTAGAAGAGCTACAGGTAGTCTTGTTAAAAGTCAAACTAACCTGCACCAAGGACCCAAGAATTATTTGGGTTCTAAGGTTAAGTAATCTGTTTTGCAGGTGAGTCCAAGTGGCCATGCCCCTATATGGTACTTGGACAGTGGTTGTTCCAGGCACATGACTGAAACTAGGGGATTGCTGAAGGACTATACACTAATCAAGGATGGTCCTACAGTTACCTTTGGTGGTTCAGAAAGAGGAATCATTAAAGGCTTTGGTAACATTTCTAGCAACCTAATTACAATTACTCAAGTGGCTTATGTAAAGGGTTTGAAACACAACCTCATTAGCATAAGTCAGCTGAGTGATTTAGGATATGACATCTCATTTGTCAAGGATGGTTGTCATATTAGTAGGTCAGGTGATCAAAAGATCATTCTGACAGGATATAGGAAGAGAAATGTCTATTGTCTAGACATTATGTGTGAGAACATTATTTCTCCTATTTGTCTTGTAGCTGATGAGAAAGTCTCACATTTTGTTAAATGACACAAGAGGCTGTCTCATCTTAACTATAAGACAATTGGCCAACTCTTTAGCAAAGAGTTAGTGAGGAATGGTCCTCAGGTTAAGTGTATAAAGGTTGGGATATGCTCAGCTTGTCAAAAGGGCAAGCAGACCAAATCCACCTTTCATAGCCTTGAGAACAAAGATGTTGTGAGGTGTCTATGCCTCTTGCATATGGATCTTTTTGGTCCTATGCCAGTTCATAGCCTAGGTAGGAAGGTCTACACATTTGTGGTAGTTGATGACTACTCAAGGTATTCCTGGGTGTTCTTCCTAAGGCAAAAATCTGAAACACCAAGTATATTGTATAGTTTTGTTAAACAAATTCAGAATGAATTGAACAGTACAGTGGTCAAAATCAGAAGTGACCATGGTACTGAATTTCAGTCTGAAAGTATGACAAAACTGTGTGAAGAGTTTGAAATTTTTCAGGAATTTTCCTCACCAAGAACACCTCAGCAAAATGGTATTGCTGAAAGGAAAAATAGAACCTTGATAGAGGCTGGTAGAACCCTATTGAGTGACACATCTCTCCCAAAATATTTCTGGGCTGAGGTAGTAAACACTGCTTGTCATGTGATCAATAGGGCTACTATCACCAAGAGCCACAAGAAGACCCCCTATGAGATTGTGAAGGGTAGAAAACCAAATCTATCCTATTTCAGGATCTTTGGTTGTAAGTGCTATATCCTTAACAATGGTAAGTCTTATCTAACCAAGTTTGCTGCCAAACCCTAAGAGGGAATCTTTGTTGGGTACAGCAATAATAGTAAGGCTTATAGGGTCTACAACTTGATTACTCAAGTTGTAGAAGAGTCTGTTCATGTAGTTTTTGATGAAGCTAGACTCATTAACAATGAATTTCCTAGAAGTGTTTGCTGCTCCACAGGTGTAACTGAGAAGATGGACAAGCTTACTATTACAGAAGGTCCTACTGCAAGTCAGCAAATAGAAGAAGGTGGCTGCTGTCCAGGGGGAGTACAAGATACTCCTGTTGCTGAAGAAGACCAAGAGGAGCAGCTGAATGAAGAAGCTGAAGGTGTACAACTAGAAGACAGGCTGCCTCCAGCAAATAGGCATTTAAAAGATCATCCAGCCAATCAAATTATTGGAGATCTCAGACAAGGGGTACAAACAAGGAGCAGGAATCTAAGTTCAGTTCTGTACTCCAGCTTTCTATCCCAAGTAGAGCCAAAGAAATTTGAAGAAGCAATCCTAGACCCTCATTGGATTGAGGCCATGCAAGAGGAGTTGAACCAGTTCAAAAGATGCAAGGTCTGGGAGCTAGTTCCTAAACCAAAAGACCACAACATTATTGGAACTAAGTGGATCTTTAGGAACAAGTTGGATGAGAATGGAATTATTATAAAGAATAAAGCTAGACTAGTTGCAAAAGGATATAGGCAGGAAGAAGGTATTGATTTTGATCAAACCTTTGCTCCAGTAGCAAGACTAGAAGCAATAAGGATGTTCCTTGCCTATGCAACTTATCAAGGATTTAAGGTATATCAAATGGATGTTAAGTCAGCTTTTCTAAATGGAAACCTGAAGGAAGAAGTCTATGTAGAGCAACCATCAGGTTTTGTAGATTCTCTTAAACATGATTATGTATATAGACTTAGGAAGGCTTTGTATGGGTTAAAACAATCCCCTAGGGCTTGGTATGAAACTCTGTCTAGTTTCCTCATTGAGAATAAATTATCAAGGGGGAAAATAGACAAGACTCTATTCCTTAGGGAATCCAGAGGCAAGATTATCTTAGTCCAAATATATGTAGATGACATAATATTTGGGTCTACAGAAATTAGTCTTTGCAGAAAGTTTGCAAAACTTATGCAAGGACAATTTGAAATGAGCAGTATGGGGGAACTTAAGTTCTTCTTGGGTCTCCAAGTTAGACAGACTGAAGATAGATTATCCATATTCCAGTCTAAGTTTACCCTAGAATTGATAAGGAAGTATGGTATGGAATCATCCACTACCATGAAAACTCATATGCGGTCAAGCATGTCTCTAAGCAAAGATGATGCAGAGAAACCTGTAGATGAAACTTTGTATAGAGGGATAGTTCGCTCCCTACTGTATTTGACTGCTAGTAGACCAGATATCATGTATGCTACATGTGTCTGTACTAGGTACCAAGCTTGCCCTAAAGAATCTCATTTGACAGCAGTCAAAAGAATTTTGAGGTATCTTAGGGGCACTCCTCATCTAGGCCTTCGGTACCATAAGAATGGAGATTTTGAACTGACAGGTTATTCAGATGCAGACTTTGCAGGCTGCAAGGAAGATAGAAAGAGTACCACAGGAACCTGTCAATTTCTAGGTGGAAGGCTGGTGTCTTGGAGTAGCAAGAAGCAGACCAGTGTGGCTATCTCCACAGCTGAGTCAGAGTATGTTGCTGCAGGAAGCTGCTGTGCATAACTACTATGGATACAACACCAGCTAGAAGATTATGGTATTCAAGTAAGTAGA
Source organism: Platanthera guangdongensis (assembly GCA_039583875.1). Lineage (NCBI taxonomy): Eukaryota > Viridiplantae > Streptophyta > Magnoliopsida > Asparagales > Orchidaceae > Platanthera > Platanthera guangdongensis. The sequence goes on from CM077159.1 coordinate 85,768,966, forward strand.
ACACCTTTATTTTGTGATTCTACTAGTGCCATTTCTATTGCAAATAATCCTGTCTCCCATAGTAGGACTAAGCACATAGAAATAAAATACCATTTTCTAAGAGAACATGTTGAAAAAGGAGACATTTCCTTAGAGTATATAAATACAAATAATCATTTAGCTGATATGTATACTAAGCCCTTAGATGAAACCAAATTCAATAAATTTAAAATTGAATTAGGGATGATAAACTTAGAATAGTTTACAAAAAATTGGCTAAGTAAAATGGTGTCGACACACAGAGTTGTCTGTGTCGACACATAGAAGTAGTGTCGACATTTCAGAGAAATGGTGTCGACACATCTAGGAAGTCTGTGTCGACACTTCAGAGATTTTGTGTCGACACATGCAGTGTAGTTGTCGACACATCCAAGATGGTGTCGACACTTAGGATTTACACAGAATTAGTCTAGTAGAGTCTCGACTAAGTGTCGAGCTCAGTGGTGTCGACACATATATAAGTGTCGACACATATATTCTGTAGACTATACTTGTGTCGACACATAGTTGTCGAGACATTAGCAGTAAGTGTCGACACTTTTCAACAGTGTCGACACAATTTAAGTATTTTGACGCGCCTTTTAACCTTCGATTCTAGAAAGGTATAAATAGGTTTTCCCCAGTGTTTGTCGACACGCTCACCTTAGTCTTGAGACCAAACTTGTGTGTCGAGATCTCTCTTCTCTAAATTCAAAATGTCTTCAAACCCTAATGGCGCCCAAGCTAGAAGAGAACATTAATGAAGGATTTGAGCTCGTACGACACGCCTTTGATGAAGCGGAACCCGAAATCAAAGGTGTGGTAACCCTAATTGCCGAGACTGGATCTTGTATCAGAACCAATCAAGATCTGGAAGAAGGAGGTCCTTGAATTTTTGAGTGCAGCTTCACTTGATGACACTGGACTCAAGATTAAGTACAGAGTTCATGGGACCAAAGTCAAGGTCACACAGAAAAGTCTAAGGAAGGTACTTCAACTACCAAGAACAAAAGAGGAAGAAGATGTATCTGCTTCTAAGACTAGAGAGGCATTGAGATGGTGTGGACTGGATTCAAACCTGAAAATTGGATCAGTTTTCAATAGAAAAGGGATGAACATCCAAGGAAAGTTGCTACTGAAATAGTTGGCAAGGTCATCCTGAGCAAGCCTGGAGGACATGATAGAATTTCAGCTCATATGTTCAGTTTGATGAGAAGGATTATCTTCAAACTTAAGACTGACTGGTCAGTAGTTCTGTTTGATAAGATAAAAGAGAGCCTGAAGAAGCCCAATCTGGGTAGAATTCTGAGTCTATACCTAGCTGGAAGTATTCCTGATGTGATGAACCAAGCTGCAGGTTTCAAGATAAACTACATAAGGAGAATGGATTTGCGAATTCTCTCTAGGTGGGATAGAGTATTGATAAAAGAAATACCCACTCTAGTGAAGGACACACCTCAGAAGAAGAAGAAGAAGATAACCATTGTGGCTCAAGAATCCTCTAGCAGCTCTGAAGAGCAAGTGGTGTTTAGTTCTGATGATGAACAGGGTAGAAATGCTGAACATTCTCTAGCTAGACTAGAAGATGCACAGAGGCAGGGGGAGCTACCACCAGCTAGCCCAATTCACCTGGATCCACTCCAGGGGGGTGCCTCTACTTGTGGAAGAGCCAACTCCACTAGAGAGTGAAAGGGCTACCCACACCATTCTAGAGGTAATCACTGAAATTAATCAATTAGATTTCACTATTGAGGATGAAGTTTTGACTGATTCATTACCTGATGTTCATCAGCAAACACAGATACAACCTCAACCACAAGATGTTATCATGGAGGACACATCTGTTGCTGATAAAGTGGTTGATGAGATCAGAGATTCTCCAGCCCTTCCTCAACAGGAATTTACATTAGAAGAGCTATTCCCTGATCTTATACAGACAGACCTTGAGAGAGAAATAACTGCTGTTGAGGGGGAGAAGACCCATATTGAGGGGGGAGCATGTGGAGATTGTAGAGGAAACTGCAAGCAAGGAGACTGAGGAGCCAAGAGATGCTGAAGGGCTATCAAGGACTGAAAAGGAGTTACCTAATAGTCCTAAGGATAGAGTGGACATAGTCAGCACTTCTGCATCAGAAGATGAAGAGGCTGTTAGAGCCAAGAAAAGGAAGTTCTAGGTCTTCAAGAGAAGAAGCCAGAACTACAAGAAAGCACTACAGACTGTTGCACAACAACAAGCTCAAACAACTGATTATAGTTTTCTGATGGTAGCCTTGCAAATCAAGCTGGATGAGCAAAGAAGTGCTTTAGAAAAGTATATGGATGACGGGCATAAATCCCTGCAATTTGATCTGGCACAAGACATCAAATCAGTCAGATTTGAAGTGAATCTCAACAAGAAAGAAATGACTGATTGTTTCCATAAAGGAGGCAATGTAGTGGTCTATCTGGCTACACATCAAGAGAAGATAAAGACAAAACTTGATGACCTAGCAGTAAAGCAAGGATATGTTCTAGAAAATCAAATAAGAATGAATGAAAACTTGACTGCTTCTCATAATGCCATAGTCACTGAAATGAAGAGTATAGCTACTTCCCAGACTACACACAGTGCTGCTGCCAAAGCTGAGTTTGATAAGCAACTCCAAGAAAGCCTACTTGCAGTTCACACTGCTATTGTAGATTCTCAAAAGGTTATTACTGACAGGCTAAGAAAGTTAAAACCTTTCTATAAAGATGGATTCAACTATTTGAATGCACAGATAAGATTCCAAAAGGATGATCTTAGAGATCACATAGAGAGAGAAGTCATACAGGCGGAGAGGGTATTAGTCAAGGCAGGCTCTGATCATGCCAAATAGATTTCAAATTCCATCAGAGCCACCCTTGGATATCCACCTTTATGTGATGATGACAATGTGGCAGAGTCTGGAATCAAGTCTGGAATCAATCCTGCATACTTTGGAGGAGAGCAAGCTGAAGTGGCTCAAGTGATATATCCTCCTATAGATTTTGACATGATACATCAGGAGGTACAGTCTATGTATAGTCCTCCTAAGGGTAATCAGAATATAATTCTTGAGAAAGTTGTCCAACCTGTGTCAGAGGCAATCTTAAAAGAGCAAGAGGCTTTGTTAAAAGAACAAGAGGCCCAATTATCTAAGAAAAGGTTCAGAGAACAAGCTGAATTAAGGCCAGATTTTGAACAATGGAGCCCCACATCCAGGAATGTCATATTAACTGCTTGGAAGGATGCTAAGGACAATGTCCTGGATAGAGGCAAGTGGTATTCTGACCTGGAGTGGAGAAAACATGAAAATAGGCAAGAGGCCATAGTACAATATAGAAGAAAGGATAAACTGGGAAAGCTACCTCCTAATGCATAGGAGCCTAGCAAGTATTTCCCTAAGCCTTATCACTATTTTGAAAGGCAGAAGATAAATGCTGAAGAGCTGAAAAAGAAAGATCTCAAAGGGAAGAAGCCTGTTGCTGCTGATGACAATGAAGCTCCAGTTCAAGCAAAGATTCAATCTGGAAAGGGGATTGTAATCAAGGAACCAGAGCAACCATAGGATAGCATTTTCTTAAGTTTACAATTTCTAATCATTTGTATTAAACTCTATGTAAACTTTTGATTAATGAAAATGTTGGAATTTGTAAGAACAAAGTTATGTGTTCAAATTTATTACATTAATTGTTCTGAGATACTTGTTTTATACATGTTCTGTTCATACATGTTTAAGTATTTTCCCTGTCATATAATACTGTTTTACATCATACTAAAAATTTGTTATGTATGGTGTATATCATTGACTAAGGGTTATGACTTCTCCAAGTAGGGGGAGATTGTTGGGTACATTGGAATATATGTACCTGATTTGAAGAAGCCTCACCCTACTCAATGATATACATCAAGGTGTATTTGATGTGCTTTGAGTTTATTTGTGCAGGTTAAGTAACTGCAGGTTTGCAGGAAAAGTTTCTAAGTCCATGTGTCGACACCTATAAGAAAAGTGTCGACACTTAAGAAGCCTTGTGTCGACACCCAGAGAAGCTGTGTCGACACTTGGTATAATTGTGTCGACACCAGGAAGGCAGAGTCGACACCAGAAGAAAAGTGTCGACACATACAGGCAGTGTCGACACACAATGAAGAAATGTCTACATAATCAGTGTCGGCACTTAGAAGCATTGTCGACACCCAGAGAAACTTTGTCGACAGCAAAAGTGTCGACACTCAGAAAAACTTCAACAAAGTTCAAGTACATGTGTCGACACTAGGAGGCTGTGTCGACACTCAGCAAACTTCAACAAAGTTTAAGTACAAGTGTTGACACAAAGGAGATGTGTCGACACTCAGCAAAGCCTCAACACATGAAGAATGTGTCGACACAAAGGAGATGTGTCGACACTCAGCAAAATTTTCAACACAGAAGGCATGTGTCGACACAAAGAAGATGTGTCGACACTTAGCAAGTTTCAACACAAGAAGATGTGTCGACACAAAGGAGTTGTGTCGACACTTAGCAGAAATCAACTAAGTTTTGAAGAAGAAGGACTTGTGTCGACACACAGGATCAGTGTCGACACATTCTGAAGAAGCAGTGTCGAGAAGCTTTTACAATAACACAAGGAGTTGTGTCGACACCATAATGGCTAGTGTCGACACTTAGTCTACTTGTGTCGACACTTAGTCTATTTGTGTCGACACATAAAGACAATCTGTCTCGACACTTTCAGACAGTGATAGAGATTTCAAGAAGTGACTGGATGACTTGACAACTGCCATTTCAACCGGTCAACTGCTACTGTCAGAGCTGTCAGAAGGTTGTTAGAAACCGGATCAGCCGGTCACCGTGAAGAAAGCTTATATAAAGGCTTATTCCTTCAACAGAAGAAGAATCGATCAATGAAGTGAAAAATAACACAACAAGAAGTAGACCTTCAAGAGAAGATCTAAGAAGTTGGAAAGAGAGAGCTCCTTCTAAGAAGACCACCTGTTGAACCAGGCTGATAAGGAAGATTCAGATTGAAATCAGAATCTCAAGTCAGCAGTTGATTGAAGATTATCTGCATAGAGATACAACCCTACTGTGTTCTAATTCAAGAAGCTTTGAAGAAAGCCAAGGGAGGTTGATCTCAGCCAAGTTCTTTCAAGAACTCATCAAGAAACCAGTCAACTCATCTCTCTCTATCAGAGTTGTGGTTATATACTTTGTATTTTCTAATTTCTGTAGGATCTTGTATAGATCTGAGTTGTAAGCCTAAATCTATAAAGGCTGAGGTAGGGCCTGTGAGCCTGAGTGTAGGAGAATCATTTCTTTGAGTGTAGGCCTTGTTGAAGGCTGAGGTAGGGTTGTTGTTCCTGAGTGTAGGTCTTGTTGAAGACTGAGTGGCAGGGCTTGGTGCCTGAGTTGTAGGAGTGGGATCACTCTGAGTTGTAGGAACCTGTTTGGGGTTCTGAGTTGTAAGATCTGAGGATCTGAGGAGAAGTGGAGAAGTTAGGCCGAATCTGGTACACTACTAGATAGACGAAGGGGGAAAGTGGATGTACCCAGACATTGGGGAACCACTATAAATCCTGTGTGCTCTCTGTGAATGTATGCTTGTATGGTTGCTGTGCTGTGATACTTGTAGAATTGCAATTACTGTATTATATTTCTGCCTTTAAAGTTTAAAAAGAGATAGGTCACCTATTCACCCCCCTCTAGGTGATTAGGCACTGTTTCTTTCATGCCCTACACTCAGATTCAGGAAACCTGAATCCTAAAGGAAATAAAACAGTAAGTGAAGAAAATAAAATAACTGACTCAGAGAAATAACTCTGAGTCAACTTTGCTGGACTGAGCAGATTTTAGTCCAGCTCACTTGCTGTAGAAGGAATCAGCCTTTTTATACAACTATCACTTTTTTACTTCTGCACTGATGAGCAGCTTCCACCTTGTTGATGAGATGAACCATCTAAACTGTTTGGTTGAGAACAACCTTACTGATCTTGAAGAGCTTCAGCTATCCTTCTTTGCCATCAGGCTATCTTGGCTGGACTTCAGCTTTCAAGCTTTAGTGAAGATCGTCCAACCGCCTCTATAAATTTCTCTTTCTGTTCGTTTGATTCGTTAACCCTAATCCCTTTACTATTTCCCCTTTATATGCGTTGATTTGAATCAACGACACCATAGTATGTGGTCCCACCAAGGATTGGTGAGCGCCAACTGCATCAGAAAGGGACAAAACATCTTTCGGCATAGTAGTAGCTTTCCCACAATGGCTTCCTGCAATTTTGACTTTGATGACATCAACAATGGTCATCAACATCTGGTCTTAGAAAATATTCCAGAATCCCATCAAGAATTGAGTGACGTTGAGATACTCAACGCCATCAGCCTTGGCTCTCAGCGCTTCTGGACTTAGAAATTTTCCTGGCTTTATCTCAGCGGTTTTGTCTCAGTGGTTTCAGCGGCTTTTCATTATCAGCTGAGACAAGCCTTTGTCTCAGCGCTTTCTTCTTATCTGCTGTCTCCGCGGTTTTTTCACTTAACTGTCTCAGTGGTTTTATCTCAGCGGTCTAAGCGATTTTTCATTTATCAGTTGAGACAATCCTTTGTTTCAACACTTTCTTCTTATCTGCTATCTCAGTGGTTTTTGCACTTCACCGTCTCAACGGTATTCTTCTTAACTATCTCAGCGCTTCCTTCTTTATTAGAAGCGTTGAGTGAACCCGCTTCACTCAATACTTCTGGGCTTAGAAAAAATCCAGCTAATTTGTCTCTGCTGTCTCAACCGTCTCAATGCCATCTTCTCAGCTGTCTCAGTGATCTCCATACCATCTTCTCAGTTGTCTTCAGCTATCTCAACGCTATCTTCCCAGCTATCTCAGCTGTCTAAGCGATCTCAATGCCTTCTTCTCAGCGGACTCAGCTCGTTTTGCCTTAGTTGATTTTTTCTAGCTTTAGCTTTGCAAGATTTGAGTTGAGTTCGACGATTTGTGGTCTGAGCTCGACGAACTTTAATCCTCTCAGCAGTCTCAATGATTTTTACCTTAGTTGATTTTTCTCTTGCTTTAGCTTAACAAGCGTTGAGCAGAGCTCGACGAACTGTAGCTTGAGTTCGATGAACTCTGAGCTGAGTTCGACGAATTTTGAATCCTGAGTTTTTAATCTTAACCCAAGGAATGCTGAGTTGCGCTCGACGATCAACAAGCTGAGTTCGACGAACTCTGAGCTGAGTTCGACAAATTTTGCGTTTACTGCCCAACTCATTTTTCCTCACTTGTCCAATCATGGACTACCTGCATGTATGAACTAAAGCACACATCAAATACATTATATGTGTATGTCATTGACCCGTTTGACTTTTCGCAAATTTGGGATATTCGGATCAATAGACCCAACAGGAGGAATGACAGAAGTCAACCATAGCCGCTTTCCTGTTGGATGGAGAGGCATGTTTATGGTGGGAAGTGCTGGAACTGCATCTCTTGGTTGGAAGACAACTCACCGATGTTTTGATGGACGAGTTCTCGAGGTTATTACTGGCTAGATACCTCCCCTCAGGACAGAGGATAGACATGGAGAATCAGTTCCAGAGACTGACGCAGTGAGATAGTAGCATTGATGAGTATCTACCCGAGTACACGAGGTTGGTTCATTATGCTAACGTTACTTTTGCTGAAGAGGAGCGTAAGACCAACCGGTTTATGAGTGTCTGCGTGATGACATAAGGTTACTGCTCTCTGGGCCGATGATAAAGGATTTCCTAAATTTGGTCAATACAGCCCGATCTCTAGAGAAAGATATGAAGAGAGTTCAAAAGAAGAAGGACTGAAGCTCGAAGAAGTCAGAATTCAAGGTGCCGAGCTCGTCAAAGTCTGGGTTTCGTAAGTGGAACAAGAAGGCTCGGACTTCGGGTCCAGCCACATCATGGAGTGTGTCTGGAGTTACTAAAGTGTGAAGCCCGGTTATTTGCTATAATTGTGGCAAGCAGGGACACATTGCCCGAGACTGTTGGAGTGGGCGCCCGAAGTTAGAGAAGAAGTCTGAAGAAACTTATGCGGAGAATGGGAAGGAGGTGGAGTCAACCGTATCCCACTACGCTCCAGCCTAGCCTAGAGTTTACTACCTTGGCCAGCAGGAAGCCATAAAGCAGGCTGATGTGGTGACAGGTATGATTTCATGAATAACACATTTAGCTTTACATACTTGTTGCCTTATGCGCGTTGGCATGTTACTTATTATGCTAGGCTTTGTTTTGATCTTAAATTTTCCAGCGAGTGCATTATTCGATATAGGAGTTTTGCACTCCTTTTTGTCCGAGGAATTTGTATCGTGCATCAGAGTGCCTTCTTCGATGTAGATGGATAAATTGGATGTGCTACTGCCCAACGAGTGTTATATGCGCGCAGATAGAGTTTGCGGCATGAAGATACAGATTGGTAGTCAAGAGTTTGACTTGCAAGCGTCGCTATTACCGATTGTGGAGTTTGATGTGATCTTTTACATGGAATGGCTCTTGGAGCAGCGTGCATACATTGATTGCAACCACAAGGTGGTCAGATTGGGTGTGGATATGGAGCGGGAGACGACATTGTCTGGCATGAAGGGATCGAGACAAACTTTGATGTCTGTTATCCAGGTGGTTAAGGCTGTTCGTAGTGGTGCAGCGCTATTCTTAACTTTTGTGGAGGCCTCAAAGCCCAAGCCAGGCCTGGGTAGTATTCTGGTTGTTTCAGAGTTTCCTGATGTTTTTCATGAAAATCTCCCTGGAGCCCCACCTCAGTGTGAGATCGACTTCACCATCAAGCTAGTGCCAGGCGCTAAGCCTGTGTCACGCTCCCCGTACCGCTTAGGTCCTAAGGAGATAGCAGAATTGAAGGTACAGCTGCAAGAGCTGTTAGATCAAGGGTAAGTGCATTCAAGTTCGTCGTCATGGAGCGCGCCAGTCCTTTTTGTTAAGAAGAAGGATGGGAGCTTACGACTATGTATTGATTACCGAGAGTTGAATAAGCTGACTGAGAAGAATAGATATTCTATTCGGAGGATTGATGATCTATTTGACCAGATGGTTGGGTCGACTGTGTACTTGAAGCTAGATTTGAAGTCCGGGTACTATCAGCTGAGAATAAGAGAAGGAGACATTCCCAAGACGGCTTTCAACACATATTATTAACATTACGAATTCACTATCATGCCGTTTGGGCTGATGAATGCGCCATCCATGTTTATAGATTTGATGAACCAGACGTTCAGAGAGTACTTGGACCAGTTTGTGATAGTCTTCATCGATGATATATTGGTGTACTCACAGTGCGAGGAGGATCATTTCAAGCATCTTCATATGGTTTTGGAGAAACTGAGGAGGAACCAACTGTATGCCAAATTCTCCAAATATGAGTTTTGGCTGTCCTCAGTAGTGTTCCTTGGTCATGTGGTTAGTGGTGTGTGAATCACAGTAGATCCGGTGAAGGTAGCTGCGATATGGGAGTGGCATGCGATGTCTTTTGTGTCGGAAGTCCGGTGTTTCCTGTGGCTTGCCTACTATTACAGGCGTTTCGTGGAGAACTTCTCACGTATAACACTGCCCCTCACTACCCTGATAAGAAAGGACCAGAAGTTTATTTGGTCGCCAGAGTGCGCACAAGCTTTCGAAGAACTAAAGTCTCATCTGACCACGACACCTATCTTATGTTTGCCTTGTGGTTCAGAGGGCTTTGATATCTACAATGACGCCTCTGGGAGTGGATTAGGCTGTGTTCTGCTTCAGCACGAGAAGGTTGTGGCAGATGGTTTGAGCTGTAGGGCCCCTGCACGGGCCAACTGGATACATATGCACGACGAGAGGCTTATTTGGGATATGGAGAACTTGGAGTCTCTTCTATTGATAAGGGGTCTAGTACAAATGCGTGTTTGAGTTGGACGGAGATTCAATACGACCGGGCTGAACGGATTCGACAGGCTTTGGAGCTAGATGACAACATGAAGCCGTTCATGACAGAGGCTTTGGATGGGTAAAATGACCAATTTACTATCGATGATGGGTTATTATGGAAGGATGGTCATCTGTGCATCCCAAAAGTGGGTAAACTTCAAGAAGAATTGATGTATGAAACACACTTTATCAAGTACTCGATACACCCCGGGAGCACCAAGATGTTCAGGGGCATGAAGATATTATTTTGGTGGCCTGGTCTGAAGAAAGACATAGCATTGTATGTGGCGAAGTGTCAGACCCGTGCCTTGGTGAAGGCAAAGTGCTAGAGGCCTGGCGGATTCCTGAAGTCCTTGCCTATCCCAGAGTGGAAATTTTATGACATCTCCATGGATTTCGTACACGGTTTCCCGAGATTGCACAAGGGGAATGATGCCATTTGGGTGATCATTGATCGCTTAACAAAGGTGTCACACTTCATACCTAATAGGAAGGATGATTCGGTGGAGAAACTGGCGAAGCTTTATGTGGACAACATAGTACGTTTGCACGGCGTAACCCGAAGCATCGTTAGTGACCAAGATGGTCGGTTCACATCTAACGATTGGAGGCTCATTCATTAGTTGTTGGGTACCAAGTTGAACATCATCATGACTTTTCACTCACAGAAAGATGGTCAGACTGAAAGGGTGAACATGACGATGGAAGATATGCTTCGTATGTATGTTTTGAATTTTGGGAAAAGTTGGGAGGACCATATTTTTATGATTGAGTTCACGTATAACAACAGCTACCAAGCCAGCATTCAGATGGTGCCTTTTGAGGCTATGTATGGAAGGAGGTGTCGTACGTCATTGGCTTGGGTAGAGACGGGAGAGACAAAGCTGTACAAGCAAAGGGACATTGAAGATGCTACTTTAACGATACGATTGATACGAGAATGACTACTGATCTCTCAAGATAGGCAGGCCAAGTACTATAATGCAAAGCATCAGAAAATGGAGTTTACGGTGGGAGATTGGGTATACCTCAAGATAAAACCATTTAAGGGCGTATCAAGGATTCAATGCTTAAAGAAAGTCCGAGGTATGTTGGGCATTTTGAGATCTTGGAGCGGATTGGTGAAGCCTCCTATCGTTTGGCTCTCTCGGTGGAGTTGAGCGGTTTACATGATGTGTTTCACACTCAGTGCTGCGAAAGGCTATTCAAGAGCCTATACAAGTGATTGTTGCAAATCAAGTGCTAGTCGATAATAGGTTGACGACGAAGGTCATACCCATTTGTATCGAGGATGTAAAGGTCAAGCAACTGCGGAACAAGTTTATTAGAATGGTCAAGGTCCTTTGGAACAACTCTGTCCGTGAGGAGCTGTCTTGGGAGCGCAAACAAACTATGAGGGAGGAGTTCCCTGAGCTATTTCCCTAAGGTAATCTGATGTACTATTTACTTTTATATTTTTCCCGTAACGTCAAATTTCAGGACGAAATTTCTTTAAGTGGGGGAGATTTGTAATGCCCCAAATTTTCGAAGATACTTATCTGGGGGTTACCGTTAGGCGGTAACTATTACCGCGCGGTGCTTGCCCTAGGGTTTTCGTCGAGCTCCAAGATTTTCGTCGAGAGCGTCGAGTTCTCGAAAGAATGTCGAGCTCTTGAGAAAATTTGTACCGCGCCTTGAAAATTTGTTACCACGCGGCGGTATCCAGGGATTTAATCTGACGGACCTCTCGGGAAGTTATCGTCCGACGATAGTGTTACTGCTAGCGAAAGCAGCCATTGACATGTCGTAACAGACATCCTCTATCGCTCGGCATTAGCATCCTATTGTGCGGCAGTAGATTTTCCAAAATGGCATAGCCACATGTCAGCATGTGATTGGAGAGTTTGGGCGGTACCGCGCGACGGAAGCTAGTTACCGCACGGCGGTAGCTTGGTATATATGCCTGTTTGGCCATTTTCACTTCATTTCTCTTCAGGATTTGGAATCAGCCTGTTCTTCTTGGAGGGGAAGCAGTGGCGCCGGAGAGTGATCTCACCACTGTTGAAGTTCTGAAGCTTCGTTTCACAAGCCGAGTCCGGATCTGTGGAGGCAAGGTCATTGTGGTCTCCTTAATCCATCTAGATCTTTGCATGACACCAAAGAGAGTGCAAAGGGTAACAATTCTCAACTTGGACATGTGAAGTGAGGTTTTCCTATGGGTAGATACGGTATATCCCCATAGTTTTTACATATAGAGTTTTGAATCAAAGTACGAACATAAGCATGCTGTGTGAAGCCCATCTGGACAGGTTGGTCTGGATTGATGATGTTTTATTATGCTTGTATTGGACGGAGAAGACTCCATGATGTTTGTTTTTCGGGTTTCTACACGGTAGATTGCAGAGAGGAACCTTGAGGACTAACCCCAAGGAGCACCCGAAAAATTGGGTAGAATCGTATTTCTTCTAGATACCGCGCGGTGGTAGTGAAATCACAGGTGGTATCTCCTTGGGAGCAGTTATTATGTCCTGTGTTGTGGAGACACCTGGGGCCAGTGATTGTGGCCTGTGTCATGGAGACACCTGGGGCCTGAGTTTTGGTGCTTGGTGCTTTGAGAGACCAGCTTGGTGGCCTGGGAGCCACTTGTGTAACATAATGGGGTTATGTAAAGATTGGAGAAATGGGAATGGGGAGGCCGACCCGCGTCATGGTAGACTTTTACTGGCGATGTGAGCATCGAGAAAGGGCCGAACCAACGCAGTAGCTATGTGGTGCGTCCGTGGGTAGTGTTACCTATCACAGACATAGTTATGGGTCTTAGGCCATGCACAGGCCATAAAGACTACCAAAACGCTCATAGTTGTTGCTGTATGGAGAATGGTGGTGCGTCCCTGGTTATTGTCCGGACATCGAGAATGTGCCCTGAGTGTACGGGGTGTGTGGCCATTCGTGCCTACTCCTGTGGTGAAGTGTGCTTAAATTGCACTTTCATTACTATGTTTGGTTGTGCTAATCATCTACAGGGAAGGAGCTCCACCGCCCCAAGTAAGGGGGCATGGTCGTTATAATTTGGTCAGCTTTAACTGTCCGTTGCTTTGTTTTGCCACCGTTCGTTGGATTGTTCTTGCAGGAACAGGTGAGACAAGTGGCAAGTAATGGGCTAAAGCCCTTGATGCTGTGCTGGCCCTCGAAGGCCAGAGCTAGTGTTTACTTTTATTTTTTTTCACGTATGGATGACTTCCGTGCCAAAGTATGTAAAACACTTTAATTCAAGCTTAATGTTGTAAGGCCTTAAGGCCAAGACTCTTGTGTATTTGTTATTTCATTCCTGATTTGGGCTATTGTGGACATTCATGATCTGTGATGGGTTCTTCTAACATATTTAAAAGCTTCCGCTAGAATGCTCTGTGTTTAGTCTCGAAATTTGTTATTAGTATTTTGGTATTAATATGTAACTCCGCTGACTTTCCATGGAATACGGCGTGGGGCCCCGTTAGACCTTATATTATATCCCATGTGACAGATGAGGGTGTTACATCCACCATTCACCTGAAGAAACCAAACAATTTGGTAGTGCAATTGTAGAACAGTGAGCGGCGCCACCACCGGCTATGGCGACATTGTGATCGGCCCAACTCCAGCTCTCCCGAAAGGTCCCATCCCTCTCCTCTATTCTAGTGGATTGATCTCAGTCTATTGGCTGCAAGGTTTGGAGCCAATTGGCCCAAGATCTGGGCGGCCGAATGCTATGTTTTTTCAAGCTTTTCATCCAAGCCTAAATCCCGATTTCGGCCACCTCCGGCCCGCCCACCACCGCCTATCGCCGACCACCACCTGAACGAAGGTGGTGGTGGCATTGGCCGGCCGGGGAGACGCTCAGGTGGTCAGGAAATCATCCTCCAAGTAAGCCCATGATGGGCTGATGTGAGCCGTTGGCTCAAGAAGAACGATGACTAGATCCCGTCTAATTCTGCTTTAAGATTCGTGCTGAGCTATTATACTAATTCCTTTTATTTCATTTTTTGGTATACAAATATGCAGTGGCTAGATTAATTTATTAAAAATACTTAGAGCCCTCTACAGTGAAAATTGTTAACAAAACAGTTGTAGCCATTGAAGTCTACTTTATTTTAAAATTAGTTTCAACTAATATGGGTCACTGGTCTAAACACAACACTCAAAGTGGTGCAGACTATACATAGGGCTAGTCAGAGATTAAATTGAGTGCCCCCACCAAACCACTTGTCCAAATGACTTGAAATTTGGGGTGGGTGTTGACGCAAAAATTGGCCTCTGTGGAGTTCAGGGTCCCAAAAGAGGGGTGACCTCACACCTACTACACTCGGGGGAACGTCGCAGACCGAAGACTTGGGAAACTAGGAACAGACCCTCGGCTGTAGCGTGGAGGTCCCACCACACGCCCGGAAGGTCACAAGAGCACTTCCCCTCCCTCACCAATGGCTGAGCTGGGTACCTTGGAGAGCTCTCTCACTCAACCAAGCTGAAGCCTAAGGAGTAGGAAGCCCAAAAAACCTCTGCCTCCAAATGTACCACATGGGGTCTATTTATAGTTTTTCCAAGTCTATGGACCAAAATGACAGTAACACCCCTGGGACAAAAAGAAGGCCTTGGGCCAATAGAAAACATCCACACCGGGGGTAAAGTGGTAATTCCACCCCGACGGTAAAATAGTAAAAGCATGGCCAAAAGAGGTCCAAGAGCGGGAGGAGGCAGGGGCGAGACCCCGGCCTCCCGGCCGGTCTCGCCCGGCCAGGCCGTGGAGCAGGAGGTGGCAGGGGAGAGACCCCGACCTCCTGGCCGGTCTCGCCCTACTAGGCCATGGAACAGGAGGGGCAGGGGCGAGACCTCGACCTCCCGGCCGGTCTCTCCCCGCCAGGCCGTGGAACAAGAGGGGTAGGGGCAAGACCCTGGCCTCACGGCCAGTCTCGCCCCGCCAGGCTGCGGAATAGGAGGGGCAGGGGTGAGACCCCAGCCTCCCGGGCTGGTCTCGCCCCGCCAGGCCGCGGAACAGGAGGGGAAGGGGAGAAACCCCGGCCTCCCGGCCAGTCTCGCCCAGCCAGGCCACGGAACAGGAGGGGTACGGGAGAGACCCCGGCCTCCCGGCCGGTCTCGCCCCGCCAGGCCGTAGAACGGGAGGGGCAGGGGCGAGACCCTGGCCTCTCGGCCGGTCTCACCCCACCAGGCCACGGAACTTGAGGGGCTGGGGCGAGAACCCGGCCTCCCGGCCGGTCTCGCCCCGCAAGGCCGCGGAACAGGAGGGGAGGGGGCGAGACCCTGGCCTCCCGGCCGGTCTCGCCCCGCCAGGCCGCAGAATAGGAGGGGCGGGGGCGAGACCCTGGCCTCCCGGCCGGTCTCGCCCCGCCAGGCCACGGAATAGGAGGGGCGGGGCGAGACCCCGGCCTCCCGGCCGGTCTCGCCCCACCAGGTCACGGAACAGGAGGGGCGGGGGCGAGAACCCGGCCTCCCGGCCGGTCTCGCCCCACCATGCCGCGGAACAGGAGGGGCGGGGGCGAGTCCCCGGCCTCCCGGCTGGTCTCGCCACGCAAGGCCGCGGAATAGGAGGGACCGGGGCTAGACCCCGGCCTCCCGGCCAGTCTCACCCCGCCAGGCCGCGGAACAGGAAGGGCAGGGGCGAGACCCCGGCCTCCCGGCCGGTCTCGCCCCGCCAGGCCGCGGAGCAGGAGCGGCAGGGGCGAGACCCCGGCCTCCCGTCCGGTCTCGCTGCTCCCACCTCACGCTTATCAGGTCGGGGCGGGTGCCAGCCAACTTGTCGCACTCACCCCCAAAAAAAGGTCCACTAGGGGGAGGCAGATTTTTCCTCCCCCTACTAGTATATTCCAAGGGCTAGGTAAAAATTGGCCTCCAAGAGCGCACACCTACTCCAAAAGCTTAAAACCCAGAACCTGCGAATACGGGGTTGTACACAATCCCCGCTCTTTTCAAGGTTGGTACAAGCTCGGAAACAAACATCCAACTCAATGTATTCCCTGAGTGGCCTTCTTAGAGCTGGAAATACTCGGCCTCCCCGAGGGGTCAACCTGTCATGCCAGCTAGCGTGAGCCTGGGTGACGAGACGACCTCAGGGTAAAAAAGACTTAGGGTCCTCGAGAGGTACCACCGGCTCTGCCAGCTAGTGAGAGCCTGGCAGCGGGGCCATTTCGGAGTAAAGAAAAATAAGGGCATCCACGAGAGGTACCACCGGCCCTGCCAACTAGTGGGAGCCTGGAAGCGGGACCGTCTCGGAGCAAAAAGGAACAGGGTCATCCATGAGAGGTACCACCGACCCTGCCAGCTAGTGGGAGCCTGGCAGCGGGACCGTCTCGGAGCAAAAAGGAACTGGGGCATCCACGAGAGGTACCACCGGCCCTGCCAGCTAGTGGGAGCCTGACAGCTGGACCGTCTCGGAGCAAAAAGGAACTTACTCTCCCCGAGGCACATTCGACCCATCCAGCTAGTGGGAGCCTAGATAAGGAGATCCTCTCGGGGGTGGGACTTGATCTCCCTGAGGCACATTCGACACATCCAGCTAGTGGGAGCCTGGATGAGGAGATCCTCTCAGGGGTGGGACTTGATCTCCCCGAGGTGTATTCGACCCAACCAGCTAGTGGGAGCCTGGATGAGGAGATCCTCTCGGGGGTGGGATTTGATATCCCCGAGGCACATTCGACCCATCCATCTAGTGAGAGCCTGGATGAAGAGATCCTCTCGGGGGTGGGGCTTGCTCTCCCCGAGGCACATTCGACCCATCCAGCTAGTGAGAGCCTGGATGAGGAGATCCTCTCGGGGGGTGGGGCTTGGCCTCCCCGAGGCACATTCGACACAACCAGCTAGTGGGAGCCTGGATGAGGTGATCCTCTCGGGGGTGGGACTTGTTCTCCCCGAGGCACATTCGACCCATCCAACTAGTGACAGCCTGGATGAGGAGATCCTCTCGGGGGTGGGGCTTGCTCTCCCCGAGGCACATTCGACCCATCCAGCTAGTGAGAGCCTGAATGAGGAGATCCTCTCGGGGGTGGTGCTTGCTCTCCATGAGGCACATTCGACCCAACCAGCCAGTGGGAGCCTGAATAAGGAGATCCTCTCGGGGGTGGGGCTTGCTATCCCCGAGGCACATTCGACCCAACCAGCTAGTGGGAGCCTGGACGAGGAGATCCTCTCGGGGGTGGGACTTGATCTCCCCGAGGCACATTCGACCCATTCAGCAAGTTAGAGCCTGGATGAGGAGATCCTCTTGGGGGTGGGGCTTGCTCTCCCCGAGGCACATTCAACCCATCCAGCTAGTGAGAGCCTGGGGGATCCTGGATGAGGAGATCCTCTCGGGGGTGGGACTTGATCTCCCCGAGGCACATTTGACCCATCCAGCTAGTGGGAGCCTGGAAGAGGAGATCCTCTCGAGGGTGGGGCTTACTCTCCCCGAGGCACATTCGACCCATCCAGCTAGTGAGAGCTTGGATGAGGAGATCCTCTAGGGGGTGGGGCTTGCTCTCCCCGAGGCACATTCGACCCAACCAGCTAGTGGGAGCCTGGATGAGGCGATCCTCTCGGGGGTGGGACTTGATCTCCCCAAGGCACATTCGACCCATCCAGCTAGTGAGAGCCTAGATGAGGAGATCCTCTCGAGGGTGGGGCTTGATCTCTCTGAGGCACATTTGACCCATCCAGCTAGTGAGAGCCTGGATGAGGAGATACTCTCGGGGATGGGGCTTGCTCTCTCCCGAGGCACATTCGACCCATCCAGCTAGTGGGAGCCTGGATGAGGAGATCCTCCTGGGGGTGGGACTTGATCTCCCCGAGGCACATTCAACCCATCCAGCTAGTGGGAGCCTGGATGAGGAGATCCTCTCGGGGGTGGGGTCTGCTCTCCCCGAGACACATTCGACCCAACCAGCTAGTGGGAGCCTGGATGGGGAGATCCTCTTGGGTGGTGGGATTTGCTCTCCCCGAGGCACATTCGACCCATCTAACTAGTGGGAGCCTGGATGAGGAGATCCTCTCAGGGGTGGGGCTCAATCACCCCGAGGCACATTCGACCCATCCAGCTAGTGGGAGACTGGATGAGGAGATCCTCTCGGGGGTGGGGAACCAGGTGTGTCACTTGAACTCTACCAATTCCAACATCCTCAAACGGGGAAAAAAGATGGGTTACATGACCCCCCCCCCCAACTTAGTTGGTCGGGGGTTGGACTCACTACAATATAAGAAACCTACAGGACTCCGTCGGGGAGAGGCTTCCTCAGGGTGTCTTGTCCTGATGGCCGTCATCCTTCCCCTCGGAGACCTCCACCTTGCTCAGGCTCTCCATGATCCTCTTCATCTCCTCCGCCCTGGCCAACCAAGAGATGGTGTTGATGGCCGTGACATAGCACTGCCTTGCCATCCTAGAGTCTCCCTTGACTCTGACCTGGATCCCTCATGAGCTGAACTTGAGGCATTGGTGGAAAGAAGACGGCACACAACGGAAGGCGCTGATGAGGGGCCTTCCGAAGATGGCGTTGTAGCTGCTTAGAGCATCAACAATGACGAACCGGCAGTTCCTTGAAGTCCCCCCAAAATTTACTTGGAGTCCTACTCCACCCTCTACCTCCTTCCTCTCCCCTGAAAATCCGAATAGGGGTCCGTACGAGGCCAACACCCTCCTTGGCTCTACCTTCATCTCGTCAAACGCCTTCTTGAAAAATGACGTTGACGGAGCTTCCGTTGTCAACCAAGATCCGGGAGACGGTGTAGCATTTGATGACTGTCTGGATGACCAGCGCATCGCAAAACGGATCCGCATGATCCGACAGGTCCTTTACCGAGAAGGTGTGACGATTGGTGAGCCCGTAGACCTGCCACACTATCCTTAACCCAGGATTACGACACCACGTGTTGACTCACACCACATGCAAATTCCACAACACAGTGGCATGGAAGGGGCCTCGGAAGTAAGCACAAGGACACAGCACAACCATCCACTCGGCACGGAAGGAGCCCCGGGACGTAGACACCGAGGACCAAGCCCAACCGTCCATCTACACCTCATTTCAACATTAACTCAACTAGTGGCGGCCAACGCCGCACTTACATCCCTCCACAATACTACCCGTAGGGAGACTACGCTCTAAGTATTGGACTACTACATTTCATTCTAACCATCATACATGCTCATGGCCATGGTTTATCCTTCTATTTGTCATTCCAAATGGTTTCAACATATTACAAACATGATGCACATTAATCATAATCTACCAATTTGTATCCAGTCATTTCATTCATCCTATTATAAAAATGGTGCGCATTTATAATAATCTATCAATTTTAGCAAGTCATATCATGCATTAAAGCTAGCTCCACAATTCAGTTTGATGAAATCTAATTAACAAGATTTATCATTCATAGCACTACGGTGGTCAGCATAGAATAGTTCATCAAAATCTAGAGTTAATTAGCAACATCGATTCCACCGAATTCAAATTCATATTATATAAACCCCAGAATTTAAGTACAGAATAAATCTGGGCAGTAACTTCAACTGGAGATTCCTGAAGCTATAGGAATCCGGTGAAGACGTGTAACCCCTCGATGGAAAGGTCTTTCTATGGGTTACAGCTTTCATATTCAGCCCACAACCCAGATTTGAGTATATCCTATTTGAAATCAGCCTTGAAGTCCGCTGCGTACAGAACACAATTTCTACATGCAGGATTTATCGGATGCCATGTTTGTTCAGACTTTCCCGTGGCTACACACTTCGCATAAAGATGTGCAACCACTCGTTGGAAAGGTATTTCAAGGGCTTCAACCCTCTTGTTTAGTCAAAAGCCCAGATCTGGCCACATCCTACATGAAAATGACCAATAAGATCACTGCGCACAGAATACAGATTCTGCACGCTTCGTAAAGAGGAATGAACGACATCGGTTCATCTTCCTCTCCAAGTCGATCTTCTAAAATCACTCCAAAATTTCCTCCTCCCTTATTCACCCTCATGAGACCATGATTCTTCACGTAACCATCCACCCATCATCACATAGAAGAAAGGGGAGGTTGAAGAGATCTAAAACTTAGAACACATGTCCTAGCATGGCCATCACTAGAAAACTCCTTCTCTCCATCAAAACTCTCTTGAGTCGATATCTCTCCTAAGGAAATAACTAAAGATATAGCACCAAGGGAGAGGGTAGGAAGCTCACCTCATTTCCGGCATTTCCACCATTTCCGGCCATGGATCTCGTGACTCTTCTCGACGACATCTTCTTTTCCACGGCGGCGGCGGATCTTCTCCTCTAGAACTAGATCCAGCGACTTCCTTCTCTCACAGGAGTTTCTCTTATAAAAACGGCTGGAATGAGGAGTGAAAATGGCTAGGGTTATCACTTCCCCTTTTATATAAAAGTGACACGGGTAGGGACACGCCCGTGTCCTTACCCGTGTCCTACTTAGGCGAAGCGTTACGACGGTTTTTGTGCGTCGGTTCAATACTTGACATGACACACGGGGGGGACACGCCCGTGTCGGCCCAATCACGCCCGTGACATGGGGCATGTAACCCACTCGAGACTTACTCGAGAGGACATACTCGAGAGAAAACCAACTACTCGAGTACCCGGATAGGACACGGCCGTGTCACAGGGATGACACGCCCGTGTCACCCCCTCTTACTCGAGTACTTTTCCACCTACTCGAGTATATTTCGACCTACACGAGAGCTACTCGAGGATGAACGGGACACGCCCTATGACACGCCCGTGTCACAGGCCGTGTACCCTATACTTGACACTCGATGATCGTCGAGCACTGGTCATCGACCAGAGGGAACACACGCCCTCCGACACGCCCGTGTCGGATGGGACATGCCCGTGACACTGGGCATGTTCCCTCTGTCGACCATTTTCGTCGACCAAAGTCTCGAGTGTCGACACAAAGGAGGACACGCCCTAGGTCATGCCCGTGACATGGGGCGTGTCTCGCCCAAACACTTCATCGAACCCATTTTCGTCGAT
Organism: Platanthera guangdongensis; assembly: GCA_039583875.1. Taxonomy (NCBI): domain Eukaryota; kingdom Viridiplantae; phylum Streptophyta; class Magnoliopsida; order Asparagales; family Orchidaceae; genus Platanthera; species Platanthera guangdongensis. The sequence goes on from CM077159.1 coordinate 85,789,887, forward strand.
CTCGACACGACTCATCGAGCTCAACTCGACACGTCGACACATGGGTAGGGCGTGTCCCTACCCATGTCATACAATTCGTCGATCTCGACATGAAGTTCGTCGATCTCGACATGTTGTGTCGAGTTCAACTCGACACACACGCACACGGGTAGGGACACGCCCGTGTCTCTACCCGTGTCCCTTGTTTGACTGATTTCTCCTCCTTTTTGACATGTGCTGCCCTGTTGTCAGCACTCCCCCTAAACCCAAGTCAGCTCTCCTGACTCAAAAATACGTTCGAGGGTCCTAGCGCGATTCGGGATGTTACAAATCCTATAAACAAAATAAAAAATTTCGTCCCCGAAATCAGGCTTAGGATACGGAGAGAAAAGCATAAAAGAAATATAATATGCTTTTTAAATAAAATTACCTTGAGCAAACAACTCCGGATAGTGTTTTTGCATCAAATCCATTGGCTCCCATGTATATTCCTCCTTCCCATGATTAGACCATAACACTTTCACTAAAGGGACACTTTTGCGGCACAATATCTTTGTCTCGTTATCTACGATCCGCACCGGCTCTAGTCGCTCAGACCTATCGGACGCTACAACACCATCAGTTATGGGGATGTATTGATCGGGCCGCAGCAGCACCTTCCGAAGCGACGACACATGGAACACGTCGTGGAGGTTCTCTAGCTCGGGCGGTAACTCCAACCGATAGGCCAATGCGCCAATCCTTTCCAATATAGTATAAGGCCCAACATACCTTGGGCTGAGCTTTTTCACACCACGCACACGTGACACTCCATGCATCGGTCGGATTTTCTGGAACACCTTATCACCCACTTGAAACTCCACCATCCGGTGCCTTGCATTGTAATACTTCGTCTGTCGACTTTGATCCTCCAACATGCGATCTCTTATCAGTCTAACTGCTGCATCGGTATCATCAATATATTCAACGCCCAAAGCCTTCGGGTCTTCATCTTGCACCCAAGACAAAGGGGTTCTACACCTCCTTCCGTAAAGTGATTCATGAGGCGCCATGCCGATGCTAGCCTGATGGCTATTATTGTAGGAGAATTCTACCAATGGTAAGAGCCTTTTCCATGGCTCTCCTCTATCCAACACACATAATCTCAACAAATCTTCCAATGTTCGGATGGTTCTTTCAGATTGCCCGTTTGTCTGAGGATGAACGCGGTGCTGAAGGTAAGGCGCGATCCCAAATACGCCCGTACCGCTTTCCACTCATTGGAGGTAAACCGACCATCACGATCAGACATGTTCGTCATAGGCAAGCCATGATACCGTACGAATTGCTCCACAAAGAGGCGTACTAAGACATCCACATGATCTTCTTTCTTCATTGGGATAAACCGGGCTACTTTCGTCAGTTGATCAACTACACCCACACTAAATCATTCCCGGAGCGTGAGCGAGGTAACCCATGGACGAAGTCCATGGAGATATCCTCGAACTTTCATTCGGGGATGGGCCACGATTGTAACAAACCATCGGGGCTCTTGCATTCTGCCTTCACTCTTTGACAAGCTTCACAATGTGTAAAAACATATCAGACATCCTTCTTCATTCCCGGCCAACACATGGTCTTCCGCAAGCCGGCGTACATCTTGGCAATACCCGGGTGCACCGAATACTGAGAGCAATGTGCCTCTCTCAATATATCCTCCCGGATTCTACCGCCCTTGGGAATGTATAGCCGACCACGGAAATAAACGAGGCCATCTTTTAGTGTATACTCGTCAGAAGTCCCATCTTCGATTGCCTTGACTGCCGGGGCCAGAGCCGCATCCCATCCTTGCTCCGCCCGGATTCGGTCCCGGATATCACAAAGTATGCTCATGGTTGCCAAGTACTCTGTATACTCTGCCGAAGGAGCCTTATATACTAAGGTAATTTCCATCTCTTCAATCATCCGAGCCAACTCCATACTCATCAATCGAGCCTCTAGGCTAGAACCTGGTACCTTTCTACTCAATGCATCGGCCACCGAGTTCGCCTTTCTGGGGTGGTGTTCATGGTGAACTCATAGTCGCATAGAAATTCTAACCACCGCCGTTGTCTCAAGTTTAACTCCTTCTGAGTATGAACGTACTTCAAGTTTTTGTGATCTGAAAAGATCTCGTAGTGGATGTTGTATAGATAATGCCTCCAAACCTTCAAGACGAACACCACTGCTCCCAGTTCTAAATCATGAACCGGGTAATTGATTTCATGCTTCTTCAACTGTCCTGAAGCGTAGGCAATAACGTGTCTGTGCTGCATCAACACCGCTCCCATCCCTTGATATGATGCGTCAGTGTAGACTTGAAATCCTTCCTTCCCAGACGGAAGTGCAAGGATGGGGGCTGAGGTAAGTCTATCCTTCAGCTCCTGGAATGCCGCTTCACATTGGGGTGTCCACTCAAATGGCACACCTTTCTTCGTCAATGAAGTAAGAGGAAGAGCAATCTTTGAAAATCCTTTTACGAACTTGTGGTAGTACCCGACAAGTCCAAGGAAACTCCTCACATCGGCCGCCGACTTCAAAGGCGACCACTCCTTCACGGCACGCACCTTGGCCGGATCCACCGCTAGTCCTGCTCCACTGATCACATGCCCCAAGAAAGCAACCTCTTTAAGCTAGAATTCGCACTTGCTGAACTTGGCGAACAAGGCGTGCTCTTTTAATTTCTTCAATACCAAGGTCAAGTGCTCAACATGCTCCTCCTCCGTCTTTGAGTAGACTAAGATGTCGTCGATGAAAACAATGACGAAGATATCCAAATAAGGTTCAAACACCTTGTTCATCAGGCTCATGAAGGCCGAAGGGGCATTTGTGAGCCCAAACGGCATTACAGTGAACTCGTACAACCCATATCTTGATCCAAAGGCCATTTTCTAGATGTCACCTTCTTGTATTCTCAACTGATAATACCCTGAGCGCAAGTCCAGCTTAGAAAACCAATGCGCTCCCACTAGTTGATCGAACAACTTGTCGATCTGAGGTAGCGGATAAGTGTTCCAAACCGTCAGTCGATTGAGTTCCCGATAGTCTATGCACAAACGCAGGGTTCCATCCTTCTTCTTCACAAACAATACAGGGGCTCCCCAGGGTGACGAACTGGGGCGAACGAATCCTGACTCCACCAGTTATTGCAGTTGAACTCTAAACTCCGCGAGTTCCTTCGAGGACATACGGTAAGGGGCCTTGGATACCGGCTTGGCTCCCGGTACTAGATTAATCTGGAAGTCAACCTCTCTATGCGAAGGCAATCCTGGCAGTTTCTCAAGAAATACCTCGAGGAAATCCCGCACTACCCGTACGTCTTTTATATCTAATGCTAACTCCTTCAACTCGAACCAGATCATGAAGACTTCATCCCCCTTCATATGGGATTTTACTGTCTGAACTAAAGATAACAACATACGAGGTGCGAAGCTAATACCTTGGAAGATGACGTTGGAGTCTCCATGTCTCAAGTAGATTCGTTTCTCTGCACAATCAATCCTTGCAAAGTGCCAGTCTAACCACACCATGCCCAAAATGATGTCAAAATCCGGCATTTTCAAGACCGTGGCAGGCGTATCAAAGGCCTTTCCTTCAATAAATATCTCAAACTCGCACTTAGCGGTTGCAATCATCTCCGAGCCGTCCGGTAGGCGCACTCGTCGGGCTATACCAGTAAAGTATTGTATGCCCTCCATGACCTTAATGAAATCCTCAGACACAAAGGAGTGTGAGGCACCAGTATCGAACAGCGCATAGGCCGTCTTCCCGCCAACTATCACGGTGCCTAAGTACCAATAACCAAAACTTGTTGCTAGGTGTCTAGTATGTCTCAAGCAACTTTAAGTTTAATAAAAGAAAAACGTGATAATTACCTAAATCATACCTGCAATCACATCTTGGGGGTTCCGTTCTTGCGCCATGTACAGCGCGTTCACTTGATCCCGAGCAGGGTCGGGGTTTCCTCCTCGCGGTCCACGTCCTCGACCACGCATGTAACCCCGCCACCGCGGAGCTATCGGAGGGGGAATAGGAGGGACATTCCCATACAACTGTGGGCAGTAGCATCATATGTGGCCCGACTGGTTGCACTCGAAACACACCAGCCCACGACGCCTCTCAGGTTGCTGAAATTGCTGAGGCTGAGGCGGTTGAGGCAACGCAAGCGGCTGCGGAACCGGATGCTCCACCCTATAGTTTTGGTGGAAATGCCCTCCACCTCTTTGATGTCCTCTTCCTCCTCTAAAATCCCGCCTCTTCCAATTGCTCGGACCAGCTTCCATCATGTCCTCCACAGGTCTCTTAACACATCCCAAGTGGTCCGCCTCCAATCTCTTTGCCATATCGATAATCTCCGCCAAACTAGCATCCGCTATAAACAAAAGGGCCTGCCTTAGGGGATCTCGCAACCCTTTGTAGAAGCGTTGGTCGTATCCTCTATCATCCAAGTCATATGAGTCCGCAAACCTTGCGAGATGTTGGAACTCTCGCTGGTATTCCGTAACAGATTTTGATCCCTGCTTCAGTAGTAGAAACCTCTGCTCGAGCTCATCTCGAGCCGATGTAGGAATGAAGTGCTCCAAGAAGACACCCAAGAAATCGCTCCAACTTATCTCGGTATACACTCGCCCTTGGAACGTGGAGCCCATGAGTGACTTCCACCACCTCTTAGCATGTAGATCCAAGACGGACACCGCCAACGATACATCCATGTTGACTGGGCAACAGATCCCCGACAATAGCTCTTGGACCGTGTCAAGCCATTCTTCCGTGCGTACGGCCGACTCCGTCCCGAGGTAGGCGGGAGGGGAGAGAGCCCGAAAGGTGCTCAGCCAGTTAGAGCTCGGAGTCTGTTGTTGAACCGGAGGCTGCTGCACCCTAAAGGCATCCAGGATGGCGGTGAGCGTCTGCCCCAACTCGGATTGTTGAAACTGAGTGGGTATGTAAAGGACAGGAGTGCCCCCATCGGCTCAACGTGCACAGGAACCTACACGTAAAACACAAACGTATGGTCAGGATGGCTAATATTGCGGTCAAAGTTAGACAACTTAATGTGAATTACATATGGGCACACCACTGCTTCCGCTAAGTCAGTTTGTCTGCAAACTGACTAATCGAACGAGGGTGGGACCATTGTTGAATGACTTATTTAGTTGAGGATCGTGGCAAACTGATACCATTTGTAAGACCCCCCCTCCCGGATCCCAAAACACGGCACGAAGGGGGGTCTTATGCCCAGAAAAGCAGCCTTGCGGTAGCATTAGCACACGGGCTAACCTGTACCACAAGATGCCTATTCCACCAGCTACAATAAATATCAATATGAACATGCCAACCCAACCATAATATAAGCAAGAAGAAGTCAAATCCACACCAAGCAATAATGTCCAAATACATTAAATAAGATAAGCTAAAACATGCTTCTTCAATATCAGAGTACAGCTACAACATTGCCCAAACGGGCTACATTGAAATCTCACAACACTCACATCCATAACCGATGGTAGCGACGACACCGTCACCTCAGGCCCTGTCGTCTTGGCCTGGCTGTCCTGCTGCAAAGTCTGCGGCTGCTCTACCTGCGGGGTGACCTCCTAAAAAGGAAGACGTAGCAAACGTTAGTCGAAAAGACTAAATGGCTTCAAATCCGCTCCCCCGACGACTCCTCGGCACCGGGCGGAGAAAGGAACAAGGGTAATATATATACAAGTAGTAAGGCAGGTACAAGCAAGTGGTAATAATACATGAATAACCATATTACAAACTAGCAGTTCTACTTGAATAATAATATTATAGCTAGCAGTTCTACTTGAGCAATTGGTAAATCAACAAGTACAAGTAATTACAGCAGGAAAGTAACTTAACTTATAAGAATGCCCATACAAACTTATAAGTTAAGGATCGGGTTACATAAAAGTAACTCATCTAATAAGAGTGCCCATACAAACTTATACGATGAGGATCTTGTTTGTGCAATGCTATGTAATGATATGTATACTATGCAATGACTCACCCATGATCACACCATACAAACGCTATGTAACATAGACTATAGTTCCCACTATTCGAGTAGGTAGCTAACCTCTCAGGCATCAGCCTCCATGGCCAGACGGTGACAGTAGAGCGGGCATCTCTACTATTCGGCGGGTATCCACACTACTTCACCTAGGCCTCCGTACGCATCAACGCTAAGAACACAATAGCGGAGCCCATGCATACTATAGTCCAGCGGGAGCCTCGGGTAGATGTGCACCGAGGACCAAGCCCCGAACTGAACTTGTGTGACCCGGAAGGAGCCTCGGAAGTAAGCACGAGGACCAAGCACAACCGTTCACCTGACACGGAAGGAGCCCCGGGACGTAGACACCGAAGACCAAGCCCAACCGCCCCAAGTCTAACTGTCAACTCCCATCGGTGTGACGATTGGTGAGCCCGTAGACCTGCCACACTATCCTTAACCAAAGATTATGACACCGTGTGTTGACTCACACCACATGCAAATTCCACAACACAGTGGCATGGAAGGGGCATCGGAAGTAAGCATGAGGACACAACACAACCATCCACTCGACACGGAAGGAGCCCCGGGAGGTAGACACCGAGGACCAAGCCCAACTGTCCATCTATACCTCATTTCAACATTAACTTAACTAGTGTCGGCCAACACCGCACTTACATCCCTCCACAATACTACCCGTAGGGAGACTACGCTCTAAGTATTGGACTACTATATTTCATTTTAACCATCATACATGCTCATGTCCATGGTTTATCCTTCTATTTGTCATTACAAATGGTTTCAACATATTACAAACATGATACGCATTAATCATAATCTACCAATTTGTATCTAGTCATTTCATTCATCATATTATAAACATGATGCGCATTTATAATAATCTATCAATTTTAGCAAGTCATATCATGCATTAAAGCTTGCTCCATAATTCAGTTTTATGAAATCTAATTAACAAGATTTATCATTCATAGCACTACGGTGGTCAGCATAAAATAGTTCATCAAAATCTAGAATTAATTAGCAACATCGATTCCACCGAATTCAAATTCATATTATATAAACCCCAGAATTTAAGTGCAGAATAAATCTGGGCAGTAACTTCAACCGAAGATTCCTCAAGCTACAGGAATCGGGTGAAGACGTGTAACCCCTCGATGGAGAGGTCTTTCTATGGGTTACAACCTTCATATTCAGCCCACAACCCAGATTTGAGTGTATCCTATTTGAAATCAGCCTTGAAGTCCGCAACGTACAGAACACAATTTCTGCATGCAGTATTTATCGGATGTCATGTTCATTCAGACTTTCCTGTGGCTACAGACTTCGCATGAAGACGTGCAACCACTTGTTGGAAAGGTATTTACAAGGGCTTCAACTTTCGAGTTTACTTAAAAGCCCAAATCTGGCCACATACTACATGAAAATGGCCAAGAAGATCGCTGCGCGCAGAATACAGATTTTGCACGCTTCGTAAAGAGGAATGAACGACATCAGTTCATCTTCCTCTCCAAGTCGATCTTCCAAAATCACTCCAGAATTTCCTCCTCCCTTATTCACCCTCATGAGGCCATGATTCTTCACGAAACCATCCACCCATCATCACATAAAAGAAAGGGGAGGTTGAAGAGATCTAAAACCTAGAACACATGTCCTAGCATGGCCATCCCTAGAAAACTCCTTCTCTCCATCAAAACTCTCTTGCGTCGATATCTCTCCTAAGGAAATAACTAAAGATCTAGCACCAAGGGAGAGGGTAGGAAGCTCACCTCATTTCTGGCGTTTCCATCATTTCCGGCCATGGATCTCGTGACTCTTCTCGGCGGCATCTTCTTTACCACGGCGGCGGCAGATCTTCTCTTCTAGAACTAGATCCAGCGACTTCCTTCTCTCACATGAGTTTCTATCAGAAAAATGGCTGGAATGAGGAGTGAAAACGGCTAGGGTTATCACTTCCCGTTTTATATAAAAGTGACACGGGTAGGGACACGCCCGTGTCCTTACCCGTGTCCTGCTTAGGCTAAGCGTTAGGACGGTTTTTGTGCGCCGGTTCAATACTCGACACGACACACGGGTGGGACATGCCCATGTCGGCCCAGTCACGCCCGTGACATGGGGCGTATAACCCACTCGAGACTTACTCGAGAGGACTTACTCGAGAGAAAACCAACTACTCGAGTACCCGGATAGGACACGCCCGTGTCACAGGGATGACACGCCAGTGTCACACTCTCTTACTCGAGTACTTTTCCACCTACTCGAGTTTATTTCGACCTACATGAGAGCTACTCGAGGATGAGCGGGACACGCCCTGTGACACTCCCGTGTCACAGGCCGTGTACCCCATACTTGACACTCGACGATCGTCGAGCGCTAGTCATCGACCAGAGGGAACACACGCCCTCTGACACTCCTGTGTCGGATGGGACACGCCCGTGACACTGGGCGTGTTCCAACTATCAACCATTTTTGTCGACCAAAGTCTGGAGTGTCGACATAAAGGAAGACACGCCCTAAGTCACGCCCCAGACACGCCCGTGACACGGGGAGTGCCTCGCCCGAACACTTCATCGAACCCATTTTCGTCGATCTCGACACGACTCGTCGAGCTCAACTCGACACGCTGACACACAGGTAGGGACATGCCCGTGTCTATACCCGTGTCATACAATTCGTCGATCTCGACACAAAGTTCGTCGATCTCGACACACTGTGTCGAGTTCAACTCGACACACATGGACACGGTTAGAGAAACGCCCGTATCTCTACCCGTGTCCCTTATTTGACTGATTTCTCCTCCTTTTCACATGTGCTGCCCTGTTGTCAGCACTCCACCTGAACCCAAGTCAGATCTCCTGACTCAAAAACACGTACGAGGGGCCTAGTGCGATTCGAGACGTTACACCCGGCATCCTGGCCGGTCTCGCCCCGCCAGGCAGCGGAACAGGAGGGGCAGGGGTGAGGCCCCGGCCTCCTGGCTGGTCTCGCCCCGCCAGGCTGCAGAACAGGAGGGGCATGGGCGAGACACCGGCCTCCCTGCCGGTCTCACCCCGCCAGGCCGCAGAACAGGAGGGGCAGGGGCGAGACCCCGGCCTCCAGGCTGGTGTCGCCCCGCCAGACCGCGGAATAGGAGGGGCAGGGGCGAGACCCCGGCCTCCCGGCTAGTCTCACTGCTCCCACCTCACGCTTATCAGGTCGGGGCGGGGGCCAGCCAACCTGTCGTACCCACCCACAAAAAAAGGGCCACTGGGGGAGGCAGAGTTTTCCTCCCCCTACTAGTATATTCCAAGGGCTAGGAAAACATTGGCCTCCAAGAGTGCACACCTACTCCAAAAGCTTAAAACCCAAAACCTACGAATACGGGGTTGTACATTGGGAGTCACACTTATTTATACCTTTGACATAAAAATGGTAATATTTGGAAAACATTTTTCTATTATTTTTGTAGAAATTTCATAATCCATGTATAATTTAATTTTAGGGTCTAATGACCTCATAATTCACCAAACTTTTGTTGGATGGTCCTTAGGGTCATTATATATCACTGATAAAAATCTCAGCCCATTTGGGGTTGATTTGAATATGTATTGGTGTGACCAAAGTTTGGTCCCTTAAAGGTAAATTAGGGCAAAAGGGTGCTTGGGGCATGGAGGGGCCAATTTTCACCCAAAGGGGATGAGACTTTGGCCAGAGCTTCAAGGTCAATTAAAACACCCTCACTTAAAGTTTGGGGTGGATTAGCCCTAGGACCCTAGTTCAAACCCAAAGGTTGAACTTTGGGGGTTTGTGAAGGACATAGGGTGATATGTCCTTGTATGGACTTGGAGTTTATTCCATGTGATCTTAGGGTGGGGAATAACCCTAGAATGAAATTTGGTGACATTTAGACACATTCATGTTGATGCACAGAAACAGAGAGGATAGGTTGTCGCGGGCACCAATAGCTAACGGGTGTGTTAGGTCTCAAAAGCGGGATGATTGAAGAAGATGGTTGCGGGGATAATAGAGAGGTTGTTGTGGATGCTGAGAAAAGCTTCTGAGTGCTCGAGAGTGGAGCAAGCGCTTGATCAAGGGTGGCGGGAATAGAGGAAAGGTGGATGCTGATCCGAGTGTGGAGATGGCTGGGAAGGTTTATCAGGTACTGTCGAGCAGACGGTTACTTTGATGGTTGTGTTTGCAGGTTGATGTCGAGAGAGGTGAGTTGAGAAGAAGAGAGGGCCGCTAACAGCGATAATAGCAGACTTCGCCCGCCGCGTTTTAAATGCCACTCTTGCGGCAGGATTTCCTTTAATTAATATTCAGTGTTACAGCTTGAGTTGCACCTTTACATGGAAAGCAAATAAAGGGTACAAAGGGGGAAGATGACAGCTAAGGAAAGAAGTTGCTAGAAGAGGCCGCGTTGACTGAGCAGAGAGGTCTGTAGACTGCATAGTTAACTGATCTCGCTGCTCACCGGAGTAAGCCGAGCGGACTGCACGATCAGGTGGAGAGTACAGGTGAGGTCGCGTAGACTGGAAAGTGGAGTTTGCAAGGTCTGATTCCTTGACCTTATCATCAGTTTCCCTCGTATCTGTGTCTTCCAGAATGAGAGGTATGGGGGGCTATTTATAGGCCCGAGGAGGTAACGGTTTTTTATAACGTCACCCCCGGTGAGTCGATAAGTTGTGCTCGTAGAATGTGGAGTCTGCCGAGCCCGCGCCATGTTGCGCGATTAGGGACTTGTATTCTAGAGCTGATTCTGATGTTGGCGGACTGAGACGAGTCTGCCTCTTCTGTGTTGAGTGAGCCCGCGCCAAGGTATGCTGGTTGAGGAGTAATTCGCCCGCTGCTGGGGAGAAGCCGTTGTTGGAAAGCTGATTGGCGGACTGTGTAGTGAGTCCGCCTCTGCTGCAGGGAAGCATGCTGGTGGTAAGCTGGAGGGCTCAGTGGCGGACTGGAAGAGTCCGCCCAGTTTGTGGTGAATGACACAAGTTCGCCTCTGCTGGAGGCTTGTCACTGGGTCAGAGGTTGGCGACCTGAGTAGAGCAGGTCGCCTTTGCTGCTAGGGGAGTCTATCTACTGTGGGCGGACGGAAGGGTTGACTGGCGTAACGAGTCCTCCTAGCCTACGGCGGATAGGTTGGATTTGCTGAATGTTGTGCGGTTTGACGGAAAGCAGGAGCAAGTCCACGTTCCTTGGGCAGACTGAGCTAGAGTCAGCAAATTGTAGGCAGGCGAGCTGGTCGACTGGTTGACCTGACGGACTAAAGAAGCAGGTCGCCACCTTTGATGATGTCCGCCTCTCTGTTGGAATGGTCAGGCTTGCCACCCCTGCTGGGTGGCCTGGAGGTTATCGCCCTCTGGTGGGCGACCTTGAGAGTTGTCGCATTGTTGGGCGACGTGGAGGTAGGTCACCTGGCATTGTGGCGGTCTGAGCGGATAGCAATCCGAGTCCGCCATAGTTGGGTAGACTACCTGTCGGAATGGAGAATCATGGTGTGGTAAGCTGATCAAACTGCGCGACCTGCACGGGACGACTGAGGAAGTAGTCCGCAGCCCCTGTAGTACAAGTGACTTCTACGTGATCTGGGAGGTCAGACCGAGGAGACTGCCCTAGTCGCGCATCCTGAGCGGACAAAGGAGTCTGTCCGCCCATACTTAGACTGGTCGCGGCCTCTAGGGAGAACCTGGAGCAGGCCGCGATTAGCAAGATGGCTACCTTGGGAGGGAGCACTGATTTATTGGTTAACATAATCCCCTCACTTTTTTAAGTCCCGAAGGGAACTTCGAAAAAGTAGGAGACCCACGAAAATTGTGATCCACCCCTTAGAAAAGTAAGAGGTAAGGAGAGATAGAACTTGATGTCTCTCCTTAGAAGGGGTTTGCCAAGGCCTATCTTTCTCCTATAAAGGCAAAGTTAATGTAGGCAAAGATGGGGGTACATCTTGTGTGTACCTGAATTGCCTTTGCAAAATGAAGAAGACATGAATGGTTTCCACTGAGCTCTGCAAAACAAAAATGAGAAGAAAGGTGCAGAAGAGTAATAACTTGCAAGTACCTGATGGAGGCTTGCAAGCACCTGTTATCCTCTGTAAAAGGAAGAGTAAGTAGTAGGCGTGAAAGAAAAATAACTTGCAAGTACCTGAAGGGGACTTGCAAGCATCTGCTAGTTTCTGCAAAAGAGAAGTTATACACAGATATGATGGTATATACGAAAGTAAGCTGCAAGTACCTGAAGAGAACTAGCAAATACCTGCTAATCTCTGCAAAAAGGAAGAGTGAGTAGTAGATATAAAAGAAAAGTAGGCTACAAGTACCCGAATGGAACTTGCAAATATCTGTTAATCTCTGCAAAAAAGAAGTTAAAAGCAGATGTGAAAGTAAAGCTAAGATGCAAGTACCTGGAGAGAACTTGCAAATACCTGATAATCGCTGCAAGAAAAGAGTTCGAAGCAGATATGAAAGTAAAGCTAAGATGCAAGTACTTGGAGGGAACTTACAAATACTTGCTAATCTCTACAAGAAAAGAGTTAGAAGTAGATATGAAAGTAAAGCCAAGATGCAAGTACCTGGAGGGAACATGCAAATACCTGCTAATCTCTATAAGAAAAGAGTTAGAAACAGATATGAAAGTAAAGCTAAGATGCAAGTACCTGGAGGGAACTTGCAAATACCTGCTAACCTCTGCAAGAAAAAAGTTAGAAGCAAATATGAAAGTAAAGCTAAGCTGCACGTACTTGGAGGGAACTTGCAAATACCTGCTAATCTCTACAAGAAGAGAGTTAGAAGTAAATATAAAACTAAAACTAAGATGCAAGTACCTGGATGAAACTTATAAATACCTGCTAATCTCTGCAAGAAAAGAGTTAGAAGCAGATATGAAAGTAAAGCTAAGATGCAAGTACCTGGAGGGAACTTGCAAATACCTGCTAATCTCTGCAAGAAAAGAGTTAGAAGCAGATATGAAAGAAACGCTAAGATGCAAGTACCTAGAGGGAACTTGAAAATACCTGCTAATCACTGCAAGAAAAGAGTTAGAAGCAGGTATGAAAGTAAATCTAAGCTCCAAGTACCTAGAGGGAACTTGCAAATACCTGCTAATTTCTGCAAGAAAAGAGTTAGAAACATATATGAAAGTAAAGCTAAGATGCAATTACCTGGAGGGAACTTACAAATACCTGCTAATCTCTGCAAGAAAAGAGTTAAAAGCAAATATGAAAGTAAATCTAAGATGCAAGTACCTGGAGGGAACATGTAAATACCTGCTAATCTCTGCAAGAAAAGAGTTAGAAGTAGATGTGAAAGTAAAGCTAAGATGCAAGTACTTGGAGGGAACTTGTAAATATCTGCTAACCTCTGTAAGAAAAGAGTTAGAAACAGATATGATATATGAAAGTAAGCTGCAAGTACCTAAAAGGAACTTGCGAATGCTAACTACTGATATGAGAAGATAGATATGATAAGATAGCAAAAGAAATGTCTGACGGATTCTGCTAATAACCGAATAAATACCAAACTGCGATAGTGATCTTATATTGAATTTGAAGTCTAGATCAAAAAGAAGAAACCATCTTAATTAGTCTCCAATAACAAGGCTTGTTAATCAATGAGAACCAGATACTTTGATCAATTATTGGTGACATAAATATCCGATAAGAGTAATAGAGAGCTTGTAAATCATCATCTGATAGAGCTTCATATAAGCAGTGCATATAAGATGAGTATAAGCAAAAATGAATGTTGCAAATCCTTTTGATAGGTCAGATTTAACCTGTTAACTTGTGAAAGAGGAAATTGATAAAAGGAGGTCTATAGTCGGTATTGACCAAGAAAGGCTGGATGCTGCCACAGGAGAGCACCCGTGGGCCTTACGCATCGCTTGCCTGAGAAGGTCATTACGAGTATAGTCCTACTCAAAGCGGGCTAGCCGCGCATCCTTTAGAAGGGTATAAAATAGAGAAGCATAGGAAATCCTGAGAAGGATCGTTAGATACACTGCTTTCATGCCTCAGGTTACAACATCGCTGATCAGTCAGGCCAATTGCGCCAAGTGGTATATAACATTGCTCGCCTGTTGGAAAGATCAGCAGAGTTATGAGCCCCGCGAAAGCACGGATTGAGAGTACCATAGAGTATTTGACTATTACAATCATGACATGATCGAAGAGACAAGGCTACACTTGATCGTAATTGCTTGTCAAGCAAATATCATTGTAACTGTAATGTATCCTTTGTGAAGCACAACATAGCTAACACATGGACCTCCCTTGATAACCGCTTTGTGTTAGATACCGGCTAGGATCCGAAGTCCTGAAGTTCACCTTATAGATTGAGCTTCACCCATTGCACATATGTGAACACTCCCCACTATATGTGGTCGTCGTGGCCTTAAGGCCGAGAATAATATATGGAAGGAAACAACAAGACTTGACGATATCTCAGTGGTTCTGTGGTCTCTTTGGCAAAGAGAAAATAGAGGAGGAAGCACTCCAAAAAGGGAAATGTGTAAGTACGGGATCTCTGACGTAAACTTTATTGAAATGAAAGAAATAAAACTTAAAAGTGCTTTAGAGAGATAATGTTTAAAGAGTAAAGTAGAAACAACCAGCCTTGATTTTGAGGAGCTTTGAGGACTTTGCGTTGTTCTTCTTTAGCTTAGGATTGATCCCTGAGGGTGTCTGCACAGTCGTCGTTGATGCTTTCGATACCAAGACCAAAGTTCATGTCGTTGATTTGGTTTCCCTCTTTTAAAATGAGAGGATCGCCCACTACCTCTTTGTTTTTTGAAGCGGACGAGTTGGAATGATCATGGAACAAATGTTGGAATTTACCCTGTTTTATCATCTTCTCTACTAGTTACTGAAGGGCTCTACAATCTTCTGTTGCATGATACTTTTCTTTGTGATATTTGCAATATTGGTTAGAGTCCTTGGCCTTTTGATCTGCAAGCTGAGAAGATCCCTCATCGCTTGGTTTGTTCTTCATGGCCTGAGTTGCCTTACCCACTGTGCTATCAACCTCGGATTTTTTGCTTGGAAAGAGACGCTGATGACGTCGGAAATTCCTTCCTCTCCTTACTTGCGGTTGAAAACCCTTTGAAGGACACTTTGGAAGTTGCCTGATAGGGGTAAAGCTTCTGGGTTTCTCTTCCTCTTAGTGGAAAATTCAAGCAGTTTTCTTGGGTGATTGGCAGAGCAAGCGATGGTCTGAGGACTGAGTTTGCAGAAACTCTCCCTATGTTCAGCAACTGTATACTGCAAAGGTACTACGGCCTGACTAGGTGGGTAACTTGCCGGATAGGTATAAGGATCAACTGGCAGAAAAGTTGGCAGATAAGAATGTGGATTCCCCACTGCTGGGTTGACTGTAGTAACCGGCACTGATGCAGGTTGTGAGTCTACTCGCTGCATTATAGTGGCAAGGGTGTTGTTAATCACTGCGATCTGCCGGTCAGTTTCCCGACGTGTCAGCAAAAGGTCTTCCCAAAGAGCGTCTTCGCTGGTACGAGGAATGTTTTGAGGAAGTTGGCGGTTTGACATGAGTAACCATTGGTTTTCACCATATGTTCGAGATCTGAAGGTCGCGTGTTAACTATTGATGTGCACAAATAGAGAGGAGAGGTTGCCACAGGCACCAGCTACTAACGTGTGTGTTCGGTCTCACAAGCGGGATGATTGAAGAAGAAGGCTGCGGGGATAACAGAGAGGTTGTTGTGGATGCTGAGAAAAGCTTCTGAGTGCTCGAGAGTGGAGCAAGCGCTTGTTCATGGGTTGTAGGGATAGAGGAAAGGTGGATGCTTATCCGAGTGTGGAGATGGCTGGGAAGGTTGATCAGTAACTGTCGAGCAGACGGTTACATTGATGGTTGTGTTTGTAGGTTGATGACGAGAGAGGTGAGTTGAGAAGAAGAGGGGGCTTCTAGAAGCGGCAACAACAGAATTTGCCCGCCGCAGATTAAATGTCACTCTTGCAACGGGCTTTCCTTTGATTAATATTCAGTGTTACAGCTTGAGTTGCACCTTTACATGGAAAGCAAATAAAGGGTACAAAGGGGGAAGCTGGCGACTAAGGAAAGAATTTGCCAGAGGAGGACGCGCGGACTGAGCAGAGAGGTCAGCAGAAAGCACGATTAACTGATCCCGCAGCTCGCTGGAGTAAGCCGAGCGGACTGCGCGATCAGGCTGAGAGGATAGGTGAGGTCATGCAGACTGGAAAGTGGAGTCCGCAAGGTCTGATGCCTTGACCTTGTTGTCGGTTGCCCTCGTGTCTATGTCTTTAAGAATTAGAGGTATGGAGGGGCTATTTATAGGCCAGAAGAGGTAATGACTTTTGGTAACATCACCCCCGATGAGTCGGTAAGTTGTGCGAGTAGAATGTGGAGTCCTTCGAGCCCGCACCAGGTCACGCGGTTACAGACTTGTCTTCTGGAGCTGATTCTGATGTTGGAAGACTGGGACGAGTCTGCCTCTTCTATGCTGAGTGAGCCCGCGCGAAGGTATGCGGAATGAGGAGTTATCCGCCCGATGTTGGGGAGAAGCAGGTGTTGGAAAGCTGATTGGTGGACTGTGTAGTGAGTCCGCCTTTGATACAGGGAAGCGTACTGGTGGTAAGCTGGAGGGCTCAGTGGCAGACTAGAAGAGTCCGCCCATTCCGCGACGGATGAGACGAGTCCGCCTTTACTGGAGGCTTGTCGCTGGGTTAGAGGTTGGTGACCTATATAGAGCAGTTGCCTTTACTGCTGGGGTAGTCCGTCTACTGTGGTCGGACTGAAGGGTTGAGTGGCGTAATGAGTCCACCTAGCCCACGACGAATGGGATGGATACGTTGAATGTTGTGCATTTTGACAGAGAGTTGGAGCAAGTCCATGCTCCTTGGGCGGACTGATCTAGAGTCCGCGAACTGTAGGCGGGCGAGCTGGTCGACTGCCAACCTGGCGGACTAAATAAGCAGGTCGCCAGCTTTACTGAAGTCCGCTTCTCTATTGGAATGGTCAGGCTTGCCACCCTTGCTGGGCGGCGTAGAGGTTGTCGCCCTCTGGTGGGCGACCTTGAGAGTTGTCGGGTTGTTGGGCCACCTTGAGAGTTGTCGCATTGTGGGGTGACCTTTAGGCAGGTCGCCTTGCGTTGTGGCGGTCTGAGCAGATAGCGATCTGAGTCCGCAATAGTTGGGTCATCCATCTATCAGAATGGATAATCATGGTGTGGTTATCTAATCAAACTGCGTGGCCTACACGGGCGGACTGAGGAAGCAGTCTGCAGCCCTTGCAGTATAAGTAGCTGCTGCACGACTTGGGCGGTCAGACCGGGGAGACCGGGGAGACCGCCTTAGCCACGCGGCCTGAGCGGACAGAGAAGTCTGTCCGCCCATACTTAGACTGGTCCCGACTTCCAGGGAGAACATGGAGCAAGCCGTGACTAGCAAGCTGGATACCTTGGGAGGGATCACCGATTTCTGGGTTAACAATACACAAAACTTTAATCAATTGGAAATTACTTTCGTCCAATTAGTGCACTTGTGGTCATAATTTTATTACCTAATCATATGACCATGAATGATCTTAAAAGTTAGGCTCTGATCATATATTGTTTCTAATAAGTTTTGGAAGTTTTAGTGTAAATTTTGGGTTAATATTTATGGTACTTCATTCACAACCTTTCTAGTTGCCTTATTAATTCAAGAATTTATTTCGAGTTAACCATTCACTGAAAGCTTATGAAACTTGGCCAGAGAACCTTTTAGGGCATATTTAAGCTTGGAAAATTATTTCATATAGTTTTGAAGAGGTTACTAGTATGTTTATTCACATAGTTCCCGATTAGTGATATATTTGAAGTATTTTTATATATAGCTTACTTACATTGAAATTGGACGAAACTTAGTCAGTAAAGTTTATGATCATATTAAACCTCTGGTAATTTTTGTGTAATGTTTAGATAATGTTTGATGGTGCTTCCTTCTTTACCTTTAATTACTGCAATTATCTTGAATTAATTAATTAGGGGCTAATACATATATGAAAATTTGTAAAACTTGGTATTCTTTGATATTTTGGCATCATATAGTGTTCATAATTCTAGGTTGGCCATATCTTAAGGAATTCCAGCACTTCATGTTCAAAACCACCCATGGTCTAATTTTGGAGAAAATTTAATAAATGACAAATTAATTAGAAAAATTACAAGTTTCTAGATTTAGTCTAAATATGTCATGATAGACCCCCAGTAATAATTATATGGCATTTGGATGAATATTTTAATGGCTCACTACTCATACCCATCATGTAGGTTAGTCGGTCTGCACATAGTAGAAATTGTAAAAGTTGAATAATGTGTGAAACCAGTTATGGGAAAAAGGGTAGTTGGTGAACCTAGTATTGTTGAGAATGAGTAAGGTCACCGTTGGAAGGCGGGTTGAGGGAACCTGATTGGCTAGTGCTAAGTGGTGCTTAGGGTCGACGAAGATCGTCTTCCCTGTGGAAGAGAGAGAGAGAGAGGAAGTCAAATACATTAGGATTATATTTAGATAACATTAAAGGGGATAGAACTTGGGTAGCCACCAATAATAGTAAGTGCCTTGCGAAAGACAGCTTTGGGCTTCAGCCCATCATAGTTCCTAGTTCCCCCGAGCGCCCTTCACAGGGAATGCCTTGAGCACTCTGAGGTTAATCTAAACCGTAAGACTAAAATGAATACAAGAGTAATTAGCCATAAACTAGCACTTCACTTTCACTCACCCCGATACTTCGGGAGGTTAGTTTGGTTAGGTTGGCCGAGTGGTAGGCTCGGTGGTTGTGGAAACGGATAGGTTAGTCCGGGGAGCTGATTATTCGGGAACTCATGATTGCATGTGCATAAAAGTGGTGGGTCTTCGGTATTTGATGGTCATTCACATCGACGTCGGTATGCTGACTCGATGGGTGTGATGGACACTTGGCCAAGGGAAAGTCTGGCAGTGGGTCAACATAGTATGCAGATACCCTGGTTGTGTCCTTCAGTGGCGTACGTAAGGGGTAGGTCTGGTAGTGTGAATACCCATGTAGGACTATGGTGGACCGACCCACTGTCTCTGTTTGACATGACAGAGGCTCTTGGGAGTGATGCTAGATTCCAAATAGGGGGAACTAAAGGTCTGTGCACATAGAGTTATGTGCATGTGTTGTATTTGCATGAATCATGACATAACATTTCACTTCACTCATATTTGCATACAACCTGACACCCTATCATATAAATTGATATGAGACTTTTTATATGATGGGAGTCTTGCAAAATACCCCTTAACTTATATGTTTGTATGGACATTTATATAAGTTAAGGTTACTTATTTCTTGATTTACTTTTCATATACTTACTGCTCTGTTTTACTGTTTACTCTACTATTAGTTTGCCTTTACTTTTATAGCTCTATATATTTACTATATGCATGCTAGAATAGGTCAACCGTCATCTGATTTTGACAACTCTCCACCTTCACAGCTTTCCTATCATTCCTCCCGCACGGTTCCTAGGAGCCATTGGGGGAGGGGTGGGGGAAATCAGGCTTAGTCTTTTGACTAACGGTCGGTGGACAAAACATTTCAAGGGCTCCGGATGGGAGACAAGGACCAGGAGTAGGAGATGTAGCACCAGCAGAGCACGGTACACATGGAGATGAGCCAGTCTAGTATAGGAGCACCGGTCTCTGGCTTCGTTAGTGATAGTTTTTCTTAGCTTCTGCGAAAGGGTTGTAGTGAGGATTGGTTGTACCGTGCATAAGCCCGTTTATATTTCGTACCTTTATTATCTTGTGGAAATTGCTATGACTTTTATCATATGTTATATGTGATTGTGGACTTTACTAGTCTTATTTGTACTTCTACTTCTTGATGATCTTCATTGTCGGCAAAATCAGCGTTTTGTAGTGACGTCCTTCCCATGTGTCGGTGTCACCGCAAAGCAGCAGTTCTGGGTGTAAAACCCGGTAGCGTAGCAAAAAAGAGGGTCTTACAACCCGTTTATACTCGGAGTCTTCTCCGACATGCAAATTAAAGCATCATCAATCCAGACCAACCTGTCTGATTGGGCTTCACACAACATGCCTATTCCATACCACGATTTTTAGATTCTATAAGCAAAACTACCAAGGGATAACATGTATCAACCCATCAGAATTCCCTCCTCTTTCCACCTTTTGGTGGGGATTCCATGCACATGCAAAAGTAGGACTTCACTTGTCCAAGAAGGAAGATCAATACCCTCGTAGAACATTTTGGAGCCATGAACAATTCTTCCATCCAGATGGAAAGGATTGCCTCGCTTTCCTCTTCACAGATCTTGCTTCAGCTCTTGATTCCGACCACGAAATCTCATTCTCCAAACTTGCACAGCTTCAACCTTCAGCACGTGTTCTTTCTTCCAAGAACTTGATGAAAAGGAGGAGAGAGAGTGAGAGAATAGAAATGACTCTTCTCTTCACTTTTTCTCTGGTTAAGCAGCCTCGGAAATACCCCCAGCCACACGATCCTCTCTTTAATAAGAATGAAGGGCCACGATTTCAGCTGACAAGTCAAACATATTGCTATCACCTGACGATATCGTTAGTAGCCGCCTTGACCCCAGTCAACAACGCTCTTCGGTCGCTTTTTGGCCATCTAACACGTGTCCCGCTATTGCCACGCGATATCTCACTGTCGCCATGCAATATTCTACTCAACGATTCGTCGCGTGCGTTGAGTGCGTCGAGTGCGTTGAGAGCGTTGAGTTCATCGAGTGGTATCGCTAGCGATAGCTACCCTTCAGCTCTATTTTCTATTTTTTGGGGTGTTACATGAAGTAAATTCAAAACGACTACACTATATCTTACTTCACAATATGCTTACTAGTTTTAATCATTTTTGTTGTCGTTTTGCCTTATTAGTTTTATTTGTGTTTTTTTGTTTGGTTTCTTTCTTTTTTTAAAAAACTATGAATATCACGCTATCTGTTCTATAAAATACTTCATATGCATTTTAGCCAGCACGATATGTATATCCAGTCACAAAACTTAGAAGAACGTTAAAAATGAGGGTGAGCAGGGTAGTGTCACACAACTAATCACAGTTGGCAAATGTAAAAGCATGAAAAATACTACCAGTAGTACCAATACTGTCATGAGAGTTCACCATAGATAAAATAATGTTTAACCTGTCTTAGTACAACATGAATAATAATGACAGTAATAAAAGGAGTAGTGCCTTCAAGCACCATAATATTAAGTGACAAAACGTAGACGTTATTCTTCCGAAGAAGTCGGTGAAATATTATGCTTGCTCATCATTTTCTTCAGCATCTTCTTCACTCCTTTCACTTCCTTGCAGACTGTCTGATCTCCCTCCCTTGCTCCTCCACCATCATGTAGATACCTAGGATGGTCTCCTGTAGGGATCCTCAACGGCATAGAGGAGGCTATGAAGTAGGAGGTCGTGCTCGTGACAAAGTCAAAATCTCCACTACTTTATAGATCTGAGGGCAGCTATCTATTGGGCACTACGACCAATCAATGGCCGGGTACTTCCCCATCAAGATACTCTGAATCAGCCTGCCCAACGGTAGGGTGTTTAGTCGCTGATGCTCAGGAGACTTATGTCAAAACGTATAACGCATCATCGAAAGAAGTAAATCAGATACGCTAAATGGCTTTTCTGTTAGGATGTATTATGTTACCATAGAGAGTTGGGTTGTTATCTTCTTTATGTCCCCAGACTTAAACATCAACGAGTGGCCCAGAATGTCTTGGATAATACGGGCATCCGGGGTGAGAGTATACACATATGTGATGAGATCTAGATATAGCAGAATCCCACCTTTTGTTTTTCAAGTTTGGCCTGCATATAGCAGAATCCAACCTTTTGGTTCTATTATACACAACCCAAAGTGGTTTGTCAATAGCGTAACTCTGCTTTTAAAGAGGTTATTAGCATGCCTAGTTGAACTTATCCTAGAGGAGAACCGTTGGACGAGCTAACCTCTCGCTTGAGATGGAGATTACACGAGAAGACCGCACTTGCTGCCAAACTTGACTGCGGTGCGAGTGCGGGTCATAACAACCCACTTGCCCATACTAGCCTTTAGTTGATGCCATGCGTGAGCCAGGGCCATACCCAACCACCCGCCTATTCAGCTCACCTAGCCCAAAATAACCTGAAAGACCCATTTTGCGTCCTGGCCCCTTTTGAGGTACCCACTTGCCAAATATGGGGGTGTACAATCACTCTAGGTATACACGGGTCTTCGTCCTTAGAAAAAAGTCAGATACCCTTAATATCTTCATGACATTTGTCAAGTTAATTCATAATGAAATGGACCTTCTGTGGTCAAAGTGAGAAGTGACCATAAAATAAAATTTCAATCTAGGGCTATTGTAAATTTCTATCAAGAACAAGGTATCTCCCAGGAGTTCTCTTCTCCCAGAACCCCACAGTAAAATGGAGTGGCTGAGAGAAAGAACATGACCCTAATAGAGGCGACCAAAACATTCTTGAGTGACTCCTTACTGTAAGAATATTTCTGTGCTGAGACAGTCAGTACAACTTGTAATGTTTTGCATAGGGCTTCTATTAACAGGGTTCACAAGAAAACTCCCTATGAATTGATGAAAGGCAGAAAACCAATAATTTCTTATTTCAGAATCTTTGGTTGCAAGTGGTTCATTTTAAGTAATGAAAAATCACAATTAACAAAGTTTGCGGAGAAATGTAGTGATGCTTTTCTTGTTGGATATAACTCACATAGCATAGCCTGTAGGGTATTCAACAAGAAAATCCATATTGTTGAATAATCCATAAATGTGTATTTTGATGAGACTAGCCTAATAATAAGGGCTAGTCTAGTACTCCTAACAGTACAGGTACTATCACAACCCGCATTTTTCACCGCCAATAAAGGTATATCAGAGTAAGAGAAAAATGCGCGTCATGATGCCACGTCAGTATGGGATAACTGCGGACGCTCAGGCAAAACTTCTACCTAACCATGAAGAAAGATTCTTTGGGTTATTTAGAGGTAAAATCAGTTTAATTATAGTAGTTAGCCGTATCCCTCGGCTTACTGGCTTATCTAGTCGAAGAGAAAAGTAGTTAAACGCTGCTGATGAACTGTAAATATGCGTATTTTTTATGCACATTAATTTAGTCATTTTCATTTATTTTCGTCGTTTTTACTTATTTTTGTTCAATAAAATGTTCCTATTCTTGTAAATTTTCTCCTAACTTGTTTTATTTTATTTTGCAGAAAAATTCCAAAATCTGCCAAAATTTGGGAAGTACACGCCCGTGACACATGGGTCACGCCCGTGACCGAGCCGTGACTGTGCATTTCCCGTGAAATCGGAAAATTTCTGAAGAAAAAGCTCGACACGCCTGGCGACACGCC
The DNA here is from genome assembly GCA_039583875.1 of Platanthera guangdongensis. Lineage (NCBI taxonomy): Eukaryota > Viridiplantae > Streptophyta > Magnoliopsida > Asparagales > Orchidaceae > Platanthera > Platanthera guangdongensis. The sequence continues at coordinate 85,813,264 of CM077159.1, forward strand.
CGTGTCACCCGACACGGGGCGTGACCCAAGCCCGTGTCCTCTCCTCTTGACAAATTCCGCTCGACGATCGTCGAGTGTCGACACCAACAGTCACGCCCAGTGTCACGCCCGTGACCGAGGGCGTGACCCAATTTCAGCTCAACGATTTCGACTCGACACTTTCCGCTCGACATTCGTCGAGTGTCGACCCCAACTGCCACGCCCATAGTCACGCCCGTGACATGGGGCGTGACCTTTCCAGCTAGCCCGACAAGATGCTGCCGAGGACATTTGACGCAACCCGCGCCCGGTTCTACCTCCCCGTCACGCCCAGAGTCACGCCCGTGACATGGGGCGTGACTGCTGCGAACTCAGCCCAAAGTCAACTTTGCTGTCCAATCGCCGGCCGCCTTCATGAATAGTACTGTCACGCCCCCCCTACACGCCCGTGACCGAGGGCGTGTACTTAGAAATTTTTTTCTATAAATAGCCCAATTCTGTAAGGTCGAAGGGTTCAGATTTTTGGGCCAAGTTAGTGTCTTTTTGTGGGCTTAATCCGTGGATACTAGTGCTATGTAAGGAGATTTCTCCCTTCTTATTTCATGCTTTGTTTTCCTTTATCTTTTAGCTTTGTAATAGCTTGAAAATTTTAATAAAAATGTTAGATTTTCTCTCTTTATTTAGCATGAAAAATTCATTTGGATGGCTCACCTCTTTCCCTTTTTATCCTTGGTTTCATCCTTGTTCTTCACTTAGTTCTTCATTTATGAAAGGTGTGTGTGTGTGTATGAGTGTAATGTATTTACTTTCCATGTCTTTTACTTGTCTTCATGCTTAGGCATGATAGTTTTCTTTCTTTTTCTCACCATGTCTTTTTCCTTTAACTAGTTTTCATGCTTAGATTTTGATTTCATTCTCATGAATTTATAAAAGAGATTCAAAAAGTGATTTTGTTCTTTTTTTTACTTAGTTTTCTTTTAGAATTGTAAAACCTCTTTTGTTCTTTTCATCTTTTTTTTCACCTTTTTTATCACTTTTATAAAATCATAGGAATGAAATTGTTGGCATTTTAATTTTCCAAAAACTTTGGTTTTTAATTTGTTTTGAAAAACTTTTGTCTTCTAAAAATTGAAATTTCTTCTTTTTATTTGTTTTTGGCAAAACCTAAGCATGAAAAAGTATAAGTTTTAATTTTTAGGTAACTTTGATTCTTCATGAAAAGTGTGTGTGAGTGTAGGTGTGTTAACTTTTATGCTTTGATTTAAATTATGTAGAGTGTGTGAGTGTAGGTGTATAATTTTCATGCTTTGTTTTAACGCTTTCTTTTAATGCTTTGTTCAATTTTGTAGAGTGTGTGAGTGTAGGTGTTAGCTTTATTGCTTTCTTGAATTGCTTATGGAGTGTGTGTGTCTGTGTTTATTTATTTCCGCCTACTCGTTAAGAGTTAAATGGCGCATCGCTTTCATTTCAGTCCTACTCGTTTGAGTAGGACTCGTCATTTTTCTTTCTTTATTTTTCCGCCTACTCACTTGAGTTTAAATGGCCGGACTTTATTTCCCGCCTACTCATTTGAGTAGGATTTGTAATTTTTCTTTCTTTATTTTTTCCGCCTACTCACTTGAGTTAAATGGCCGGACTTTATTTCCCGCCTACTCGTTTGAGTAGGATTTGTAATTTTTCTTTCTTTATTTTTTCCGCCTACTGACTTGAGTTAAATGGCCGGACTTTTTAGCCCTGTAATCGCATTTATTTTCTCCTACTCATTTGAGTAGGACTCGCTTTCATTTCAGTCCTACTCGTTTGAGTAGGACTTGCAATTTTCAGCCTTTATTTACCGCCCCCACTCGTTTGAGTGGGACTCGCAAATTTAAATTATGCAAATTTCATTCATGTGTAACTTAGTTTTTGTTTAATTTATAATTTGGAGTGTGCGTGAGTTCTCGTTTAGTTAACTTTTTAGCTTTCTAAATGTTGTTATTTTTCTTTTGTCCCTTTCTTATAAACGTTTAGTGTTTAATTTCGAACTCGCGCCTCACTAAATTATAAGCCGTCCCCATACCGATGTGTGGCTAATCGCTATTAGCCTCGGCATCGAAGAGCATTGGGACATTTAAAATGATTTATAATAATTAAAGTTCTTTATTTTCATTTTAATTTAAGCACTTAGGGTTTACCCCGGGTTTACGACGCGTAGGACCACATAATCGATGTGTGGGCCCTATTTCCGTAGTCCATATGCTAGCTAGCCGAGAGGCCGTGCATATGGACCGATCACCCCTGGGTAAATAGAGTTGCGTGCATACCCTCGAGAGAGGACTAGCGTAATTCTACCGGATTGGGTCCCCCACCCAATAGCGGGGTTCTTAGCGTAAAGCGGGCGTTAAGAGGAATCCTTCGTCGGACTAACGTTCGGTCGAATAGTCTTAACGTTTAGGTGAGCGATATCCCTATAGCTAGGTGAGCTCACATTTGTGGAACCTCCACGGCCAAGTTGCCTTATTATTAATTTGAAAACTAAGTCTTTTTATTATTAAAAATTGTTTTAGTCTTAATCCGATTCGATGCCGAGCGTTAACCCTTCATCGAATATTTTCTAAATCGTTTTTTCGCTCCTTTGCTTTTCCGTCTTTTGTTAAGTAACAAAAAAAAATCCATCTTTCTTTCAGTAAGAATAGTCAACGCGACCCCGAGAACAATACGACCTCGGTATTCCCCCGAATATCGAGTACTACTTGCGATAGGTGCACTTGCCTACCCTAGCAAGCCCGCGGCGATCGACTCACCGAACCAACCACAGTAAGAGTCTGTTCGCGGGCACATCAGCTGCAAAAAATACTTCTTTTTTCAAAATTAGACGTCCTACAAGAGTTTAGAGGTTCCCACAGAACACCTCAAGGTATGCAAGTTCTAAGTTTATAATAGCAATAAAAGTAGATTTTTTTACGGTCGTTAAATATAGTGATTTAACATTTTAAAAACGTGCAATGCATGAGGTAATAATAGTAGTTTTTATACTTAAAAATACATACCATGCAATCCTAACATAAAACATCCCAGAGAGTAAGTAATCCAATACACAGAAAGAAAACTAAGCAGCTAGCAAGTATCCAAAAACAACAATCCTGTGAGCGTCAACAACTGACACGAACCCACAAAAAGAGAAAGTATGTCTGAACTAGTAAATCAACTAAAACAACAGACTACCTCGTTATGGCGAAGCAAAAACCACAACCAACTCTGCAGCCCAAGAACTCCAAAACCAGCACGGCTACCAGCTACATCTCTGAACCTGAGGCATTCCAAAGACAGAACACCTCGGCAAGAATGTATAAGTGATTGCAGAAAGTAAGCCAAAAGAGTAAACAAAGTCAAGGGGTACCAACCCAAGACCAAAGGGAAATAAAACTTAAATAAAGTACAGCAGTAAGGCCCAAAAGCCAAGAGGAAACACTTATGTGAAACGTCACGTACAATAAAAGCACCCCAAATGCATAAGACTATAAAGGGGAAAAGGTCAAGATTAAATCATCAGGAAGAGAAACAAACCCCTATTAGCCACCTGTTGTCAACTCCACCAAAAAAACAAAACAGGCAGGGTGGCCAACCCCGTAGATAATTTATCCGTCTAATGCCGGGGAGACTGGATGCTCCACCATACGCCGCAAATGCCCAAAAACCCGATAGAGCCCCACAAAGTACTAATAGGGAGAACAAACGTTACGACGGTGGTTTCGTCCACAAATAACACCCGCAACAAAGGAAACCCCAAAAGAAAACCCCGTAATGCCCCGAGTTTAGAGCTTAGAGGCCCACCACAACCATTCCTGGCCTGGCAGCGTGATTTGCCCCACGACATCACCACGAAGGGAACCATGATATAAGTCTCAAGACAACAATGACACATCAGATTCTACTGGACAATTTTAGATTAGGAGCGGTTGATCAACCTTTAGGAAGAATTTACAATCCTAAACGAACTCTAACGCATCCTACTTAATTGTTGGGGAACGGTTATAAGAGTAAGATTTAACCCCATATAACACTTACAAGATTAGGTAACAAAATCAAGAACATGATGATTATAAATGAAATTAGACAAGAGATTTAAACAGTACTAAACATCAGCAAGTTATTAAAAATCAAGATATCAAGAAATTAATAATTTCTACAAATCGGGATAAAGAAGGGAAAAGAGGGAGATAACCATCATTTGCCTTGGTTTTACCGGACAAATTCTCCAAATCACTCCTTGTTGTAGATCACGGCTAAAGAAGATAAGGGAAGTCGAAATCTAACAAGAATGACCAAAAATAGGAGTTATGGACGAAAACCCTGGCGAGAAAAACTCAAGGGATGGGAAAGAGTTTACCACGATGGCGAAGCTCTCGCTGAGAGCTTTCTGGATCTATGATCGGTTGCAAATTTCGAGCACTGGAGCTCCGTCGGCGGCCACCGGAAGAATCACAGAAAAACTCTCTCTCTCGCTCACGCCGCTCTGGTTCGGGAGATGAACAGGAAATTCGGTCTAAATGAACGAGGAAGAAGAAGTATGCATATATACTAAAGGTAATATTAGAATAACAACACTTAAGAAAATGAACCGGTATCGACTGAACCGGACCTCTCGGGAAGAAGGTAGGGGTTTATCGAGATCAACCAGGCCATTCTCGAGAACATGGTAGCTCTCGAGTACTAGAAGAGGCCTCTCGAGTAAAAAGGCAGTTCTCGAGAATAAGGAGGCTTTCTCATATACACAAAGGCAGCAATTCCCAAGAACCGAGAAGCACAACTCGAGAACTAAGAATGGATTTCTCGAGAGCTGAGAAAATATTTCTCGAGTGGAAGACATGTCTCGAGAATATGAAGAAGATTACCCGAGTAGGAGGAGCAGGCTTCTCAAGTACAAAGGATGATGTCTCGAGAAAGGAAGATGACTTCTCAAGAACATTAGGCACATCTCGAGAACGACCAGGCGGAACTCGAGTACAGAAAAATCTTCTCAAAAACAAGTAGGAAGGACAAATCCGTTCGATGCTTTGTCAAGCTCAGCCCAACATTTGTCGAGATCGCTCGAAGTTTGTCGAACAGAAAGGAAAAATACCCGTTCGATGAAGTCAGTTCAAAATTCATCCAATGCAAGGTCCGATCGATGAATTCTGCTCGAAGTTCATCGAACCCAGAAACCAGAACCGCTCGACACTTTGTCGAGTTCAGCTCGATGTTCGTCGAGCTCAGATCGACGCTTCGTCGAGCTCCGCTCGACGCTTCGTCGAGCTCCGCTCGACGCTTCGTCGAGCTCCGCTCGACGCTTCGTCGAGCTCTGCACAGCGCCGAGAAAATTCATCGAACGCCTAAGGTTGACGAAAACATTAACCCTACAGGGGGCTTCACGAGAATCAAAAGGAGGACTAACCAAGAATTAAAACAAGGCAATATAGCTTGCATAATAACAATAGAAATAATCAGATTCAAATAGTTGAACAAGGAAATATGAGTTCAAAACAGAGGCCCAAACATGTCGAATGAAGTAAATTCAATAGCGACAATAACACTAGAATCTGATGTACCATTCTTGAGACTCTATCATCAAAAGTTTACACAAGCAAATATAATCATAAGGATGCAAACACATGCCGAGACTCCAAAATGCTCGGATCGCAACAAAACTGGACATGTTCAACTCCTCAAAACCTCATCCTTTATATCAAGGAAAACATTCCAACCCAGCAGAATCCCAAAAATCTGGATAAACAAGCTCAACAGATGCGAAAATGCACAAACGGTGCAGTGCCATCAACAAAACGAAAAGGGTAACGCCCTGACGTCATAATTATGATGTCGACAAACCAAATAATAACATTGGAAAAAATCTGGGGCGTTACAGTCACACCCTCTAAAAAGAAGTTTCGTCCCGAAACTTATCACAACTTTTAAACCAACTCAAAACGAAAAACCTAAATATCACCAAAACCTGAAGACATACCTGAGAACTAAGGGAAGAGATGTGGATGAGATTCTCTCATCGCCGACTCCAATTCCCTCGTCGCGCTCTCGACATCATGATTTCACCAGAGAACTTTAACCATGGGGATAGTCTTTCTCCGCAACACTCGATCTTGAGAATCCAAAATACGAACAGGTTCTTCCACGTACGTATGGTTGGGCTGAATCTGGGGCACCAAGTCAAGTACTTGATGATCACTACAGACACACTTCCGTAAATAACTCACATGGAACATATCATGGACACCAGGGAAGGTAGCAGGCAACTCCAGCCAGTAAGCTGACGCTCCAACACGCTCTAGAATCTGAAAAGGTCTCACATACCAGGGGTCTTACTTGTGATTCCTTCCAATCTTTTAACACCTGACATCGGAGAAACTTTCAGAAAAACCATGTCCCCAACAACAAACTCCAGATCAACCTTTCTTTGATTAGTATATTTCTCATATCATTCTTGTGCCACACAGAGTTTTTCTCGAATGAGTCACGACACAATTCATCTCTTCAAGGGCCTCCGAACCTAACAACGGTCTTTCTCCAACCTCAGCCCAAAACAAAGGAGTCCTGCAACGCCTCCCATATAAGGCCTCAAACGGGGCCATCTACAGACTCTCTTGGTAACTATTATTGTACGCAAACTCCATGAGTCTGAGACGTTCATCCCAAGCACCATCGTGATCCAAAATATAACACATGATCATATCTTCTACGATTTGATTTACTCTTTTCGTCTGACTGTTCATCTACGGATGATAGGCGGTGGAATACCTCAAATCGGTACCCAACCCCTCCTATAAACTCTTCCAAAAATGATACGTAGTTCTAGAGTCTCGATCCGATACGATGCTGACAGGCACTCCATGCAATCTAATAACCTCATCAAGGTATAATTCAGCTATCTTCTTCATAGAAAATCTAATCTTAAATAGCACAAAGTGAGCACATTTAATCAATCTATCAACTATCACCCAAACAGAGTCGTGCCCGTAGAGAGATCTTGGTAAACCAGTGATGAAATCCATCGAAATACTCTCTCACTTCCAACTTGGAATATCAAGTGGTGTCAATTTACCTTTAGGCCGTCTATGGTTAGCCTTAACACACTGACATGTATAATATTCTGACACAAACTTCGCGATATCATTCTTCATTCCCTACCCCCAAACAATTTGCTTTAGATCTTTATACATTTTAGTGGAACCAGGGTGGTAGGCCACACTAGAACCATGAGCTTCAGTACAAATCTTATCCCAAATGTCACCAAAGGCGGGGATGCAAAATCTACCATGATACTTCAAAGTATCCAACTCATCCAAAGAGAAATATGGTAGCTCTCCCTTCTCAGTTTTATTATGGAGATGCAACAAATCCTGATCATCCTTCTGGTGTGCTATAGTAAGGGAAATCAAAGAGGGCTCTTCTGCTTCCAAACTAGCAGGCACAACACTACTCCCAACTTCAATGTCCATCAGCAAAAATTTTCTGAGGGTGTGTCGTTGGCCGAAAGGGTGGTTGTCGGGCATGGGAACCAGCATATGAAATATTTTCTGAGCTTCCATCCTCCAATGTTTAAGGGAAACGACACGCCGACTGATGCAGAGGATTGGTGGGCACAGATGCAAAAACTTCTGAGGCCGGCAGAGATAGCCGGAGTAAAAGAAATCTGATTTTGTGACCTTTATGTTGGAAGGAGACGTGAAGTTGTGGTGGGTGAGCCATAGCGGCCGCTATTTCCCTGGACGCACCCCATCCATGGAAGAGTTTGGGAATGCTTTCCTAAAGAAGTACATTCATCCTTCGACGAGGTTGGCCCTTCAAAGGCAATTTCTGCACTTGGTGCAGCGGTATAAGACGGTGGACGAGTACGTTCAGGAGTTTACTAGGCTGGGTCATTATGTGGGAACGATAATGGCAGACGATGAGGAGAGGGATAACCTCTTCTACCATGGGCTAAGGGAGAATCTGAGACAACCCCTCATCTCCATGAAGAATGCTGGTTTCAACGAGCTGGTTGAGGCCGCCAAAATGCTGGAGAGTGATTTGGAGCGAACCCAATGTCGTAAGGGTTTCGTAGCCAAGAAAGGTGAAGGGAAGCCTTCTCAATCCCAAGGGAAGTCTGAAGGGAATAGATGGAAGAAAAAGCCTCATCCTTTCAAGTCCGGTAAGAAAAGCAACTTGACGTCTGGAGGGTCTCGCTTTAAGGGACCCCAGACGTGCTTTAATTATGGCAAAGGTGGGCCACATAGCGTGTTTTTATACTCAAGGAGGTGATGAGCAGGAACCAAGACAGGAGCAGTCTGTGTGCTCCGTCCCCAGTGCCGCAGAGAAAGGACAGATGGTAGAGTCTAGCGCTTCTCGGTTCCAACCTGTGTAACCAAGGGCTTATAACCTTGGGCGGTATGAAACGATCCGTTAACCCGATGTGATGACAGGTATGAGAAAGTTTAAATTTAACCTTGTACTTCATACTTTCAAGACCATTTATGTTTGTTGCCCGTGTTTAGGCTTTGTGTTGGTTACTAGATACCCCGCTAGGGTATTGATTGATACGGGAGCGTCGCACTCTTTTCTTGCGGAAAGCTTTAGATGGAGAATTGGAGTTGAGTCTTTCTCGGTGGACGCAGAGCTGAAGGTGCGCATGCCCAATGGGTCATCCATGACCACTGGGGCAAAAGGGCGCATTTGTTAGAATCTAGGCGGGGTTGACTTCACGGTGATAGCAGCGGTTTTACCGTTGGTGGAGTTCGATGTCATTTTGGGAATGGACTGGCTTGCATAGCAACGTGCCAGTATTAACTACCTGTCTAAGGTGGTGACCCTGTGTGGTGAAGGGCAGTCAGAAGTTAAGTTTGATGGCCTCAGTGGAGCGGCCTTCTCTCTGATTTATCTGGATAATTAGAGTTAAGTTTTGGGGAGTATCTCTTGTAGAATTGTTGGAGGTTCGCATTTCCAAGTTATCACTTGGGGAGGTGCCAGTAGTGGTGGAGTACGAGGATGTGTTTCCTGAGGAGCTTCCTGGAGCACCTCCTCGACGGGAGTTTGATTTCTCGATCAAGTTAGTGCTAGAGGCTAGGCCGGTGTCACGTCCTCCTTTTAGGATGGCACCAAAGGAGTTGGCCAAACTCAAAGTACAGTTGCAGGAACTGTTGGTGCAAGGGTATATTAGACCCAGTTCTTCACCGTGGAGCGCACCAGTGCTATTCGTGAAGAAGAAGGATGGTAGTATGTTGTTGTGCATAGACTACCGAGAGTTGAATAAATTGACTGTCAAGAATAATTATTCGATTCCTCAGATAGACGACCTGTTCGACTAGTTGGTGCGGTCGGTGGTGTATTCCAAGTTGGATTTGAAGTCATGGTACTATCAGTTGCGAATTCGAGATGAGGACATACCCAAGACAGCTTTTGGTACGAGGTATGGTAATTTTGAGTCCTCTGTGATGTCGTTCGGGCTAACGAACGCGCCATCCGTGTTTATGGACTTGATGAACCAGGTATTTCGGGAGTACTTGGACTCTTTTGTAGTGTTCTTCATTAACGATATCTAGGTGTACTCCAAATTGGAGGCCGAGCATGAGACTCACTTGAGAGTGGTCTTGTAAGTGTTGAGAGAGAACCAGCTTTATGCAAAGTTCTCAAAGTGCGAGTTCTGGTTAGAGAAGGTGGCTTTTCTGGGCCATGTGATTAGTGGTGATGGGGTGGCGGTGGATCCGATGAAAGTTAAAGCCATCAGAGAATGGCCAATTTTGAGAACTGTGGCGGAAGTTCGAAATTTTCTTGGACTAGCCGGGTACTATAGAAGGTTTGTGGAAAACTTTTTGCAGATAGCCCTACCCCTCACCTCTTTAACTCGTAAAAACCAGAGGTTTATTTGGACTCCGGAGTGCAGTCAGGCGTTTGACACTCTAAAGGGGATGCTAATGGCAGCTCCAATCCTAAGTCTTCCCTAAGGGACTGAAGGATTTCAGATTTTTAGTGACGCATATGGATGCGGTTTTGGTTGCATGTTGGTTCAACATGGAAGCGTGATAGCTTTTGGATCTAGGCAGCTAAGGCCTCACAAGAGGAATTGCCCCGTTCATGATTTGGAGTTAGCGGCGGTAATTTTTGCTTTGAAATTGAGGCGACACTATATGTATGGTGCGAAAGTGGAGATCTTCACGGATCACAAGAGCCTGAAGTATCTTCTAGATTAGAAGGACTTGAATATGCGGCAGCGCAGATGGGTCGTGTTCCTTGGAGACTATGAAGTGGTGATTCAGTATACGCAAGATAAAGACAACGTGGTGGCGGATGCCTTGAGTAGGAAATATTCTGGTCAGGAGAGTTGGATCGAAGCTCATGATGACAGGTTGATGCAGTACTGGGAGTCCCTTAACATGGAGTGTATAGCAAGACGCAAGTCTAGCGTGGCTCGGTTGAACTGTATTGAAATGCAGAATGACTTGTCCGATCGTATTCGGTAAGTGACCCGTTTGGATGTGGAGTTCCATCCACACGTGGTGGAAGCTCAAAAGGGCGACAGTAGCGCCTGGGAGTTGATTGATGGGATTCTGGGGAAGGACAGAAGGATTTGTGTACCGCAGTTCGGCAAATTCCGTGAGGAGTTGATATTTGAGGCTCACTTCACAAAGTATTCCATTCACCGGGCAGTACAAAGATGTACCTGGATATGAAGAAATCCTTTTGTTGGCCTGGTTTGAAGCGGGGTGTAGCTTTGTACATGAGTCAGTGCCAAACTTGTGCCTTAGTGAAGGCCGTGTGTCAGAAGTCGGGCGGGTTCCTGAAGCCTCTTCATATTCCCAAGTGGAAATTTGATGACATCTCCATGGACTTCGTACATGGGTTACCTAGATCGCAGCAGGGTAACGACGCGATTTGGGTGATCGTGGATCTCTTGACCAAAGTGGCTCACTTCATCCCAAATCGGAAAGAGGACAGCGTGGAGAAGCTGGTAGAGTTGTTTGTTCACAACATTATGCGACTACATGGAATTCCTAAGAGTATAGTTAGTGATCGCGATGGATGTTTCACGTCCAAGGACTGGAGGTTGGTGCAGAAGAGACTGGGCACGAAGCTCAAGTTTAGTACGTGAAAGTCCACCTAGTGTCAACTATGTGCACCTATGGGGGGGGGGGAATAGGTGACGTGTAGCGCTTTTGCGGAATTTACGAATGTACCTGCACAATAAAAATAAAAAGCACAGCACACAGAATACACAGGCAATTTATAGTGGTTCCCCGACTTGGGTACATCCACTTTCCCCCTTCGACCTATCTCCCAACAAGGGACGACTCGGTCTCTTCTCCAACAGGATTGAAATCCAATCCCTGCACTATCGGAAGGAACCCTTCCACACGTGAGAGTCAACACTCCCACAAAACGGGTTGCACCCAACCCTTACAACACAGAACAAACGTTCCTTTACAACAAAAGTAAATATAGAATGTACACGAGATACAAACTTCGTTTGGAGACTACGGTGTTCCTCTTCGTTCGACGACGTGTTCGTGAAGTCAACGAAGAGTCTACAACCTTGGTCTCTCTTGGAGAGGATCTCCCCGGAACCGGCGGCGGCAACACGAGCGGCGGCTAGCTTCAGGATCGGCGGCTATGATGATGAGCGGCTGCTGAAAATAGAGATCCAATCTTCGTAGCGAAGCAAGCTAGGTCTACCAACGGTCACACGAGGATCGGTCGTCTCGATCGATTCGGATGGGAAGTTTTTCCCGATCAACAAATCGAGAGACAAGGGATCTCTGGATAGACGCGTGAGACTCAAGCTTTGCTAAGCTTCTGTTGCCGGAGATCGGGAAGAAACACGATCAACAGCGGCGGCTGACAAGCGCGAGCGGCGACGAATGCGGCGGAGCGATTTCGCGATTTTAGGGTTTGCTCTGCTCGGCTTCTTTCTCTGTGTGTCTACAGTTCAAAATACCCGTATATATACTGTAGATACTACTAATTTGACCGTTGTGGGACCCACAAGAAAAATCCCGAAAATCGGTCCAGAACATTGACAGCGGCAGAATCCGGTTCAGGAAGATCCAGAAAAACGCCCAAGTCAAAATCGGTGAGAATCGAAAGTGATGCTCGCCGATTCGTTGAGAATCAAAGGTGATTCTCGACGATTCGGCGAGAATCAAGATTGATTCTCGTCGAATTTGCCTTGGTTGCACGCGCTGCTTTAGGCCAGGTCGAGACGGCGAGAATCAACCAGTGATTCTCGATGATTCGACGAGAATCACTAGTGATTCTCGCCGAATCGGCGAGAATCACTTGGTGATTCTCGTCGATTCTTTCTTAGAAGCAGAGATGCTCGCTTAGAAGTGGCTGGATCGGGTTCGGCGAGAATCAACTTCTGATTCTCGACGAATCGGCGAGAATCCCAAGTGATTCTCGCCAAATCGGCGAGAATCACTTGGTGATTCTCGTCGATTTAAACTTAGATGAATTTTTGTCTTTCCACCTATGAGGTGCTCCTTGACCCATCCTTGCTCCTTGTCTGCTCCTGCATATTTATAGCCCTGTGCTTGAAAATAAGTGCACTCCAATAGAGAGAATACACGTAGGACAACACACTGATCTGCTCAACGAGGGATTACGTCGTGCAGACCCGTGTATATTGACCTACTGCACCCTGACATTGGTGTGCACTTAGCGTGGAAAAACTGCAAGCACAACTAGAAAGATTTTATCAAATACATAGTCTATTGACCTTAGCTTGTCCAGGGGCTTCTTCAAATCAGGTACATTGTGGATACAATACCCAACAATCTCCCCCTATTTGAAGAAGCCTAAACCCTACAAGCTAAGGTGAATAGAGAAAATGGGAATGAAAACCAGAAACTTAAAATTGAGTTGAGTGAGTTATCCCTTACCAATACCAATTTCTTGGGAACAAGCTTGGAGCCACCTTAGCCTTGGGGTAATCTCCCCTTTTTCGGCTTCTGCAAATCGGGGTCGGTAGCATTTGACCCCTTGCTCCCCCTCAGTTCATGGGTCTGTGCTCACACTTGATTTCCTTGCTCCCCCTCAGATCGTGCACGAGCCTGGAGCTTCTGTAGTCTTCAGTCCTCATAGTTGAGCATTCCCAATTCAGTCTTGAAAAGATTGAACTTGGCCTCGTCTAAGGGCTTTGTGAATATATCAGCAATCTGCTTGTCCGTGGGGACATAACAGAGAGAGATGTCCTTGTTCTCCACGTGCTCCCGAATGAAGTGGTAGCGCACTTCAATATGCTTCGTTCTGCTGTGCGATACCAGATTGTTGGCAATGGCAATTGCACTGGAGGAGTCGCAGTACATTGGAACTTCCTTGAACTGAAGGTCGTAGTCGGCTAACTGGTTTCTGATCCATAGGAGTTGTGCACAACAGCTGCCTGCTGAGATGTACTCAGATTCTGCTGTGGAGGTAGCCACACAGTTCTGCTTCTTGCTGTTCCATGAGATAAGCCTTCTTCCGAGGAATTGACACGTCCCGGAAGTGCTTTTCCTGTCATCCCTACTCCCTGCAAAATCAGCATCTGAAAAGCCTATTAGCTCGACATCATTGTTTCTCGGGTACCACAAGCCAAGATTAGGAGTATCTTTAAGGTATCTTAGAATTCGCTTTGCAGCGACATAGTGAGATTCCTTAGTGTTCACCTGATATCTGGCACAGACACATGTGGAGAACATGATATCCGGTCTACTGGCAGTAAGGTAGAGCAGGGATCCAATGATGCTTCTGTATTTGGTTTCATCGAAAGGTTTACCTTTCTCATCCTTATCCAGAGACATGGTGGATCCCATTGGAGTCCTCATAGAGGTTGCACTCTCCATACCGAATTTCTTAAGGAGTTCATTTGTGAACTTCGTCTGAGAGATGAAGATTCCATCCTCAGACTGTTTCACTTGAAGTCCTAAGAAATACTTGAGCTCTCCCATACTGCTCATTTCAAACTTTCCTTGCATAAGTTTAGAAAAATTTTTGCAAAGATTGTTGTCCGTTGAGCCGAATATTATGTCATCGACATAGATTTGCACCAGCAAAATCTTGCCTTTGACTTCCCTGAGAAACAATGTTTTATCTATTTTACCTCTAGAGAACTTGTTCTCAAGAAGAAAACTAGATAAAGTCTCATACCAAGCTCGTGGAGCTTGTTTCAACCCATATAAGGCTTTATTAAGAAAATAAACATGATTAGGATAAGTAGGATTGACAAAACCTGGGGGTTGAGCGACGTATACTTCCTCTTTCAGGTCTCCGTTCAAGAATGCTGATTTCACATCCATTTGATAGACTGTGAATCCTTTGTGTGAAGCATACGCCAGGAACAATCTGATTGCTTCGAGCCTTACTACTGGTGCGAAGGTCTGGTCGAAGTCAATCCCCTCCTCCTGTCTGTAACCTTGAGCCACCAGCCTTGCCTTGTTCTTTATGATGACACCATGTTCATCCAGCTTATTTCTGAAGATCCACTTGGTGCCAATCACATTTTGCTTGTATGGTCTGGGAACAAGCGTCCAAACGTTGCAACGTTCGAATTGATGTAGTTCATCTTGCATGGCCAGAATCCATGCCGCATCCTTGTTCGCCTCGTCGAACTTCTTTGGCTCTACCTGTGACAGAAAGCTAAGATGCAATACTTCGTTAATAGTACCTCTTCGAGTTCTGACACCGACACGAGGATCTCCGATGATCTGATCTCTAGGATGATCCCTCACGTGCCGGAGCTCTAGAAGTCTGGCGTCTGGAGCTTCAACTACTTCTTGGGCTTCTCTTTCTTCCAAGAAATTTGTTCCATTTTGATCTTCAACATTTTCAGATGACGTGGAGGTGGAGACTTTGACATACTTAGGAGTGTCATCTTTAGCGGTCTCATCCAGACTCAGCTGTTCCAGTCGTGCACCTGCATCTTCAAGAATACCACTGGAAGAATTGCTGTTAAGCAAACTTCCTTCATCAAATACAACGTTTATTGATTCTTCTACCACTAGGGGTTTCTTATTGAAGACCCTATATGCCCGACTGTGGGAACTATATCCCATGAATATGCCTTCGAAGCATTTTTCACCAAATTTAGTACGCGGGTACTTCCCATTATTCAGTACATAGCATTTGCAACCAAAAATTCTTAAGTAGGACATGGTTGGTTTCCTGCCTTTCAGTAGCTCGTAAGGCGTCTTACGATGATGCTTGTTGATCAATGCTCGGTTTTGTACATGACAAGCTGTATTGACAGCCTCTGCCCAAAAGTATTCCGGGAGAGAAGCGCCTTTCAACATTGTCATGCACGCTTCAATGAGAGTTCTATTTCTCCTCTCCGCAACTCCATTTTGCTGAGGAGTGCGCGGGGAGGAAAACTCATGAAAGATACCTCGTTCTTCACAAAATTCTGTCATAGCACCAGACTCGAATTCTGTTCCATGGTCACTTCTGATTTTGACCACTGAGCAGTTAAATTCGTTCTGAACCTGCTTGACAAAACTAGTGAAGATGTCAAATGTATCTGACTTTTGTTTCAAAAAGGACACCCATGTAAACCGAGAATGATCATCAATTATCACTAGCGTATATGACTTGCCTCCCAAGCTATGAACTTGCATTGGACCAAACAAGTCCATATGTAACAGGTAAAGACATCGGGAAGAGTCTTTGTCTGCAATGCTCTTAAAGGTAGCCCGAGTCTGTTTGCCCATCTGGCATGCAGGACAGGGGCTATCTTTGATGCACTTGATACTGGGAGCATCCCTTACTAAGTTCTTAGAAAATAGCATGCTAATTGTCTTGAAATTAATATATGCCAATCTCTTGTGCCATTGTTCACAAAGAGATGCACTGCCTATTGCCACAAGGCATACGGGGGTAGATGAATCTAAACTGAGAAAATCTAAGCAGAAGATATTTCTGCTCCTAATGCCTGATAATACCGTCTCAGAAGAGGTACGTGAAATTATCAGACATTTATCTTTGCAGAACTTAACGTCATAACCTTTGTCACATAACTGACTTACACTGATCAGGTTATGGTTTAACCCTTCAACATAAGCCACGTCGGTGATAGAGATTATACCGTTGGAAATCATACCGTAACCTCTGGTGACTCCTCGATCTAACCCTCCAAAGATGACTTTGGGTCCATTCTCGACTGGAGTGTAATCACGCAGCAGGCTTCTTGTCCCAGTCATATGCCGGGAGCATCCACTGTCCAAATACCAGATCGGCGTTTTGGTGGCCTTTGGACATTCCTGCAAAATAAAATTAATTTGCCTTAGGAACCCAATCGAACTTGGGTCCTAGATTCCTGGTTAGCACACTCCCCCTCGGTTGGTTAACCCTACGAGTGGTCGGCCTCGCATTGCTAACATGGGGAGTCTCGTAATGCCTTGGATTAAACCAACAATCCATGGCAAAGTGATCAACTTTGCCACAGCACCAACAGTCGAATCTGTTGTACCTCTTCATAGGCTCCTGCCTTACCCTGGGAACGGTGGGTACAGCTGGGGCCTTGGATCTGGAGGAGGAGCCCTCATGGTGACAGCAGTCACATGACTTCGTCACCTTCTGTATAACAGGCTTGGCTTTTGGTGCCTGCTTTCCATTATGGACGCTAGAGAACGGACCATAATTTCCCATGTGGATTTCCTCATAAGGTGCCTTGAAGGCACTCTCACCAAAGTTCCGGGGATAGGTCCAACCGTCATATCGGCTCTTTGGCTTTGCAACCGAGGGCCGGAAATGATGGCCAAATGTTGACTCAAAGTCATGTTGGTTGCAAGGAAAGCTAGGCTTTCTGAACGCAACAGGACTAAGCGGAGCCTTTCCCTTTTCATCAGTAGAGGCCTTCTTGGCGGCCTTATTCTTCCTCTGGTTCCTGTTTCTCCTGGAGGAGGAACCAGATACCCCTACATGTCCCAAGCCAGCTCCCTTGGCCTGAGCAGAGAAGGTATCAACAACTGGAAGAACTGTTTTTGGCATGGAGAAGCTCTTGACGATCTTCCTTTCTGCCGCAAGTTGTTCTTCCAATTTGTCGACTTCCTCCTGCTTAAGGTCAAGGAGCTTCAGAGACTCTGAGTGCTTTGAGGTCAGGTCAAGGTGCTCCTATCGGAGAGAGATCAAACTGGTGACCTCTTCCCTTAGGGAAACACACTCACCCTTAAGGAATTTTACTTCCTTTCTCTCCGCCTTCAATCTCTTACGGCACTCCTCGAAGGTGTTGAGCAGAAGCTCATACTTCTCGAGGAGCTCAGCTTCGCGGGCCGAAAGGCTATCCTCAGGTTCATCATCCTGAGACTCAGGATCAGAGTCAGAGTCGGAGGGAGGGATGTGAGCTTTTACCTTCCCAGTAAATGGGGGACATTCTCCTTCTGAGTCAGAGCGACCCACCAGCCCGAAGTAGGCTTCCTCATCATCACTGGAGTCTGAGGAATCAGACTCACTCAGTGTCTTTGGCCTTCTGGCGATGTAGCTCCGCTCCTTCTTCTTATCTCTGGAGGATTTGAGCTCCTCTCCTTTCCCTTTTTCTCTTTTGCTTTGATAGCAGTCGGCCACGACGTGTCCTGGCTTATTGCATCCAAAGCAAATAATGTCAGAAGAGCGTTGTTTGTTAGGTTTAGATGCATACATGTCAGAAGAATAATTTTTCTTCTGATGCCTGGAGGAGGAGCTGTCTTTCTTTCTTTGATTCCTCATCTTGAGGAACTTCTTGAACTCTCGGGTGATGAGGGAGAAATCCTCCTCCGATAGCTCTGAGCCGGAGGAGCATGGTTCAGAGTCCTCCTCCTCTTCCTTATTCCTAGCACGGTATGACATTGTTGAATTCTGTGAAGTGAAAGTGAGTGAATGGAAGGCTTGGGAAACCTATCCGCGCGGACTACGCGGACTGGGTTGGCGGACTGCTAGGTCGGCAGGGATGTTGCAGGCGGTTTGCTCTGTGGCGGCCTGGGCGGTCTGTTCGCGCGGACTGCGCGGACAGCAGCGACGGTCTGACAGGCCAGTGTATGCTCAGCAGGCGGTTTACTCCCAGGAAGTAACCGGGCGGATAGGAATGTTATCCGCGGAGTCCGGCTTGAAGCGGACTGAAGAACTGGAGCTCGGCAGACCGGTTTGGCAGATGCCTTGGTCTTGCTCTAGTAAAGCGGCAAGTGGAAGCCGCGGAGACCGCCGGTCAGCGCGGACAGAAACTGGAGGTCGCCCGGTATGGCGGGCTAGATCCAATGTCCGCCAGTAAGTGCGGACTGGCCCTTGTGGCCAGCGGACTGGACTTGGTGGGAACTGAACCAAGTCCAGGAGGTTTAGTCCGGGGAGATCGCGCAGTGGAGCACGGGCTGGTTTCTCAGTCTGCCAAGCTTAGTAGAAGTGTTGTTGCCTTGTGTGCTAGCTTGGGGATATGCGGACTGGAGGATTGCTTGTGCAGGAGCGTGCGGACTGGAGCCGGAGTCCGCTGAGTCCGGTTGAGCCTTGTGATGAGGTTATGGACTCAGGGAAGCGGACTGGAGTTCGCTGTGTACGCGGACTGGATCGGCGTGTCCGCTGAGTCCGGCAATGCCTTGGTGATTAGGCAATGGACTTGGGATATGCGGACGGAAGCCGGGTGTCCGCTGAGTCCGGCAGGTGCCTTGATGGCGAGGCTGCGGGCTCGGGTTTTGCGGGCTGAAGCCTTGTCCGCAGAATGGCGGACACGGCTGTTGTGGAGTCCGGCTGTTGTCCTGGCTTGGTCTCTGGCGGCAAGGCGGACTGGATATTGGAGTCCGGCCTTGGAGAAGCTGGGGCGGACTGGCTATCTGCACAGGAGCGGACACACTTGTTCTAGCTGCGGGTTGTGGCGGTGATCCTATCGGTCAGGGCGGTGACCATACTCATCGTCGTGCCTATAAATAGGACCCATGTCACATCAGGAAAAAGAAACCTAGACCGAAGTAAGTGAACTGTAATTGAGCTCGCGTAAGTTGCTGCGGTCTGGACTTTGTGTCCGCGCGGATAGAGAGTTGACCCGGTTGTGCTGTGCAGGTTGTGCGGATAGCGCTGGAAAGCCAGGACTTGGCTCTGATTGCGGTCAGGGACAGTGCGGACTCTGCGGTTAAGCAACAGGCGGTAAACAGCAGGTCGCGGATAGCGACCAGGCGGTCTTCTCTTTGGCGACTTGGTTCGGGGTTCAGGAGGTCGCCTGCATCAGGCGGACTGTTCCATTCGGTGACGCAGCTTGTGCGGTCTAGCAGCATGGAGACCGGCGGTGAAGAGTTAAGCATTGGATTAAGGGTGAGTCTGCGCGGCTTGGGTTGCGGTCTTGTGACCTGGCGGACTGAGCGGACTCCACAGCAGTAGGTCGGCGGCTGGTTGATTGAGTCCGCGCGGCTTGTTTTTTGTTCTTGTCTTTGTAACTGTCTCTGATCTCCCGGTGTTGGGTTTTGGTGAAGCATGTCTCGCCATATATGTCTCGCCTTGTAAAGAAGTTTGCTCTTGATCAATAAAGAAGCTTGTGTTGCATGTGTTGCTGGTTGTTACTGCTTTATTGAGATAACCCCTGTTAACTCCACGATCCGGGAAGACTTTCAACATTATAAGTGGGCGTATTCTCCTTCGGTTTGTTGAGTTTTCAACAGGGTATCCAAGGGGGCGTTTGTGGTTTGTTGAATTTTAACATGGTATCAAAGCGAGGTTGTTGGAGTGGTCAAGCAGTGCTCAATGAAAGTAGTTGCTCGTCTGTAGAGGAAACCAGTGGTAGAACCATGGCAGTGGAGGAAGCAAGTTGTCTTGGTATTGATCTTCTTACAGAGACGAACTGTGAACGGTGGAAGTCCTGTATGAAGAGTTTTCTTCTTGGCGAGGACCTTTGGGAGGTTGTATGCGGAGCAGGAAGACAAGAGGATACTGCTGGCAATGCTGAGGCGATGAGAGCTTGGAAGGAGGCAAATGCGAAAGCGGAGTCTATTCTCAGGCAGGTGATCTCATCGGAGCTCTTGGACCACATCAGTGGATGTCGGTCAGCTGCGGAGGTCTGGACTTCCCTTGATGGGTTGTTCAGGAGGGAGGTGAAGGTTGCTGCGGAAGATGGTCCCTCTACTTCATATCAGGAAGAAAGGAGTTGTTCTCCTAGGCGTGATAAGAAGAGGAAGGAAGGAACACGGTGCTATAAATGCAAGCAGCAAGGTCATCTTCGGAAGGAGTGCAAGGTTGTCTTGCTCTCGGCGAACGTAGCTCTGGTAGGGAGGAAGGAGAAGAACGTAGTTGGGATTTCAACTTGTTCTGGAGTTGATCGGAGGAATGCCAGTGATAGTGCTGCTATCTGGCATGAAAGACTGGGGCATGTAGGGATGGACAAGCTGAAAGCAATGGCGGAAAGAAGACTCGTAAGAGGCTTGCCTAGATTGTCATCCTATGGCGATGGTCGGGGGTGTGCGGGATGTCAGGAAAGTGGAGCCTATCGCTTCATGGTTGACAAAGCACAATCCAGGAGTAATGCACCATTGGCGGTTGTCCATTGTGCTCTGGTGGGACCGACTGTCACGGCCAGTCTTGGAGGCAGCAGGTTCATGCTGATATTGGTTGATGACTATTCTGGGTATACTTGGGTATACTTTATGAAGACGAAGTCCAGCATGGTACGCTTGTTTGTGGAGTTCAAGAAGCTTGTCGAAGGCCAGCTTGGCCGGAGGATCAAGGTGTTGAGGACAGGTTTCGGTGGTGAGTTTGGCTCAACCGAGTTCTCACGCTTTTGCAGGAAGCAAGGGATCCGGATGGAGCTTTCTTGTGGACATACTTCACAACAGGGTAGTGTTGCAGCTCGGATGATCCGTTGGTTAACGGAGACCTGCAAGTGTTGGCTTCAGAGTAAAGGCGTTCCGAAGGCTCTTTGGGCGGAGGGAATAGCCTGTGCTGCTCATGTCATCAACCGGATGCCTCTTAGTCCGATCATAATGAAGACTCCTTATGAGCTAATGTTCGGAGTGAAGCCCTCAGTGAAGCACCTTCGGGTGTTTGGATCTACCTGCTATATACACTCTCCGGGTGCTCTCAAAACAAAGCTAGTCTTTGTTTGGTATGATGAGCAGAGAAGAAGATGGAGGTGTATGGATCCTGCGACGAAGAAACTCATAGTGTCGAGAGACATTGTTTTTGATGAGTTGACGCCGTATTGGGGTAGCTCTTATGTGGAGCTAGAGATAAGCAGGTCAGATGGTGGGCTGAAGGAGGCTGTTGCTAAGGAAGTGGAGTTGCCTGAGTCACCAGGTGCTCCAGGTTGTTCTAGCTCCGGGGCAAAGGCGTCAGAGTCGGGAAGAAGGGGGAGCGATGCTCCAGGACCTTCTGGCTCGAAGGCGGTGGCTTCCAGTTCAGGAAGCAAGGGGAGCGATGTTCCAGGCAGTTCTTGTTCAAGAGGGGAGTCTTCTGGTTCAGGTAGCAGGGGGAGCGTTGCTCCAAATGCTTTTGGTTCCAGTAAGGAGGCGTCTTGTTCAGGGAGCAAAGGGAGCATTGTTCCGGGTTTGCCTGGGAACGGAGCTGGTTCACAAGCAGCGGAGGTGGTTAGCCATGATCAGGTTCTTCGGAGATCGAAGAGGATCAGTAAGCCACCAGCTCGATATTGTGAAGGGAACACGGTGGACTTGGTCCCGTGTTTCCTTGTTAGCCCTCAGGTCGAGCAAGGTACTTCTGGCTGTGATGACCCCACTAGAATCAAGGAGGTGGTTGACACCAAGTCTGATGAGGTGACTTCTCTCAGAGGCAACAAGGCTTGGGCTTCTGAGTCCAAGGAAGTTGGTGATACTCCTGTGATGCATGAGTGGAGGTTGAAGCTGAAGAAGGCAGAGGGAAGCATGGCTCCTTTCAGGAGATGCTGGAGGGCTCCCTCATGGTCCATGATATGCGGGGCGAGGACTATGTCTTGGACATCTCTTCGTAGATGCTATCGGAAGGACCAGGTGCAAGGTTACGGGAGCTGCTGGAGTTATTCACCACTTCTCACTTCAAGGGGGAGTGTTGAATTCTGTGAAGTGAAAGTGAGTGAATGGAAGGCTTGGGAAACCTATCCGCGCAGACTACGCGGACTGGGTTGGCGGACTGCTAGGTCGGCAGGGATGTTGCAGGCGGTTTGCTCTGTGGCGGCCTGGGCGGTCTGTTCGCGCGGACTGCGCGGACAGCAGCGGCGGTCTGACAGGCCAGTGTATGCTCAGCAGGCGGTTTACTCCCAGGAAGTAACCGGGCGGATAGGAATGTTATCCGCGGAGTCCGGCTTGAAGCGGACTGAAGAACTGGAGCTCGGCAGACCGGTTTGGCAGATGCCTTGGTCTTGCTCTAGTGAAGCGGCAAGTGGAAGCCGCGGAGACCGCCGGTCAGCTCGGACAGAAACTGGAGGTCGCCCGGTATGGCGGGCTAGATCCAATGTCCGCCAGTAAGTGCGGACTGGCCCTTGTGGCCAGCGGACTGGACTTGGTGGGAACTGAACCAAGTCCAGGAGGTTTAGTCCGGGGAGATCGCGCAGTGGAGCACGGGCTGGTTTCTCAGTCCGCCAAGCTTAGTAGAAGTGCTGTTGCCTTATGTGCTAGCTTGGGGATATGCGGACTGGAGGATTGCTTGTGCAGGAGCGTGTGGACTGGAGCCGGAGTCCGCTGAGTCCGGTTGAGCCTTGTGATGAGGTTATGGACTCAGGGAAGCGGACTGGAGTTCGCTGTGTACGCGGACTGGATCGGCGTGTCCGCTGAGTCCGGCAATGCCTTGGTGATTAGGCAATGGACTTGGGATATGCGGACGGAAGCCGGGTGTCCGCTGAGTCCGGCAGGTGCGTTGATGGCGAGGCTGCGGGCTCGGGTTTTGCGGGCTGAAGCCTTGTCCGCAGAATGGCGGACACGGCTGTTGTGGAGTCCGGCTGTTGTCCTGGCTTGGTCTCTGGCGGCAAGGCGGACTGGATATTGGAGTCCGGCCTTGGAGAAGCTGGGGCGGACTGGCTATCTGCACAGGAGCGGACACACTTGTTCTAGCTGCGGGTTATGGCGGTGATCCTATCGGTCAGGGCGGTGACCATACTCATCGTCGTGCCTATAAATAGGACCCATGTCACATCAGGAAAAAGAAACCTAGACCGAAGTAAGTGAACAGTAATTGAGCTCGCGTAAGTTGCTGCGGTCTGGACTTTGTGTCCGCGCGGATAGAGAGTTGACCCGGTTGTGCTGTGCAGGTTGTGCGGATAGCGCTGGAAAGCCAGGACTTGGCTCTGATTGCGGTCAGGGACAGTGCGGACTCTGCGGTTAAGCAACAGGCGGTAAACAGCAGGTCGCGGATAGCGACCAGGCGGTCTTCTCTTTGGCGACTTGGTTCGGGGTTCAGGAGGTCGCCTGCATCAGGCGGACTGTTCCATTCGGTGACGCAGCTTGTGCGGTCTGGCAGCGTGCAGACCGGCAGTGAAGAGTTAAGCATTGGATTAAGGGTGAGTCCGCGCGGCTTGGGTTGCGGTCTTGCGACCTGGCGGACTGAGCGGACTCCACAGCAGTAGGTCGGTGGCTGGTTGATTGAGTCCGCGCGGCTTGTTTTTTGTTCTTGTCTTTGTAACTGTCTCTGATCTCCCGGTGTTGGGTTTTGGTGAAGCATGTCTCGCCATGTATGTCTCGCCTTGTAAAGAAGTTTGCTCTTGATCAATAAAGAAGCTTGTGCTGCATGTGTTGCTGGTTGTTACTGCTTTATTGAGATAACCCCTGTTAACTCCACGATCCGGGAAGACTTTCAACATTATAAGTGGGCGTATTCTCCTTCGGTTTGTTGAGTTTTCAACAGGGTATCCAAGGGGGCGTCTGTGGTTTGTTGAATTTTAACAGACATCGCACCCTTGCCTTTTCTGGAGTAACTGGCTTTTAGGGCCACAGTCTTTTCTTTTGCAGCAGCCTTCTCTGCTTCTTCCTCTGCTTTCCTGGTGTTCAGCTGAAGCTCATAGGACATCAGCTTCCCAAACAGGATTTGTGGATCAGTTTCTGCTAGTCTGCCAAATTCTCTGATGGCGCAGATCTTTGTGTCCTATTCCTTAGTAAGGGACCTAAGGAATTTGTCATTGAGTTCACCATTAGTGAACACTCTTCCGTAGCCCTTGAGGGCGTTGACAATCTTTAGGAAGTTCCCGTAGGTGACTCCGATCTCTTCCTTAGGCCCTTACCTGAAGGCCTCATATTTTTGGTTCAGGAGGGATCTCCGATCATCCCTCACTTCATCCGTGCCCTCCATTAGGATGATCAGGCACTGCCAGATCTCCTGTGCTGTCCTGCAGTTGCTGAAGTTTTGCATCATAGAATCATCAACTGCGCTCACCAGAATGTTTCGTGCCTTCTTGTCCAGTCCCACTAGCACCATCTCGTCTTTGTCCATTTCAGAAAGTGTCTTCGGCACCTTCTTGGTGGGATCAATGGTGGAGGCCTTAGTGGGGACATAAGGTCCCTCCTCCACGATCATGAAGAGTCGAGGATCGACTGCTTCCATGTAGAACCTGATCCTTTCCTTCCAGATCGGAAAGTTGAGCCTGGTGCACACTGGGATCTTGCCGGAGAACTTGAGCCCGTCCATAGTAGATGTTTGTCTTCTTCTTGACACTAGGGGCAGGATTCAACTCAAGGTGTTAACCTTTTTGATGAGTAACCTCCCTCTGATACCACTTGAAAGTCCACCTAGTGTCAACTATGTGCACCTATGGGGGGGGGGGGGGGAATAGGTGACGTGTAGCGCTTTTGCGGAATTTACGAATGTACCTGCACAATAAAAATAAAAAGCACAGCACACAGAATACACAGGCAATTTATAGTGGTTCCCCGACTTGGGTACATCCACTTTCCCCCTTCGACCTATCTCCCAACAAGGGACGACTCGGTCTCTTCTCCAACAGGATTGAAATCCAATCCCTGCACTATCGGAAGGAACCCTTCCACACGTGAGAGTCAACACTCCCACAAAACGGGTTGCACCCAACCCTTACAACACGGAACAAACGTTCCTTTACAACAAAAGTAAATATAGAATGTACACGAGATACAAACTTCGTTTGGAGACTACGGTGTTCCTCTTTGTTCGACGACGTGTTCGTGAAGTCAACGAAGAGTCTACAACCTTGGTCTCTCTTGGAGAGGATCTCCCCGGAACCGGCGGCGGCAACACGAGCGGCGGTTAGCTTCGGGATCGGCGGCTATGATGATGAGCGGCTGCTGAAAATAGAGATCCAATCTTCGTAGCGAAGCAAGCTAGGTCTACCAACGGTCACACGAGGATCGGTCGTCTCGATCGATTCGGATGGGAAGTTTTTCCCGATCAACAAATCAAGAGACAAGGGATCTCTGGATAGACGCGTGAGACTCAAGCTTTGCTAAGCTTCTGTTGCTGGAGATCGAGAAGAAACACGATCAACAGCGGCGGCTGACTAGCGCGAGCGGCGACGGATGCGGCGGAGCGATTTCGCGATTTTAGGGTTTGCTCTGCTCGGCTTCTTTCTCTGTGTGTCTACAGTTCAAAATACCCGTATATATACTGTAGATACTACTAATTTGACCGTTGTGGGACCCACAAGAAAAATCCCGAAAACCGGTCCAGAACATTGACAGCGGCAGAATCCGGTTCAGGGAGATCCAGAAAAACGCCCAAGTCAAAATCGGTGAGAATCGAAAGTGATGCTCGCCGATTCGTCGAGAATCAAAGGTGATTCTCGACGATTCGGCGAGAATCAAGATTCTCGTCGAATTTGCCTTGGTTGCACGCGCTGCTTTAGGCCAGGTCGAGACGGCGAGAATCAACCAGTGATTCTCGATGATTCGACGAGAATCACTAGTGATTCTCGCCGAATCGGCGAGAATCACTTGGTGATTCTCGTCGATTCTTTCTTAGAAGAAGAGGTGCTCGCTTAGAAGTGGCTGGATCGAGTTCGGCGAGAATCAACTTCTGATTCTCGACGAATCGGCGAGAATCCCAAGTGATTCTCGCCGAATCGGCGAGAATCACTTGGTGATTCTCGTCGATTTAAACTTAGACGAATTTTCGTCTTTCCACCTATGAGGTGCTCCTTGACCCATCCTTGCTCCTTGTCTTCTCCTGCATATTTACAGCCCTGTGCTTGAAAATAAGTGCACTCCAATAGAGAGAATACACGTAGGCCAACACACTGATCTGCTCAACGAGGGATTACGTCGTGCAGACCCGTGTATATTGACCTACTGCACCCTGACATTGGTGTGCACTTAGCGTGGAAAAACTGCAAGCACAACTAGAAAGATTTTATCAAATACATAGTCTATTGACCTTAGCTTGTCCAGGGGCTTCTTCAAATCAGGTACATTGTGGATACAATACCCAACAGTATGGCTTTCCATCCTCAAATTGATGGGCAAACCGAAAGAACGAACTGTACTATGGAGGATATTCTGAGGATGTGTACTCTTGGCTTCGGTAAGAAGTGGGAAGATCACTTCTTCATGGTAGAGTTTGCTTATAACAACAGTTACCAGGCAAGTATAAATATGGCGTCATATGAAGATTTGTATGGGAGGCGGTGTCAAATACTGATGTCTTGGACAAAGGCGGGAGACACCAAACTTTTGGAAAAGGAAGTGGTAGCTAATGCATGCAAGTTGGTGCGAACCATTCAAGTGCGCATGAAGGTTGCTCAAGATCGGCAAGCAAAATATTTTAATGCTCGCCACAGGAAGGTGGAGTTCACGGTAGGCGACTGAGTCTATCTAAAGATTAAGCTATTCAAAGGCATTTCGCGGATTCGCCGACTCAAGAAGTTGAGTCTGAGGTTTTTGGGACCTTTCAAGGTTATAGAATGGGTTGGAGAAGCAGCGTAATGGTTGGCGTTGTCCACAGAGCTGAGTGGATTACACGATGTTTTCTATGTCTCCATCTTGAGGAAAGCCTTAGTGGAGGCTAGTGTGGTGATCGAATCGGCATCGGTACCGATAGAAGAGGACTTGAGGACGCAAGTTCATCTAGTTAGTATAGAGGATACCGAAGTTCAGCAGTTGCGGAACAAAGAAGTTAAGCTCGTGAAGGTGCGTTGGGATAACTGCGGGCGTGATGAGTTCTCTTGGGAGCGTGAGCAAGCAATGCGCGAGGACTATCCCGAGTTATTTGTGTAATGCTGGTTTGAAACAGTTACCGATATGTAGCAACAGTGTTTTGAAACGTTGCAATATTGTTTTTGGCTGTTTGCCTAATTAGAAATGGTTTGTGTAAAGTTGTTGTAACAATGTGTTTTTTTGCTACAATAATTTTCTTGCTGTCTTCCTGTATGAAGATTAATTTCGGGGGCGAAATTCTTGTACGGGGGAGGAGGTGTAACACCCCCAGTTTTCAGACCTGGAGTCGCTGGAAGCTAACATCCGGCGGTAGAGATACTGCTGGCGATAGGGCGATAAGCTTGACATTGGATCTAGCGCACGATCATTGGATCTAGTGCGCACGACCACTGGTCGCGCACCACTGATCGTGCACACTATTCTCCATTTTCCAAGTTCTGCCTAGGGCAATCGCATGACAATTAGACATAATGCGCATGACCAGTGGTCGTGCGCCGCTAATCGTGCGCGTTTATCCTATTTTCTCTAGAGTTCTGCCATTGTTAATCACACGATCATGGGATCCACTACGCATGACCACTGGTCGTGCGCCACTGATCGTGCGGGTGGGTGCAGTTCCGCCAATTTCTTTTGTGTCCGTCTGATGCTTCCTTAAACTCGATCCAAGGGCCCAGGATCTTCCGCCATTTGGACTTAAATAGGGTTGAGAGTTACTTTCCCCTCATTTATCTCATCTTTTAGAGTGAGAGTTAGGGTTGGAGAGGAAGATAAGGGAGGAGGAAGGAGAGAGAACTTTCTTCCACCATTGACGGAGCTTCAGATCTCCGATCATCGTTCTGAGACCAGATCCGTGGAGAGGGCATGGAGGCACTCGTATCAATCCATTCAAAGCAAAGATTCCATGGCTAGGAAGAGGGGTCGTAAGGTAACGACATTTCTCCTTTCAGTTACTAGGATGCGTGCATAACATCTTTTTCTTTCTTGCTTTTCAAGCATTTGAGCACCAAATCTCTCAAATGAGAGGGGTTTGGGTCGCCATGGTTCAAGAGTAACCACCGGGTCGATTGTATCCGTCCTCGACATGATATTGCATTAGAGATTCACTCCGTTAGTGAATTAGGCATTGTGGATGAAGCCGTAGTCGCGACTGTTAGTCTGACTCGGCGATGTTGCATAGCGAGCCTTAAGGATTTTGTAGAAATCCGTTGCGGCAAGATGTCGTTTGTGATGTATTTGTTTTACCCCTTTTCTGAGTGAGTACGTGTAGCCGGAACCAGATAAGGTTAGCTCCGCGTTAGCAGTAGATGGTTTCCTTGGTGTGCGGGAACGTTGCAGTACGAATAATGGATTAGGGTGGGAAAGACTATGGATTGTGATGTGCTAAGGTGTGGCTTTATCTCCGTGGTCGCCTGGCTATCCTGTGACGTGCAAGTCATGTGGGGAGAGTGTCCCGACGAGACTAGTCCCCTTCTGTGAGACTGACGAGAACGTCAATCATAGGACAAGCCCGGGCAATGAAGCCTACAAGCGGGTGGGGTCCAGCAAGGGTTCTTAGAATCAGTTTGTGTGTGGGACAGAATCCTGACGTGAGAAGTCAAAGCTTGCCAGCAATCTCGGGTCTAAGACCCACGAGCGGGTGGGGTCTTGACAAGATTTCCATGTAGCGGCTTGTATGTCGTTAGGGGAATTGCAGTATACTTTTTGTTTGCGGCTTGACGGTGATGGGGAAATTTGAAGGACCCAGTTGTTATGATGATGTGCTAGATGCATACGCAATAGGGTACCTTGGGTGAAGCCTGAGTTTGCATGGATGCTGCATAGTAGACCCCTTTGATTATATGTTCAACATAGAGAACGTGTTTGTTGTTTGAGACATCCAAACCTTTTTTTAAAGCTTTACATGTTTATATATATGGCATACGAAGTGCTGACTTGCAGGTTGGAGGTGTACCCCGGGGTCCGTTAGGGGAGGCCAGGAGAAGATGTATTAGTTACACAGTAGAGGTCAGCTTTTGCTGACCCACGTTAACACAAAAATTTACAGGGCAAGGATCGCAAGCAGGAGCAAGTGCGCCGGCCGAAAAGGCCTAAGCCTCATGAAGTGATTACCATGCTTACTAGCTTATTTTCTTCTTGACTGTGATGCTCCATGTTATTGCTATTTCCGGCTTGCATGTCAAGGTAGCCTAGGAGTGCTTTTGCACGTTGATGTTTGACCTTGTTGTCATTCAGTTTTGGACTTATTTTGTGTAAGCCCTTAAGGCCATTTTGATACTCCTGTTTGGTAGTGGATAACTTCTAGTTTTGTTGGTATGTTTCTTCTATTGCTTTATTCTGAGTTTGAGTTTGGTAGTTAATATCATCTTTTAATTCTAAAACTGTGGCGTCCGTATGTTGTGGGGCCCCGACCGGACCCATATTATATGGTCATTACAGGGGAGACGTTATAATTTGATATCAGAGCTAGGTTGATGTCTAAGGTCAGGTTTAGCCATCAATTTAACGTAATCGGATCGTGTATAGAAGCTATCCACATAGGAGTATCGCATGACCATGAGTGTCCTTATATTTGAGTCTTGTGATTAGAGACTGATTTCTTGTTACCTTATTTTTGTTAAGAGTGCAAGCAACGAGGCGGGGACGTCGAGGCCAAGAGAAAAGCTTTCGGCGAGCCGCGCTACTGCTCAGGGTCCTTTGGGCATGGGTGTAAACCCGACTGATTTTTATCGCATGCTTGCAGAAGCAATGGTGGCAGCCCAAGCTGTAGTGGAAGCACAAGTTGCAACCCATGTTGCTCAGGTAGCAACTCTTCCTACCCCGGATACGACTACGGTCGTGCCGGGCGGAGAAGCCAGACGAGTAGAGCTGTTGCCCGAAAGGGTGGTTGTCGGGCATGGGGACCGGCAGATGAAATATTTTCTGAGCTTCCATCCTCCAACGTTTAAGGGAATCGGCACGCCGACTAATGCAGAGGATTGGTGGGCATGGATGCCAGAACTTCTAAGGGCGGCAGAGACACCAAAGGAAAAGAAATCTGATTTTGTGACCTTTATGTTGGAAGGAGACACGAAGTTGTGGTGGGTGAGCCATAGCGGCCACAAGTTCCCAGGACGCACCCCATCCATGGAAGAGTTTTGGAATGCTTTCCTAAAGAAGTACATTCCTGCTTCAACGAGGTTGGCCCTTCAAAGGCAATTTCTACACTTGGTGCAACGGGATAAGATAGTGGACGAGTACGTTCAGGAGTTTACTCGGCTGGGTCATTATGCGGGAATGACAATGATAGACGATGAGGAGAGGGATAACCTCTTCTACCATGGGCTAAGGGAGAATCTGAGACAACCCCTCATCTCCATGAAGAATGCTGGATTCAACGAGCTGGTTGAGGCGGCCAGAACGCTGGAGAGTGATTTGGAGTGAACCCAACGTCGTAAGGATTTTGCAGCCAATCAAGGGGAAGGGAAGCCTTCTCAATCCCATGGGAAGTCTGAAGGGAATAGATGGAAGAAAAAGCCTCATCCTTTCAAGTTCTATCATTAAAGAAACTTGACGTCCGGAGGGTCTCGCTTTAAGGGACCACAGTCGTGCTTTAATTATGGTAAGGTGGGCCACATAACTCATTTTTGTACTCAATGAGGTGCTGAACAGGAGCAATACAGGTGCAGTCTGTGCGCTGCAGCCCCAGTGCCGTAGAGAAAGGAAAGATGGCAGAGTCTAGTGCTTCTCGGTTCCAACCTATGCAAATAAGGGCTTATAACCTTGGGCAGAAGGAAGCGATCCGTCAACCCGATGTGGTGACAGGTATGAGAAAGTTTAAATTTAACTTTGTACTTCATACTTCCAAGACCGTTTATGTTTGTTTCCTATGTTTAGGCTTTGTGTTGGTTTCTGGATACCTCGCTAGGGTATTGTTTGATACGGGAGTGTCACACTCTTTTCTTGCGAAAAGCTTTATCCAGAGAATTGGAGTTGAGCATTTCTCGGCAAACGCAGAGCTGAAGGTGCGCATGTCCAATGGGTCATCCATGACCACCGGGGCAAAAGGGCGCATTTGTTGGAATCTAGGCGGGGTTGACTTCAGGGTGATAGGAGCGGTTTTACCGTTAGTGGAGTTCGATGTCATTTTGGGAATGGACTGGCTTGCAGAGCAACGTTCCAGTATTGACTGTCTATCTAAGGTGGTGACCCTGAGGGGTGAAGGGCGGTCAGAAGTTAAGTTTGTGGGCCTCAGTGGAGCGGTCTTCTCCCTGATTTCGCCCATGCAGTTGGTGCAGGCAGTTAACCAGGGGGAGTAGCTCTTATAGTATTGTTGGAGGTTCGCCTTTCCAAGTTATCACTTGGGGAGGTGCCAGTAGTGGCGGAGTACGAGGATGTGTTTCCTAAGGAGCTTCCTGGAGCACCTCCATGACGGGAGATTGATTTCTCGATCGAGTTAGTGCTAGAGGATATGCCAGTGTCACGTCCTCCTTTTATGATGACACCAAAGGAGTTGGCCGAACTCAAAGTACAGTTGTAGGAACTATTGGAGCAAGGGTATATTAGACCTAGTTCTTCACCGTGGAGTGCACCAGTACTATTCGTTAAGAAGAAGGATTGTAGTATGCAGTTGTGCATAGAATACTGAGAGTTGAATAAATTGACTGTCAAGAATAAGTATCTGATTCCTCGGATAGAAGACCTGTTCGACCAGTTGGTTGGGTCGGTGGTGTATTCTAAGTTGGATCTGAAGTCAGGGTACTATCAGTTGCGAATTTGAGATGAGGACATACCCAAGATAGCTTTTGGTACGAGGTATGGTCACTTTGAGTTCTCGGTGATGCCGTTCGGGCTGACGAACGCGCCATCCGTGTTCATGGACTTGATGAACTGAGTATTTCAGGAGTACTTGGACTCTTTTGTAGTGGTCTTCATTGATGATATCTTGGTGTACTCCAAATCAGAGGTTGTGCATGAGACTCACTTGAGAGTGGTCTTGCAAGTGTTGAGAGAGAACCAGCTTTATGCAAAGTTCTCAAAGTGCGAGTTCTGGTTGGAGAAGGAGGCTTTTCTGGGCCATGTGATTAGTGGTGATGGGGTGGTGGTGGATTCGGCGAAAGTTGAAGCCATCAGATTTTGGTTAATTTTGAGAACCGTGGCGGAAGTCCGAAGTTTTCTTGGACTAGCCGGGTACTATAGAAGGTTTGTGGAAAACTTTTTGTGGATAGCCCTACCCATCGCCTCTCTAACTCGTAAAGAACAGAAGTTTATTTGGACTCCGGAGTGCAATCAGGCATTTGACACTCTAAAGGGGAGGCTAATGGCAGCTCTAATCCTAAGCCTTCCCAAAGGGACTGAAGGATTTCAGAATTTTAGTGACGCATCTGGATGCGATTTGGGTTGCGTGTTGGTGAAACATTACAGCATGATAGCTTTTGGATCTAGGCAGCTAAAGCCTCACGAGAGGAATTACCCCGTCTATGATTTGGAGTTGGCGGCAGTAATTTTTGCTTTGAAATTATGGCGGCACTATGTGTATGGTGTGAAAGTGGAGATCTTCACAGATCATAAGAGCCTGAAGTATCTTCTAGATCAGAAGGACTTGAATATGAGGCAGTGCAGATGTGTCGAGTTCCTTGGAGACTATGAAGTGGCGATTCAGTATACGCCAGACAAAGCCAACGTGGTGGCGGATGCATTGAGTAGGAAATATTTTGTTCAAGGGAGTTGGATTGAAGCTCATGATGAGCGGTTGATGCAGTACTGTGAGTCCCTTGGCATGGAGTGTGTAGCAAGAGGCGAGTCTAGCATGGCTCGGTTGAACTAGATTGAAATGCAGAACGACTTGTTCGATCATATTCGGGAAGCGACCCATTTGGATGTGGAGTTCCAACCATACGCGGTGGAAGCTCAAAAGGGCGAGAGTAGCGCCTGGGAGTTGATTGATGGGATTTTGGGGAAGGACGGAAGGATTTGTGTATCGCAGTTCGACACACTCCGTGAGGAGTTGATGTTTGAGGCTCACTTCACAAAGTACTCCATTCACCAGGCGGTACAAAGATGTACTTGGATATGAAGAAATACTTTTGGTGGCCTAGTTTGAAGCGGGATGTAGCTTTGTACGTGAGTCGGTGCCAAACTTGTGCCTTAGTGAAGGCTGAGTGTCAGAATCCGGGCGGGTTCCTGAAGCCTATTCCTATTCCCGAGTGAAAATTTGATGACATCTCCATGAAATTCGTACATGGGTTACCTAGATCGCAGTAGGGTAACGACGTGATTTGGGTGATCGTGGACCGCTTGACCAAAGTGGCTCACTTCATCCCAAATCGGAAAGAGGACAACGTGGAGAAGCTGGTAGTTGTATGTTCGCAACATTGTGCGACTACATGGAATTCCTAAGAGTATAGTTAGTGATTGCGACGGACGTTTCACATCCAAGGACTGGAGGTTGTTTCATAAGAGTCTGGGCACGAAGCTCAAGTTCAGTACGGCTTTCCATCCTCAAACTGATGGGCAGACCGAAAGAACGAACCGTACTATGGAGGATATGCTGAGAATGTGAACTCTTGACTTCAGTAAGAAGTGGGAAGATCATCTCTTCATGGTAGAGTTCGCTTATAACAACAGTTACCAAGCAAGTATACAGATGGCATCGTATGAAGCTTTGTATGGGAGGCGGTGTCAAACACCGATGTCTTGGACAGAGGCGGGAAACACTAAACTTGTGGGCAAAGAAGTGGTAGCTGATGCATGTGAGTTGGTGCGAACCATTCAAGAGCGCATGAAGGATGCTTAAGATCGGCAAGCAAAATATTTTAATGCTCGCTAAAGGAAGGTGGAGTTCACGGTAGGCGACTCGGTCTTTCTCATGATTAAGTCGTTCAAAAGCGTTTCACGGATTCGCCGACTCAAGAAGTTGAGTCCGAGGTTTTTGGGACCTTTCGAGGTTATAGAATGTGTGGGAGAAGCAGCATACCGGTTGGCATTGTCCACAGAGCTGAGTGGATTACACGATGTTTTCTATGTCTCCGTATTGAGGAGAGTCTTAATGGAGGCTAGTGTGGTGATTGAATTGACATCGGTGCTGATAGAAGAGGACTTGAGGACGCGAGTTCGTCCAGTTAATATAGAGGATACAAAAGTTCGACAGTTGCGGAATAAAGAAGTTATGCTCGTGAAGGTGTGTTGGGATAATTACGGGCGTGACGAGTTCTCTTGGGAGCGTGAGCAAGCAATGCGCGAGGACTATCCCGAGTTATTTGTGTAATGCTAGTTTGAAACATTAACCGAAATGTTGCAATAGTGTTTTGAAACATTTTAATATTATTTTCGGTTGTTTGCCTGATTAGAAATGGTTTGTGTAAAGTTGTTGTAACAATGTTTTTACTTGCTGCAATAAATTTCTTGTTGTCTTCCTGTATGAAGATTAATTTCAGGGACGAAATTCTTGTAAGGGGGGAGGAGTTGTAACACCCCCAGTTTTCAGACCTGGAGTCGCTGGAAGCTAACGCCCGACGGTAGAGATACCGCTGGCGGTAGGGCGATGAGCTCGACATTGGATCTAGCGCACGATCATTGGATCTAGTGTGCACGACCACTGGTCGTGCGCCACTGATCGTGCACACTATTCTCCATTTTCCAAGTTCTGCCTAGGGCAATCACACGACCATTGGACATAGTGAGCACGACCACTGGTTGTGCGCCGCTGCTCGTGCGCATTTATCCCATTTTATCTAGAGTTCTGCCATTATTAATCGCACTATCATGGGATCCAGTGCGAACGACCATTAGTAGTGCACCACTGATCGTGCGAGTGGGTGTAGTTCTGTCATTTTCTTTTGTGGTCGTCCGATGCTTCCTTAAACTTGATCCAAGGGCCCAGGATCTTCCGCCTTTGGACTTTAATAGGGCTGAGAGTGCCCTTCCCCTCATTTATCTCATCTTTTAGAGTGAGAGTTAGGGTTGGAGAGGAAGATAAGTGAGGAGGAAGGAGAGAGAACTTTCTTCCACCATTGACGGAGCTTCAGAGCTCCGATCGTTGTTCCGAGACCAGATCCGTGGAGAGGGCGTGGAGGCGCTTGTGGCAATCCGTTCAAAGCAAGGATTCCATGGCTAGTAAGAGGACCCATAAGGTAACGACATTTCTCCTCTCTATTTCTAGGATGCGTGCATAACATCTTTTTCTTTCTTTCTTTTCAAGCTTTTGGGCACCAAATCTCTCAAATGAGAGGGGTTTGGGTTGTCATGGTTAACGAGGAACCACCGGGTTGATTATGTCTGTCCCTGACATGATATTGCATTAGAGATCTGCTCTGTTAGTGGATTAGGCATTATGGGTGAAGCCATAGTTGTGACCGTTAGTCCGATTCGGTGATGTTGCGTAGCGAGCCTTAAGGATTTTGTATAAATCCGTTGCGACAAGATGTCATTTATGATGTATGTGTTTTCCCCCTTTTTTGAGTGAGTACGTGTAGCCAGAACTGGACAAAGTTAGCTCCGCGTTGGTGGTAGATGGTTTCCTTAGTGCGCGGGAACATTGTAGTAAGAATGATGGATTAGGGTGGGAAATACTATGGATTATGATGTGCTAAGGTGAAGCTTTGTCTCCATGGTCAGCTGGCTATCCCGTGACCTGCAAGTCATTTGGGGAGAGTTTCCCAGCAAGACTAGTCCCCTTCTGTGAGACTGACGAGAACGCCAAGCATAGGACAAGCCCGGGCAATGAAGCCCATGAGCGGGTGGGGTCTAGCAAGGGTTCTTAGAATCGGTTTGTGTGTGAGAAGGAATCCTGACGTGAGAAGTCAGATCTTGCAGGCAAGCTCAGGTCTAAGACCCATGAGCGGGCTGGGCCTTGGCAAGATTTCCATGTCGCGGCTTGTATGTCGTTAGGGGAATTGCAGTACCCTTTTTTTGCAGCTTGATGCCGATGGGGAAATTGGAAGTACCCAGTTATTATGATGATGTGCTAGATGCATACACGACAGGGTGCCTTGGGTGAAGCTCGAGTTTGCATACATGCTGCATAGTAGGCCCCGTTGATTATATGTTCAACATAGAGAACGTATTTGTTGTTTGAGACATCCAAACCTATTTTTAAAGTTTTACATGTTTATGTATATGGCATACAAAGTGCTGACTTGACGGTTGGAGGTTTATCTTGGGGTCCGTTAGGGGCTGCCGGGAGGAGATGTTTTGGATACACAGTAATGGTCAGCCTTTGCTGACCCACGTTACCACAAATTTTTACAGGGCAAGGATCGCAAGCGGGATCAAGTACGCTGGCCAAAAAGGCCTAAGGCTCATGAAGTGATTACCATGCTTACTAGCTTGTTTTCTTCTTGACTGTGATGCTCCATGTTATTGGTATTTCCGGCTTGCATGCCGAGGTAGCCTAGGAGTGCTTTTACACGTTGATGTTTGACCTTGTTGTCATTTAGTTTTGGACTTATTTTGTGTAAGGCCTTAAGGCCATTTTGATACTCCTGTTTGGTAGTGGATAACTTCTAGTTCTGTTGGTATGTTTTTGCTGTTGCTTTATTCTGAGTTTTGAGTTGGGTAGTTAATACCATCTTTTAATGCTAAAGATGTGGTGTTCGTATGTTATGGGCCCCCGACTGGACCCATACTATATGGTCATTACAGGGGAGGCGTTACAGACTGCTCCTATACTACCTCCTCCACCTCCTCCAGTTGAAGTAAATACTGCAGATACCCTCCTGGGTAAGATTGAGCATATGCTGGCCCAGCAAAGAACATACTTTGATGACTCTCTTAAAGTTGTCACTGACACGATGACCGCTCTAAAAAAAGAGATGAACAGAGGATTTACTGAAATATAGCATAATACTGATTCTCTCAAACACCTGTTCCAAATAGGTGGGAAAGCCTTAAACCATACAATCACTAGTATTGGTCATGTCATGGACCAATTAGTTACTCTAACAAATAATCAAATTCAATTGGAAAAGAATGCAGAAGGTCACAACTTCAAGACTTGTGAATAAGTTCGAAAGTTCAAAGAGGATGATATCAGTACCCTATCCATAGAAGTCAGAAAGGGGGAGAAATTAGTAAAGGAATATCTAGAAAAATCTGATAGTACAATGAAAAATCTTTAGGAATAAAAATTGAAAGAGATGGATGCAATAGTGCATGACCATATTCATGAGGTAAAACTTCACACATATGATACAACAGTTTGGATGCACAACCAAATTTTTCCTGAATTTCAAGTAGATCCAAATGCTCCTCCTCCTCATCTCAATTCTATTGCTCAGCAA
Source organism: Platanthera guangdongensis (assembly GCA_039583875.1). NCBI lineage: Eukaryota > Viridiplantae > Streptophyta > Magnoliopsida > Asparagales > Orchidaceae > Platanthera > Platanthera guangdongensis. Next base: position 85,850,519 of record CM077159.1, read on the forward strand.
CCTTCTGCTCCAATTCCCTCATTTTCTCCAAGACCTGAAGACTTTGTAGAACCTCATGCTGAATATTCTCAAGTCTGGTCAGAACAGGATATGCCTCAAATTCCTCCTCCAGAAATTCAAGCTCAGAAGAAAAGGAAATATTGTGACGGCGCTTCTGCCAGCCAGTCCAATCCTAATCTAGAAGTTGAAAGGAGATCAAGAATTTGCTGAATTATGGAGCCCAACCTCCAAATCCTTAATTATTGAAACTCTTAAACTTGTTGTTGACTTCAATGAAGACAAAAATGATCATTATAGCTTCTATGAATGAGACTTATATGAGAAATCTCTTACCAAAAGGAGACTTTATGATAGTGAATATGGAAAGAACAATCCCAAGGCTCCTCCCAAACCTACCAAATACTTTCCTAAACCATACAATTATTTGAGGAGGCAACAAGAGAAGGAGGAGAGGCAGCAACAACAACAGAGCTAGTAGAAATTGAAGATGATCAGAAATTTCACTTTTGAGATTTTGTGGATTTGGATTTTTCCTAGACAATATCTATAAATATAAATCCATTAATTGTGATGCTCTAATTTTTTTATAATAACACTCCTCATTATTACTATTTTTGCTAGTTACTTTATTTGTTTATCTTGATGTAATTCACCTTAGTGTAGAGTGTTCTAACTTCTACAAATAGGGGGAGATTGTTGGGTATTATATCCACATTAACCCAGATTTTTATGAAGTCACCCTTGAATTTAGATGAATTAAGTTTGTATTTGATTCCTTTTCTAGTTGAGTGCTTGCAGGTTATAATTGCCAAGTGTGGACCAATGTCAGTGTACAATGAGTCACCAAATACATGACCATACAATGTAATCCCTCATTGTGTGATCCATGGTGTTGACTCATGTGTAGCCTCTCTTTTGGAACACACTTCTTTTTCAAGTGCTAAAGATATGAAAGAAACTCTGGGTTGCTGTTCTCCAAGAAGAAGAATTAAAAATTCTATTAAAATTTTTTTCTAAGTATTATTCTCGAGAAGTACTTACAGTACTCGAGTAGAATTGAACTTAGTACTCGAGTAAGCTCAGTCATGTATTTGAGTACAGAAGCTGTTCTCGAGAAAGCCTAGTGTAGTTCTCGAGAAAGCCCTTTGGTACTCGAGTAGATCCTGACTCCTCAAGTAAACTCAAAATTTAAGTCAAAATTTTTTCTAAGTCTTTTTCTCGAGAAGGCCAGAATTATTTCTTGGAAGGGCAGAATTATTTCTCGAGAGGGCAGAAGTGTTTCTCGAGAATGCCAGAATCATTTCTCGAGAACCAGAAGTTATTTCTCGAGTAGCAAATATATTTTCTCGAGATATATTATTCTTCTCGAGAAACATAAGAACTTTTCTTGAGTAACAAGTCTATTATTTCTGGAGATACCAGAATTCCACCTCTACATTTTTATTAAGTATTTTTCTTGAGAACTTCATACCTCTTCTCGAGAAATAAAAAATTCTTCTCGAGAATACTTAACTCTCTCGAGAAATGAAGTTTAGTTTTCTGAAATTTCCTAAGTTTTGACGGATTCGATTTCAAATCTCATTAAGGCTTGATTGGTCCACGTGGCTATCATTTAATGTGATTATGACCATTAGGCAAGTCCTATAAAAGGTCTTATCATAATCGACTAACCAAAACAAAAAGAATTTCCAAGTTTCTGAATCTTTCTTAGGTTTCTAAATCGAGAAGCGTCGCTGCCGCCGCTCTGTCTTCATCGCCGATCTTCTCTCTCGATCCAAGAGATTCAAAACAAGAAGTTTCAACAGATGTGATTCTAAAGTTTTCAGATCCAAGGATTCTCAGATTTCTTCCTCAACTTTTCTGATAAGGGATTTTCAGTTTTTCAAGAAGGAAGAAGCCGAGTTCAACCAGATCTGTGAAGATAAGACATTGTATTTCTGATTGTAAATTCATTTTTTTGTTGTAAGAGTTATTCTCTGAGTCTTGTAGGAGTTTTACTCCAAGTTGTAGGAGATATTCTCCGAGTTGTTGTAGGAGTGGTTTTTGCTCCGAGTTGTAGAAACTTTGTTCCGAGTTGTACGATTGTTATCAATCAGAGAGAATAATGGAGTAGCCGAGTCTAGTGCGTTGCTACATCGGTGAGGTGGAAAGTGGATGAAGCCAAGGTTGGAGAACCACTATAATTCTTGGTGTCATCTGTGTATGCTTGTTTACTTTCTATGCATCGCTCGTACAAATTTTTATTCCGCAAAAAGACGCAGAACTCACATATTCACCCCCTCTAGGTGATTTAGGTAGACAACTTAAAATTTTTCATTATATTTATACCTGTCCTATCAGTTGTAGATTTTCTTAGTTTGATCACCATCATGATGAGGACTTCTGAAGTCCGACGAGGAGGATTGATTTTTCATTTGCCTCCTCTTATTGAGCAATCTCTTGAATTACTTGGAGATTAGTGAGAACTCTCCATCAGACAATTCAGAGCCTGACGTGCTTGGCTCATAGTCTTCTGGGGTATCTGAAGCTCGTGTCCTTACTGGTGACACAACTTTAGACTTTCTTATCCCTTCAACTTTCAGAGCTATTGACTTCTCTCTGCTTGAAGTCCTGCTACTTTTCTTCTCTTTCTTTCTTTCTAGTATTCATCCGAAGTTCATAGGAAAGCAACTTTCTGAAAAAGTTTTGGGAGTCAATCTATGGCAGCTTCCCAAACTCCCTAATGGCTACCACCTTAGTATCCCAGTCTTTTGTCAGTGATCTGAGGAATTTATCGTTGAGCTCACCATTAGTGAATGTACGACCATAGTTTCTGAGGCCGCTGATGATCTTGAAGAATTTATCAAAACTGTCTGCAATTGTATAATTTAAGCATTGTTTGAATGCCTCTTATTCTTGATTAAGTAGAGATCTATAAATGTCACTAACTTCTTCAATTCCTTTCATGAGAACTACGAGACAGTCTCATATCTCCTTGGTAGATTTGTAGTGGAATAAATTTTGAAGCATTGAATCGTCCACTACACTGGCTATAAAATTATTTAGCTTCTTATCCAAAGAGACCAAGGCAATTTCATCCTTAGTCAGATCCATCATCTTCTTAGTGATCATGACAGTCAGATTCAGAGCAAATGGCTGTGTAGTAATATGAGATCCTTCTTCAACAATCTAAAATATCCTGGGATCTGCTGCTTTCATGAAGAATCTGACTCTTTCTTTCCACAAAGAAAAGTTCTCTTTTATGCACACAAGTAACTTCATCAAAGACATACCCTTACTTTTGTCCATAGCCACGAAGCGGAGTCTCTTGATACTAGATAAGAGATTTTGTTCAAGGTGTTAACCTTATACCAAACAACACCCCTCTGATACCAATTAAAAGTATCTAGCATCAACTCAAATCACCTAGAGGGGGTGAATAGGTGAGTTCTGTGTCTTTTTGCGGAATAAAAATAACTAAAAAATTAAGCATACAAAATACGAAGATTTATAGTGGTTCCTCGAGTTGGGTACGTCCACTGTCCCGCCTCGCCTATCTACCACAAAGGGCTATATTAAGCTACTTCACCTTTATCTTAGATTACAACGAATCTTACACCTCAGAGCCTCAACTCCTACAACTCGGAGACAACACTCCTACCACTCGGAGAACAAACTCTCCTACAACTTGATCCAAACACGAATCTACCACTCTGAGGGAAAAACTTCCTACAAAAGTAAAAAGGATTTACATAATAAAGATTACAAATAATCTTATTTAGATCTAAAGTCTCCGATCCTTCGTTCTTCGAAAAGGTTGATCTTGAATGTCTTGACGAACATGGAAAATATGAATGCTTTGAAGACTTGATCTGAGCACATGGATTGAATAGATCTGAGTAGAATCAAAATCTTCAGAGATCAATGATCTAGTCGACTTGGTGGAGGAAGATCAAATCTTGCAGCGAGCTTGTCTTCAGCCGAGAGATGTGTGAAATACGGATCGGGTGTTGAAAGGATCTTGACGTTCGGAAGTTTCTCGATTAGACCAAGGAGCACATTTTGGGTTGAATGAATTCCACCCTAAATATATACAGGAAACCTCCTCCTGTAACGGCCAGAAAAGACATTCCATACTGAGACGTGTGAAGTTTACTATACATGGCTATCGGGAAGAACGAGTCGGAAATTTGAAATTTGAAGAAATAAATCTTAAGTATAATTCATCGAGTAGCATCAAGAATAACTGAGTATACTCGTCGAACTATAGTGAAACTTGACAAAATTAACTTAGAGAATTTCAGCCCGATCGAACCTATAACTCGACGCTTAGCAGAAGTCATACTCGATAAATCCGACGAATATCGGCTAGCTCACTCGACAAATTCGACGAGTATCAACTGATAGACTCGACGCATTCGACACATAAGCTTAGTGATATTCGAAGAATATGACTTAGAAAATTCCAGAGAAGTATATTCATAAACGCAAAGGTATACCCAAAGAGTCTCGACGAATTCGGCATGTATCAACATGTATATTCGACGAATTCGGCGGTTATCAAAAGATACACTCCACGAATTCAACCAGTATACTTGATGATACTCGATGACTTTTACTTTACTGATTTTATAGATCTCAGAAATTATACTTTAAGTAAATACTGAGAGTTCGCAAGTGCTAGTAAGTATACATGACGAATTTGATGAGTATCCAGGAGTATACTCGACGAATTCGACGAGTATCCACTACTATACTCGACGAATTTTTTTGGGGTAATTTTTTGTTCTTCTGATTCCAGCACCTGGTCCTTCCTTGATCCTTCTAATGCACTTGGAATAGAAGTACACCCCAATAGAGAGATTACACGTGAGTCAACGCATTGACCTACACAATGAAGGATTATATTGTATAGCCGCGTGTTTCCTGACCCATTATAACCTGACATTGTGTTGTACTTAGCAATATAGTCTTGCAAGCACATAACTAAATAGAGAGCATCAAATACAACTTAATTCATCTTAGTTCAATGGACACTTCTTCAAATCAGGGTTATTATGGATACAGTACCCAACAAAAGGTTATACATCGCCTCCACTCGGATGATCCTCACTTCTCCTAATGCGTGAGCATATGAGGGCTCCTCTCCTCCAACTCCTAAGCGGACTCCGTTCCTCCCAAAATTACAAGCGAGTGAATATCTCCCACTAGCAAGCTGCACAAACTGCAAGCATTCAAGATAAACACTACTTTGCCAAAAGTGTACGAACACCCAAGCACAACTAAATCACAGGAGATCCGAAAAAGAGGGTCTCCGTTCAAACAAAAACTCCCCCCCATGGGCTATGTCATCATGTGACGGTGCAAAGGCGCACCTACATGATAAAGAAAAGCTAAAGAAAACAAACCAAAAAGGGCACAATGGGATCGTACCTCCACATCGACGTCAGCATCGTCATCCGAGGCTTCCTCCACGTAGATCACCGTGCTCCAGTAACCTCCGAGCAGCCTGAAATCCCTTGTCAAAGCCCAAGTGGCACGGGACAACACACTCAAGAAAAATCAATCTCATTTGCCATCATCCTAGAGCAGACCTCCTTTGTGATACGGGATCTCTCCATGTCAAAGTCGTGAGACCGGTTGTACTAGGTCACCGCAGGCACTCGTATAACCTCAATGTCCCTCAGCTCAGCGGGCAGTCAAGACTTCTCTTTCTTCAACTACTCCACCTCCATCCGAACGGACTCAGTTCCTCCTAAACAGTTACCCAACAAAGGCTATTCACCTCTATAGTGCGGACGAACTCCGATCCTCCTCAGGCACAAGCAAGAAAAGTCTCCTCACCAAATCCCAGGCACTCTCAAAGCACCCACAAACCAAGATCCGTCGCCGTCTCCTGAAATAAAAATATCTCTGAGCAAATCCACAGTACCAAGGAAAAGGGGGAAAGTGTCCTCCTCATCACACTTAAGCAACAAGCTCTCGTCATTAACGCTCGGCGACAACCAGTATCAATAACGCCCGACGAACATGAAACATAAAAGCACCAGCTGCTCTTGGGCCGCTGCAACACATGTCACGGTACCAAGTCATCACAACACGGACAATAATAAAGAACTGTTCGGCAATTGCTAAGATGACCCAACTGATGACGATGATGGGGACTTCACCGCGCAAGGATGTAACAGCCCAAATTCGAGAAACGGGAATATATTGGGTGACACGGCCTGGGACACGGGTGTGTCCCAGTGCGTGTCCTGCTTGGGTTACGCAGCTGGGCGCGTGGTCGATGAAATTCGTTCGACGAATTTTCGGGAGGTACACGCCCGTGACACGGGCATGTCAGGGGGCGTGACCCAGGGCATGTCCTCCCCTGGTCGACGATTTTCTCTTGAGTAGTTGAGGTCGACGAATACTCGAGAAAGAGGGTACACGACCTGTGAAACGGGCGTGTCACAGGGCATGTCCCGCTCATACTCAAGTAGCTCTCGTGTAGGTCGAAATGTACTCGAGTAGGTGGAAAAGTACTCGAGTAAGAGGGGGGATGACATGGGCGTGTCATCCCTGTGACGTGGGCGTGTCCTGTATGGGTACTCGAGTAGTTGGTTTTATCTCGAGTAAGTCCTCTTGAGTAGGTCTCGATTGGGTTATACACCCCGTGTCACGGGCATGACTAGGCTGATACGGGCGTGACATGGGCATGTCACCTTGTCGTGGATAAGTCAGAATGAGTCGGTTTGTGTACCAGGGCGTGTCACAGGGTGTGTCGAGGCCGAAAGATGATTTTTCAGAGAATTTGTGGCCATTCATTTCCCTATCCTGAATCCAAGGGCTAGGCTCTATCCAGGTGCGTATATGGCCGAGAGCTGAGGGAAATTCCCCTTTATCTTCATCTTCTTCTTCTCCATCTCATTTCAAGAGAGTGAAAGAGAAAGGGAGAGTAAGGGAAGGAAAAGGAGAAAGCAAACCAGTTGCTGGAGGAGCTGCGGAGTGTAGATTGAAGATCTTAGAACGGATTCGTGAAGGCAAAGCTGAGGCGGTGACTTCCATCCAGCTACTTCATGGCACCGAAGCGATCTTCAAGGGTAACGATTTCCTTCTTGGACATCGAAGTACTTTATTTATGCATGTGCGTGGAATCCTCCACCAGGAGGTGGATTTCGAAAGCGATTCCTTGGTTGAGTCTGCATCTAGAGATGGAAGTGTGGAGTGTGGCATAGGCATGTTGTGTGAAGCCCATCTGGACGGGTAGTCTTGATTGATGATGATCATGGGTAAACCGAAGAAGACTCCATGGATTTGGTGCTATGAAAGGTTTATGTTTTGTTTGAATGATTGTATGGATGAATGAATGTTGGTTATGGATGTATGGAGGCTTTGAGTAAGCTCCTGGTTATGATGAAAGATCAATTGGTAGCACGCCTGGGGAGAGCGAGATAAACCATGCATGTTACACCACTAGGGTGGGTTGATCTGGATAGATGAGGGATCGATTGACGGCAATGCCTGGGGAGCCGAGTTAAACCTGGCTTGATGTACCACAAGGGTGGGTCGATCGGGAATAGGTGAGGGGTCGATGGGTGGTAATGCCTGGGGAGCATTGGTAAACCCGGCTTGCTACACCACATGGTGTGGGTCGATCTGCTCTGGTTGTTTGTGGATGCTGTGAGGTGAGGACCTCTGAGTGGTAGGGACGGGATGTCGCCAGCCTGCGGGACTGGTGGACTAGGATTGAACCGGCCAACCAACAAGTTAAAAACCTCTGATCGGAGATGTACGACTGGGATACCCGGTACACCAAAAAGGTGCCCTGAGTGCACAGAGCATCTGGTGGATACCGACATTTGTGATGTGATTGTGCTTGGTAGATTGATCTATATAATGATGGCAATGCATACAGGGAAGGAACCACTGCCCCGGGTAAGGAGTAGGGTCGTTATAAGTGGTCAGCTAATGTTGACCATTACTTTGTTTCCTGTTTGGTTTGGATGACTAATTACAGGTGTTGCTGCTTGAATTGAAATGAGCGGAATGGACGGATTGCTACTAAAGGCCCATGAAGGCCTTGCGAATCGTGGTTGGATTTCATGTGTGGCTGGCCTGCGTGCCGATGTACGAAAATGTATTTGTGCAAAGAGAAATCTGTGAGGCCTTAAGGCCAGTGTGTGTGAGTTGTATACATTCCTGGTTTGGATATATAAATGTGGAGTTTATATAGTAGTGGACATTCTCTGAGTTGAGTTCATGTTAGCGTAAAATGCTGCGCTAGAATGGATTGAGTTAGGAAGCGAGTAGATTTTGATTTCCACAAGTAATTCTGCCGCTTGTCTGTGACATATGGCATGGGGCCCCGGCCGGACCCACCGTTATATGCCATGTGATGAGTGGGGGCATTATAAAGTGGTATCAGAGCAAGGTTGAGATTGTTTGGGAGGAGAGAACATAATTGAACTCACGAATGTCCACTAAGAATATATTTCATGCACGTGAAGTGCGTGAGTGTGTAGGCAATGTATAATTACCATTATGACATGGATACTTAATGGTGTTTTGTACATTGCTAGGTGGCGAGGAGTGGTGCCGGGCTGTCTGAACCCCAGCGGTCTGATGAGAGTGCAGCAGCCGTTGAAGCGCCTACGCCTCCTTCGGCGGAGACCATATGGGTGGTGATGGATACGGTGCTTGCGGTATTACAGGCGCAACCGACTGGTCAGGGAAGGCCTGCAGGCGTATCAGTACAGATTGGTGCAAGGCAAGAGTGTGCGAAATTATGGCGGAGGAGCAAGCAACTAATGAGTGATTGAAAAGCTTTGTGGAGTCTCATCCACCTACGTTTGGTGGAGCACGATCTCCAATGCAGGTGGAAGATTGGTTGGCTCGAGTGAAGAGGATCCTGACTGCAATCAGGACTGCAGAGGAGCAGAAAGTGACGTTAGCCACTTTTCTGCTGGAAGGAGATGCGAGACTGTGCTGGGACGAGATGGAGGTGCATCACTTGGCAGGTCGTGGATTAGCGGAGGTTTCAATGGATGAATTCTCCCGATTGTTTTTAGCCAAGTATTTGCCAGTGTCGCAGCGGATTGCGATGGAAAACGAGTTCCAACGTCTGGTGCAGGGTGAGGCAGATATTGATACATACCTGCATAAGTTTACTAGACTGGGGTGATATGCGGGGTCTACCTTCACGGAGGAAGTGCGGAAGACGAATCGATTTTACGAGGGGCTGCGGGATGAATTGATGTTGGTACTCCCGAGTTCCGTGAACCAAGGATTCCAAGCATTGGTCGATACGGCCCGTGGTTTTGAAAAGATTTGAAGCGGGTACAAGAGAAGAAGAGATTGGCAGTGGAAAAGCCAGAGTTTAAAGTGCTGCAGTCAGAGCAATCTTAGTTTAGAAGACGAGAGAAGAAAAGGTTTAGGCCTGCGGAATCAACCCCGTCGACTATTTCTTCGGGGGCAAAGTATGGGCCAGGACGTGGTGAGACATGTATATGATATAATTGCGGGAAGCAATGACACATAGCAAAATTTTGTTGGAATGCCCCTTTGGGAAGTGAGAAAAAGATAGGTGCGTCGTAGGAAGACAAAGGTAAAGCAATGGCCGAATCATCTACATCCCGGACGCAACCTCGATTGCATAATTTGGAAGTGCAAGAGCCGCAAAGCTCACTTGGTGAAATTAAGCCTCGAGTGTTTAATTTGGCTCTTACGCAAGAGATGCAAAATCGGGACTCTGAGCGAAAGTAAGGATAGTGACTTGTATCACTTGGATGATGTGCATATTGTATATATCTGATGACTCACTAGTGATGTGAATCCTGATAATGTACCTACTGAGGATATTCTTGTACATAACATATTGTATATGTTGTTTTACATGTTGAAATGTTGGTTCACACTTGGTGAAATTGAAGTGATTGATCGCTTGTGATATATATATATATGCTGTTTGAGGGTATATAGAATGTTTGTAGCTAGAGATCACTAGCTAAAACTGTGGATTATTTGGCATGTGTAGGTTTCCCAATACAAAAGTTGTAACATATGAGTTTGATGTCATACAGTTTGGTTGCTGTTTTCTGTGCCATTTCGTGGACGAAATTTCTTGAAGGATGGGAGGGTTGTAACAGACCAAATTCGAGAAATGGGAAAATATTGGGTGACATGGCCTGGGACACGGGCGTGTCCCAAGGCTTGTCCTGCTCGGGTTGCGCAGCTGGGCGCGTGGTCGACGAAATTCGTTCGACGAATTTTTGGGAGGTACACGCCCGTGACACGGTCGTGTCAGGGGGCGTGACCCAGGGCGTGTCCTCCCCTAGTCGACGATTTTCTCTCGAGTAGTTGAGGTCGATGAATACTCGAGAAAGAGGGTACACAGCCTGTGACACGGGAGTGTCACAGGGTGTGTCCCGCTCATACTCGAGTAGCTCTCGTGTAGGTCGAAATGTACTCGAGTAGGTGGAAAAGTACTCGAGTAAGAGAGGGGATGACACGGGCATGTCATCCCGTTGACACAGGGGTGTCCTGTCTGGGTACTCGAGTAGTTGGTTTTCTCTCGAGTAAGTCCACTCGAGTAGGTCTCGAGTGGGTTACATGCCCCGTATCACAGGCGTGACTAGGCTGATATGGGCGTGACATGGGCATGTCACCTTGTCGTGGATAAGTTAGAATGAGTCGGTTCGTGTACCAGGGCATGTCACAGGGCATGTCGAGGCCGAAAGATGATTTTTCAAAGAATTTGTGGCCATTCATTTCCCTATCCTGAATCCAAGGGTTGGGCTCTGTCCAGGCGCGTATATGGCTGAGAACTGAGAGCAATTCCACTTTATCTTCATCTTCTTCTTCTCCATCTCATTTCGAGAGAGAGAAAGAGAAAGGGAGAACAAGGGAAGGAAAAGGAGAAAGCAAGCCAGCTGCTGGAGGAGCTGCGGAGTGCGGATTGAAGATCTGAGAATGGATTCATGAAGGAAAAGCCGAGGCGGTGACTTCCATCCGGCTACTTCATGGCGCTGAAGCGATCTTCAAGGGTAACGTTTTCCTTCTTGGACATCAAAGTCATTTCTTTATGCATGTGCGTGGAATCCTCCACCAAGAGGTGGATTTCAGAAGCGATTCCTTGGTTAAGTCTGCATCTAGAATCGGAAGTTTGGAGTACGGCATAGGCATGCTGTCTGAAGCCCATCTGGACAGGTAGTCTAGATTGGTGATGATTATGGGTAAATCGGAGAAGGTTCCATAGATTTGGTGCTATGAAAGGTTTATGGTTTGATTGAATGATTGCATGGATTAATGAATGTTGGTTATGGATATATGGAGGCTTTGAGTAAGCTCCTGGTTATGATGAGAGATCAATTGGTAGCATGCCTGGGGAACGCGAGATAAACCCGACCTGTTACACTACTAGGGTGGGTTGATCTGGATAGATGAGGGATCGATTGACGGTAATGCCTGGGGAGCCGAGTTAAACCCGGCTTGTTGTACCACAAGGGTGGGTCGATCGGGAATAGGTGAGGGGTTGATGGGTGGTAATGCCTGGGGAGCATTGGTAAACCCATCTTGCTACACCACATGGTGTGGGTCGATCTTCTCTGGTTGTTTGTGGATGCTGTGAGGTGAGGACCTCTGAGTGGTAGGGATGGGATGTCGCCAACCTGCGGGACTGGTGGACTAGGATTGAACCGGCCAACCAATAAGTTGAAAACCTCTGATTGGCGGTGTACGACTGGGATACCCGGTACACCAAAAAGGTGCCCTGAGTGCACAGAGCGTCTGGTGGATACCGGCATTTGTGATGTGATTGCGCTTGGTAGATTGATCTATATAATGATGGCAAAGTATACAGGGAAGGAACCACCGCCCCGGGTAAGGGGTAGGGTCGTTATAAGTGGTCAGCTAATGCTGACTGTTACTTTGTTTCCTGTTTAGTTTGGATGGCTAATTGCAGGTGTTGCTGCTTGACTTGAAATGAGCGGAATGGAAGGATTGCTGCTAAAGGCCCTTGAAGGCCGTGCGAATCGTGGTTGGATTTCATGTGTGGCCGGCCTGCGTGCCGATGTACGAAAATGTATTTGTGCAAAGAGAAATCTATAAGGTGTTAAGGCCAGTGTGTCTGAGTTGTATACATTCCTGGTTTGGATATATAAATGTGGAGTTTTATAGTAGTGGACATTCTCTGAGTTGAGTTCATGTTAGCGTAAAATGCTGCGCTAGAATGGATTGAGTTAGGATGCGAGAAGATTTTGATTTCCACAAGTAATTCTGCCGCTTGTCTATGACATATGGCGTGGGTCCCCGATCGGACCCACCATTATATGCCATGTAACGAGTGGGGGCGTTACAAAGGACACCACCCGTGGGGGGTTTTACGGTCAACAGGTCACCCAAAAGCTCTCACAACTAAGCAAAGCAAATGACAAAGGTAATACGCTACTCAACAAAGCCAAGTTTATGTGCAGTGGAGATGAAATTCGCTTCCCCGTCACCAGCACCAACTTTCAAAACAACACCCACTTGGGTACGGAATGCCCCCGCATCTTTTGTGGCATGCAAAGACCCATCCTAATACCATGCAGAGTTTGACAGCACGCATCCACCATGAGCCTACCTTTGTAGACATCTTCTCAAGATCCACTAAGCAGTCCGACCTCACACCACTCTAAGGACCCAGGTCTCCTGATATTCTGCAAACGTGAAAACTCGCTCTATTACAACATCCCATGTCACGAACGCCATCGATGGCCTCCGCCTCCAGAAGCTTCGTCCCAATTCCTGATAAGAATGGGCACTGAATCACTCCAAGTTACAACATGGAAATGGAAATTATGTCCTCCCACATCTTAAGGTGGTAGCAAGCCCATTGGTCCTTCCGCGACACCAAAACAAGCGGAAAGAACATCACTTCACATCACAAGAATTCGTCGTCAGTGCGAACCTTCCGAAATAACCGCAGAAGCTCTCAACTACATGCATCACTATCCTGGAATCCTCGCGTAACCATCAATCCACGAGGTAGACACACATGGATCCAAGACATCAACACTCACATCAAAGACCAACCAAAGGGATATTTTATGCTACAAACGAAAGAAACCGGTAACGCACGGTTGCTGAAATGGACTCAAGTCCCCGAACCAGAGACGAAATGATCAAGCTTAGAAATTTTTGGTCTAGTCGCTTTGCGGATAACAACCTCTGAAAATTTCGGGGAATTTGATGTAAGACCCCCCTCCCGAAAAACAAAACACGGCACGAGGGGAGTCTAATGCCCAGAACAGCCGCCTTGCGGTGGCAACAACGCACGTGTTGGTCTGCACCACAAGCCGCCTATTCTTGTAACGCCCCGAAACTCAAAAGAGGGATGGGTAGCATTTTCAGCCAAGTATGGTGCTTGGAAGGGGGCACACGGCCTGGGACACAGGCGTGTTCCAGGGCTGTATCATGCTCGGGTTCAACGATGGTCGCTGGTCGACGAAATTGCTATCGACGATCGTCGAGACAGTGAACACGAACTGAGACACGGGCGTGTCCCAGGCCGTGTTATACTCGGGTTGTTGGCCGTGTTATACTCGGGTTGTTAGCCGAGTTGTGTCAGGGGAGAAACACGGCCTGGAGCCCAGGCATGTTCGGGTCTGACACGGGCGTGTCAAATTCGACATGGGCATGTCAAATACCTGTGATCTCCTCGGGTTGGTGTTGATCCTGTGTTGATGGAGGAACAGGCCCCGCTACACGGGCGTGTACTGGATGACATGGGCGTGTCAAGCCTGACACGGGCGTGCTGAAAGCCCGTGTTCATTTCGGGATGCGACGGTTTCGGCATCGAATGAGGCACACGACCTTGGACAAGGGCATGTCACAAGCCATGTTCGGCCCAAGTTTTGGATTTTAAGTGCGAATCGTGGCCGTCCGTTTCCTTCCTTTGGGATCTAAGGGTCCTAGCTGATCCTGGCAGGGTTTAACCCGGGAATAGGGTTTAAAAACCCTCATTTCTTTTGGGTTTTCTCTTTTTAAGAGTTCTAGAGAGAGGGGAGAGTAAGGAAGAAGAAGAAGAAGGAGAGATCCAGCCGCCGGTGGAGCTTCGGAGCCCAAATCGTAAGCCGAGTTCGGTTCTATGGAGGCGAGGACGTTGTAGTGTTTTTCATCCGCATAGATCTTCGTGGTGCCAAAGAGGAATGCTATCGTAATGATTCTCATCTTGGACATGTGAAGTCCCCTTTGCCTTTTGCATAGGAAGCCCGCTCTTGCGAGTTTGTTTTTAGTGTGAGGTGTTCCTTCGGGTAGACATGAATAGTCCCAGTTGTTTTGCATGTAGAGTCCGTATTCAAGAAACGTACATAGGCATGGTGTGTGAAGCGTACCTGGACAAGTTGGTCTGGATTGGTGATGTTGCATTGCATGAATGGCCGGAGAAGAATCCGTGTAGATGATTATTTTTCGGATTTTCTAAGCGGTAGATTGCAATAGGGATTCTTGGGGACTAACTCCAAGGTGCACCCAGAAAACTGGGCAGATGCGTGATTCTGCCAACTTGGTGGCCTAGGAGCCAACTTCTACATAACCGGGTTATGTAAAGTATGTGATTGAATTGGTACTCGAGGATGCTTGACCCGCGCAGATGGCTTAAATTGATGTTGCGATGTGAGCAACGGGTTAGGCGGAACCGTACCCGCTCTATGTGGTTCGGTTAAAGAGACATATGGTATATGACACTTGCTGTTGGCATAGATGGAGGGTCTTAGGCTTAGGCCAGAAAGACCATAATGCTCACGAGAATTGTCGTCCAAGGGGCGGTGGTGAGACCGCGTACTTTGACCGGGTTCACCGAGAATGTGCCCTGAGAGCACGAGGTGTGTGGCCGTGCGAGCCTACTCCTATGATGATGTGAAATTTCTCTATTATATGTCTATGCTAATAAAGTGCAGGGAAGGAGCATTTCCGCCCCGAGTTTAGTGGCGAGATCATTATAATTTTTTCAGCTTAGATGATCGTTGCTTTTGTTTGCCACCGCTTCGGTGGATTGTTGCTTGCAGGTGCTGCGGAGCCGACTGGCAAATAGTGGGAAAAAGCCCTTGTTGCTGAGCCGGTTGTCAAAGGCCTAATTATGAGTGTTTACTTTTATTCTCATGTATGACCGGCCTGTGTGCCGAGGTTTGGAAGACACTTATATTTGAGTAAACTATTGCAAGGCCATAAGGCCAAGTACTTGTATATTTGTACGTTCATTCCTATTGGGTTTATATAGTGGACATTCATGTTGTTGGCGGGGTTCTTAATATGCAACTTTTTAATTGCTTCCGCTAGAATATACTCTGTGTAGGATGTTGGTTATTGGCAGGATGGTTTCAGTGCGAAACCTTCCGGTCTATCTGTGGTATATAGCGTCGGTCCCCGGACGGACCTACTGCTATATGCTATGCGACGGATAGGGGGTGTTACAATTTGGTATCAGACTACTGGTTTCGGTCAACTTAAATGAATTCGTGGACGAATTCTTTTAAGGGGTGGGGAGCACATGTGTGTGCGTCATCGTTATAACATAAAAAGAACCCATGAATGTCCACTTAGGAATGAAAATACATATGTTTGGGGAACCTGCGTGTTCATATAATTGCTTTTAGCAATTTTGTTTGGTCGCTTAATGTTGTTTTTGTATGATTATAGGTGACCAGAAGTGGTGCAGGGCCATCATAACATCTGGTTTCTGAGGCAAGTAGTGCACCGAATGATGTGCTTGCAACATCTCCCTTGGCATAAACCATTCGATTGGTGGCTAAAGCGGTGTTTGCTATGATCAATGCGCAGCTTGCAAGGCAAATGCAGCAGCCTGCTCCTGCGGTAGAGCATGTACCGCTTCAAGCAACGGAACCGAGAATGGTGGAGAAAGTAGTGGTGGAACCTTTGGTGCCTAGGAGAGCAACTGAAAGGTAGCTCAAACATGTTATGGGATTCAATCCTCTGGTTTTCTCGGGGATGGGAACCCCATCCCAAGCAGAGGATTGGCTCTCCCGAGTAAAGAAAGTATTGACAGCTACTGAAACGGAAGAGTAGCAGATGACCACCATAGCTACGTTCCTGTTGGACGGAGATGCAAGGCTGTGGTGGGAAGGTTTGAAGCTACATCATTTGATGGGAAGGAAACTCTTAGACGTCTCGATGGAAGAATTTTCGAGACTGTTCTTGACAAGGTACCTTCCCTCTGCTCAGAGGTTTGTAATGGAGAATGAATTCCATAGGTTGACGCAAGAAGAGAGTAGCGTGGACGAATATCTCCACGAATTTACATGATTGGGTCGGTACGCTAGCTCTACATTCGCTGATGAGGAGCATATGACAAACTGATTATATGAGGGTCTGAGGGATGGCCTAAGGCTACTGCTCTCGGGGCCTATGACGCAGGGCTTCTTGACCTTGGTCAATACGACCCGGTCTTTGGAGAAGGATCTGAGGAATGTGCAAGCAAAGAGAGACTCTGGGGCTAAGAAGGCAGAGTTTAAGGTGTCGACTAACACGAAGTCTGGTTATCGTAAGTTTAATAAGAAGGCTAGGACTTCGGGTCCAGCCCCTTCTTCCGGTGCTTCAGGGGAAACTACATGTCGAACCCCGGGCGCATGCTATTATTGTGGGAAGCCGGGACACTTTGCCCGAGTCTGTCGGAGCGGACGTCCCAAGTCCGAGAGGAAGCCGGGTGCAAACTATGAAGAGAAGGGTAAGGCGGTGGAGTCAACCGCATCCCATTATGCTCCGCCTCAACCAAGAGTCTATAATCTTGGCCAGCAGGAGGCCATAAAACAAGTGGAAGTGGTGATAGGTACGATTTAAATTTATAGCAAGTTAGTTTTAAATACTTGTTACCTTGTGCGTGTTACCTTACCAGTGCTTGTATAGGCTTTGTTTTGATTTGTGATAATCTAGAGAAAGCATTCTTTGATACGGGAGCTTCAAACTCCTTTTTGTCAGAAGGATTTATATCGCACATCGGAGTACCTTCTTCGATGACAAAGAACAAACTGGATGTGTTGTTGCCGAATGGGTGTTCAATGTGTGCGAATAAGGTCTGTGGCGTAAAGATTCGTATTGGGAGTCAGGAGTTCAATTTGCAAGCGTCGTTACTGCCGCTGGTGGAGTTCGACGTGATATTTGGTATGGACTGGCTCTCGAAGCAGCAAGGATATATTGATTACAATGACAAGGAGGTTAAGTTGGGAACTGGTCGTGAGACGACATTTGCGGGCTTGAAAGGTTCGAGCAAGACTTTGATGTTTGCTCTTCAGGTGGTTAAGGCGATTCGTACTGGTGCAGAGCTGTTCTTTACTCTAGTGGAGGCTTCGAAGCCTAAGCCTACTTTGGACAGCATCCCAGTGGTATCTGAATACCCTGATGTGTTCCATGGCGATCTCCCTGGAGCCCCACCTCAGCAGGAGATAGACTTCACTATCGAGCTATTGCCAGGTGCGAAACCTGTGTCACGCTCTTCGTATCGGCTAGCGCCTAAGGAGATGGCAGAGCTGAAGGTTCAACTTCAAGAGCTTTTGGAACAGGGTTATGTGCGTCCAAGTTCGTCGCCTGGGAGAGAACCAGTACTTTTTGTGAAGAAGAAGGACAGAATTTTGCGGCTCTGTATTGATTATCAAGAGGTGAACAAGTTAACGGAGAAGAATACGTACCCGATCCCAAGGATTGATGATCTATTTGATCAGTTAGTCGGGTCATCAGTGTACTAGAAATTGGACCTTAAGTCCGAGTATTATCAGCTGAGTATAAGGGAAAGTGATATCCCCAAGACACCTTTTAGCAAAAGATACGGGCATTATGAGTTTACGGTCATGCGGTTTGGGCTGACTAATGTGTCGTCAATGTTCATGGATCTGATGAACAGGACTTTCAGAGAGTACCTGGACCACTTTGTGATCGTCTTCATCGACGATATATTGGTGTACTCGCAGAGTGAGGAGGATCTCTTTAAGCATCTGTATTTGGTGTTGGAGACGCTGAGGAGAAATCAATTGTACGCCAAGTTCTCCAAATACGAGTTTTGGTTGTCCTCAGTAGCGTTCCTTGGTCACATAGTCAGTGGAGAGGGAATTGCGGTGGATTCGATGAAGATTGTTTCTATACGAGAGTTGGCTGTGCTGTCTACGGTAGCGGAAGACCGGAGTTTTCTGGGGCTTGCCGAATATTACAGGCACTTCATGGAGAACTTCTCGCGGATAGTGTTACCCCTCATGACTCTGATGAGGAAAGAGAAGAAGTTTGTTTGGACACCGGAGTGCGCACAAGCTTTTGAGGAGTTGCAGAGTCGGTTGACCACGTCGCCCGTGCTGAGTTCGCAGAGTGGGACCGAAGGCTTTGAGATCTACAACGATGCTTCAGGCAGTAAATTAGGTTGTGTCCTACTGTAGCATGGAAGTGTGATAGCCTATAACTCACGTCAGCTGAAGGTGCATGAGAGGAATTATCCAGTCCATGACTTGGAGTTAGTGACCGTGATATTTGCCCTGAAGCTGTGGAGGCATTACTTGTACTGGGTGAAGGTCGATATCTATACCGACCACAAGAGTCTGAAGTACTTGTTGGATCAGAAGGATCTGAACATGCGACAGTGGAGATGGATGAAGTTCCTGGGGGACTACACATTCAAGATTCATTATGTGTCTGGGAAAGACAATACAGTTGTAGATGCATTGAGTCGAAGGGCCACAGCTCAAGCCAACTGGTTGTCGGTCCATGCCGAGCATTTGGTTCTGGAGTTGGAGGCATTGGAGATCTCTTGTGTAGTCAAGCAGACTAGTGCCGAAGTGCTATTGAACTGGACAGAAGTTCAGTGTGACCTGGCTGATCGGATTCGGCATGCTCTGGATTTGGATGGTCACATGAAGCAAATCATGGTTGAGGCTTTGGATGGGTCAAATTCCCAATTTGAGGTTGTGGATGGATTGCTGTGGAAGGACAGTCGTTTGTGCATCCCGAATGTGGGCAAATTGCGGGTGGAATTGATGTACGAGGCTCATCATACCAAGTACTCAATTCACTCGGGGAGCACGAAGATGTACCGTGATATGAAGAAATTGTTCTGGTGGCCAGGACTTAAGAAGGATGTGGCACTCTATGTGGTGAAGTGTCAAGCATGCGCCTTGGTGAAGGAGGAGTGCTAGAAGCCTGGAGGTTTCTTGAAGTCCTTGACTATTCTGGAGGGGAAGTTCGACGATATTACAAGGGACTTTGTGCATCGTTTACCAAGGTCATAGAAGGGAAACAACGCCATCTGGGCGATCATAGATCGTTTGACGAAAGTGTCGTACTTCATTCCGCATAGGAAGGATGATTCTGCGGAGAAATTGGCAACATTGTATGTGGATAATATTGTGCGGCTTCACGGTGTGCCCCGCATCATTGTGAGTGACTGTGATGGGTGATTCACGTCCAATGATTGGAGGTTGGTGTAATAGATGTTGGGAACAAAGCTGAGTTTTAGTATGGCCTTTCATCCGCAGACGGATGGTCTGACCGAAAGAGTCAACATGACGATGGATGACATGCTTCGCATGTGCCTTCTGGATTTCGGGAAGTAGCGGAAAGATCACCTGTACTTGATGGAAATCGCTTACAATAATAGCTACCAGGCGAGCATTCAAATGGCGCCCTTCGAGGCCCTTTATGGTAGAATATGTCGCTCGTCATTGTCTTTGTTGGAAACGGGTGAGTCGAAGCTATACAAGTGACAAGAAGTGGAAGATGCAACCTCATAGGTACGAACCATTCGAGAAAGATTGCTAATCGCTCAGGACCGGCAAGCTAAGTACTATAACACCAAGCATAGGAATGTGGAGTTCGCTGTTGGCGACTGGGTGTACTTGAAGATTAAGCCGTTCAAGGGTGTCTTGCGGGTAAGATGCTTAAAGAAGCTTAGCCCAAGGTACCTTGGACGGTTTGAGGTTCTGGAGCGGATTGGCGAAGCAGCTTACCGATTGAAGCTTTCAGTGGAACTGGGTGGTCTACACGACGTATTCCACATATCGGTGCTGCGGAAGGTAGTGCAAGAGACTTCGCAAGTGTTGCGGTCGATCAAGTACTGGTTGTTAATTGGTTGACGACGAAGGTCAAGCCCATTCGCATCGAGGACTCGGAAGTCAAGCGTTTATGTAACAAAGACATCAAGATGGTCAAGGTCCATTGGGACAACTGCGGTCGGGAGGAGCTCTCTTGGAAATGAGAGTAGACCATGCTTGAGGAATACCCAGAGTTATTCCACTCAGGTACTGTTTAAAGTTTTGTTTATATCTTTTCCTTTCTGTAATTTCGGGACGAAATTCTTTTAAGTGGGAGAGAGTTGTAATGCCCTGAAACACAAAAGAGGGACGGGTAGCATTTTGAGCCAAGTTTGGTGCTTGGAAGGGGGCACACGGCCTGGGACATGGGCATGTCCCATGGCCGTGTCGTGCTCGGGTTCGATGATGTCCGCGTGGTTGAAGAAATTGCAGTCAACAATCGTTGAGACAGCGAACACAGTCTGAGACACGGGCGTGTCCCAGGCCGTGTCCTACTCGAGTTGTTAGCCAAGTTGTGTCGGGGGAGAAACACGGCATGGAGCCCAGGCGTGTTCGGGTCTGACACGGCCGTGTCAAATTCTACACGGGCGTGTCGAATAACCGTATTCTCCTCGGATTGGTGTTGGTCCTGTATCAATGGAGGAACACGCCCCGCTACACGGGCGTGTACTGGATGACATGAGCGTGTCAAGTCTGATACAGTCGTGTTGAGAGACCGTGTTCTTTTCGGGATATGATGGTTTCGGCGTCGAATGAGGCACACAGTCTTGGACACGGGCGTGTCACAAGCCGTGTTCGACCCAAGTTTTGGATTTTAAGTGCGAATCGTGACCGTCTGTTTCCTTCCTTTGGGATCTAAGGGTCCTGGCTGATCCTGGCAGGGTTTAACCCGCGAATAGGGTTTATAACCCTCATTTCTTTTGGGTTTTCTCTTTCTAAGAGTTCTAGAGACAGGGGAGAGCAAGAAAGAAGAAGGAGGAGAGATCCGGCCGCCGGTGGAGCTTCGGAGCCCCAAATCGCAAGCCAAGTTCGGATCTATCGAGGCGAGGACGTTGCGGTGCTTTTCATCCGCATAGATCTTCATGGCGCCAAAGAGGAATGCTAGGGTAATGATTCTCATCTTGGACATGTGAAGTACCCTCTCCCATATGTGTAGGAAGCCCGCTCTCACGAGTTTGCGGTGAGTGTGAGGTGTTCCTTCGGGTAGACATGAATAGTCCCCGTTATTTTGCATGTAGAGTCCGTATTCGAGAAACGGACATAGGCAGGTGTGTGAAGCCTACCGAGACAAGTTGGTCTGGATCGGTGATGTTGCATTGCATGAATGGCCGGAGAATTCTCCGCGCAGATTATTGTTTTCGGGTTTTCTAAGCGGTAGATTGCAACAGGGAGCCTTGGGGACTAACTCCAAGGTGCACCCGGAAAACTGGACAGATGCGTGATTCTGCCAACTTGGTGGCTTAGGAGCCAACTTGTATATAATCGGGTTATGTAAAGTGTGTGATCGAATTGGGACTCGGGGACGATTGACCCGTGCCGACGGCTTTGATAGTAAGGGTTAGATCTGAAATACTCTAGAGGGGGGTAAATAGAGTATTTAGGGTTTATAAACTTTTTCTAACTAATTCAATCTAGTTCTAGTGCTGCAGGAATTAAATTAAAAACATAAACACAGCAACCTAGTTATCACAGCCACAGCAAGAACAAAAGAAAAAGAGCAACCCAAACAACACAAGAATTTTATCGTGGCTCCCCTAAACGTGGGTACATCCACTCTTCTACCACCCTGGTAGGAATCCACTCAGGTTTTTGATCAGGTGACTGCCACCAATGAGCTTTTGAACAGGTTCTCAAAAACCAAACCTCAAGTCTTTTGATCAGGTGACTTGCAACCAGGAATAACTTTTGAAGGGAGTTAAGAACCCTTTATATAGTGGGGGTGAGAGAGAGATTTTGTCTTCTCTATCTCAGATACAACTGAGAAGACTCTGGTGGATGAATGATGTTAGCAAAGGCTCCCCGTGAGATATAGAATGGTTCAGGAAGTTGAAGCCTTGCTTCAGGGTGATAGGTCTTCAAGCTTTTGCTTTGACCAGATGAATTCCAAGAACTTCTTGATAGATTGAACGTTTGTTGTACTTTGAAGATTCCTGGAATGAAGACGGAAGAAGACTCTAGATTTAAATGGTTGTTCTTCATCTTCTTCAGCTTGATGTTCTTTCTCTGGTCTAGGGCTAGGGCTTCTTGTCTCTTGACAGTGTTGTTGCCCTATGAGCTCTGTAGTATGTATATTCTCTATGTGCTATCGAGAGAGATGAAGAAAATCCTTATTCAGTGTATATTTTTGACTAATGCTCGAGAGCTGTTTAGAAAGAAAAATCCATTTTATATTTTCCATGTAAATTGCCTTTTGAAATTTGAATTCCTTTCTGCATTGAATTCTAACGGCCTGGAGAATATTTGCATTGATTGGTTTCCCCAACTGTCCCATGGAAAAACGGTAAGCAATAATCTTGATGAAGGACGTAATCAATGCTTGCTTCTAACAGTAATATTCAGAGAATATTTATGTATTGATTTCTCAGGAATTATGGCAATAGAAAAAGGACAGAGGGAGGGAAATTTCTAAGTCTAGAACTTTACAGAATTTATTGAGTAGAATTCGTCGATCTGTGTCCAGAGTTTGTCGAGCAGATAAGTCAAGTTCGTCGACCAGATAACCTTTGTTCGTCGA
Source organism: Platanthera guangdongensis (assembly GCA_039583875.1). Classification (NCBI taxonomy): domain Eukaryota; kingdom Viridiplantae; phylum Streptophyta; class Magnoliopsida; order Asparagales; family Orchidaceae; genus Platanthera; species Platanthera guangdongensis. The sequence goes on from CM077159.1 coordinate 85,873,277, forward strand.
GCTGAGATACAAGATTGTCGACCTAAGAACTGACAACTGCTTTCTCTGGAGCCTTTCAATTTTGTGCATCAAGTTCCTCGAGCTGAGAATATGACTTCATTGACCTATTAACAAAATTCCATTTTTCTTGAACTTAAGAATGTTGAAGTAATGTGTCCAGAAATCGTCGACCTCAGAACTGGGTTTGTCGGCCTGAGAACTAGTTTCGTCGAGCTGAGAACTTCTAACTGTTGATAAATCTTGCCAAGATTGTGGTCTAAGTTCGTCGAGCTCAGAAGGTGAGTTCACAGACTGGAGTGTGATTCTTGACTTAGAATACTTAGTTGTTTCTGGTCTTATAGTGTTGAAGTAGATGATCCAGAAATCGTCGAACTAAGATCCAAATTTGTCGATCTGATATTCTAACTTTGTCAACTGGAGTGTGAAGCTGAACTTCAAATACCTAGATGTTTCTGGAATAAGATGTTGAAGTAGAATACCCAGAGATCGTCGACCTGAGAACTAAGTTCGTCGACCTGAGAACTAAGTTTGTCGACTGGAGTTAAGTATGAAGAATTCTAGACTTAGTATTGGAAGTATACTTTGGAATTCGTCGACCTAAGATTCAAGTTCGTCGAGCTCAGCTAAGAGAATTCTCTCTAAATTCATCGAACTGAGCACGGCTTTCGTCGACCTGAGTTCGACGAACGTCAAACTCATTTTTTTAGTATTTGAATTTTCTCTAAGTCTTGAGTCTTTTGTAGTCTGTTGATAGCTGGTCCATGTGGTGTTGACTCTAAGGACATGGCCTAAACTCTAGAACTCATACATGACCCTGACTATACATGTTGGGTCAAACATCCTAACTTAGTGAACCTAGCCCAAATCTAACTAGGGATCCAACAATCTCCCACTATTTGGGTAAGGTCACTAATTACAGACTCACATTAATAATAAAGCAATAAAACATATATTTGGCATGAAAAATTTAAAATATGCATCATATATATATATATATATATATATATATACAGAGCTTTGTATCAGAATATAAATATGCAGTTTAAAGTAACTCAGAAAGACTAAAGATAGTTCAAAGTTTATTTCTTCTTCTTCTTATTCTTCTCCTTGTGCTTTTCCTCTTTGGCTTTGTCTCCAGACTGTGTAAATATAATTTCTCAGTTGGGATCTGCAGCTTGAGCCTTGGTCGTTGTCATGTCAGCAACCCCAATGATATTGAGAGATGTAGTCATGTGCACTACTGCTTCTGGATGTAATTTCATATAATCATCAACATTAAAAAACTTGTTAGCCTTAACAAGCCTGTTCAGTTCTTCCTTTCTGTATTTTGACATTGTAGAGTATTGAGAGGTATCCTTCCCTTCAGCTTTAGCTTTGTTAATCATGGAAAGGCGAACCAGTTCCTGGAACCTAGCCATCGTAGCTGTTGTAGCTGTCTCTGGATCCTCAAATGGTATAGGTGGGGAAGCAGGTCTTTTGTGGCTTTCAGCCTTTTGATGTTCAATGAATTTTTGTTGTTGATGTTGTTGATGTTGTTGTTGTTGTTGTTGGTGCTGCTTGCCAGATGAATAATGTCTTTGCTGGCTGCTTCCTGAAGATGAGTACCTACCCCGATGTCTTTGATAAGTTTGAAATTGGGTAGTCCTTGGAGTTGATGAACTTGAAGCACCAGTAGCTAGTAGAGGAGGAGGAGGGTCCTTTCTGAATCTCTGTGGAGGAGGAGAATATCTTATGTTTCTCTTCCTTTCTTTCTGTTCATTCTTGGACAGCCACATCCATGTTGGCATGCCCTTGTAGGGTGTGATCTTCTGAATTATATAGTATGGTGTGTCATTTATAGGATTGGGTTTTGGGGCAGGAGGTGGAGGAGCTTTCCTCTTCTTAGACACTTTCTTTTTCTTGGGCCCATCATCTGAGTCCTCCTCCTCCTCATCATCATCATCAGTAGAATCTTGAGGATTAACATACATTGCATTTATCTCTTTTAGGCCTTTAGCAGATATTAGTGGTTTCTCAGCCTAAGAGGGAGCTGGAGGAGGAGCTGGAACTGGAGAACTTTACACTTCAGTGCTTTCAGCAACTGACTTATTTTCCTCTTCTATATCTGCCATGATCAGTGCATCAAGATCAGGCAGTGGTGAATCATCCATGATAAAAACTGGGGCAGAAATATCTATTGGAGTGGATGAAACAATGGGTGAAACAGCTCTAGGAGGAGCTGGAATGGCTGGAGTCTCTGTTACTGCAAAACTCGCCTTTAGTTGCTTGGCAACTTTGGGGCTTATTGGTGTGATATAAGGAATTATAGCCATGGATGACTTAGTGCTGTCTTCTGGAAGAAAGTTCAAATGAACTATATCAAAAGTTCTCAATAATTTTAAAAAAATCTACTGTGGGATTTATAATGAAATCACTGGTAGTTGTTATGTCCTCTGGGACCTGCTCATCTATGTCCATATCAGATTCAATAAAATGAATTAAATCAAATAAATCTGTATCAGCATCTACTTCTGTTGTTGTTGGTTCTGCCTCTGCTTCAGCTGCTTCTTGTTCTGCTGTGTCTGTTGCATCTATTGCTATTTCTACTGTTGTTATTTCTGCTACTATTTCTGATGCTGCTTCTTCATTGAGTATCTCCCCCTGTCTGGTTTCAGTGTATACTAGAGCCAGGCCCCTAACTGAAGAGGGAGGAGCAGAAAGAGCGGATATTTGGGCAGCTAGGGAGGAAATGAAAGTAGCAAGAGGTGAAATGGCCTCTGCTATAATGGTTTTAAGAAGGGGGAGTTATAAGTGCAATGAGTGGTGGTATGATGGAGGGATCCAATAGTGGAGCTGAAGAGGGTGGTGTAGAAGGTGTAACAATGGATACAAAGGTAGGAATGGAGGAGGATGGTGGAGGTGGAGGTGTAGGTGGTGCATCTTGCATTAATGCATCCTGAAGAGTAGAGGTAGTAAGGGGGGGGGGTGAAGGCAGATTGAAGAATAGGATGTTTTCAAGATGTGGGGGTAAGGGAGATGAAGGTGGTGAGTTAATGGGTGTACCATGGGGGATTGAGGTGGGGTCGGTTGTGGTGATTGAGAAGGAGAGGGTTGATGGTATTCCTGAATGGGAGAGGATGGAATTTCAGTGATATGTATTTGTGGAGAGGTTGCAGGAGATGAAGCTGGAGTAGGAATATAAATTGGTTGTTGTGGTTGTTGTTGTTGTGGTTGTTGAATAGAAGGAATTATGGAAGAGGGTTGCTGTAGCATCTGATGTTGAGGTGGGATGGCTGGAAGTGAGGGAGGTGGAGAAGGGATCTCTTTAGTAGGGAGGGAAGTGGCCGATGCAGCCCTAGTACTCTCAGAAAGCCTGGTGGAGGAGGAAGAAGCCTTGGAGGACATGGTGATAGTCCTCTCCCACCTGCCAAAGAGGGCACAGGTGAGCCTCTTAGAGGCATTTATGAATATGGTCTCGGAGACCCGGGATTCAGCAGCCTTTTCCTTTAGGAAGATACCTAATATTCTTCCAAAACACATCTCTTTCTTTGTATTCTTTTTCTTAATCAGATGAAACATGATCTGAGCCCAGTTAACCTTCTTCTTGTTGACCACAACACACATAACTAGGAATTGGTGTCAGGTTATGTAGTCATGTGCAGTGTGCTTCCCCAGCAATACTTTGCCTACAATGTCTGCTATAAATTTGAACTCAGCAGATAAGTGTTTCTTCATCAACTTATTTGGGGTTTCTCTAGAGTAACCCATCATACTCAGCATCATATCAAACTCCTCTGTATCCATTTCTAATTCTTCTTCATCATTACTTAATCCAAAAATTTCGGTTAGGACGGCGAGAGTAAGAGAAATAACATTACATGATACTGTCCCTGTCATAGTGTTCTCATCTGTGGTGGAGGAGGTATAGACCCACTCCCTGATCACAGTGGCAGATATCTTTATCCTAGTGGACAACAGGTTCTTCAATTTCTGTTCTTCAAGCAGTTGAAGTATTTCCAAGAATATTGGGTCGGAATGCTGGAAGGAATCAAAATTGACATCAAAGCCAGTGTCGAATTTCATTGCCGCAAGATTTCCTGCTGGAATTACCATTAGAGCACCTGCAAGAGGAAAACGACGATCAAGTGCAAAGGAACAAAAATGGGGGGATGGAGGTCAAAGAAAACCTAGATATAAGATTTTCCAGAATATTAATCGACAAACTTCGTTCCATGAAAAATAAAATAATTCTTTGATCTGAGTTCGACGAAATAGTTTGTAGTTAAATAATTCGTCAAGCTCAGTCTAAAGATTTGAAGACATTTCGTCGAGCTCCGTTCGACGAAAGTTTTCTGAAGTAGATTCGTCGATCTCCGTTCGACAAAAATGACGTCACTGACAGAGAGTTTGTCGATCTCCATTCGACGAATATCTCAAGAACTTTCCCCAGTTCATCGAGCTCCGTTCGATGAACTTTGGCAAATTTGTCGAGTACAGACAGAAATTAAACTAAGGCTTCTCCATTGATCATTTCAAGCTGATTTATAAAGAACAAGTAATTTCTTTCATCCAAAGGTTTGGTGAAAATATCAGCTCTTTGTAAATCAGTGTAGATATAGATAAGTTTAATTTTGTTTTTGTCTACGCACACTCTAATGAAATGATGTCTAATGTCTATGCTTAGTCCTACTGTGATGGACTGGATTCTGTGCTATGGCTATAGCACTTGTGTTATCACATAAGAGAGTTGAATTATTTAAGTTGAAGCTATAGTCCAGGAGTTGGTTTTGGATCCACAACATCTGGGAACAACAACTGCCAGCTGCTATATATTCTGCTTCAGCAGCTGATGTGGACACAAATGACTGCTTCTTACAAAACCAAGAGACTAATCTCATACCAATGAACTGGCAGGTTCCTGAGGTACTTTTTCTATCCACCCTGCATCCAGCAAAGTCAGCATCTGAGTATCCAGTTAACTCAAATTCTGACTCAGTAGGATACCATAGGCCTAGACTGGGACAACTCTTTATAAATCTCAAAATTCTTTTTAGAAAAATTAGGTGAGATTCTTTAGGGTTCACTTAGAACCTAGCACAAATAGCAAACATGATATCAGGTCTGCTAGCTGTAAGATATAATAGGCACCCAACAATGCCCCTATATAACTTCTGGTCAACAGGTTTCCCATGTGGATCAGAATCTATTACAACATTAGTAGCCATAAGTTTTTTATTTGTTGAGACATCAGCCATCCCAAACTTCTTAAGAAGCTCTTTAGCATACTTAGCTTGGGAGATGAAGATGCCATAAGGTAGCTGCTTCACTTGGAGACCAAGGAAGTAGGAGAGCTCACCCATGCTACTCATCTCAAACTTAGAATTCATGAGGTCAGAAAACCTCTTGCATAATTTAGAGTCAGTAGACCCAAATATTATGTCATCTACATAAATTTGTACTCATAAGATTTTATCCTTATGGTGTCTAGTGAATAGTGTTTTATCTACTATGCCTCTTGTGAAATCATGCTCTATCAGAAAGCTAGTTAAGGTCACATACCAAGCTCTTGGAGTTTGCTTTAGACCATAGAGGGCTTTATGCAATTTAAATATATGATAAAGATGGGTTGGAGAAATAAAACCTGGAGGTTGTTCAACATAGACTTCTTCTTTTAGTACTCCATTCAGAAAAGCACGCTTTACATCCAACTGATATACCTTGAAATTCTTGTAGGCAGCATAGGCAAGAAAGATTCTGATTGCCTCTAACCTTGCAACTGGTGTAAAGGTCTGATCATTGTCTATGCCTTCTTCTTGCCTATATCCTTGAGCAACAAGCCTTGCCTTATTCCTCACAATTACACCTTGGGCATCTAGTTTGTTTCTATATACCCATTTGGTTCCAATGACTGCATAGTCTTTGGGTCTTGGAACCAAATCCCAAACTCTACATCTCTCAAATTGGTTGAGTTCCTCTTGCATAGCAATGATCCAGTGGGGATCTTGCTCAGCATCTTTTATGGATTGAGGTTCAACTTGAGAGAGAAAACAGGTATGCATTATATCTTGGTTGGGTTGATGCCTTGTCTGTACACCTACTGACATGTCTCCAATCACTTGAGATCTAGGGTGATCCTTAAGTGTGACAAAGTCAGTGGGTGGAGTTGGTTCAGCAACATCATTTTGAATTAATTCCTCTTGTGGAATTATGTTTGTTATTGGATGAAGTTCAGTCACTTCAGTGCTTTCTTCTTCACTGTCTTCATCAACTTGTGGAGAAGGATGTGTTGGAGCCTCTTGGGTGAGGATTAGTCCATCCAATTTCTCACACAAGTGAGGTACCTGCAAATGATTACTGGTAGAAATCTCTTTCTCCAGCCAAGACATGTTAGCCTCATCAAAAGTAACATGAATTGACTCTTCAATTTTTAAAGATGATTTATTAAATACCCTATAAGCTTTGCTTACTGTTGAAATTTGTGAAGTGGAAGTGGGTGACAGGACAGGCCGGGCGGCCTGGGGCGGACAGCTTTGGCGGACTAGGCGGACTGGACGGACTGAGATGTGCGGCCTGGTGGAAGGTCTAGTGAGAAGCCAGTTATTCTTCTGGGCGGTTTGCACGGGTTGAGTCCGCGGACTATGCAGCCTGGTTTCTGCGGATTAGGTGTTTGCTGATTGGCTTTGCCAAGGAGCGGCCTGAGCGGATGGAGGCGTGCGGACTGGTGCATTGCTCAGTGGCCGCGGGTGAAAGCTTGTGCTGATATGCGGGTTGGCTCGTGTCCGCGGGTAGCTTGCGAACTGGAGTGTCCGCGGTGTGGGCTGATTGCGGACTGAGCTTAGAGCTTGGCTGAGGCCTTGTCGAGCTCTGGTGGCACAGCATGCGATTTGCTGTGGAGGTTGGTTGGCGGACTGTGTTTTGGAGTCCGGGGTTGGCTGCTACATTGGACAGAAGTGCGAGGAGCTCGCGGACTCTTGGCGGTCTGTGCTAGGGTGTTTGGCGGACGAGAATTTGTGTCCGCCATGCTCGCATTTGCCCTTAATGGTTTTGGACTTGGTCACACTTTGTGCCAAGGCCATGGTGTCCGCGGTATCCGCCAAGTCTGCTGTGACCGGGCGGACTGTTGATGTCTTCCTTTGGTCGTGGACTTGTGGCGGATTGAGGTGTGAGTCTTGCGGACTGCCTCGGGTTGGTGCGGACTGCCATTGAAGGGGGCTGCTGTCTTGTAGTGGTTGGAGCTTTGCGGGCTGACGCCTTGTCCGCATAAGCTCGGGCGGACTGGAGAATGTCTGCCAATGGTTGCCTCGCTCCTGGCGGTTTTCCTTGGTATCCGGCTAAGTCCATACGGACTCGGCGGACGGTGTTTTTGCTATCACGCGGGCTGGGGCGGTGTCGCTATCTCTTGGGCGGTGACCACACTCCTCACTTTGGCTATAAATAGGACCCCCCTGGCACATCTACAGTAACTTGAGTGAACAGTAAGTTGGGGTGTACAAGGAGCTGCGGTCTGTGTTTTCCAGTCCACGCGGATTGTTTCAGGCTAACGGTTTGATGTGTGCAGGTCGCGCGGATAGCTTCAAGGAGCCAGGAGTTTGGCTGTGACTTCGGTCAAGTGCTTGGAAGTGTGCGGTCTCTGCAGACTCAGTAGGAGGTCGCTCTGCGGCTTGTCAGTTCTGTTTCAACTTTGCCAGCTTCAATAACCTGTCCGCCGGTTTCAGGCGGGTAGGGGAGTTCCTCAGTTCAAGTTCAGCAGGAGGCGAATAACGGTATGTCTGCGCGGCCTCGCGGCTTTGGCGGACTCCGTGTCTATTCGGCGGATTGCAACATAGTTTGGGCGAGCTCAGCGGACTCGGCGACCTCGCGGTCTCGGCGGACTCGGGTGCTGTCCGCCCGACTTGTTTTTGGTGCTTCTGTTTTCAGCTGTTATACTAGCGAAATCATGTCTCGCTATGTATGCCTCGCATTGTAAAGAAGTGAATGAATAATAGACCTGCTTGTGCTTCCATTGTTTGTCGGGATTTACCTTTGTACCTCTAGTCCTTGGTTTCCGCTGGTTCAACGTGCGAACTAGGTAGTGCCGAAGATATTAATTTGGTGTTTGGGCTATCTTGCTGACCACGTTGAGAAAATTCAACATGGTATCAGAGCGAGGTTGCTGAGGTTCAGTTGCGTGAGCGGAAGTCAGCCAGTGTTGTTACTCAGTGATTGAGTGGTGATCAACCTGTGTTATTGCTCGGAGCTGCTGAAAGGTTGCCAACAGGTGTTGCAATGGAAGGGAGCTTTGCAAGAGGTCTGGGCATTGAACTCTTAATGCCGACTAACTTCAAGAAGTGGAAGTCGTGCATGAAGAGTTATCTTCTGGGCGAGGAGCTGTGGGAAGTCGTCGGTGGAGACGACAGACAGGAAGTCACTGCTGCTTTCGGTACTGCTGAGCAGGTTAGGCTCTGGAGAAGAACAAATGCTAAGGCGGAGTTCATTCTGAAGAGAGCCGTGTCTCCGGAACTGTTTGATCACATCATTGGATGTGAGTCAGCTGCTGATATTTGGACAACCATTGATGAGTTGTTCAATAGGAAGAATGTGGCGCGGCTTCAGTTCCTAGAGAATGAGTTGGCCAGGGCAACTCAGGGAGACCTTTCCATCTCCAAGTACTTCTTAAAGATGAAGAGCTTGTGTGCTGAGCTGTCGGCACTGGATCCTGATGAGCCTATCTCTGAGGCAAAGATGAAAAGGCACATTATCCGCGGCTTGCGGAAGGAGTATGTGGCCTTTGTCACATCTGTTCAAGGGTGGGCTACTCAGCCGTCGTTGCTGGAGCTGGAGAATCTGCTTGCCTCGCAGGAGAGCTTAGCAAGGCAGATGGCTGGAGTGAACCTGAATCAGGAAGGCAGCGAAGCTCTCTTCTCAGGCAAGAAGAAAGGATGGGAAGGGAAGAAGAAGAAGAAGGCGCAGGCCGCTGTTGAGAAGGAGACTTCAACTTCATATCCGCCGGAGAGGAGCAATGCTCCTAAGGACTGGAAGAAGAATCTGAAGTGCTACCGGTGTCATCAGCGAGGGCACTTCAAGCGGGACTGCAAGGTCAAACTGCAGCCTGGGCATGCTGCGGGAAAGGAGGAAGCTTGCTCAAGAAGTGAAGAAGCAGAATGGGGCGGAGCTTTTATGACGGCCACTTCTGTCCGGGCCCTGTCTGCTGAGGACTTCAACAGCGAGTGGATCGTGGACTCCGGGTATGGTCATCACCTCACCGGAGACAAATCCAAGTTCATCTCCATGCAGGCTTACTCAGGTAATGAAGCTATTATCACTGCTGATAATACTGTTTATGTAGTAGAGAAAGAGGGAGTCGTGTCTTTGGGTAGTGATCATGGGCCACTCACGTTAAGGAGTGTGTATCACGTGTCGGGCATGAAGAAAAACCTCTTCTCGATGACCAATGCGGTGGATGCTGGGTATCACGTTCTGTTTGGGCCAACAGACGTGAGGTTCCTTCACAACGTATCAGCAGTGAAGGCTGATGTTGCTCATGTTGGGAGGAGGGTGAAGAACTTGTTTGTTCTTTCCACCAATGCCTATGTTGATAGAATGAGGGTCAATGATAGCGCTGCTATCTGGCATGAGAGGTTGGGGCATGTTGGCATGGACAAGCTAAAGGCAATGGCGAGTAGAAGTTTGGTGAGGGGGTTGCCGAAGTTGTCCTCCTTTGGTGATGGGCATGTTTGTGCGGGCTGTCAATACGGTAAGGCACATCGCCTTCCGTTTGATAAATCACAAACAAGGAGCAAGAAACCACTGAAGTGTATTCATGGAAACCTGATGGGACCAACGGTTACTGCCAGCCTTGGCGGAAGCAGATACATGCTTGTCTTGGTTGATGATTACTCAAGGTATACTTGGGTGTACTTCTTAAAGAAGAAGTCGGAAGCCTTTCGTTTGTTCGCGGAGTTCAAGGAGTTGGTAGAAGGCCGGCTTGGCTTGCGGGTTAAGAAGCTTAGACCTGATAACGGGGGGGAGTTTGTCTCCTCCGAGTTTTCTAACTTCTGCAGGAAGCATGGGATCCAACGGGAGCTTAATTGTGCTCACACTCCACAACAAAATGGGGTAGCGGAGCGGAAGATCCGTCATCTGACGGAGACCTGCAAATGCTGGCTTCATGCGAAAGATATCCCAAGGTCCTTTTGGGCGGAGGGAATGTCTTGTGCTGCATATGTTATCAACCGAATGCCACTCAGCCCTATCAACATGAAGACTCCTATTGAGCTGTTGCTGAAGGAGAAGCCGAGTGTTGAACACCTTAGAGTGTTCGGTTCAACTTGCTATGTGCATGTCCCGGATGCTTCACGGGCAAAGCTGGATGCGAAGGCAAGGAAACTTGTCTTTGTTGGCTATGATGAGCGGAAGAAGGGATGGAAGTGCATAGACCCTGTGACGAAGAAGTTCGTGGTGTCAAGAGACGTTGTCTTTGACGAGCTGACGTCATATGGAGGTGGCTCAGTGGAGCTAACCGGAAGTAGCAAGGTTGATGAAGCACCGGTGGAGGCTGCTGGAGGCTTGGAAGAGGAGCTTGCTGTTTCACCAGTAGCTCCTGTTGCTTCTAACTCCGAGGCTGAGCCTTCTGGCTCAGGAAGCAGGGGGAGCACTGCTCAATGCTTGCCCCAGGTAGGAGTGGAGCCCGAAGAAGCAACGGAAGCCATGAGCAAGGAGCCATGTCTTCGGAGATCGAAGAGGGTGGTTAAGCCACCGGCTCGGTACTGTGATGGGAATGCAGTGAGCTTTGTCTCCTGCTTCTTTGCAGGTCATCTGGATGAGCGAGAGCCTGAAAACTTCAATGAGGCCACTGGAGTAAAGGAGTGGGATGATGCCATGAAGGAAGAGATTGATGCTCTGAAGAAGAATGAAACCTGGGACATTGTGCCCAAGGTTGATGGCGTTACTCCGGTTACTTGCAAGTGGGTGTATAAGTTGAAGAAGAAGGCTGATGGGAGCATTGATCGGTTCAAGGCTCGCCTGGTCGCTAGAGGATTCTCACAGCAGTATGGAGAAGACTATTAGGAGACATTCAGTCCAGTTGCGAAGATGACTTCTGTAAGAGTGGTGGTCGCCTTGGCTGCTAGCAAGGGATGGAGGTTGTGGCAACTCGATGTGAAGAATGTCTTTCTTTACGGAGAGATTGACAAGGACATCTTCATGGATCAGCCACTTGGTTTTGTCTCTGAGAAGCATCCGGACTATGTCTGCAAACTCAGGAAGGCTCTCTATGGGTTGAAGCAAGCTCCTCGAGCTTGGTATGGGAAGATTGCAGAGTACTTGCAATTCTGTGGATACCTTACTTCTAACTCGGATTCAAGCTTGTTCATCAAGAAGAAGGGAGAGCTACGAGTCTTGGTCCTGCTGTATGTGGATGACATGATCATCACAGTGAACTCGGAGGGGGAAGTAGCAAGGCTCAGGGCAGAGCTTGCTATACGCTTCGAGATGAAAGACTTGGGAGAGTTGCATCACTTTCTCGGTTTGGAAGTGGAGAGGAAGGAGTGCGGGGTTCTCATTAGCCAGAAAGGGTATGCTGATCGCATTGTGAAGCGGTTTGGCATGGGCAAAGGGAAGAAGTGCTCTACTCCACTGGAATCTGGGCTGAAGCTTCGACGAGATGAGGGAAGGGTTCTTCATGATCCCTTGGTGTTCAGGGCACTTGTTGGGAGCTTGATTTACTTGACGATTATAAGGCCGGATATTGCTTATGCTGTTGGCCGAGTAAGTCGGTATATGGCTGAACCAAGTCAATCTCATCTAGTGGCGGCAAAGGGAATTCTGAAGTATGTCAAGGCTTCTTCTGACATGGGACTCCTCTATAGAAGGGACACGGAGGTTGCGTTGCTCGGGTACACGGATGCTGACTATGGCGGTGATTCGGATGATCGAAGGTCTACTTCAGGTTATGTGTTCACTTGCGGTTCAGCTAGCATCTCGTGGTGTAGCAAGAAGCAGGACTCGGTGTCGGTTTCAACCACGGAGGCGGAGTATAAGGCTTCGGCCTTGGCTGCTCGGGAAGCCGTTTGGTTGAGGAGGCTTATAGAGGATGTTCATGAAGAAGTGCAAGGGCCTACTTTACTCCGGGGTGACAATGAGAGTGCTCTCAAACTAGTTAACAATCCAGTGTGTCACGCCAGGACCAAGCATATAGAGATTGATCACCACTTCATCAGGGAGAAGGTGTTGGAAGGATCTCTGTTGGTCGGGCATGGGAGTGAAGATAATCTTGCTGACATCTTCACGAAGCCACTGTCGAAGGGGCCCTTTGAACGCTTGCACAGCTTGCCAGGCTTGGTCACCACTTCCCACTTCAAGGGGGAGTGTTGAAATTTGTGAAGTGGAAGTGGGTGACAGGACAGGCCGGGCGGCCTGGGGCGGACAGCTTTGGCGGACTAGGCGGACTGGGCGGACTGAGATGTGCGGCCTGGTGGAAGGTCTAGTGAGAAGCCAGTTGTTCTTCTGGGCAGTTTGCATAGGTTGAGTCCGCGGACTATGCGGCCTGGTTTCTGCAGATTAGGTGTTTGCTGATTGGCTTTGCCAAGGAGCGGGCTGAGCGGATGGAGGCGTGCGGACTGGTGCATTGCTCAGTGGCCGCGGGTGCAAGCTTGTGCTGATATGCGGGTTGGCTCGTGTCCGCGGGTAGCTTGCGGACTGGAGTGTCCGCGGTGTGGGCTGATTGCGGACTGAGCTTAGAGCTTGGCTGAGGCCTTGTCGAGCTCTGGTGGCACAGCAGGCGATTTGCTGTGGAGGTCGGTTGTCGGACTGTGTTTTGGAGTCCGGGGTTGGCTGCTGCGTTGGACAGAAGTGCGAGGAGCTCGCGGACTCTTGGCGGTCTGTGCTAGGGTGTTTGGCGGACGAGAATTTGTGTCCGCCATGCTCGCATTTGCCCTTAATGGTTTTGGACTTGGTCACACTTTGTGCCAAGGCCATGGTGTCCGCGGTATCCGCCAAGTCCGCTGTGACCGGGCGGACTGTTGATGTCTTCCTTTGGTCGTGGACTTGTGGCGGATTGAGGTGTGAGTCTTGCGGACTGCCTCGGGTTGGTGCGGACTGCCATTGAAGGGGGCTGCTGTCTTGCAGTGGTTGGAGCTTTGCGGGCTGACACCTTGTCCGCATAAGCTTGGGCGGACTGGAGAAGGTCCGCCAATGGTTGCCTCGCTCCTGGAGGTTTTCCTTGGTATCCGGCTAAGTCCATGCGGACTCGGCGGACGGTGTTTTTATTATCACGCGGGCTGGGGTGGTGTCGCTATCTCTTGGGCGGTGACCACACTCCTCACTTTGGCTATAAATAGGACCCCCCTGGCACATCTACAGTAACTTGAGTGAACAGTAAGTTGGGGTGTGCAAGGAGCTGCGGTCTGTGTTTTCCAGTCCGCGCGGATTGTTTCAGGCTGACGGTTTGCTGTGTGCAGGTCGCGCGGATAGCTTCAAGGAACCAGGAGTTTGGCTGTGACTTCGGTCAAGTACTTGGAAGTGTGCGGTCTCTGCGGACTCAGCAGGAGGTCGCTCTGCGGCTTGTCAGTTCTGTTTCAACTTTGCCAGCTTCAATAACCTGTCTGCCGGTTTCAGGCGGGTAGGGGAGTTCCTCAGTTCAAGTTCAGCAGGAGGCGAATAACGGTGTGTCCGCGCGGCCTCGCGGCTTCGGCGGTCTCCGTGTCTATTCGGTGGATTGCAGCATAGTTTGGGCGAGCTCAGCGGACTCGGCGACCTCGGCGACCTCGCGGTCTCGACGGACTCGGGTGCTGTCCGCCCGGCTTGTTTTTGGTGATTCTGTTTTCAGCTGTTATACTAGCGAAATCATGTCTCGCTATGTATGCCTCGCATTGTAAAGAAGTGAATGAATAATAAACCTGCTTGTGCTTCCATTGTTTGTTGGGATTTACCTTTGTACCTCTAGTCCTTGGTTTCCGCTGGTTAAACATGCGAACTGGGTAGTGCCGAAGATATTAATTTGGTGTTTGGGCTATCTTGCTGACCACGTTGAGAAAATTCAACACTTACTTGGGAATGTCCTAGAAAAATTCCCTCTTCAGCCTTAGCTTCAAACTTTCTAATGTATTTCTTATTGTTATTATATATATAACATACACATCCAAATACTTTAAAATATGTGATTTTAGATTTCTTCCCTTTAAGTAATTCATAGGGAGTCCTATTCTTTAGTTTATGTATCAAACTTCTGTTCAGTACATAATTTGTTGTGCTTACAGCCTCTGCCCAAAAGGATATGGGCATGTAAGCATCTGTAAGTAATGTGTCTGCAGCTTCAATTAGGATCCTATTTATCCTTTCAGCTACCCCATTTTGTTGGGAAGTTCTAGGAGCTGAGAAATAGTACCTAATACCGTCCTTCTCACAGAACTCATGCATAAGAAGAGACTCAAACTCTATACCATGATCACTTCTGATCAATGCAACATGAGTAGAGTACTCAATCTGTATGGTACTGAGAAAATCTATAAGAACTTTAAAGATATCTGACTTAGATCTCAGAAAGAACACCCATGTGAACCTTGAGAAGTCATCTACAATAACTAAAGTGTAGGATTTCCCTCCTAGGCTTTGTACAACAATGGGTCCAAAGAGATCCATGTGTAGCAAATACAAAATCCTAAGTGAATCACTTTTATTAACTGACTTAAAGCTAGATTTAGTTTGATTGCCTAGTTGGCAAGCCCTGCAAAGGCCTTCCTTCATGTAGGGACCAGAAGGTAAACCTCTTATAAGGTTGTCTTTAGATAACCTAGCAATATTTTTCATGTTAACATGTCCTAGCCTTTTATACCATAATTCATTTTGATTGTAAACTAGATTAAGAAAACAAATATCTGAATTGGCAGAATAGAAATCAACTAAATAAATGTTTCCTTATCTATTTCTAATTAAAACATTTTGTTTCTCTTTATTAGAAATAATAAAAGATTTTGAGTTGAAATGTACCTGATAACCTTCATCACATAATTGGCTTATTGAGATGAGGTTATGCTTGAGTTCACTTATATAAGTCACTTTCTTGAATGTGACTGCTCCAATCCTTACTTCTTCATAGCCTTCAGATTGGCCACACTTTGAGTCACCAAAGATAACCTTTGGTCCCAACTTGGACTTGTAGTTGATTAGGTTGTCCTTGCTGCCAGTCATATGTTTGGAGCATCCACTATCCAGGTACCATATTTGATTAATCACTGGACAGCCCTTTTCTTGCAATGAAAACAGTTAGTTGTTCTTGACCCAGGTTACCTTGGGTCCTTTAAATTGTTGATAAGAAAAGCTGGATATCACAGAATACTCAGGTTGTGATTTATATCATAATGGATGATATCTTCTTGGAGGTATTGTCCAATGTGCAAGTGGGTTAAATGGTTTCTTAGTTTGATTTGAGTTGGTGTCATACTTATAGTTTTTGTTAAGTCTGACTGGGTTCGACGAATTGTTGTGAGTTCGTCAACCAGAGTTCGATGAAATGGGATGAGATCATCGATCTCTGCTTAGAGAATTAACAAGTTCATTTTTTGTGCCCCAAATTCGTCAATCTTTGCTTGACGAACCATACACAGTTCGTCGATCGTAGTAACACGAATGATTATTATATAAGTTTGCGTTCAGCGTTCGTTGATTTGAGTTCGACGAACTGGCCACATTTCATCGATCTGAGTTTGACGAAATCTGCTGAACTTTATTTTTACTTATTTTCTGGTTTCTATTATGTTGATCTTTTAATTTGGGCATTTCTTTTGTAGTTTGTTTATGGTTTATTATTTCTTTGCCCTTAGCAGAAACAAATTTGATGAGGGTTGATAAAATATTTTTCTTGAGAATGGGGGGCAAACTTGATGATGCACCCAAGCACAGCTTGCCATTTAGTCTGGCATTAACTGTGCTTGTAATGTCCATCAGCATAAGGATTCTCCCATTGAGAGATTTCTCAAGTTGTTTGGCCTCACATAGTTCAGTTTTTAAAGTGTCAATTTGTTTATTAGCTAATATTAGTACTTCTTTTAACTTAATGTTTCCAGAGATGATGTTTTCCTGGTTTGATAATTTTTCCTTAAGTGCCTTGATTTTCTTTTCTGAATTTATAAAATCTATGCACATGGTTTTAAATTCAATTTTAAAACCATCGGAATTATATTCAAAAGATAAAAGTACCTGATCAGCTTCTGTCTCTGAAGCTACTTTATTGTCAGACTCTTCTTCATCTGAATCACTACTGGAGGCATCAATGGCCATGAGGCATACTTCTTTAGCCCTTGCCTCTTCCTCATCTTCACTGGAGCTGGAGGATGTGGATTAATCCTCAGTTTCACTTCAAGATTCAGCTACAAAGCCTTTCTCATTCTTCTTGTATTTGCTGGAAGAAGGCCTACTGCTTTGCTGTCTCCTAGAGTCCTTCTCTCTTCTCTTTTCCTTCTTTTGATTTTCTGGACACTCTGAGATAAAGTGTCCAGGTTTCCTGTTGCCAAAGCAAAACACTTCTTTAGTGGGGGGTTTTGTCATACCTTGTCTTGTCATCCTGCCTGGATGACTTCCTTCTAAAATCCTTCCTTGCCATTTTATAGAATCTCTTGGCAAAGAGACTTATCAGCTCTTCATTCACAGTTGAGCTTCAGCTTCTTCAACAGCTTTGAAAGCAATGCTGTGATCCTTCCTTGTTGGTGGATGTGTTCTCTGCTTAGCAACTTCTTTGGATTTGATGAGCTGCTCATAAGACTTGAGCTTTCCTAAAAGAGATTCTGTGGAAATCTCATTTAGGCTCCTGGCCTCCTTGATTGGCCAGATCCTTGAATCCCATGAGCTTGGGAAGCACATGAGGATTTTTTTCATTCACCTCAGTGAGGGTGATGTCCTTGTCCAATGTCTTTAGCTCATTTATGATAGAGCTCAGCCTGTTGTACATATCAGCAACTGATTCTATTTCCTCCTTGAAATTCTCATATTGTGATATGAGGTTGGATCTTCTATCTTTTCTTTCATCAGCAGATCCAACCACCATTTGATTTAGAGAATCCCAGATGGACTTGGCTGATGTGCATTCAGCCACCTTCTGAAAAATGTCATCTAACATTGTTTGGGCCAGAATGTTCATTGCTTTGACATCAGTAACTTTTGCTTTCTTCTGGGCTTCAGTCCACTCAGGTGGTGGAACTGCATTTGTGCTTGAAGCTGCTGTAGATGTAGAGGCAGTGGCTTGAGGAGGACCTATTAAGATGGAATTGTAGATATCCTCATCAATAGAGTTCATATATAACTTAATTCTTGCCTTCCAGATGACAAACCTATTTAGATTGCATACTGTAGGTCTGGTGCTTGCATAGTCCTTGTTCTGTGCCATGCTATGAATATAAATCAGGTTTTTGATCAGGTGACTGCCACCAATGAGCTTTTGATCAGGTGCTCAAAAACCAAACCTCAAGTCTTTTGATCAGGTGACTTGCAACCAGGAATAACTTTTGAAGGGAGTTAAGAACCCTTTATACAGTGGGGGTGAGAGAGTGATTTTGTCTCCTCTTTCTCAGATACAACTGAGAAGACTCTAGTGGAAGAATAATGTTAGCAAAGGCTCCCCCCGAGATATAGAATGATTCAGGAAGTTGAAGCCTTGCTGCAGGGTGATAGGTCTTCAAGCTTTTGCTTTGACCAGATGAATTTCAGGAACTTCTTGACAGATTGAATGTTTGTTGTCCTTTGAAGAAACCTGGAATGAAGACAGAAGAAGACTCATAATTTGAATGGTTGTTCTTCTTCTTCTTCAGCTTGATGTTCTTTCTCTAGTCTAGGGCTAGGGCTTCTTATCTCTTGACAGTGTTGTTGCCCTGTGAGCTCTGTAATCTGTATATTCTCTGTGTGCTGTCGAGAGAGATGAAGAAAATCCTTGTTCACTGTATATTTTTGACTACTGCTCGAGAGCTGTTGAGAAAGACAATTCCCTTTTATATTTTCCATGTAAATTGCCTTTTGAAATTTGAATTCCTTTCTGCATTGAATTCTGACGGCCTGGAGAATATTTGCATTGATTGGTTTCCCCAACTGTCCCATGGAAAAACGGCAAGCAATAATCTTGATGAAGACTGTAATCAATACTTGCTTCTAATGGTAATATTCAGAGAATATTTATGCATTGATTACTCAGGAATTATTGCAATAGAAAAAGGACAGAGGGAGGGAAATTTCTAAGTCTGGAACTTTACAGAATTCGTTGAGCAGAATTCGTAGATCTGTGTCCAGAGTTCATCGAGCAGAGAAGTCAAGTTTGTCGACCAAATAACCTTTGTTCGTCGAGCTGAGATACAAGATCGTCGACCTAAGAACTGACAACTGCTTTCTCTAGAACCTTTCAATTATGTGCATCAAGTTTGTCGAGTTGAGAATATGACTTCATCGACCTAATAAAAGAATTCCATTTTTCTTGGACTTAAGAATGTTTAAGTATTGTGTCCAGAAATCGTCGACCTCAGAACAGGGTTCGTCGACCTGAGAACTAGTTTCGTCGAGCTGAGAACTTCTAACTGTTGATAAATTTTGCCAAGACTGTGGTCTAAGTTCGTCGAGCTGAGAAGGTGAGTTCGTCGACTGTAGTGTGATTCTGGACTTAGAATACTTAGTTGTTTCTGGTCTTATAGTGTTGAAGTAGATGATCCATAAATCGTCTAATTAAGATCCAAATTCATCGAGCTGATATTCTAACTTCGTCGACTGGAGTGTGAAGCTGGACTTAAAATACTTAGATGTTTCTGGAATAAGATGTTGAAGTAGAATACCCAGAGATCGTCGACCTGAGAACTAAGTTCGTCGACCTAAGAACTAAGTTCGTCGACTGGAGTTAAGTGTGAAGAATTCTGGACTTGGTGTTGGAAGTATACTCTGGAATTCCTCGACCTGAGATTCAAGTTCATCGAGCTCAGCTCAGAGAATTCTCTCTAAGTTCGTCGAGCTGAGCACAGCTTTCGTTGACCTGAGTTCGACGAACGTCAAACTCATTTTCTGAGTCTTTGAATTTTCTCTAAGTCTTGAGTCTTTTGCAGTCTGTTGATGGCTTGTCCATGTGGTGTTGACTCTAAGGACATGGACTAAACTCTAGAACTCATACATGAACCTGGCTATACATGTTGGGTCAAACATCCTAACTTAGTGAACTTAGCCCAAATCTAACTAGGGATCCAACAGGATTAAATTGATGTTGTGGTGTGAGCAACAGGTTAGGCGGAACCGTACCCGCTCCATGTGGTTCGGTTAAAGAGACCTAAGGTACATGGCACTTGCCGTTGGCATAGATGGAGGGTCTTAGGCTTAGGCCAAAAAGACCATAGTGCTCACGAGAATTTCCGTCCAAGGGGCGGTGGTGAGACCGAAGACTTTGACCGGGTTTACCGAGAATGTGGCCTGAGAGCACGGGGTGTGTGGCCGTACGAGCCTACGCCTGTGATGATGTGAAATTTCTCTATTATATTACTATGCTAATAAAGTGCAGGGAAGGAGCATCGCCGCCCCGCGTTTAAGGGCGAGATCGTTATAATTTGGTCAGCTTAGCTGACCGTTGCTCTTGTTTGCCACAGCTTCGGTGGATTGTTGCTTGCAGGTGCTGCGGAGCCGAGTGGAAAATAGCGGGCAAAAACCCGTGTTGCTGAGCCGGCCCTCAAAGGCCTAATTATGAGTGTTTACTTTTATTCTCATGTATGACCGGCCTGCGTACCGAGGTTTGGAAGACACTTATATTTGAGTAAACTATTGTAAGGCCATAAGGCCAAGTACTTGTGTATTTGTACGTTCATTCCTGTTGGGTTTATATAGTGGACATTCATGTTGTTGGCGGGGTTCTTAATATGCAACCTTTTAATTGCTTCCGCTAGAATATACTCTGTGTAGGACGTTGGTTATTGGCAGGATGGTTTCAGTGCGAAACCTTCCGGTCTATATGTAGTATATGGCGTCAGGCTCCGGCCGGACCTGCTGCTATATGCTATGCGACGGATAGGGGTGTTACAATTCTGCCGGCCATAAACAATATCATACAATGCCAACCCAACCAAGAATTTAAAATAGAAGTCAATCCACACATAAGTAAAATAGTCCAAAAGTACATCAAGAATAAGAAGCTACAACAAGCTTCTAGAATATCAGAGTACGAGTACAACTTGTCCAATGGGCTACATCAAAAATCTCTCAAAATCACTTCGATGACTGACAGTAGCGACGACACCGTCCCTTCAGGCCCTGTCATCCTGGCCTGGATGTCCTGCTGCAAAATCTGCGGCTGTTCTAACTGCGGGGTTTCCTACTAAAAGGAAGACGTAGCAACTGTTAGTTTAAAAGACTTAGTGGCTACACTACAATAAATATGTACATCATCGATGTTTTTAAGAGGCATTGGCGAATTTTTTTCAAACGTCGCTAATGTTTTCAAGACGTTTTTATAAATGTCGCGCATGCCGCAACCGTCGCGAATACAACTGTCGCCAAAAGTTTTCACGTCATTTTTTTATACACATACCGTCGGACATTAGCGACGTTTACGTTAATAAATGTGGCGTGCTTTGGTCACGTTTTGTAGTGTAAAATGCGGCAAGCCTTAGCAATGTCAAACTAAAAGATATTCAGTTCTTAAGAGAAAGAATATCTAGTCTTAATTACAATTATATAGAGATTACCAATCATCATGATATATATTTATTAATAATCTCTTTTCATTTTACAATAAGAAAACAAAATTGTCCATTAAATACAAAGTTTTAGAGGGGCTTTTTTTAATTAGGGTAGCAAATTTTAGAGACATTTTTTTAAAACGTGGCTAAAGGAATGTTACCACAACACTTACATAACAAGCAACGTTAAAGTTAGTACTTTTCGCCATGTTTTATAAAGCATTGCAAAAAAAAACGTCGCCATAAATCCTTTTTCTCGTAGTGCTATCACATCCGCTCCCCCAATGACTCCTCGGCACCGGGCAGAGAAAGGAACAAGGGTACAATATATTTATATAAGCAGTAGTACAAGCAAGTGGAGTAAGTATACATGTCATGAATACCAATAAAAGTAATGTAAAATAATATAATAAGCATTCTATTCTAGCAATTCTACTCAAGCTATATCAATCCATCTAAGCATATAGATCTACATCAGGAAATTAACTTAATTTATAAAAATGCTCATACAAATTTATAAGTTAAGGATCGACTCAACAGTAAAGTAACTCATCGTATAAGAGTGCCCATACAAACTTATACGATGAGGTTCTTGTGTACGCAATGCAATGTAATGACATGAATGCAATGCAATGACTCACCCATTATCTTGCACACGCAACTGCTATGTCGACACAGACTTGTAGTTCCCACTTTTCGAGCAGGTAGCTAACCTCTCAGGCGTCAACCGTCGTGGCCAGGAGGTGACAGTGGAGCGGGATTCTCCACTACGAGGCGGGCTCCATACTATCAAGCCTAGGCCTCCGTACGCCTCAACGCTAAGAACACAAAAACAGAGCTCACATGCGTACTATGGCTCAACAGGAGTATCGGGTAGATGTGCACCGAGAACCAAGCCCTGAACTGGCCCATATTGTGATCTGGAAGGAGCCTCAAAAAAAGCACGAGGACCAAGCCTAATCGTCCTCTTGGCATGGAAGGAGCCCCGGGAATGGACATCGAGGACCAAGCCCAACTGCACAAAGTCTATCTGTCAGCTCCCGTCGGTGTGACAACTGGCGAGCCCGTAGACCTGCCACACTATCCTTAACCCACGATTACAACACCGCGTGTCGACTCACACCGCATGCAATTCCACATCATCGTTATATGGAAGGAGCATCGAAAAAAGCACGAGGACCAAGCCCAACCGTCCATTTGGGATGGAAGGAGCCTCGGGAATGAACATCGAGGACCAATCCCAACCGTCCAATTATGTCTCTTCTCAGCATATCCAAACCAGTGTGGTCAAACACCCACATTTACACCATTTCACAACCCCGTGCCCCAAGGTACTTAAGGGTTCATTATCAGTGTAAGGATGCTTCACAGATCCTTCATCTAAAGACCACAACCATTTGTTTGTAACATTCATTACCAATTATATACAACATATTCAAGCCAAACTCTTCATTATTTAACTCATTACCACTGTCAAGTATGTCCTCATTATTTCACATATTTAAATCATTTCCCCTTTCTAACTCGTCAATCCATTCGATCTTTAACCTCCACCACATCACCTCGATCAAGTACATTTTCCACATTATTTGTTTATTAGGGATCTATCCAACAAACGTTATTAACATGATTTATCACAACCACCTTTGGGCTACATTTCAACAAAACATTAACGCTAATATGCTACGATCTCTCTACAAAACCCAAAGCCAATACAACAAACACGAAAATTACATGAGTAGGAATGACTATTGTACAACAATTTCAAACGGGGATTCCTGAGGCTACTGGAATCCGGTTGAGCATTTAACCCCTCATTGTAAAGGTATTTCCAAGGGATGCGACTTTCGTGTTTAGTCAAAAACCCGGATCTGGCTGCATCATGACTGAAAATGGCTACGAAGGCTGCTGCGAGCAGAAAATAGATTTCTATGCGCATCTTAAAGCAGATCGGACGACCTTGGTCCGTCTTCTTCCTTCAACCAAACTTTCAAATAACATCCAAAATTTCTCCTCCCTTATTCACCCTCATAAGTCCACTTCTCTTCATGAAACCAGTCCACAAACTGCATTCGAAGTGAGGGAAAGGTTGAAGACTCTAAATCCTAGGACATAAGTCCTAGCATGACCTTTTCCTAGAAACCTGCTTCTCACAAAGCAAGACCCTTTTGAGTTGATATCTCTCCTAGAAATAACTAAAGATCTAGCACCAAGGGGGAGGGTAGGAAGCTCAAATTATTTCTGGCATTTCCACCATTTCCAGCCATGGATCTTGTCACCCTTATTGGAGGCATCTTCTTCCTGCTGGTTGGTGTTCGTCCTCCACAGGAAGAAAATTGGCTCCAACACCTTCTTCCTCTACAGCAATTCTTACAGCAATGGCTTGGAAGGAAGACTAGAAACGGCTAGGGTTTTCTCCCATTTTCATGTGAGAAGTTTGGCAACTGCATAGACAAGTGTCAGCCTATCATTAAACCGCAATCAACTCAGTAAATGAGTCCCTTCGAAACGATGCAGCCGAAAAGTTCGCCAAAATCCGAAATTGAACTACACGGGTAGGGACATGCCCGTGTCGCTACACGTGTCCTGCTTAGGAAGAATGTGGTCGATGATTCGTCGAGCTGCTTGAACACACATGGGTAGGGACACACCCGTGTCACTACCCGTGTCCTGCTCGAAAGGAACACGGTTGATGATTCATCGATCTCCGCTTGACGAATCGTCAAACTGCTGCTTGGACACACATGGGTAGGGACACGCCCTTGTCACTACTTGTGTCTTGCTAGGTAGGAACATGGCTGACGGTTGTTCGTCGAGCTCAGCTCGATGAATCATCGAGCTAAGCACATGGGTAGGGACACGCCCGTGTTACTACCCGTGTCCTGCTCTGGAAACAACAAATATTAAGCACAGTTGCCAGAGAACCACACGGGTATAGACACGCCGGTGTCACTACCCGTGTCCTTCTCTGCAAATCTCACAAAGAAGATACAAAGACACCAGAGTACCACGCGGGTATGGACACGCCCATGTCACTACTCGTGTCCTACTCTGGACCAACTTCTCCTCCCTTACTTGAGTGTAAGCCTAGCTGTCAGCACTCCCTGAGCCCCAGTCAGCTCTCCTGACTTAAAAGTGCACATGAGGGCCTAGCGCGAATTGGGATGTTATAAATCCTATAAACAAAATAAAAGAATTCATCCCCGAAATCAGGCTAAGGCTATGGAGAGAGAAAAGCATGAAAAAAAATAAAACATGCCTTTAAAATTACCTTGAGGAAATAACTCCGGGTAGCGCTTTTGCATCAAGTCCACCGGCTCCAATGTATACTCCTCCTTCCCATAGTTAGACCACAACACCTTTACGAATGGAACACTCTTACGGCGCAAACTCCTTGTCTCGTTGTCGACTATCCGCACGGGCTCTAGTCGTAGAGACCTATCAGTTGTTACTGCTCCATCAATGGTGGGAATATGTTGATCAGGCCTCAACAGCGCCTTTCGGAGAGATGACACATGGAATACGTCCTGAAGGTTCTCCAGCTCCGACGGTAATTCCAACCGGTAGGCCAAAGGGCTAATTCTTTCCAATATCGTGTAAGGCCCAACGTACCTTGTGCTGAGCTTCTTCATTCCACGTACTCGTGATACTCCATGCATCGGTCGGATTTTCAGGAACACTTTGTCACCCACATGAAATTCTACCATCTGGTGTTTTGCATTAAAATATTTAGCCTGCCGGCTTTGAGCCTCAAGCATGTGGTCCTGTATTTGTCTAACAACCGTATCAGTACCATCGATGTACTCAATTCCTAAAACCTTCATGTCTTCATCTTGTACCCATGACAAGGGGGTTCTACACCTTCCGTAAAGGGCTTCATGGGGTGCCATTCCGACGCTGGCATGATGATTGTTGTTATAGGAGAATTCCATGAGTGGTAAGAGTCTTTCCCACGGCTCTCCTCTATCCAACACACATAGTCTCAATTGGTCCTCCAACATTCTGATGGTCCTCTCAGACTACCCGTCCGTCTGAGGATGAAATGTTGTGCTAAAGGTAAGGCGCGAATCCAAATAAGCTTGTATGGCTTTCCATTCTTTAGAAGTAAAACGACCATCCCAGTCAGAAATAATTGTCTTTGGCACACCATGATTTCGTACAAACTGCTCC
The DNA here is from genome assembly GCA_039583875.1 of Platanthera guangdongensis. Classification (NCBI taxonomy): domain Eukaryota; kingdom Viridiplantae; phylum Streptophyta; class Magnoliopsida; order Asparagales; family Orchidaceae; genus Platanthera; species Platanthera guangdongensis. The sequence continues at coordinate 85,898,089 of CM077159.1, forward strand.
ACAAAGAGGCGCACCAAAACATCCACATGAGCTTCATTCTTCATAGGAATAAACCTGGCTACCTTAGTCAGGCAGTCAACGATTACCCCTACCGAATCATTCCCTGAGCTTGAGCGAGGTAATTCGTGGACGAAGTCCATGGAGACATCGTCGAACTTCCACTCGGGGATGGGCAAAGACTGTAATAATCCACCGGGGCTCTTGCATTCCGCCTTCACCCTTTGACAGGACTCGCAGTGCGTAACATAATATCTGACGTCCCTCTTCATTCCCGACCAACACATGGTTTTCCGCAAGTCGGCGTACATCTTGGCAATCCCGGGATGCACATAATACTGAGTGCAATGTGCCTCTCTCAAGATATCTTCCCGAATTTTACCGCCTTTGGGAATGTAAAGCTGGCCACGGAGATGAACAAGGCCGTCTTTTTATGGAATACTCGTCTGTAGTCCCATCTTCAATTGACTTGATTGCTGAGGCCAAAGCCGCATCCTTTCCTTGCTCTGCCCAGATCCGGTCCCGAATATCACAGACTATACTCATGGTCGCCAAGTACTCCGTATACTTTTCCGAAGGAACTTTAAATACCAAAGTGATCTCCATCTCCACGAGCATTTGAGCTAATTACATCCTCATCAACCGACACTCAAGGCTCGAGTCTGGTACTTTTCTGCTCAATGCATCAGCCACCGAGTTTGCTTTTTTGGGGTGGTAGTTCAAGGTGAACTCATAATCGGACAAAAACTTCAACCAACGCCGCTGCCTCAAATTTAGTTCCTTCTAAGTGTGAACATACTTTAAATTTTTGTGGTCAGAAAATATCTCGCAATGGTCTCCATATAGGTAGTGTCTCCAAACTTTCAGGGCGAACACCACTGCCCCCAATTCCAAATCATGAACTGGATAGTTAGTTCATGCTTCTTTAGTTGCCTTGAGGCATAAGCAATCACGCGACCGTGCTGCATCAGTACCGTTCCCATCGCTTGATAAGATGCATCCGTGTAAACTTGAAATCCTTCCTTCCTAGATGGGAGTGCCAGGATGGGGGCAGAGGTAAGTCTATATTTTAGTTCTTGGAAGATAGATTCACACTAGGGTGTCCACTCGTATGGCACACCTTTCTTCGTCAGGGTGTTAAGAGGAAGGGAAATCTTTGAGAACCTTTTTACAAACTTGCGATAGTACCCGACAAGTCCAAGTAAACTTCTCACATCGACTGCTGCCTTCAAGGGTGACCATTCTTTCATGGCATGTACCTTGGCTGGATCGACAGATAGTCCAGCCCCACTGATCACATGGCCCAAGAAGGCAACTTCTTGGATCCAGAATTCACACTTGCTGAACTTAGCAAATAGGGCATGCTATTTTAGCTTCCCCAATACCAAAGTCAGATGTTCGACATGCTCTTCCTCTATCTTTGAGTAGACCAAAATGTCTTCGATGAAAATAATGACGAAGATATCTAGATAAGGCTCGAACACTTTGTTCATCAAACTCATGAAAGCTGAAGGGGCATTTGTGAGCCCAAACGACATCACAGTGAACTCGTACAAACCGTATCTTGAGCTGAAAGCTGTTTTCTAAATGTCCTCCTCTTGTATCCTCAACTGATAATACCCCGAGCACAAATCCAACTTGGAAAACCAATGCACTCCTACCAATTGATCAAACAACTCGTCAATCCGGGGTAGCGGATAAGTGTTCTGCACCGTCAGTAGATTGAGCTCCCGATAATCTATGCATAATCGCAAGGTTCCATCCTTCTTCTTAACGAACAGAACAGGGGCTCCCCAAGGTGATGAGCTGGGGCGAACAAACCCGGACTCCACCAGTTCATGCAACTGAACTCTAAACTCTGCGAGTTCCCTTGGGGCTATTCGGTAAGGGGTCCTGGAGACGGGCTTGACACTCGGTACTAGGTTAATTTGAAAATCCATCTCTCTATGCGGGTGTAATCCTGGAAATTCTTAGGAAATACCTCGGGAAAGTCCCGCACTACTCGCACATCCTTCATATTTATTTTTATCTCCTTCAGTTCAAAACATATCATGCAGACTTCTTCCCCCCTCATGCGAGCTTTCAAGGCCTGAATCGAAGATAATAACAAACGAGGTGTGAATTTTATACCTTGAAAGATGACGTCAGTGTCCCCATGTCTCAAGTAAATTCGCTTCTCCGTGCAGTCAATTCTTGTGTAGTGCCAATCCAACCACGTCATGCCCAGAATGAGATCAAATTCTGGCATTCTCAAAACCGTGGCAGGGGTATCAAAGGACTTTCCCCCAATGAGTATCTCCAATTCGCACTTGGCGGTTGCGATCATCTCAGATCCATCTAGGAGGCATGCCCGTCGAGCAATACCAGTGAAGTATTGCACTCCTTCTAGGTCCGTAATGAAGTCCACAAACACAAACGAGTGCGAGACACCGGTATCGAAAAATTTATAGGACGGTTTCCCGCCGACCACCACGGTGCCTAAGTACCAATAGCAATACTCAAAGCTAGATCACTCGTACATCTTTAGCAGCTTAACGTTAACAATGAAGATGTGGTAACTAACTGTAACATAACTACAATCACCTCCTGAGGGTTCCGCTCCTGTATCATATCCAGCGCGAACACTTGATTCCAAGCAGGTCCAATGTTTCCTCCTCATGGTCCTCATCCTCGACCACGCATATGACCCCGCCCTCGTGGATCTACCGGAGGGAGAGCAAGAGGAGCATTCCCAAACAGCTGCGGGCAGTAACGTCGGATGTGGCCCGGTTGGTTGCATTGGAAGCACACTCGCTCATTCTGCCCCTCGGGTTGCTGAAACTATTGAGGCTGTGGAGGTGGAGGCAATGTGGATGGCTGTGGAACCAGGTGCTCCATTATAAAATCCCGGTGGAAATGTCTGCCACCCATTTAATGTCCTCTTCCTCCTTTGTAGTCATGTCTTCTTCTGTTGCTAGGTCCAGCTTCCATCACACCCTCAGCAGGTCTCTTACCACTTCCCAAGTGGTTTGCTTCTAGCCTCTTCGACATGCCAATTATTTCTGAGAAGCTAGAGTCCGATATAAACAAAAGGGCCTGCCTCAGGGGGGTCCCACAGCCCTTTGTAGAAGCGCTTAGGGTATCCTTTGTCATCCAAGTCATATGAGTCAGCAAATCTCATGAGATGTTGGAACTCCCATTGATACTCCAAAACTGACTTTGATCCTTGCTTTAGCTGTAAAAATCTCTCTTCGAGTTCATCTCGAGCAGACGAGGGAATGTAGTACTCTAAAAAGACTCCTGAGAACTCTCTCCAGCTAATCTCTGTATAAGCTCGCCCTTGAAAGGTGGAGTCCATGAGGGACTTCCACCACCTCTTGGCATGCAGTTCCAGGACAGACAAAGCTAATATTGCAGCCATGTTGGTTGGGCAGTGGATTCCTGCCAATAACTCATGTAGCGTATCGATCCATTCTTCTGTGCGTATGGCCGATTCTGTCCTGAGGTAGGCGGGAGGGGAGAGACCCCGAAAGGTGCTCAACCAATTGGAGCCCAGTTCTTGTTGTTGTACGGGGGCTTGTTGGGATCTAAAGACATCCAAGATAGCTGTGAGCGTCTGCCCTAGCTCTGATTGCTAAAACTGTATGGGTACGGACGGGGTGGGGGTGCCCCCCACTGTCTCAACGTGTACTGGAATCTACACGTAGAGGACAAACCTAAGGTCAGGTTGGCTAATCTTAAGGTCAAAGTTGGACATACTTAGTGTGAATTACATATGGGCACACCTCTGCTTCTACTAAGTCAGTTTGTCCCCAAACTGACTAATGGAATGGGGGTGGCACCATTGTTGAATGACTTCTTAGTTCAGGATCATAGCAAGCTGAAACCATTTGTAAGACCCCCCCTTCCGAAACACAAAACACGACACGAGGGGAGTTTTATGCCCAGAACAACCACCTTGTAGTGGCACCAACGCACGTGCTGGTCTGCACCACAAGGCGCCTATTCTGCCGGCCATAAACAATATCATCCAATGCCAACCCAACCAAGAATATAAAATATAAGCCAATCCACACATAAGTAAAATAGTCCAAAAGTACATCAAGAATAAGAAGCTACAACAAGCTTCTAGAATATCAGAGTACAAGTACAACTTGCCCAAAGGGCTACATCAAAAATCTCTCAAACTCACTTCGGTGCTAGACGGTAGCGCCGGCATCATCCCTTCAGGCCCTGTCGTCCTGGCCTTGCTATCCTGCTGCAAAATCTGCGGTTGTTCTGACTGCGGGGTTTCCTCCTAAATGGAAGACGTAGTAACCGTTAGTCTGAAAGACTAAGTGGCTATCACATCCGCTCCCCCGGCGACTCCTCAGCACCGGGCGGAAAAAAGAACAAGGGTACAATATATTTATATAAGCAGTAGTACAGGCAAGTGGAGTAAGTATACATGTCATGAGTACCAATAAAAGTAATGTAAAACAATATAATCAGCATTCTATTCTAGCAATTCTACTCAAGCTATATCAATCAATCTAACCATATAGATCTACATTAGGAAATTTGACGTAGGGATTCGTCGGATTAAAATAGCGTACGGATTTTCTTACAACTCAAGCCCACGTAACACCTTCTAACGCGTCCTAACACAAACATTCTAGCCGCACGAATCACCGTCATCCCGCACAAACACGCGGAGGGGAGTGGACTAAAAGTGACGATCTAATTAAATTCCAATCCTTTCCCACCGAAGATCGAAAGCAAAGGTCGCCACACCTTTTTGAGAGGAAGATCAATAACTATATGCCAAGATCTTCCTCAAGCAAAAGGATCCACATGATCCGGCTTCTTGCAAGGTTTCGAAAATAAACGCAAGAAGGTTTTTGATTAAATCCAAAAGATCGTATTCAAGATCGCGGATAAAAAGCCATTGCATCCATTCCAAATCTCACAAGAAATCACAAAGGAAAGATGTAGATATTACCCTCCCAAAGATGGGGTGAAGATCACACAAGGAAAGTGGAAGAGTCACACGTCCACGCACCACCGGCGTCACACCGAGCGGCAACCTTCTTCTTCGCCGGAGTCACACCGAGAAGCATCTGCCTCCGCGTTTCACAAGCCTTGGATCACCCAAGCGATTGGATAACAAAGGAGGAGAAGGAGGATGAGAGGGGGGTGGCAATCCCAAAGGGAGGTGGCCGAAATTCTCAAGAGAGGATTAATTTGGGTTTTCAAATTGCATGCCTTCATTTCTCATCAAATAAGCCTATATATAGGCAAGTCCTAAAACAAGAAAAATAAATCTAGCCATCCAATTTATCATCTATTGGATGGCTATGAGCACACCAAAAATTAAACATGTCCAAAATAAAAGACAACATGAAATAATGATAACATTAAACTAGGAAAATAAAGGTGCAAATAAGGAAAGGGCTTAAGCCCGCCGCGAACGAAGATTGTAGCCACCAAGGTCACGAGTCACGGTAGAAGGTCGTCGAGCATCTTTATGTTGCACTGCATCAACTTGATCACGATCAACTTGATCATCATCCACAGCAACTTGATCACGAGCTCTCTTAGCATCAACGGGCAAGGGGATGGGAGACGAGCCGGCATCAATCCTCCCACCCCCATTAAAGTCACTCAGCACTGATGAGTGGGCTGCAAGGTAGCGATGGAGGAGGTCCTCATCCAAGTGAAAGAGATCTGACTCAATAACCCAGGAGTCGTCGGAGTGCGGACGATCACGCCAACGAACGAGGAAGCGGCGATGGCCGCCATCAGCTGGAGAAGTGTAGCCATCTGCAAGTACCTGAGCTGGGACAAGAAATGTATGGGGAAATCTAGGAAACATATCAGCATGTGGCAGTAAAGTAGAAGACTTACCACCCGGTGCTAGGCCTGTAGGTGCAATGGAAGAATGACTCACGGAACTACCACTCACCAACCCGAAAGAGACATTTGTGGAGGAAGAAATATTGGGGGAAAAAGAAGGCGTAGAAGTCAACTCAGTTGGAATGGAAACATACGACGTTAAATCCGAAACATTGAAAATGGGTGAAATACCCCAATCCGTCGGCAAATCCAAAACAAACGTGTTATCTCCTAGCCTCTTAATAATTCGAAACGGGCCGGCTCGCTTTGGTGCCAACTTCTTAACGGTGCCAGAAGGCAGCCGCGTGGGAATAAGGCGCACTAAAACAAGATCGCCAACTTGGAAGTTAGACTCCCTCCGATGTAAATTCGCTTGGGATCGATATGACTCATACGTGGTAGCTAAAGTTGTTCGTATTTGGGCATGTAAGTCATGTATGTGCTCGGCAAAAGATTGTGCAAATTGACTTGTGTGATAAGATGGAGGTAACGAAATCAAGTCAATAGGCACATTCGCAAGGTACCCGTGCACTACTTCATTTGGTGACATACCGTAGACCGATTGGTAGAGTTGTTGTAGGCTAATTGGGCTTGGGGGAGGAGCAAATCCCAAGTGTCTTTGTGGTCACCCACAAGACAACGCAACAAGTTTCCCAAACTCCTATTTACCACTTCCGTCTGCCCATCAGTTTGTGGGTGATAGGCGGCAGAAAACAACAACTTTGTTCCCATTAATGTCCAAAGCGTCTTCCACAAATAACTTGTGAATTTAACGTCGCGATCTGAGACAATGGTCTTAGGAACGCCGCGGTGACTCACCACCTCTTTAAAATATAATTTTGCAATGTGAGATGCGTCATTAGTCTTACTACAGGGTATGAAATAAGCCATCTTAGAGAACCTATCAACCACCACAAAAATGGAATCATGTCGTCGCTGGGTTGGAGGAAGTCCCAAAATAAAGTCCATACTCACGTCCTCCCAAGGTTTAGATGGAATAGGCAACGGAGTGTATAGTCCCATATTAGTCTTTCCCCCTTTAGACACTTGACAAACCCGACAGCTACTCACGATTTTCCCAACTAAAACGCGAAGTTTAGGCCAATAGAATTTCTCCTCGACTAAGGCTATCGTTTTATCCCGCCCAAAATGGCCGCTCAACCCGCCACTATGTAGTTCCCATACTATGTGATGGCGTAGGGAGGTACGGGGAATACATAGCTTAGCGTGCCAAAATAAATAACCGTCTCTCAATACATATGCTGACACTATCATTGGTGAGTCAACGTGTGCCGCTTGATACGCCTCTCCAAAATCAGGACACATGGCATATTCATCCTTTATTCTCTCAAATCCGACAACCTTTACTTCCATGATCGACAATAAAAGTGTCACTCTACGAAGCGCGTCGGCCACACGATTTTCAGTGCCCTTAAGGTGTTTTAAGGTGAATGAAAACTCTTGCAGATACGATACCCATTTTGCATGACGGGGGCTGATTTTAGATTGCCCATTAATGTGCCTAAGTGCATCATGGTCAGAGAGAATCACGAACTCCTTGGAAAGGAGGTAGTGTCTCCACTGGTGTAGGCATCTAATGATGGCATAGAACTCTCTATCTTAATTGGAATAATTAAGTTTTGCACCCGCCAATTTCTCGCTTAAATAACCTATTGGATGTCCCTCTTGGCTTAATACACCTCCTACTCCTACTCCGGATGCGTCACATGTCAATTCAAATACTTTATTAAAATCTGGTAAGCGCAAAATAGGAGCCTCAGTCATCATCTTCTTAATGTGTAGGAATGCCTGGGTAGCTGCTGGCGTCCATTTAAACTCACCCCTTTTCATGCATTTCGTCACGGGAGCCATAATAGTACTAAAATCCCGAATAAATCGTCTATAAAATGAGGCTAACCCGTGGAAACTCCTAACGTCTCTCAAGCTTGTGGGTTCGGGCCAATCCAGAATTGCTTTCACCTTACTGGGGTCTACCTTTATTCCCTCAGATCCAACCAGGTAACCCAAAAATTCCACTTCCTTTACATAAAACATACACTTCTTTAAATTTAAATATAATTTTTCGTCCCGAAGTGTAGATAGAATAATCCGTAGGTGAGACACATGTGAGTCAAAAGTGGTGCTATAAATCAATATGTCATCAAAGTACACCACCACAAATTGTCCCATGTATGGTTGGAATACGTGGGTCATCATTCGTGAGAATGTGCTTGGAGCATTTGACAACCCAAATAGCATGACCAACCACTCGTAGAGCCCGTCCTTAGACTTAAATGCAGTTTTCCATTCATCCCCATCACGTATCCGAATCTGATCGTAACCACTCCGCAAATCCAATTTCGTGAAGATCGAGGCACCAGACAACATATCCAAAAGATCGTCCAATCTAGGGATGGGAAACCTATACTTGATAGTGATCTTATTTATGGCTCTACTATCTACACACATACGCCACGTACCATCCTTTTTTGGAGCCAACAAAGCCGGTACCGCACACGGACTCTTGTTGTTCCTAATGAACCCATTCGCCAATAAATCCGAAATTTGGGCTTGGAGCTCCTCTTGGGCTGCAGGGTACAACCTATAATGGGGCTGATTAGGCAATGAGGCGCCCGACATAAAGTCAACGGCATGTTGGATATCACGTAGAGGAGGCAACGTAGGGGGCAACTCGTCCGGGTAGACATCCTTATACTCTTCCAGCAGTTTTTTTAATTCTTTGGGTAAATCTTCTAAAACCCCATTTTCTTTATTATTATTCAAAATAACCAATGCATAAATAATCACATCCACAAAGGGGACCCTCTCAAATTTTCTTCTACCCATTAGGCTTACTAATTTCTTCTCGACTGGGATTGTGGTATCCGTACTCGGGCTATTGGGTTCCTTTGGGGCCGTGGGTTTTAACGTGACTACCTTCCCATTATATTTGAACTCATAAGTGTTTGCCCTCCCGTAGTGGGTGACATCACGGTCATAGATCCAAGGGTGGCCTAACAACACATGACAAGCATCCATAGGGATGACATCACACCACACCTCATCCGTATATGACTTGATCGTAAGTGGAACTAGGCAACGCTTGGTGACCGGGATGGTTACCTTGTTGACCCAAGCCACTTGGTAAGGGGTAGGATGAGGCTCGGTAGCCAAATGCATTCGCATAACGGCGTTCTCGGAAACGACATTCATGCAGCTGCCGCTATCAATGATGAGCTTACAATATTTTTCCCCACTCTTAAAGATGAGGGAGAAAATAGTGGACCTCTTCCAATCGTCAAGCGGGCGAGGGGTCGTCAGAATACAACGCATAACGCTAAGTAGGTGCCCATCCTCCATATCGCTAGGCACACCATCCGTCTCATAACCCTCATCTGCCTCAATCACTAAATCTGCAAAGTCACTAGTGGACTCGTCTAGAAGAGCTAAAGTAGCCTTGGCCTTGGTGGGGCACTCATAGGCATAGTGGCCTTGAATGTCGCAAGAGTAACACGTGGTGTTAGCCTTGCTCACCTTGCCAATAGGGATTCTCTCACTATTAGTCTGCCTAGGGTTTCTCGCAGTCACGACAATTGGATTGGACTCCCCAACCTTCGCCTTACCCTTATCATAATAAGTGGAGGAAAGGGCACCTATGGGGGCCTTTCCCTTTTGTTGGGAGTAACGGGATTGGGTTTTCATGGCCAGATGTTTTTCAATGTCCAAGGCGGCATTGAAAGTAGTATTAATATTAGTGTGGCCATATCGAAGAAGTTTCTTCTGAATGTCCGGATTAAGTCCCTTACGGAACCTAGAAAGCGTAACCTCTGGCATCTCTTGGATCTCACACCGCACCATCTTATCCTTTAACTCACCCATGTAATCAGCCACCGATTTTGGACCTTGCCGAAGGGTGGCAAGATCGTCGAACATTTGAGTTCGGTGGTAAGCGGGCACGTATTGGTCGGTGAGCAAATTTTTCATAACCGTCCAACCAACTAGGGGTACACCATGACCGGTCCCTAAACGTCGCTCCTCATTTAACCAAAAGGTCTTGGCCCTCCCATTTAATTTCATACGAGCTACTTGAACCTTATGCTCATCGGTAAGGTGATACCAATCAAAATAGCATTCTATGTCAACCACCCATGTAAGGAAGACTTGGGGGTCTCCCATACAATCGTAAGAGGGGGCTTTCATACGAATCGCTTTTGTTATATCGAACTCTCTTTCCAGATTGGGAACTTGACGGGCTACTCCGGGGAAGTACCCATCATGTTCCACAACATGCACCGGGGGTGGTCGAGGGACTTGTCCACGGTTAGGTGGTGGTGGTGTTTGAGCAGCTTGGTTCGCCAAAAGTTGTGTTAGCAAACCCCTCAACTCTCCTAGTTCTTGCCTAAGCTCAGTGATAGCCATAGGATTAGTTTCCTCATCAGGGTGTTCAGCCATAGTGGAGGTAGACGGGTTCGTGTACTCCGTACCGTGCCGAGTACGCATTAACACCCTAAAAACCAAAGGCTAGAGCGCAGTTTTCTGTTTGTTTTTGAATTTTGAAATTTGAAATTTTGAATTTTGAAATTTTGAAATTTGAAATTTGAAATTTTGAATTTTGAAATTTGAAATTCGAAATTTGAAATTTGAAATTCGAAATTTGAATTTTGAATTTTTTTGAAATTTGAAATTTAAAATTTGAAATTTTGAAATTTGAAATTTGAAATTTTGAAATTTGAAATTTGAAATTCGAAATTTGAATTCTGAAATTTGAAATTGAATTTTGAAATTTGAATTTTGAAATTTAGAATTTGAAATTTGAAATTTTGAAATTTGAAATTTGAAATTTTGAAATTTGAAATTCGAAATTTGAAATTTGAAATTCGAAATTTGAGTTCTGAATTTTTGAAATTTGAAATTTAAAATCTGAAATTTGAAATTCGAAATTTGAATTCTGAAATTTGAAATTTGAATTTTGAGCGGGGGAGGAGTGCCAATTAGGAAACTGACGAGAACCTCCCTCTGATACCAAATTGACGTAGGGATTCGTCGGATTAAAATAGCGTATGGATTTTCTTACAACTCAAGCCCACGTAACACGTTCTAACGCGTCCTAACACAAACATTCTAGCCGCACGATTCACCGTCATCCCGCACAAACACGCGGAGGGAAGTGGACTAAAAGCGACGATCTAATTAAAGTCCAATCCTTTCCCACCGAAGATCGAAAGCAAAGGTCGCCACACCTTTTTGAGAGGAAGATCAATAACTATATGCCAAGATCTTCCTCAAGCAAAAGGATCCACCTGATCCGGCTTCTTGCAAGGTTTCGAAAATAAACGCAAGAAGGTTTTTGATTAAATCCAAAAGATCGTATTCAAGATCGCGGATAAAAAGCCATTGCATCCATTCCAAATCTCACAAGAAATCACAAAGGAAAGATGTAGATATTACCCTCCCCAAGATGGGGTGAAGATCACACAAGGAAAGTGGAAGAGTCACACGTCCACGCACCACCGGCGTCACACCGAGCGGCAACCTTCAACTTCGCCGGAGTCACACCGAGAAGCATTCGCCTCCGCATTTCACAAGCCTTGGATCACCCAAGCGATTGGCTAACAAAGGAGGAGAAGGAGGATGAGAGGGGGGCGGAAATCCCAAAGGGAGGTGGCCGAAATTCTCAAGAGAGGATTAATTTGGGTTTTCAAATAGCATGCCTTCATTTCTCATCAAATAAGCCTATATATAGGCAAGTCCCAAAACAAGCAAAATAAATCTAGCCATCCAATTTATCATCTATTGGATGGCTATGAGCACACCAAAAATTAAACATGTCCAAAATAAAAGACAACATGAAATAATGATAACATTAAACTAGGAAAATAAAGGTGCAAATAAGGAAAGGGCTTAAGACCGCCGCGAACGAAGATTGTAGCCACCAAGGTCATGAGTCGCGGTAGAAGGTCGTCGAGCATCTTTATGTTGCGCCGCATCAACTTGATCACGAGAAACTTGATCATCATCCACAGCAACTTGATCACGAGCACTCTTAGCATCAACGGGCAAGGGGATGGGAGACGAGCCGGCATCAAAATTAACTTAACTTATAAGAATCCCATACAAACTTATAAGTTAAGGATGGGCTCAACAGTAAAGTAACTCATAGTATAAGAGTCCCCATACAAACTTATACGATGAGGATCTTGTGTATGCAATACAATGTAATGACATGAATGCAATACAATGACTCACCCATAATCATGCGCATACAACTGCTATGTCGACACAGACTTATAGTTCCCACTTTTCGAGCAGGTAGCTAACCTCTCAGACATCAACCGTCGTGGTCAGGCAGTGATAGTGGAGCGGACTTCTCCACTACTATGCGGGCATCCACACTACCAAGCCTAGGCCTCTCTACGCCTCAACGCTAAGAACACAACAACGGAGCTCACATGCATACTACGGCTCAACAGGAGTCTCGGGTAGATGTGCACCGAGAACTAAGCTCTGAACTGGCCTATGTTGTGATCTGGAAGCAGCCTCGTAAAAAGCACGAGGACCAAGCCCAACCGTCCACTTGCGACGGAAGGACCCCTAAGAATGAACACCGAGGACCAAGCCCAATCGCCCAAAGTCTACCTGTTAGCTCCCGTCGGTGTGACAACTGGCAAGCCCGTAGACCTGCCACACTATCCTTAACCCAGGATTACGACACCGTATGTCGACTCACACCGCATGCAATTCCACATCATCGTGGCATGGAAGGAGCCTCGAAAAAAGCACGAGGTCCAAGCCCAACCGTCCACCTGGCACGGAAGGAGCCTCGGGAATGAACACCGAGGACCAAGCCCAACCGTCCGATTATGTCTCTTCTCAGCATATCCAAACCAGTGCGGTAAAACACCCGCACTTACACCCTTTCACAACCCTATGTCCCATGGTACTTAAGGGTTCATTATCAGTGTAAGGATACTTCACACACCCTTCATCTAAAGACCACAACCATTTGTTTGTAACAGTCATTACCAATTATATACAGCATATTCAAGCCAAACTCTTCATTATTCAACTCGTTACCACTGTCAAGCATGTCCTCATTATTTCACATATTTAAATCATTCCCCCATGCCAACTCGTCAATCCATTCATTCTCTAACCTCCACCACATCACCTCAATCAAGTACATTTTCTACATCATTTGTTCATTAGGGATCTATCCAACAAATGTTATTAACATTATTTATCACAACCAACTTTGGGCTACATTTCAATAAAACACATTAACGCTAATGTACTACGATCTCTCTACCAAACCCAAAGTCGATACAACAAACATGAAAATTACATAAGCAGGAATGACTACTGTACATCAATTTCAAACTAAGATTCTTGAGGCTAGAGGAATCCGGTGAAGGAATTTAACCCCTCATTGTAAAGGTATTTTCAAGGGCTGCGACTTTCATGTTTAGTCGAAAGCCCAGATCTAGCCGCATCGTGACTGAAAACGGCTTAGAAGGCTGCTGCGTGCAGAAAACAGATTTCTGCGCGCATCTTAAAGTAGATCAGACGACCTTAGTTCGTCTTTTTCCTTCAACCAAACTTTCAAATAACAACCAGAATTTCTCCTCCCTTATTCACACTCATAAGGCCACTTCTCTTCACGAAACCATTCCACAAACGACATTCGAAGTGAGGGAAAGGATGAAGACTCTAAATCCCAGGACACAAGTCTTAGCATGGCCTTTTCCTAGAAACCTTCTTCTCACAAATCAAGACCCTTTTGAGTTGATATCTCTCCTAGAAACAAATAAAGATCTTGCACCAAGGGAGAGGGTAGGAAGCTCACATCATTTCCGGTGTTTCCACCATTTCCAGCCATGGATCTTGTCACCTTTCTTGGCGGCATCTTCTTCCCGCTGGTTGGTGTTCGTCCTTCATAGGAAGAAAATCAGCTCCAGCACCTTCTTCCTCTCCAGCAATTCCTACGACAATGGCTTGGAAGGAAGACTAAAAATGGCTAGGGTTTTCTCCCCTTTTCATGTGAGAAGTTTGGCAACTGCATAGACACGTATCGGCCTATCATTAGACCGCCAATCAACTCAGTAAATGAGTCCCTTCGAAACGATGCAGTAGAAATGTTTGCCAAAATCCGAAATTTAACTACACGGGTTGGGACACGCCCATGTCACTACCCGTGTCCTGCTCGGGAAGAATGTGGTCTACGAATCGTCGAGCTGCTTGGACACACACGGGTAGGCACACGCCCGTGTCACTACCCGTGTCCTACTCGGGCGGAACAAGGTCAACGATTCCTCGATCTCCACTCGACGAATCGTCGAGCTGCTGCTTGAACACACACGGGTAGAGACATGTTCGTGTCACTACCCGTGTCCGGCTCAGGAGGAACACGGTCGATGGTTGTTCGTCGAGCTCAGCACACGGGTAGGGACACGCCGGTGTCACTACCCGTGTCCTGCTCTATAAACAACAAATATTGCGTGCAGTTGCCAGAGAACCACACGGGTATGGACACGCTCGTGTCACTACCCGTGTCCTTCTCTGCAAATCTCACAAAGAAGACGCAATGACACCAGAGTACCACTCGGGTATGGACACGCCCGTGTCACTACCCGTGTCCTACTTTGGACCAACTTCTCCTCCCTTACTCAAGTGTAAGCCTAGCTGCCAGCACTCCCTGAACCCCGGTTAGCTCTCCCGACTTAAAAGTGCGCATGAGGGGACTAGCGCAAATTGGGACGTTACATTTGATAGGGCTCCTCCTGAATTTTCTCAGTCAAAACAGAAAGATTTTGTCCAAGGACATGAGGGCTAGCTAACCTGACCAGACGTGCCACGTGTAGAAGACCGCTCTCACCCAAAAGGTCAGAAAATATCCAAGAAGAGCGTAAAACCGCACGCAATCTCACCAGAGCATCGGGACAGTGTGACGGCACGATGTGCCAACGCAACACGCACAACACGACTACCTATAGTGGTGCGGTAACGTACACAACACAATCGCCCAAAGTGGTGCTGCAGCGCGCATACGCACTACGCGCGCGGCCGCGCAGGGCTCTCCATCACGGTGCGGCGTGCACCGCTCTCCTACACGTGATCCGACAACGATGGTTGCCACTGCCGCTGGCGACCCCGACGTCTCTGGCTATCACCTCTGCTGTCGGTGACCCCCGAGTGTCTGGCTGCCCCCTCCTCCATCGACCACCTCCTTCACCTTCGGCCAGTGAAAGAGAGCAGTTAGATTAGGAATACTCTAGAGGGGGGTGGTGAATAGAGTATTTAGAGTTTTATAAAATTCTCTGTTGGATAATGCAGATTAGTCTAAGTACAGTAGTAAATAAATCAAAATATAAAAGCACAGAAACTAACTACCATATCCACAGCAAGAAAACAAAAGAAAGAGGGCAGTCAGACGACACAAAAAATTTATAGTGGTTCCCCAACCTGGGTACATCCACTCTTCTACCACCCTGGTAGGAATCCACTCAGGTTTTTGATCAGGTGCCTGACACCAATGAACTTTTGATCAGGTCCTCAAAAACCAAATCCCCAAGTATTTTGATCAGGTGACTTGTAACCAGGAATCACTTTTGAAGGGAGATGACAACCCTTTTACACAGTGGGGGTGAGAGAGTTGATTATGTCTTGTCTGTCAACAATCAGAGAGAAAACTTGTGGATTATTGATGGTAACAAATGGCTCCCCCTGAGATATTGAATGGTTCAGGGAAATATGGAAGCCTTGTTGCAGGGTGATAGGCCTTCAAACTTTTAACCTTTATCTGCAGGTCCTTCTTGACAGATTTGATAGTTGTTGTCCTTGGAAGTCCTGGAGTGTTGAAGTAAGAAGACTCTTGATTTTGTATGATTGTTCTTCTTCTTCTGAGAGCATATCTTCTTTTTGTATCAGAACTTTTGTGAAAGGAGCAGAGAAGCTATTGAAGATAGAATGACTAATAATCTCTGTGTCTGTGTATGTTGTGTCTCTGTAATTGCTCTGGTACTCTGATTGTTCTTACTTGCTGTCCGGAAAGAGAGAAAAATCTCTTTTATATTTCCTGATGGAATTTCCTTTCGAAATTTGAATCCTACTGCAGCAATCAATGTTGGCGGTCCTTGAAAATAAACTGCATTGATTTCTTTCCCCAACTGTCCCTTGGAAAAATGGAAAACAATAATTCTGATGAAAGTCGTGATTAATGTACCGTCCAATGGTAATATTTAGAGAATATTTTATCATTAATCATTCAGAAATTATTGCCATAGACTAAGGACAGAAGGAATAAATGCTAAGTCTGGAATCGTCAAACTGATGACAGAATTCGTCGAGCTGATAACTGTGTTCGTCGACTGGAGTTCAGTAACTATTCTGGACTTTGAATATTCACAGTTGTATCTGAAATGAAAGTTAAAGTCTCCAAAATTCGTCGACCTAAGATTTGATTTCGTCATGCTGAGTTTCTGGAGTTGTCAAATATTCTGTGTGTTGACACAATTACTCCTGGTGTCGACACAGGTGGTGTCGACTGATATCCTGTGTGTCGACATGTTGAAGTATTAGACCGGGCGGCCTTGCGGTCTTGTCTGGCGGTTTGTTGACCGAGCGGTCTGGCGGTCTCACTCAGGAGCTTGGAGACCGGTCGGTCTATCGGTCTCCCATTGCGGCTTGTTCTTATCCTGCTGGAGTTGCCCTGCGGTTAACCCATCTATCTAATCGCGCGGCCTGTGCGGTCTCCTTTATTTCTAGCCGCTCAGCCCTGTACATGTTTACTCCCACATTGTTTGTTTATACTCTCTCATATCTCCTCCATTCTATAAAGGGGAGGTCATACCTTTGTAAATGATATCTTTTTTTGGATAATAAAATTTCAATTATTCAAAATTCTATCCGTTTGTTGTTGCATGTTCGCTACTTTTAACATGGTATCAGAGCACACGGTCTTTTCCTCCTGATTGTGTGCGCTCTCTGATTCTCGCGGCTTTGCTTCTCTTCTGCCCGCTGCCCTGTTCCCACGGCTTGTTGCTTCTCTTCTCTAGATGTTTTTCGTCGCCGCGACCTGTTTCGTTGTCGCAGCGACCTGTTTCCTTCTAGCTGCCTGTTTTCCCCTAGCTGTGCGGTCTGCATCTGTTCGCCCAGCTTGTGACTTGTTGTTGTCGCTGCTGCTTCTTGCTTCCTCTTCTGTTCTGTTCGCTCGGACTTTTCATTACGCGCGACCTCTTCCCCGCTGTGCCTTGGTCTGCTTCCTGGCCGCTAGTGTTCGCGCGGCTTCTTCCCTTTAAACCGCTGCGGTTTCGCGCGAGTTGCTCTCCTTTTTCCTCCCCCCGCGGCTTCTCTTCTTCTCGTGTGGTTTCCTATGACTACTTCTGGTCTCTCCACCCCCATTATCTCCACCACTTCCACAGCTCCTCCTCCAACTACTCCTTCGGGCAAGCTTGGCACGCTTTCTAAGCTTGTTGGCTCCAACTATCCCGATTGGATCGTTTCTTTCACCTTTCTTCTTCGCTCTCAGTGCAAGCGTCATCACCTCACCGATGGCCATCCTCCTCGTACCTCTCCTGAATTTGATGACTGGGATGCGAGTGATGCCCTTGTCCGCACTTGGCTCGCCAACAGCCTCTCTGATGAGTGCCTTCCCGTCATTCGCCATGATGAGACGGTCAAGGCCGCTTGGCTTCACCTCGCTGCTCTCTATTCTAAGGGGGGACAGACGTCCCGCATTTATACTCTTTATGCGGACCTCTTTGCCCGCCCCTCCATGTCTCCTGCTATAGCTTACCAGTAAGTTCAGGCTCTTGGCGCCGAGATCATACAGAATCGTCCCTTCTCCGCGGACTTGGCTGAGCATCACAAACACTTCCAGGAACTCCTGGTTGTTTATTATCTTCTTCGTCTTCCCGATTCCTATGATATGATCAGCAAACAGATCTTGGGTGAGGCGTAGAATCTCCTACTTTGGATGCCACTGCGGCTCGCATTGCCGCTGTTACTTCGCTGCTCCAACGGCCTCTATTGGCCTCCCCCCTTCTCAGGACTCCTATACTCACCAGGCTCAGCGGGGGGGGGGGGGGGGGGGGTCCTAGTGGCCGCAGCCACTCCGACGGGCGTGGTTCGTCCAAGTTCCTCTGCTCTTACTGTGGTCGTACCGGCCACTCTGTTGACCGCTGCTGGCAGAAACATCCTCGTCTTCGCCCTTCTCGTGATGCTCCTTCCTCGACCTCTACCTCCTCTCGGCCGTCTGCCTCTGTGGCCACGACTTCAGGTAGTGCCCACGTTGTTACTTAAGGTAAATGGCTGATTGACTCGGGTGCTACAAATCATATGACTGGCAACCCTCATTGCTTCTCTCTCCTTGAAACGCATGACCGCCTACCTCCGGTTCGTGTGGCGGATGATTCACCGTCCCCGGTGCTCGGGACGGGCATGGTTAAAGTCACCCCGTTGCTTCGCTTGGAGGACACTCTCTATGTCCCGAAGTTCCCATGCAATTTATTATCTGTTACCACTTTATGCCGGCAACTATAGTGCTCTGTCTTATTCACTCCCACTTCTTGTTCTTTTCAGGACCCGAGGACCCAGCAGACGATTGCTACTGGGACTGAGAGCGGCGGCCTCTATTTCCTCGACGACGTTTCTGCTCTGTCCGCCTACTCCTCCTCTATAGATCTGCTTCAATGGCATCTTCGCCTTGGACATCCTCCTCCTCAGATTCTTCGACAGCATCTGCCCCACTTACCTCCGACCAGTCCTCCGCTCAACTGTGATGCGTGTCAGCTTGGAAAACAACATCGCTCATCCTTCCCACCGAAGCAAGGTCGTGGCTCCTCTCGCCCGTTTGATCTCATTCATTCTGATGTCTGGGGTCCTGCTCCTACCCTCACTGTTGGTCGGGGTAGTTCCTATTTTGTCACTTTTATAGATGATTTTTCCAGATGTACCTGGGTGTATCTATTAAAAGATCGCTCTGAACTCTTTTCTGTTTGGCAATCATTTTATTTTATGATTAAGAATCAGTTTGACATTTCTATTAAAGTTTTACGCTTTGATAATGCTAAGGAATATCTTAATCATGAGTTCTCCTCTTTCTTTCACCAACATGGTCTTCTTCATCAAACTACTTGTGTTTACACCTCCCAGCAGAATGGGGTGGCGCAGCGTAAAAACCGTCACCTCCTTTATTTTACTCGTACTCTCATGACTCAGATGCAAGTACCTCGCTCCTACTAGGGCTACACTGTGCTCCTCGCCTGCTATCTCATCAATCGTCTTCCCTCCACGGTTCTCCACGGCCAGACCCCCTTCTCCATTCTCTACCCCCATAAGGACCCTTTTCCTCTCCCTCTCCGTGTCTTTGGTTGTACGGCTTTTGTTCACTCTCCCTCCGCTACCCGCGACAAGCTTTACCCCCATTCCACCAAGTGTGTCTTTTTGGGGTACTCTACCACTCAAAAAGGCTATTGCTATTTTGACCCCCTTCTACGCAAGCAATTTGTCTCTGCGGATGTGTCATTTTTCTAGAATTCTTCCTACTTCTCTCCTACCTCCTCTCTTCCTCCTACTGTCTCTGCTTCTCCACCGTCTCTCTCCGTTCCCTCCACGCCTCTCGCCATCTCCCCACCTCCGTCTCCTCCTCCACTGTCTCCTTCCCTGTTCGTCTCCCCACCCACCCCTCCTCCCACTTCTCCGGTGCCGTCTTTCTCTAGTCCCAGGCCAGCCTTCTCCGCCACGGACGCTCCGATCGCTGACGCACCCGTAGACCTGGATCTTCTCATTGCTCTTCGCAAAGGGGTGCGGGCGTGTACTCAACACCCGCTTGCAGAAGTTGTTTCCTATGATCGGATTTCTCCTTCTCGTAGGTGTTTTGCCTTGGCTATCTCGGCTACTTCTACTCCCCGCACCTACCAGGAGGCTCTTGCTATCCCTCATTGGAAATCTGCCATGGATGAAGATATGGCTACTCTTACTAAAAGGGGTACCTGGACCCTTGTTCCTCCTCCCGTGGGCACTAATGTGGTTGGCTGTCGCTGGGTCTTTGTTGTGAAATTTCACCCCGACGGCACTGTGGATCGCTACAAGGCCCGGCTGGTGGCCAAAGGCTTCACTCAGACTTATGGCGTTGATTACTTTGACACTTTTTCTCCGGTTGCTCGCCTCAGCAACATCAGGGTTCTTCTCTCTGTGGTTGTTAACCGGGATTGGGCTCTTTCCCAGCTTGATGTGAAGAATTGCTTTCTCTATGACGATCTTCAGGAGGACGTCTAAATGGAGCAACCTCCTGGGTATGTTGCTCAGGGGGAGACACGCGTATGCCGTTTGAAGAAGGCCATTTATGGCCTAAAGCATAGCCCTCAGTCGTGGTTCGACAAATTCAGTGGCATTGTGGCTACCATCGGCTTTACAAGGAGTTCGGCCGATCACTCCTTATTCATTCGCAAAACGGCCTCGGGACTGGTGGTTTTGGCAGTATATGTGGATGATATTCTTCTTACTGGCGATGACCAAGATGGGGTGGACTTGACGAAAAAGCACATCCGTCAACACTTGGTCACGAAGGATATGGGCTCCCCGAAATACTTTTTGGGGATAGAAATCTCTCGGAAACTTGACTCGTTGGTTCTCTCCCAACGGAAGTATGCTCTTGATCTTCTACAAGAAGCAGGATTGACAGGTGCCAAACCGGCTCGGTTTCCCATTGCTATTGGAGAAGACAAAATGTGGACGAATGACTCGCCTCTTCTATCTGATGTCACAAGGTACAGACGTTTGGTAGGTAAACTCATCTATCTCACAGTGACTAGACCCGACATCTCCTATGTTGTAGGCAAGGTCAGTTAGTTTATGCAAGCTCCCAGGGAGTTCCATCTTCAGTCTGCCTTGAGGATTTTAGAGTATGTCAAAGCAGCACCAGGCAAAGGGCTAATCTTTCAGAAGAATGGTCATCTGAGAGTTGAGGCCTACTCAGATTCAAGCTATGTAGATGATAAAGGCGATCGTAAGTCCACATCAGGTTTCTGTACTTTTGTTGGAGGAAATCTTGTGAGTTGGAAGAGCAAGAACCAGTGTGTTGTCTCCAGATCCAGTGCAGAAGCCGCATACCGGAGTATGGCGTCAACCATGTGTGAGTTAAAGTGGTTGAGGGCTCTCATGCTTGACCTAGGAGAGGTCTATGACTATCCCCTTCCTATGTTTTGTGACAACAAGGCCGCTATATACATATCCAGAAATCTGGTCTTCCATGAGAGAACAAAGCATATAGAGGTTGACTGCCACTTCATTCGGTAAGAGATTTTGAAGAAATAGATTTGTACTCCGTTTGTCACTTCTGACAAGGAATTTGCAGATATCTTCACAAAGCCGGTCTCTACTTCCTTCTTCCATATTTGTGACAAGCTGGGCATGATTGATATCTATGCTCCAGCTTGAGGGGGAGTGTTGAAGTATTAGACCGGGCGGCCTTGCAGTCTTGTCTGGCGGTTTGTTGACCGATCGGTCTGGCGGTCTCACTCAGGAGCTTGGAGACCGGGCGGTCTATCGGTCTCCCATTGCGGCTTATTCTTATCCTGTTGGAGTTGCCGAGCGGTTAACCCATCTGTCTAACCGCGCGGCTTGTGCGGTCTCCTTTATTTCTAGCCGCTCAGCCCTGTACATGTTTAGTCCCATATTGTTTGTGTATACTCTCTCATATCTCCTCCATTCTATTAAATGGAGGTCATACCTTTGTAAATGATATTTTTTTTTGGATAATAAAATTTCAATTATTCAAAATTCTATCCGTTTGTTGTTGCATGTTCGCTACTTTTAACACGACACAAGTATTCTGTGTGGTGTCGACACAACCTTTCCAAAGTGTCAACTGATGATCTGTGTGTCGACACAAGTGCTTCTAGTGTCGACTCAGTTGGTGTCGACATATACTCTGAGTGTCGACACAAGTCCTCTGGTTCTAAGTTATTGTAGATAATCTAGAATTCGTCGGGCAGAGAACTAAATTCGTCGACCTGAGACTAGAGAACATAGTCTTGACAGAATGTTGTTGTAGTCTAAAGATTCGTCGACCAAAGAATAAAGTTCATCGACCAAAGTCTGATTCTAAGGACTTGGGATATCTTGATCTTTCCTGAACTTGAAATGTTGTTGTAATCCAAGTTTTCATCGATCAGAGAATGTAGTTCATCAAGCTCAGCTCAGAGAATAAACTCTGAGATCGTTGAACTGAGCATGACAATCGTCGACCTGAGTTCGACGAACGTCGAACTCACTTTACACAGTCTTGAAATCTTCTAAGTCTTGAGTCTCCGGCAGTCTTGTTGATAGCTGGTCCATGTGATGTTGACTCTAAGGACTTGACCTAGACTCTAGGACACAACTATGACCCTGGCTATATATTGTGGGTCATATGATCCTAACTTAGTGAACCTAGCCTAAATTTTACTAGGGATCCAACAATCTTCCCCTATTTGGGTGATGTCACAATTACAGACTCAAATCAAAATTGAAAAATAAACAAAGCAGAAAAAGCATATATCTGGCAGAGATCAATAACACATGCAGCAGATATATATATATACATGAGCTTTGTTCAGAATATAAAGCAGTTATAGATAATTGTAGAGAACAAAATAGTTCAAAATTTACTTCTTCTATTTCTTTTCCTTTTGCATTTCTTGCTTGCTCTTCTCTCCAGGCTTTGTAAACACAATCTCTCTTTTGGGATCTGAAGCTTGCACTTTTATCATGGTCATGTAAGCAGCCCCTATAATCTTCGAAGATGTAGTTCTTGGGACAACTGCTTCTTAGTGCAACTTCATGTAGTCATCAACATTGAAAAACTTGTTTGCTTTATCAAATCTTTTAAGTTCCCCTTTCCTGTACTTTGACATTGTTGAATATTCAGAAGTATCCTTTCCTTCAGCTTTGGTTCTATTAATCATTGAAAGGCCTACAATTTCCTGGAACCAGGCCATTCTAGCAGTAGTATCTGTTTCAGGAGCTTCAAAAGGAACAGGAGGAGAAGATGGTCTTTTAGATCCTTTAGCTGGTTGATGTTCAGTGGATTGTTATTGTTATTGTTGTTGCTGCTGCTGCTGATGTTGCTTTCCTGAAGTGTATTTCCTATGATGGCTGCTTCCATGTGATCTCCCTTGGTGTATTTGATATGTTTGAAGTGTGGCAGATCTTTGACAATATGTGCTTGAAGCACCAGCAGCTGGAGGAGGTGGAGGAGGTGGATCTCTTCTATATTTCTGAACTGGTGGAGGAGAGTACCTTCTGCTTTTCTTCCTTTCCTTCTACTGGTTTTTAGATAGCCACATCCAGGTTGGCATCCCTTTGCATGGAGTTATATTATGTATAATATAAAAAGGAGTGTCATTAGTTGGATTAGGCTTAGGAGTAGGAGGAGGAGGGGCTTTTCTTTTCTTTGATACTAACTTCCTCTTGGGTTCATCATCAGAATCATAATCCTCATCCTCATCATCATCATTATCAGATCCCTGAGAGTTATCATATAAGTCATTTAGAGATTTCAGAGCCTCAGCAAAAATGATAGGCTTTTCAGGAGCTGGAGGTAGAGATAGAGCTTGAGCAGGAACTTCAACAAGAGCTAGAGAACTGATTCTGACAGTGCTTTCATCAGCTACCTTTTCCTCTTCTTCAATATCAGCCTGGATCAAGTCATCCAGAGCTGGTTTTGAAATAACAAAACTATCTCTAAGTTGCTTAGCAACTTTTGGAGAGATTGGAGAAGTATATGGTACAATAGCCAAGGATGGCTTAGTAGGTACTGCTGGAATATAATTCAGAAAGCCAGTATCAAAACTTTTCAATAAATCAACTAAGTTTACTGTGGGTTTAATTATGAATTCAGAAACAGAAAGAATGTCTTCAGCAACTGTCTCTTCAGGGACTGACTCATCAAGGTCCATGTCAGTCTCAATGAAATGAAGCAAATCAATTAAATCTATATCATCAGGAATAAAATCTGCATCCCCTGGAATTAAATCTGTATCTGCTAGTAGTGCTTCTGCCTCTACTATTACTGGAGCTGCTGGAGTTGAGATTTCTGCTTCTGCTGGAGGTGTTGCAGCTTCTTCATTAAGCATCTCCCCCTGTCTGGTTTCAGTGTATACTGGATCCAGGCCCCTGAATGAAGAGGGGGCAGCAGTGAAGGCAGAAATTTGAGCAGATAGAGTAGATATAGAGGTAGCAAGAGGTATAATGTCCTCTGCTATGATTGATTTTATAAGGGGTGTGAAGATAGTAATGATGGAAGATATGGTGGAGGGGTCCAATGTTGGAGCAGTGGATGTTTAAGATGTTGTGTGAGTAGAAACATGTGGAGGAATGATAGATAGTGGTGGAGATGGAGGAGTAACAACTAGCATGATTGTATCTATTGGTAGATGGAAAGATGGTATGGTGGACAAATGTTGTGGAAGAGGAGATGGTGGTAGTGAGGGAATATATGTGTCATGGGGGGGGAATCAGGTGGTGTTTGTGGTTGGTTTTCCTGAAGGGTGGAAGATGGGATCTCTGTAAGATCAATTTGTGGAGATATAGGTGGAGTAGGAACATGAGTAGAGTATTGTTGTTGTTATAGAGGTTGTTGTTGTGGTTGTGGAGTTGGAGAGATGGTTTGGACTGTTGGTGGAAGTGTAGGTGGAATAGCTGGAAGAGATGATGAGGGTGGAATGATCTCTTCATCAGGGTGGGGAGTGGCTCTTACAGCCCTGGTGCTTTCAGAAGCTGGGGTGGAAGAGGTTGAAGCCTTAGATGGCTTGGTAATGGTCCTCTCCCACCTACCAAACAAGGTGCATGTGAGCCTCTTGCTGGCATTAATGAATATGGTCTATGAGACCAGGGATTCAACAGCTTTTTCTTGCAAAAAGATCCCTAGGATCCTTCCAAAGCAAACTTCCTTTTTGTTGTTCTTTTTTCTTATCAGATCAAAGATGATCTGAGCCCAATCCACTTTCTTCTGATTAACCACTGCACACATAACCAGAAACTGATGTCTGGTTATGTAATCATGGGTAGTATGCTTGCCCAACAAAACCTTTCCTACAATATCTGCCAAGAACTTAAATTTGGCAGACATATGTTTCTTTAATAACTTATTAGGATTATCTCCAATATATCCCATTAAACTCAACATCATATCATATTCTTCTGAATCGATTTCTAATTGTTCTTCACCATTAATCAATCCAAAAATCTCAGTAAGTACATCGGGAGATAAAGATACAGAGTTACCTGCAATTGTTCTGATCATAGTGTTCTCTTCTGATGTAGATGTATAAACTCACTCTCTGATTTCAGTTGCAGATAGTTTTATCCTTGTTGACATCAGATTTTTCAGTTTATGTTCCTCCAGAAGTTCCAGTATATGCAGAAATATTGGATCTGAATGTTGAAAGGATTCGAAGTCGACGTCAAAGCCCGTGTCAAACTTCATTCCAGTTAGGGCACCTACTGGAATAGCCATTGGAATCACCTGCAAGAGAGACAAATGGTGATCAAGTGCAAGAGAACAGAAAGCGCGGGACGGAGGTTGAAGAAGAACCTAGATATAAGGTTTTCCAGAATATGAATTGACAAACTCCGTTCCACGAAAATTAAGAAATTCTTTGACCTCAGATCGACGAAATAATTAATAGTCAAATAATTCATCGAGCTCTGTCTGAAGATTTGAAGACATTTCGTCGAGCTCCGTTTGACGAAAGTTTTCTGAAGTGAATTCGTCGACCTCCGTTCGACGAAAACAACTTCACTCACCGAGAGTTCGTCGTCCTGCGTTTGACGAATATCTCATAAACTTTCCATAGTTCGTCGACCTCCGTTCGATGAACTTTGACAAATTTGTCGAGTGCAGACTTAAACTAAACTAAGTCTTCTCCATTGATCATTCCCAGCTGATTTATAAAGAAGAGATGATTTCTCTCATCCAGTGGTTTAGTGAATATATCAGCTCTTTGTAAATCAGTGTAGATATAGACAAGCTTAATTTTGTTTTTGTCTACACACTCTCTTATGAAATGATGCCTAATGTTTATATGCTTTGTCCTACTGTGATGGACTGGATTCTGTGCTATGGCTATAACACTTGTGTTATCACAAAGTAGAGTTGAATTATTTAAGTTGATACCATAGTATAGTAATTGATTTTATATCCACAGCATCTGGGAACAACAACTACTTGCTGCAATGTATTCTGCCTCAGCAGTTGAGGTAGATACAGATGACTGTTTCTTACAAAACCAGGATACTAATCTCATACCCAGGAACTGGCAAGTTCCTGAAGTACTTTTTCTATCCACCCTGCATCCAGCAAAATCAGCATCTGAGTATCCAGTTAACTCAAATTCTGATTCTGTGGGATACCATAGGCCTAGACTAGGACAACCCTTTATATATCTCAAAATTCTTTTTAGGAAAATAAGGTGAGATTCTTTTGGGTTCACCTGTAACCTAGCACAAAGACATGTGGCAAACATGATATCAGGTATGCTTGTTGTAAGGTATAACATGGATCCAACAATGGCCCTATATAGTTTTTGATCCACAGGTTTCCCATGTGCATCTTAATCAATTACAACATTTTTAGCCATAGGTGTCTTCTTTGTTGAGGCATCAGCCATCCCAAACTTTTTGATAAGCTCTTTAGCATACTTAGCTTGGGAGATGAAGATGCCATCAGGGAGCTGCTTCACTTGGAGACCAAGGAAGTAGGAAAGCTCACCCATGATACTCATTTCAAATTTAGAATGTATGAGATCAGAGAATCTCTTGCACAATTTTGAATCAGTAGACCCAAATATTATGTCATCCACATATATTTGTACTAACAGTATTTGATCCTTATGATGTCTAGTGAAAAGTGTTCTATCTACAATGTCTCTAATGAATTTATGCTCTAATAGAAAGCTGGCTAGAGTCTCATACCAAGCTCTTGGATCTTGATTTAGACCATAGAGAGATTTATGCAATTTGTAAACATAAGAGGGATGAGTTGGAGAAACAA
The DNA here is from genome assembly GCA_039583875.1 of Platanthera guangdongensis. Taxonomy (NCBI): domain Eukaryota; kingdom Viridiplantae; phylum Streptophyta; class Magnoliopsida; order Asparagales; family Orchidaceae; genus Platanthera; species Platanthera guangdongensis. Next base: position 85,924,970 of record CM077159.1, read on the forward strand.
AACCTGGAGGTTGTTCAACATACACCTCTCTTCCTTGAGTACTTCATTCAAGAATGCACTTTTCACATACATTTGATGGACCTTGAATCTCTTGTAAGTTGCATAGGCAAGGAATATTCTGATTGCTTCCAACCTTGCAACAGGTGCAGAGGTCTGGTCATAATCTATTCCTTCTTCTTGCTTATATCCTTGTGCAACAAGCCTGGCTTTATTCCTCACTATTACTCCTTGTGCATCCAGCTTGTTTCAGTAGACCCATTTGGTTCCAATGACTGGGTAGTCTTGAGGCCTTGGAACCAAATCCCAAACTATATATCTCTCAAACTGATTTAATTCCTCCTGCATTGCAATGATCCAGTGGGGATCTTGCTCTGCATCATGGATGGATAGAGGTTCAATCTGAGAGAGAAAACAGGCATGCATTAAATCTTGGTTGAGTTGATGTCTTGTCTGTACACCTGCTGATATGTCTCCAATAACTTGAGATCTGGTGTGATCCTTAAGTGTGACAAGATCAGCTAGTGGAGTTGGTTCTGCAACAGTATTTGGAATTAATTCCTCCTGTGGAATTATGTTTGCTGTTGGGGGAATATCACTCCCTTCAATGCCTTTATCTTCACTTTCTTCAATGACTTGTGAAGAAGGATGAGTTGGAACCTCTTGGGTAAGGTTTAGTCCATCCAAACTCTCACACAAGTGACGTACCTGCAAGTTGCTTCTGGTAGAAATTTCTTTCTCCTTGCAAGACATGTTAGCTTCATCAAAAGTAACATGGATAGACTCCTTAATTCTTAAAGTTGATTTGTTATAAACCATATAGGCTTTGCTTACTTTGGAATATCCTAGAAAAATTCCCACTTCAGCCTTTGCCTCAAACTTACTAATATATCTTTTTTTGTTTGTGTGAATATAACATATACAATCAAAGACTTTAAAATAGTTTATTTTAGGTTTCTTCCCTTTTAGTAATTCATAGGGAGTTCTATTCTTTAGCTTATGTATCAGACTTATGTTCAGGACATAGTTTGCAGTGTTCACAGCCTCTGCTCAAAAGGATAGTGGCATGTAATCATCTGTAAGTAATGTACCCGCAGCTTCAATGAGTGTCCTATTTTTCCTTTCAGCTACCACATTTTGTTGAGGAGTTCTAGGAGCTGAGAAGCAATGCCTAATATCTTCCTTCTTACCGAACTCACACATAAGAAGAGACTCAAACTCTGTGCCATAATGACTTCTGATCAATGCAACATGAGTAGAGAACTCAATCTGATGGTCCTGAGAAAATCTGTAAGAACCTTGAAGATATGTGACTTAGATCTCAGAAAGGATACCCAAGTGAACCTGGAGAAGTCATCTACAATAACTAAAGTGTAGGATTTCCCTCCTAGGCTTTGTACAGCAATGAGTCCAAATAGATCCATGTGTAGCAAATACAAAATCCTAGGTGAATCACTTTTATTAATGAATTTGAAACTAGATTTAGTTTGCTTGCCTAATTGATAAGCCCTGCAAAGTCATTCCTTCTTGTAGGGACCAGAAGGTAAACCTCTAACAAGGTTGTCTTTTGACAGCCTAGCAATGTTTTTCAGGTTTACATGACCTAGTCTTTTATGCCATAAATCATTTTGGTTAATAATTAAGTTAAGTAAACAGATATCAGAATTGGCAGATAGAAAATCAACTAAATATATGTTGCCTTGTCTATTTCCAATTAAAACAGTTTGATTTTCCTTATTAGAAATAATACAAGAAGATGAATTGAAATGTACCTGATAACCTTCATCACATAACTGACTTATGGAGATGAGGTTATGTTTGAGTCCTCTGACATAAGTTACTTTCTTGAAAGTAACAGCTCCAATCTTCACTTCTCCAAAACCTTCTGACTGGCCACATTTGGAATCACCAAAGATAACCTTTGGCCCCAACTTGGACTTATAGTAGGATAGATTGTCCTTACTGCCTGTCATATGTTTGGAGCAGCTACTCTCCAGGTACCAAGATTGATTCACACTTGGACAGCTCTTCACCTATAATGAAAAACAGTTAAATGTTCTTGACCTAGGTTACCTTGGGCCTTTTATTTTCCTGATATGAAAAGCTGGAAATAACAGAATATTCTGGTTGGGATTTATATCCTAGAGGGTGATATCTCCTAGGTGGTATGACCCAATCAGCTAGTGGATTAAAGGCTTTCCTAGAATTATTTAAGTTTCTATTATAATTAAAGTTTTAGTTAAGTCTGTCTGGGTTCGATGAATTTTTGTGAGTTCGTCGACCAGAGTTCGACGAATAGGGTTGAGATCATCGATCTCTGCCCAGAGAATGAATATATTCATTTTTGTGCCCCTTGTTCGTTGACCTCTGCTCGACGAACCATACAGAGTTTGTCGATCGTAGTTAGACAAATAATTATAAATATAGTTTGCGTTCAGAGTTGGTCTATCTGGGTTCGACGAACTGGCTAGATTTCGTCGATCTATGTTCGACGAATTCTGCTGAACTTTGTTACCTATGGTTTTCTGGTTGTTGGTTTTCTGACCTATTGATTTAGAAACATTTTTTGTTGTTTGTTTATTGATTACTTTTTCTTTTCCCTTAGCAGTGACAAATTTTATGGGGGTTGTTAAGATGTTCTTCCTGAGAATGGGGGGCAAACCTAATGAAGCACAAAAGCCTAGCTTGCCATTAAGTCTAGCATTCATAGTTCTAGTGATGTCCATCAGCTTGAGGCTTCTTCCATTAAGAGTTTCCTCAAGTTGTTTAGTCTCACAAAGCTCAGTTTTTAACAATGTTACTTGCTCATTAGCTAAGCATAATTCATCTTTTAACGTATTATTTTCAGATTTAATGTTTTCTAAATTTCCTAATTTTTTCCTAAGGGTTTTAATCTCTTTTTCTGAATTTATTAAGTCTATACACATTGATTTAAATTCAATTTTAAAAGAATCTGAAGTGTAATCAAAAGAAGATAGTACCTTATCAGCTTCTGAATCTGAAGCTTCTTCATTGTTTGATTCCTCTTCTTCTAAATTGCTCCTAGAAGCATCAATTGCCATGAGGCAAACCTCCTTAGCCCTTGCTTCTTCTTTATCTTCACTGGAGCTGGAAGATGTTGATTCATCTTCAGTTTCACTCCAGGTTTCAGCCACAAAACCCTTTTCCTTCCTCTTGTATTTGCTAGAAGAAGGTTTGCTGGTGTGCTGTTTCTAGTGTCTTTCTCTCTTCTCTTCTCTTTCTTCTGGTTCTCTGGACAATCAGAGAGGAAGTGCCCAGGTTTCCTACACCCAAAAGACACCACTTCTTTAGTTGGTGTTTTATCATACCTAGGTTTGTCATCTTGCCTAGATGACATTCTTCTGAAGTCCTTTCTTGTCATCTTGTAGAATCTTCTAGCAAATAGACTCATGAGCTCTTCATTTGATGTTGATGTCTCTGTCTCCTCAGCATCCTTGACAGCTATACTTTGCTCTTTTCTAGCTGGTGGAGGTGTCCTTTGCTCTACTGCCTCCCTAGACTTGATCAGTTGTTCATAAGACTTTAACTTGCCCAATAGAGATTCTGTAGATATCTCATTTAGGCTTCTGGCCTCCTTGATGGGCCAGACCCTTGAATCCCATGAGCTTGGGAAGCATATCAGGATCTTGTCATTCACCTCTGTGAGGGTGATGTCCTTGTCCAAGGTTTTTAGCTCATTGATGATTGAGCTTAACATGTTGTACATATCAGCTACTGATTCAGCTTCTTATTTCTTGAAGTTCTCATATAAGGATATGAGGTTGGATCTCCTATCCTTTCTCTCATCAGCTGAACCAGCCACCATCTGATTTAGTGAATCCCAGATGGCTTTGGCTGAGGTGCATTCAACCACCTTCTGAAAAATATCATCTGACATAGTCTGTGCCAGTATGTTCATAACCTTGGCGTTAGCTATCTTTGCCTTCTTCTGGGCTTCAGTCCACTCAGGTGGTGGAACTACAGTAGTGCTTGTAGATGTTGTAGAAGTTGACGCTTGAGGGAGACCTGTCAAAATAGAGTTGTATATATCCTCATCAATAAAATTCATGTATAATTTAATTCTTGCCTTCTAGATGGCAAACATGTTTAGGTTGCAAACTGGAGGTCTGGTGCTTGCATAGTCCTTGTTTTGTGCTATAGCTGTGTATATAAATCTAATATGGAAATAAAAATAATACTTAGATCTAACAAAGGATCTTCGATTCAAGGATTAGCTTGTACAACCAAACGAACCTGCTCTGATACCAATTGAAAGTGAGCAGTTAGATCAGGAATACTCTAGAGGGGGGGGGGTGAACAGAGTATTTAGAGTTTTATAAAATTCTCTATTGGATAATGCAGATTAGTCTAAGTGCAGTAGTAAATAAATCAAAATATAAAAGCACAGAAACTAACTACCACAGCCACAGCAAGAAAACAAAAGAGAGAGGACAACCAAACGACACAAGAAATTTATAGTGGTTCGCCAACTTGGGTATATCCACTCTTCTACCACCCTGGTAGGAATCCACTCAGGTTTTTGATCAGGTGCCTGACACCAATGAGCTTTTGATCAGGTGCTCAAAAACCAAATCCCTAAGTCTTTTGAGCAGGTGACTTGTAATAAGGAATCACTTTTGAAGGGAGATGACAACCCTTTACACAGTGGGGGTGAGAGAGTTGATTATGTCTTCTCTGTCAACAATCAGAGAGAAGACTTGTGGATTATTGATGGTAGCAAATGGCTCACCCTGAGATACTGAATGGTTCAGGGAAATATGGAAGCCTTGCTGCAGGGTGATAGGCCTTCAAGCTTTTAGCCTTTATCTGCAGGATCTTCTTGACAGATTTGATAGTTGTTGTCCTTGGAAGTCCTGGAGTGTTGAAGTAAGAAGACTCTTGACTTTGTACGATTGTTTTTCTTCTTCTGAGAGCCGATCTTCTTTTTGTATCAGAGCTTTTGTGAAAGGAGCAGAGAAGCTGTTGAAGACAAACTGACTGAAAATCTCTGTGTCTGTGTATGTTGTGTCTCTATAATTGCTCTGGTAATCTGATTGTTCTTACTTGCTGTCTGGAAGAGAGAAAAATCTCTTTTATATTTCCTGAGGGAATTTCCTTTCGAAATTTGAACCCTTCTGCGGCAATCAATGCTGATGGTCCTTGAAAATAAACTGCATTGATTTATTTCCCCAACTGTCCCTTGGAAAATTGGAAAACAATATTTCTGACGAAAGCCAAGATTAATGTACCATCCAACGGTAATATTCAGAGAATATTTTATCATTAATCATTCAGAAATTATTGCCATAGACTAAGGACAGAAGGAATAAATGCTAAGTCTCGAATCGTCGAACTGATGACAGAATTTGTCGAGCTGATAACTGTGTTCGTCGACTGGAGTTTAGCAACTATTCTGGACTTGAATATTCATAGTTGTATCTGAAATGAAAGTTAAAGTCTCCAGAATTCGTCGACCTAAGATTTGATTTCGTCGAGTCGAGTTTCTGGAGTTGTCAAATATTCTGTGTGTCGACACAATTACTCCTGGTGTCAACACAGGTGGTGTCGACTGATATCCTGTGTGTCGACACAAGTCTTCTGTGTGGTGTCAACACAACCTTTCCAAAGTGTCGACTGATGATCTGTGTGTCGACACAAGTGCTTCTAGTGTCATATCAGGTGGTGTCGACATATACTCTGAGTGTCGACATAAGTCTTCTGGTTCTAAGTTGTTGTAGATAATCCAGAATTCGTCGGGCAGAGAACTAAGTTCGTCGACCTGAGACTAGAGAACATAGTCTTGACAGAATGTTGTAGTAGTCCAAAGATTTGTCGACCAAAGAATAAAGTTCGTCGACCAAAGTCTGATTCTAAGGACTTGGGATATCTTGATCTTTCCTGAACTTGAAGTGTTGTTGTAATTCAAGTTTTTGTCGATCGGAGAATGTAGTTCGTCGAGCTCAGCTCAGAGAATTAACTCTGAGATCGTCGAACTGAGCACGACAATCGTTGACCTGAGTTTGACGAACGTCGAACTCACTTTACAGAGTCTTGAAATCTTCTAAGTCTTGAGTGTCTGGCAGTCTTGTTGATAGCTGGTCCATGTGATGTTGACTCTAAGGACTTGGCATAGACTCTAGGACACAACTATGACCCTGGCTATACATTGTGGGTCATATGATCCTAACTTAGTGAACCTAGCCCAAATCTTACTATGGATCCAACAGCCACCTCCTTCACCGTTGGCCATACCAGGCTGCTGCTGCCTCCGTCTACCTTGCCTGGGCCGCTCGAACTGTCCGGGGGGGGCACTGTAACACCCCCTATCCATCGCATATCATATAGCAGTAGGTCCGGCCGGGGCCCAACGCCGTATGTCATAGACAGACCGGGTGGTTACTCATGGAAACCATCCAACCAATCTCAACGTCCTACACAGAGCATTCTAGCGGAAGCAGTTTATAAAAGTTGCAAATAAGAACCCAGCATTAAAGCATGAATGTACACTAATACAAAATAGGAATGTTATACAAAAACCAACACAAGCGTTAAGGCCTTACAAAATGTTTCACTTAATATTACATGATTTACAAACCACGGCACACAGGCCGGTCATACATGAATAAAACAGTAAACACTTCCAATTAGGCCTTCGAGGGCCGGCTTCGCACTTGGGCTTTAGCACGCTATTGACCGCTTGGTCCAGCAGTACCTGCAAGCAACAAACCACCGCACGGTAGTAAAACAAGGCAACGGTCAGCAATGCTGGCCAAATTATAACGATCCCGCCCCCATCTCGGGGCGGCGATGCTCCTTCCCTGCGTTTCATTAGCATAAGCGAGCAATATATAACCATAATCATTTCACCACAGACGTTGGCTCGCATGGCCACACGCCCCGTGCTCTTAGGGCACATTCTCGGTGAACCAGTCGATGTCACGTCAATTAAAACCATAGACATTCCGGACTCACCACCGCCACTTAGACGGCCAAACCTATGAGCATTTTGTCTTCTTGTCCTGGGTCACGACAATTTAAGTCATCGACCGCCGAAGACCCTAATCTATGCCAACGGCAAGTGCCACGTGCCTTTAGGTCTCTTTAACCGAACGACATAGAACATGTACGGTTCCATCTAACCCGTGCTCACATCGCAACGACAATTTAAGCCATTTGCGTGGGTCAAACTTCCACCGAGTCCCATTTCCATCACAATTCACATAACCCGGTTATGTTCAAGTTGGCTCTCAGGCCACCAAGTTGGCAAGATCTCGTATCCGCCCAGTTTTCCGGGTGCACCTTTGGGTTAATCCCCAAGGCTCCCTGCTGCAATCTACCGCGTAGAAAACCCGAAAACAAACAATAGCACGGAGTCTTCTCCGGCATTTATGCAATACAACATCACCGATCCAGACCAACATGTCCGGGTAGGCTTCACACATCATGCCTATGTACGTTCTCGCTTACGGACTCTAAACAACGGGGACTTCACATATCGACCCGAAGGAACACCTCCAACTCTCCGCAAACTCGCGAGAGCGGGCTTCCTATGCAAAGAAGGAGAGCTACTCATGCTCAAGAAGAGAATCGTTACCCTAGCGTTCCTCTTTGGCGCCATGGAAAAGTAAGCGGATGAAAAGCACCGCACTAGCTTTGCCTCCGTGGATCCGGAGTCGGCTCGCGATTTGGAGATTCGAAGCTCCTCCAATGGCCGGATCTAGCTCCTTCCTCCCTTGGCTCTCCTCTCTCTCTAAGCTTTTAGAAAGATGATAACTTATGAAAAGTGAGGGTTTCTAAGCCCAATCCCGGGTATATCCCTTCAGGAACAACCCCCTGTCGTTGGATCATCAATTAAAGAAATGAACGGCTTTGATTCGGGACTGAAATGCCCAATCTGGACCGCACACGGCCTGGCACACGCCCGTATCCAGGGCCGTGTTCCTCATTCGCCGTCAAAATCGGCTCGCCTGGAACCTCACACGGGTATCGAACACGCCCATGTTTGACCTGACATGCCCGTGTTCCACCTGACAAGGCCGTGTAGTCGGCCATGTGCCCCCATCATTTTTCCCCGAAAAGAACCTGAGCACTGCACGGGTTCTAGGACACGCCCGTGTCCTTGCTCGTGTCTCCTCAACACGCCTGGGCTCCAGGCCGTGTACACGGTCTCGACACTCGACACTTCCTCGAGCGAAGATCGTCGACCTAATGACACGGCATTGGACACGCCCGTGTCCTAGGCCTTGTGCCTTGTCTCGACACAATGTCGAGACCAAAGTGTCGACTTCCCGGGACGAGTGTCAACACGGGTTGACACGCTCTGCGACACGCCCGTGTCGCAGGCCATGTGCCATGTCTCGACACTTCGTCGAATGCAGAGTGTCAACTTCGTGGGCTAAGTGTCGATACGGGTCGACACGCCCTGCGACACGCCCGTGTCGCAGGCCGTGTGCCCAGTCTCGACAAAATGTCGAGACCAAAGTGTCGACTTCCCGGCTCAGTGTCGACACAAGCTTGACACGCCCTGGGACACGGCCGTGTCCCAGGCCGTGTGCCTGTAGCCAGAACCCAAAACTGGCCCAAAACATCCCCCGTCGCTCTTTTGATTTTTGTGGCGTTACAACTCTCCCCCTCTTAAAAGAATTTCGTCCTCGATATTACATAAAGGAAAGACATGTACAAAACCAAAATTTGTACCTGAGCGGAACAACTCCGGATACTCGTCAAGCATAGTCTGCTCTCGCTCCCAAGAGAGCTCCTCACGACCGCAATTGTCCCACCGGACCTTGACCATCCTGATCACTTTATTGAGTAGCCGCTTGACCTCCGAATCCTCAATCAGCACGGGCTTGACCTTTGTCGTCAACCCACTATCCACCGACACTTGATCAAACGCGATCACTTGCGTAGGCTCTTGCACTGCCTTCCGAAGCACCGAAATATGTAATACATCATGTAATCCACCAAGCTCCACTGAAAGCTTCAACCGATAGGCCGCTTCACCGACTCGCTCCAGAACCTCAAACGGCCCAAGGTACCTCGGGCTTAGCTTTTTCAATCGCCGCACCCGCGAGACACCCTTGAACGGCTTGATCTTTAAGTACACATAGTCACCCACAGCGAACTCCACGTTCCTGTGCTTGGCATTATAATACTTCGCTTGCCAGTCCTGAGCGATAAGCAACCTCTCCCGAATGGTTCTCACCAAAGAAGTAGCATCCTCCACTTCTGATCGCTTATACAACTTTGACTCACCCGTTTCTAACCAAGACAACGGCGTGCGACATTTCCTACCATATAGTGCCTCGAAAGGCGCCATCTGAATACTCGCTTGGTAGCTATTGTTGTATGCAAACTCCCCCAAATAAAGGTGGTCTTCCCATTGCTTTCCGAAATCCAAGACACACATGCGGAGCATGTCTTCCATGGTTCTATTGACCCTCTCGGTCTGCCCATCCGTTTGCGGATGGAAGGCTGTGCTGAATTTTAGCTTTGTTCCTAACATTTGCTGCACAAGCCTCCAATCATTGGACGTGAACCGCCCATCTCGGTCACTCACGATGTTGCGGGGTACACCATGAAGCCGTACTATGTTATCCACATAAAGCTTTGCCAACTTCTCCACCGGATCATCCTTCCTATGCGGAATGAAATGCGACACCTTCGTTAACCGATCGACAACCACCCAAATATCGTCATTCCCCTTTTACGACCTTGGCAAACCGTGCACAAAGTCCATAGAGATGTCATCGAATTTCCACTCCGGAATAGGCAAGGACTTAAGAAATCTCCCGGCTTTTGGCACTCCGCCTTCACCAAGGCGCAAGTTTGGCACTTTGTTACGTATAGCGCCACATCCTTCTTCAAACCCGGCCACCAAAACAGTTTCTTCATATCACGGTACATCTTCTTGCTCCCCGGGTGAATCGAGTACTTGGTATGGTGTGCCTCGTACAACAACTCCACCCGCAAATTACCCACACTTGGGACGCACAGACGACCGTCCATCCAAAGTAATCCGTCCTCCACAACAAATTGGGGATTTGACCCATCCAGAGCCTCTACCATGAACTGCTTCATATGAGCATCCATATCCAAAGCCTGCCGAATACGATCAGCCAGGTCATATTGGACTTCAGTCCAATTCAGAACTGCTTCAACACTTGATTGCATGTCCACACAAACAATCTCCAACACCTCCAACTCCTACACCAAATGCTCATCATGCACCGATAGCCAATTGGCTTGATCTGGGGCTCGTCGACTCAACGCGTCCGCAACCGCATTCCCTTTACCAGGCACGTAGTGGATCTTGAATGTATAGTCCCCCAGGAACTCCATCCATCTACGCTGCCGCATATTCAGATCCTTCTGATCAATAAGATACTTTAGGCTCTTGTGATCGGTATAGATATCAATCTTCACACCATACAAATAGTGCCTCCACAGCTTCAAGGCAAAAATCTCGGCCGCTAACTCCAAGTCATGGACCGGATAGTTCCTTTCATGCACTTTTAGCTGTCTCGAGCCATAAGCTATTACACTTCCGTGTTGTAGTAGCACGCAACCCAAACCGCTGCCCGAAGCATCACTGTAAATCTCATATCCTTCAGTCCCACATGGCGAACTCAGCACAAGCGCCGTGGTCAACCGACACTTCAACTCCACGAAAGCTCGCGCGCACTCCGGCGTCCAAACGAACTTATGCTCCTTCCTCGTCAAAGTAGTGAGAGGTAACGCTATCCGCGAGAAGTTCTCTACGAAGCGCCTATAATAGCCGGCAAGCCCCAAAAAGCTCCGGACTTTCGCTACAGTAGCAAGCTCAGGCCACTCCCGTATCGCAACAATCTTCGCCGGATCCACAGCAATACCCTCTCCACTCACTATATGACCGAGGAACGCCACTGAGGACAACCAAAACTCGCACTTCGAGAATTTGGCATACAACTGATTTCTCCTTAGCATCTCCAAAAACAAATGAAGATGCTTGAAGTGATCTTCCTCACTTTGCGAGTACACCAAAATATCGTCGTTGAAGACGATCACGAAATGGTCCAAGTACTCCCTGAAAGTCATGTTCATCAAATCCATGAACACTGACGGCGCATTAGTCAGCCCAAACGTCATGACCGTAAACTCATAATGCATGTATCTCGTACTAAACGATGTCTTCGGGATATCACTCTCCCTTATTCACAGCTGATAGTACCCAGCCTTGAGATCTATCTTCGAGTACACCGTCGACCAGACTAACTGATCAAAAAGATCATCAATCCGGGGGATCGGGTACTTGTTCTTCTCCGTCAGCTTGTTGAGCTCTCGATAATCAATACATAGCCTCAAGCTTCCGTCCTTCTTCTTAACAAAGCGGACTGGTGCGCTCCAAGGCGAAGAACTCAGGCGCACATACCCTTGCTCCAACAACTCTTGCAGTTGAACTTTCAGCTCCGCCATTTCCTTAGGCGCTAGCCGATAAGGAGATCGTGACACAGGCTTTGCACCTGGCACTAGCTCAATCGTAAAATCTATCTCCCGCTAAGGCGGGGCTCCAGGAAGATCTGCGGGGAACACATCAGGGTATTCTGATACCACTGAAATACTATCCAACACGGGCTTCGGCTTTGCAACCTCCACTAGTGTAAAGAACAGTTCTGCACCGGCACGAACCGCCTTCACCACCTGAAGAGCAGACATCAACGTCTTGCTCGACCCCTTTAAGCCCGTAAAAGTCGTCTCACGACTTGCTCCCAGCTTGACTTCCTTCCGAACGCAATCGATATAGGCTTGCTGCTCCGAGAGCCAGTCCATGCCAAATATAACGTCGAACTCCACCAACGGAAGTAAAGACGCCTGCAGGTCGAACTCCTGATCCCCAATACGAATCTTAAAATCGCAGATCCTATCCGCTCGCATCGAACACCCATTGGGCAATGATGAATTGTAAATATACGTATTTTCGTGCACATTAATTTAGTCATTTTCATTTATTTTCGTCGTTTTTACTTATTTTTGTTCAATAAAATGCTCCTATTCTTGTAAATTTATTACTAACTTGTTTTATTTTATTTTGCAGAAAAATTTCCAAATCTGCCAAAATTGGGCAGTACACGCCCGTGACAATTTGGTCACGCCCGTGACCGGGCCGTGACATTGCATTTCCCGTGAAATCGAATGATTTTTGAAGTAAAAAGCTCGACACGACTAGTGTCACGCCCGTGTCACCCGACACGGGGCATGACCCAAGCCCGTGTCCTCTCCTCTCGACACTTTCCGCTCGACGATCGTCGAGTGTCGACACCAACAGTCACGCCCAGCGTCACGCCCGTGACCTAGGGCGTGACTCAATCTCAGCTCGACGATTTCAACTCGACACTTTTCGCTCAACATTCGTCAAGTGTCGACACCGACTGACACTCCCAGAGTCACGCCCGTGACTTGGGGCGTGACCTTTCCAGCTGGCCCGACAAGATGCTGCCGAAGACTTTTGACGCAACCCGCGCCCGGTTCTACCTCCCCGACAAGCCCAGAGTCATGCCCGTGACCTGGGGCGTGACTGCCGCGAACTCAGCCCGAAGTCAACTTTCCTGTCCAATCGCCGGCCGCCTTCATGAATAGTACTGTCACTCCCCCCTACACGCCCGTGACCTAGGGCGTGTACTTAGAATTTTTTGCCTATAAATTGCCCATTTCTGTAAGGTCCAAGGGTTTAGATTTTTGGGCCATTTTAGTGTCTTTTTGTGGGCTGCATCCGTGATTTCTAGAGCTATGTTAGGAGATTTCTCCCTCCTTTCTTTCATGTTTGTTTTTGCTTTAGCTTTAGCTCTTGTAATAGCTTGTAATAGTTTCCTTTAAGTAATAAAATGTTAGATTTTATCTTCTTATTTGGCTTTGGAATGAACTCTTGTGCCCATTTTTCTTCTCATTCTATTCTTAGTTTCATCTTTGTTCTTCATTTATGAAAAGTGTGTGTGTGTGTGTATGAGTGTAACATGCTTAATATTCATGTTTTTAACTTGTCTTCATGCTTAGGTATGATAGGTTTTCCTCTTTTTCACCATGTCTTTTTCTTGAAAGAATTAGGATTTCATTCTTATGAATTTACAAAAGAGATTTGAAAAGTGATTTTGTTCTTTTTTTTTACTTAGTTTTTCTTTTAGGATTGTAAAACCTCTTTTGTTCTTTTTATTTTCTCTTCACCTTTTTTATCACTTTTATGAATTCTTAAGAATGAAAAAGTTATAGATTTAATTTTTGAGCACCTTTGATTTTGCCTTTATTTTGTAAAACTTTTTGCTCATTCTCTTTTTATTTGTTCTTTTTATGTGTTTTGGGTAAGTTTTAGGAGTAGAAATATTGTTATTTTAATTTATAAGCTACTTTGATTTTTCTTCGTTATTAGTGTGTGTGAGTGTATGAGCATAAATTTGCTTTTGTTCTTCTTAATTTTCATGTTGTGTGTGTGAGTGTATGAGTATAATTTTTTATTGCTTTCCTCATTTATGAAGAGTGTGTGAGTGTATGTGATAAATTTCAATGCTTTCTTTTAATGCTTTGTTTAAATTATGTAGAGTGTGTGAGTGTAGGTGTTAGCTTAATTGCTTTCTTGAAATTCATATGGAGAGTGTGTGTTTGTGTGCATTTATTTCCGCCTACTCGTTAAGAGTTAAATGGCGCATCGTTTTCATTTTCAGTCCTACTCTTTTGAGTAGGACTTGTAGTTTTCTTTCTTTATTTTTCCGCCTACTCACTTGAGTTAAATGGATGGACTTTATTTCCCGCCTACTCGTTTGAGTAGGACTTGTAATTTTCTTTCTTTATTTTTCCGCCTACTCACTTGAGTTAAATGGACGGACTTTATTTCCCTGTAAATATTTGAGAAAGCCATGTAATCGCATTTATTTTCTCCTACTCATTTGAGTAGGACTTGCTTTCATTTCAGTCCTACTCGTTTGAGTAGGACTTGCAATTTTCAGCTTTTATTTACCGCCCCCACTCGTTTGAGTGGGACTCGCAAATTTTAAATATGCAAATTTCTTTTATGTGTAACTTAGTTTCTGTTTAATTTATAATTTGGAGTGTGCGTGAGTTCTTGTTTTAGCTAACTTTTCAGTTTTCTAAATGTTTGTTATTTTTCTTGTGTCCCCTTCTTATAATCATTTAGCGTTTATTTCGAACTCGTGCCTCACTAAATTATAAGCCGTCCCCATACCGATGTGTGGCTAATTGTTATTAGCCTCGGCATCGAAGAGCATTGGGACATTTAAAATGATTTCTAATAATTGAAGCTCTTTATTTTCATTTTAATTTAAGGACTTAAGGTTTACCCCGGGTTTACGATGCGTAGGACCACATATCGATGTGTGGGACCTATTTCCGTAGTCCATATGCTAGCTAGCCGAGAGGCCGTGCATATGGACCGATCACCCCTGGGTAAATAGAGTTGCTTGCATACCCTCGAAAGAGGACAAGCATAATTCTACCGGATTGGGTTCCCCACCCAATAGCGGGGTTCTTAGCGTAAAGCGGGCGTTAAGAGGAATCCTTCGTCGGACTAACGTTCGGTCGAATAGTCTTAACGTTTAGGTGAGCGATATCCCTATAGCTAGGTGAGCTCACGTTTGTGGAACCTCCACGGCCAAGTTGCCTTATTATTAATTTGAAAACTAAGTCCTATAATTATTAAAAATTGTATTAGTCTTAATCCGATTCGATGCCGAGCGTTAACCCTTCATCGAATAATTTCTAAAAACTTTTTTTTGTTCCTTTACTTTTTCCGTCTTTACTTTACAAAAAAAATCCACCTTACTTTCAGTAAAATAATAGTCCTCCCGGAGGAGTAAGAATAGTCAACACGACCCCGAGAACAATACGACCTCGGTATTCCCCCGAATATCGAGTACTACTTGCGATAGGTGCACTTGCCTACCCGAGCAAACCCGCGGCGATCGACTCACCGAACCAACCACAGTAAGAGTCTGTTCGCGGGCCCATCAAGTTTTTCGCGCCATTGCCGGGGAACTCTCTTTTCGAGTTGCTATTTCAAATTCCGGAGTCTATTACTTTTACTTATTTTCTATATAAAAAAAAACTAAAAACTTTATTTTAAAACAAAAAAAGAAGTTTATTTTGTTTTATTTTTGTTTGGGTGTATGACCCGTGGACAAACCTCTGAGTCTGAAGATTTTGACTTCGACCCTGAGATCGAACGCTCTCTTGCGCGTATCCGATCTCAATGCTGAAATCCTTCTTTAGATCCCGAGGAATCTATCGGAGAACCCACTGTTGTAGTTATGGTCGCGCCTAACCTTCCCCCGGCGGCCGAGCGTACTATGTCTTATTACGCCCGGCCTAACCTGGATGATTCTGGGTCGAGTATTGTTCGCCCTGCGGTGGCGAATAATAATTTTGAAATAAAGTCGAGTGTCATTCAAATGGTCCAAAACGTCGTGCAGTTCGATGGAATGCCGGATGAGGACCCGAATGTCCACTTGTCCAATTTCTTGGAGATATGCGACACCTTCAAGATTAATGGCGTCACTGATGACGCAATTAGTTTGCGCTTATTTCCTTTTTCCCTTAAGTCCAAAGCCAAGGCGTAGTTGAATGCCCTCCCGTGAGGATGTATCACCACGTGGGCTGAGTTGACAGAACGGTTCCTAACGAAGTACTTTCCGCCCGCAAAAACTGCAAAGTTGCGGACGGACATTTATTCATTTGTGCAAAACGATCCTGAGTCTCTATACGAGACTTGGGAACGGTTTAAGGAATTCCTCCGCCGTTGCCCTCACCACGCGCTGCCAACGTGGTTGCAAGTTCAAATTTTTTATAATGGGCTGAATTTTCAGACGCGTCAAATGATTGACGCGGCTGCCGGGGGTACGCTTAACAACAAAACCCCCGAGGCCGCCCATGCTTTATTCGAAGAGATGGCTATGAACGTCTATCAATGGAACGTCCCGCGGGGACGCCCAAAGCCGGCGGTTGGTCTTTTTGAAGTGGATGCCACTGCTCACTTGACCCTTCAGGTTGAAAGGTTAACAAAGCAGGTGGCGGAGATGTCTGCTGCCTCCTCCACTCCGCCTTGTTTTATTCCCCCTAACGTCTGCGTAGCTGAAGAGTTCGTGGACTTCATGGGAAATTCGGTTCGTCCTCCCTTCAACCCCAATAACAACCCTTATAGTAATAACTATAATCCGGGTTGGAGGAATCACCCCAACTTCTCGTGGAGAAACCCGAATAATGCTCAGCGTCCCCCTATTTCTTATGCGCCCGGATTTCTTCCTCCTCCTCCTCTTCCGAAACCCTCCCCGATGGAGGAAAATTTTTCGAAGTATATTGCGTCCAACGAGTCAAATATCCGGAACATTACCGGATCGCTAAAAACACTCGAACAACAGGTTGGACAGCTGGCGAGGATGATGTCCGAGCGCGCGCTCGGGGCACTGCCGGGAAACACGGAGCCCAATCCGCGGGACAACGCCAACGCTATAACCCTCCGTAGCGGAAAGGAGGTGGTCGATCCAAAACGGACCGACCCTCAGGTACATATTTCACCTTCGACCCCTCTTCCCCTTTCTTCGCTTACGCCGCCTTTACCAATTATAAAAGAAAAAATTATTTTAAACAAGGCCCTTCCATATCCGCATAAGTTAGATAACGAGCGTAAGGACGCGCAATATGAAAAATTTATTTTATTATTAAAACAAATTCACATTAATGTTCCTTTTTGCGAGGCTATCTCGCAAATGCCCAAATATGCGAAATTTTTAAAAGAACTACTTTCTAATAAACGCAAATTAGAGGATATTTCGCATGTATCTCTCAACGTCGTCTACTCGGCGGCACTTACTAATAAATTGCCCACAAAAAAACGACCCGGGACGGTTTTCCATCCCGTGCCTTTTTGGCAATATATTAGTAAAGTACGCCTTAGCTGATTTAGGGGCTAGCATTAATCTGATGCCGTTCTCGCTCTTTTCACGTTTAGTTTTGGGTACTCCTAGTCCTACGAATATGCGCATCCAATTAGAGGATCCCTCGGTTAAGTTCCCTATCGGGATAGTGGAGGACGTCCTTGTCCGAGTCGACAAGTTCACCTTCCCGGTAGACTTCGTCATCTTAGATATCGAGGAGGACGCCGAGGTACCAATAATACTCGGTCGCCCCTTTCTCGCCACCTTCCGCGCACTAGTAGATATTAGTAATGGTAGCCTTCTCCTCCGAGTAGACGATGATCAGGTTACTTTCTCTATTAATCCCTCGATGGACAATTTGTCATCGAGCGACGATTTCTGCTACTCTTTAGATACCTTTTTTGGAGATCGTTCTTCTCTCGTTTTCGAGTCCGTATTTTTAAATGACGATATTTATGCGCTCGAAAATTTTAAATGCGATGAGGATACTTCTTTAGACTTGGCTTTCGAACCAATTGGTAAGAAAGACATAGGAATTAAAACCTCCCTAGAAGAACCACCTATCCTAGACCTCAAACCCTTACCCGCATCGCTCAAATACGCTTTTTTGGGAAAAGGCGATACGCTTCCCATTATCATTTCTTCGGACTTGAGTGATTCAGAGACTTCTGATTTATTGGAAGTTTTATTTAAACATCACCACGCAATTGCGTGGCAAATCTCTGACTTAAAGGGGATTAGCCCCTCCTTTTGCACCCATAAGATTTTTCTTAACGATAATTGCCGCAAAACGATTCAGCCACAGCGTCGTCTTAACCCAAACATGAAAGACGTCGTTAAAGCCAAAATTATTAAGTTATTAGATGCGGGGATTATCTACCATATTTCGGACAGTGCATGGGTTAGTCCCGTGCATGTCGTGCCCAAGAAGGGCGGCCTTACCGTAGTGGCGAATGAGCATAACGAGCTCGTCCCAACTCGTACTGTTACGGGTTGGCGAGTGTGCATCGATTATAGAAAACTTAATGATGCCACCCGCAAGGACCATTTCCCTCTGCCATTTCTGGACCAGATTTTAGAGTGTTTATCCGGTCATCCGTATTATTGTTTTCTTGATGGTTTATCGGGGTTTTTCCAAATCCCCATTTCCCCCGATGATCAAGAGAAAGCAACTTTTACTTGCCCGTTTGGCACCTTCGCATATCGAAGAATGCCATTTGGACTCTGCAACATGCCAGCTACATTCCAAAGATGTATGCTAGCGATCTTTGGCGAGCTAGTAGAAGACATTATGGAAGTCTTTATGGATGACTTTTCTGTTTTCGGACGCTCTTTTCCCGATTGCCTTCACAATTTAGATCGTGTCCTTCAACGGTGCGAGGACACAAGTCTTGTTTTAAATTGGGAAAAATGCAACTTTATGGTTCGAGGAGGTTTGGTCCTCGGCCATATGATTTCGTCTAAGGGGATAGAGGTGGATAAGGCCAAGATAGAAATTATAGAAAAATTTCCGCAACCAACAAACGTAAAATCTATTAGGAGTTTCTTAGGCCATGCGGGCTTTTATCGACGCTTCATTCAAGACTTTTCAAAAATAACAAATCCGCTAACTCACCTCTTGGAAAAGGAATCACGTTTCATCTTTAGTAGCGAATGCGAGTCCGCCTTTAATTTAATAAAACAAAAACTTATCACTTCACAAATTTTAGTGGCCCCTAATTGGTCCCTTCCGTTCGAAATTATGTGCGACGCTAGTGATATTGCCTTAGGTGCCGTTCTTGGCCAACGCATAGAAAAACATTTTCATCCTATTTATTACGCTAGCAAGACGCTCACTTCCGCACAAGTAAATTACACGACAACAGAAAAGGAACTCTTAGCAGTCGTTTTCTCTTTTGATAAGTTTCGCTCGTATATAACGCTATCTAAAGTTATCGTTTTTACCGATCACTCCGCGCTTAAATATTTATTAGCTAAAAATGATGCGAAGCCCCGCCTTCTTCGATGGATTCTCCTCCTACAAGAGTTTGATTTGGAGATCCGAGATAAGCGGGGAGCGGAAAATCTAGCGGCAGACCACCTCTCCCGTTTAGAAAATCCGGGTGCGGAAGCTCTCGTCGAGTCTGAAATAAATGACAGATTCCCCGAGGAACGCCTCCTTGCCATTAGTTCTTCGTCATCTTCGCCTTGGTTCGCAGATTTTGCAAATTTCTTAGTAGCGCGGGTGCTTCCAAAAGAGTTTTCAAGTCATCAAAAGAAGAAATTCTTTTCTGACTTGAAAAATTTCTTTTGGGAGGACCCATTTCTTTTTCGTATCTGCGCGGACCAAGCGGTCCGAAGATGCGTTGAGGGTGGAGTGCTTGCAAATTCTTAAGCACAGCCACGAGGGTCCAGCCGGTGGGCACTATCAAGCCAACCGGACCGCTCGGAAGGCCCTAGATGCGGGCTACTTTTGGCTCACTCTCTTCAAGGACGCGCATAATTTTGTGCGCGCATGCGATAGCTGTCAGCGGTCGGGTAACATCTCTCGTCACGACGAGATGCCCCAAAACATGTTTTTAGAGTGCGAAGTCTTCGATTTATGGGGCATAGATTTTGTTGGCCCCCTACCTCCATCTTTCAAAAATTTGTATATTTTAGTGGCGGTGGACTACATATCAAGGTGGGCGGAAGCGCAAGCTCTCCCCACCAACGATGCGCGAGTCGTCGTTACATTTCTTAAAAAATTATTTTCTCGCTTCGGCACGCCTCGCGCAATTGTTAGTGATAGGGGAACGCATTTCTGTAACGCTCTTATGGCTAAGACGTTAGCTAAATACGGAGTCACGCACAAGCTCGCCACCCCCTACCACCCGCAAACAAGTGGCCAAGTCGAGGTAGTAAATCGAGAGATTAAGCGAATTTTAGAAAAAACAGTTTCACTAAATAGGAAAGATTGGTCCGTTAAACTCGACGATGCGTTGTGGGCGTATCAGACGGCATACAAAACCGCAATTGGTTGTACGCCGTTCCGGTTAGTCTACGGCAAAGCGTGCCATTTACCCGTAGAATTAGAGCATCGCGCTCTTTGGGCTTTAAAACTCTTAAACCTCGACTCCAACTTAGCCGCTCAGAATAGAAAACTGCAACTAAACGAGCTCGATGAATGGCGTGCGAACGCTTACGAGAGCAATAAATTCTATAAGGAGCGCTCTAAGTTATATCACGATCGAAAAATCAAGTCCCAAAAATTATTTTCTCCGGGCGATCTTGTCCTTCTTTACAATTCACGTCTTAGGCTTTTTCCAGGTAAATTAAAATCTAGATGGTCCGGTCCCTTCCTAGTTGAAGAAGTTTTTCCATATGGAACCGTACTCGTCTCCCACCCGGACAAAGGTTCATTTAAGGTAAACGGTCATCAGTTAAAGTCTTATATAGCAGGCGACCCAGTGATCGGTTTTAACGAAACCATAACTTTCCTCCACATTATAATCCCGCCAAAATAGTCAAGCTACACGACTATAAACAAAGCGCTCCTGGGAGGCACCCCTCGCTTATCTTTTTCGCTCTTTCCTTATTACATTTGCTGTTTTTTTCTAATAAACGCAGGGTTTCTGATTGGACTTCCCCAAACGCGTTTCAGGTACGTTTCTACCCCCCCCCCCCTCTCTTTACTTTTGTACATATCGCATTTTAATTTTTGTTCCGCATACTTACGTTACAACATTGGGGACAATGTTGGACTTAAGTATGGGGGTATTTTCGTGCTTTACTTTCTGCACTTCAATTTTTTCTACATTTCAAAAATACAAAAAAATACATATAACAACAAAACAAAAACAAAAAAAATTAAAAAAAAACATCTTAAAATGAAAAAAAATTTAAATGAAAAATCCAAAAAAAAATTTCTCTTTCTTTCTTTTTTCCAAAAATTCAAAAACAAATTAAAAAAATATATATATAACAAAACAAAAAAAACAATAATATTTAGTTTCACTTTGTAAATATTTTTTTTCATTTTTTGTACATACTCTTTTCTCTCTCCCCCTTCCTCATTCTTGTAAAAACCTCTCTTTTTCTCCCTTGATTTTGTACATATAATGAAAATTCTCTTAAAAAATACAAAAAAAGATAATAGGTCAAAACAAAATTCAAAAAAAAATTTTGAGAAAAACAAAAATACAAAAAAAAAGATAATAAATGAAAAACAAAAAAAAATGATGATAAAAACCATAAAAATCAAAAGAAAATGTTTTGAAACAAATAAATCAAATATTTCATCCTTAACTTTCCTGCTATCCAAAAATTCCGTTTTGAGTTTATTTATATGCGAATTTGATTAATTCTTTGTTCACTACCCGTTTGTTAATTATTGATTGAAAAATTTAAATAGCCGGGGTTAAGTTTTAAAGAATTTTTTATGCTTTGTTAAAAATAGCGAACTCGTTTTAGGCACTACTTCTAATTTTTCATTGATAGGAGCACGTATATTATGTTAGGAAATAACGACTATAAAATTCAATTATACTTACTTTTATATTTCTGAAAAAAAATTGGAACGTACAAATTATTAAGGTTGCTCTCAAAAATTTTTAGGATTAAAATCTAGTTTTCCTTTCTCCCCTTACTTTTCATGACCTACTTGGCATGAAAAATTTTATCCTTAAAAGATGCTATGTCAATGGGAATAAGATTTCGTTCCGTAAACATAGGCACCCAATAATTTTAAAAGATTATATATGGAGTAAGAGGATAAAATTCATTACTCCTACAAATATACATTGGGTTAATTTTATTCTTATGAAGTTGAAAAACAAAAATCATATTAGAAAAATAAGATTTCGTTTTCCTAATAATCCAAAAGAAAAAAAAATGGAGGTTCGAGAAAAAATTACCTCGCCTCAAAAATCAAAACCCTCTTCATAAACCCACTACCCCATTAGCCAATTACACGATTCTAGAATTAATTCAAAAATCATTTTGAGAGCATAATTAGTATATTGTATTATTTCCAGTAGCACTCGTATAAGCTAGAGTTCTTATAATTCCAAACTATTTTCGTTAATCTAACCATTACAAATGTTGCCTTCTATTTGATTACATCAAGAAGTCTTTTGGCCAAAACTTTTGCGTTATTTAAATCATCTACATAATATTAGGACTTATCTCTTACACCCCGTATATTTATTTCGATCTCTCTTATAATTGATTAAGCGGTAGCTAAACTTAGAGTTTTTTTTTATTCCTTATAGATTCACCTCAAACTTTTGCTCTGGAATAGCAAAAGCCTAAGTATGGGGGTATTTGATGAATTGTAAATATACGTATTTTCATGCACATTAATTTAGTCATTTTCATTTATTTTCGTCGTTTTTACTTATTTTTGTTCAATAAAATGCTCCTATTCTTGTTAATTTATTACTAACTTGTTTTATTTTATTTTGCAGAAAAATTTCCAAATCTGCCAAAATTGGGCAGTACACGCCCGTGACAATTTGGTCACGCCCGTGACCGGGCCGTGACATTGCATTTCCCGTGAAATCGAATGATTTCTGAAGTAAAAAGCTCGACACGCCTAGTGTCACGCCCGTGTCACCCGAGACGGGGTGTGACCCAAGCCCGTGTCCTCTCCTCTCGACACTTTCCGCTCGACGATCGTCGAGTGTCGACACCAACAGTCACGCCCAGCATCACGCCCGTGACCTAGGGCGTGACTCAATCTCAGCTCGACGATTTCAACACGAAACTTTCCGCTCGACATTCGTCGAGTGTCGACACCGACTGACACGCCCAGAGTCACGCCCGTGACCTGGGGCGTGACCTTTCCAGCTGGCTCGACAAGATGCTGCCGAAGACTTTTGACGCAACCCACGCCCGGTTCTACCTCCCTGACACGCCCAGAGTCACGCCCGTTGTAGGATCTTGTGGCGCCCTTAGAGGGGGGGTGAATAAGGGCTCTTTAAAATCTTTTTAACTTTTTATAAAATAAAAGACTAGCTACTATGAATGAGACAGATCAATGAAATGAATAACAATATTATACTTCTTCAAAATGAATATGTAAAATGATTCCAATAAAGCTTGAAATCAAGGCTTACAACGATAATAGTTTTTAGCTTTGTTTTTCACCGATCCTTCTCCCAAGAACCGGTAGGCTATAGTCAATATCTCCTTAGATATGCCTACTAGCCTCCCCCTAGATCAAACCTATGATCTAGACGCTGCACAACTCGCTGCGATTTACTCCTAAGCCTCACACGGACCTATACACCACACACAAGGTGGTGATTTGACCCTAAGCCACACACGGACTTAGATACCACACACAAGGTGGTGATTTTCCCTACCCAATTACAAAGATAAAAGATGAAAATGAAATTACAATAGTAAAACTTAAAAACTCCCTCAAAATCACGAGCTCTGAAGATGATGATGGACCAACGAGAAGATCTCCAATCTTGAACACACGGTCATATCTCCTTCGCTCTTGAGATTTCAACGGACCAAGGGAGTTCGTCTTGAAACGGAGATGAAGGCTCTGAAAATTCTCTGGGAAAACAAAGCTCTGCACGATCAAACTCTTCCCTGAAATTTTTGGCCGTATATATCATTTCACGCTATCGCCGGCGTTAGCGTTAACGCCCCGCGATAGTGATAACTCTCCGTTGCTTGACACGTGGCACACGTCGCGCTGATTTTCAGATCTGAGCGGAGAACGTGACGATCGTGGGATATCGCTCGGCGACATCGGTATCGCCCCGCGATATCGCTGATCGTGACTGACTTCGTGCGCGGCAACGTGCGGATTAAGGCTAACGTCAGCAGGAACTGACTATGCTATCGCCCGCAGTATCGTTATCGCCAGTGATAGCGCGTTTTTCCTTTTCATCAATGCCATGCTCAGCCTTTCTTTTATACATAAAATGCTATTGTCCCTGCACATTTAAAACACATACCAAGATCAAATACATCCGGGATTTGTTATTCTCAAACTAAGAAGCGCGGAACGCATGCTCCAACAATCTCCCCCTTTTGATAATAACAAATCCACTAAGAAAGAAATTGCATAAGATCAGGAGAATGTGAAACAATTTGAATAATCAATATGAATTAAACTCCTCATTTAAGAAATGTGGCTCCCCCTATATTGTCCCCCTATTCAAAAAAAGAAATAGGTACTCCCCCTAAATGTACTAATCAATTAAAAGAAATAGGTAAGAAATAGGTACTCCCCCTAAATGTACCAATCAATTTATTTCGTACTGAATCTCCCCCTTTTGGTATTAGCAAAAGATGGTGGAAAGAAAACGAGGTGGAGATGCGGAAGCTGAAAGAAGCTGAGTGAGTAGAAATAGAATGGAGAAACACGAGTAGTATGATAGAGACTGGAAAAACCATGGAATAGTGTTACCTGAAGATTTGGAAGGTTATCAAAGAAAAATAGGCTATGGAGAAAATTAATTTAAGAGTTGAATTGAAACATTGAAAAATTGTCAGGTGAAGATATCGAAAACAGGAAAATTGATGAAATGGAAGAGAAGAACTATGACCGGTCCAATTCTCATGAGAAGAAATTTTATAAGTGATAATGTTGTGTACATGTGAAGAGTGATTTAGTATACATATTCCTTAAGAAATAATGTTACAGGAAGGTTTGCAAGATATGGATACAAGAAACTAACACCGTTACATAGATAAACTCATGTCATAAAGATTTTTCTTTTTAAAACAATGGCCAAGTGGGTTTGCACAAGACACTTTACAATCCTTGTCAAGGTGCTCAACCTCACAATGCTCATTAAGACTTATCAGGAGGGTGAGTAGAGCTTGATTGGAGTATCCTAGTCATGGAATAGTGTTTTTTTTTAAATATTTTGCATTCATGTTTTAAGAAACTTTGACTTAGGACTCCGAATTCACTTGTATTGCAAACCCCAAAAAAAAGTTTTTCAGAATGGCCATCAGTTTGGAAAATCAATGTGAATGACTCATAAATGAAAATGTTAGCGTTGTATGCGAATCTTTGAAACAAACCAATAGCATGTAAGAAGAAACTTAAGGATGTGTAAATATCAGCTCGTGGCAGTGTGAGCACATTATCAAGCATAAAATATTACTCATACTTAGAGGCATGCGGAAACAAGTCTATTCAAGTTCCAGTCATCAATGATACAGGTAGATATCAAGAGTACGACAAGTTAAAAACAATGTTCAAACAACTGATAAACTAATAATCACACAGGTACTATGTATTGTATTCTGATAAGCATCCAAAACTTTACGATAATACTAGAAACAGGGTTTTAAAAAAATTGGTAGATTTTTTTTTTTTTTTTGGAAAATGGCTAAAAGAAATCACTATCGCCCGCGGTAGCGCTACCGCGCGGCGATAGCGGTTTTTGATATTAAAGGCGAAAAAACCGAAGGGGGCTGGCTCATTTCCTGCTTTGACCGACCCTGGGCTGTTTGGCATTGTCTTCTTCAGCGGAAACCCTCAAAACTCCAAAAGGTAAGGCCTAGATCCCTCTTTATGGTGATGTTTTTCTTCAAAAAAAATATAGATCTGCAATCTATAGCATGAAAGTAGATAGATCTAGGAAAAAAATTCGATTTTGGTCATAGATTTTGTGAAGAGAAAAATTTTTGAAGAACATACCATTTTGATGCAAAATCATTTCAAAAAATGAGTTATAGGTTATAGATCTTTGAGATGTATGGAAGTTTAGTAATTTTTCTGAACCTAAGAGAGAAAATATACCGGTTATTTCAAAAAGGAAGTTTTTCTACTATCGCCCGGCGGTAGTGCTGTCGCCGGCGACAGAAGAAAACTTGGAAAATTTAGTTTTTTGAGTTAACACGATATTTTAATTATGTTTTCAGGAAATGGCATCATCATCCCGCGCAAGAAAGAGTACCAGCCGCAATCCTCATGCATCATATCAAACATACCCGGGAATTGAGAATGCGTCAGTTGGGATTGCGAAACTTTTGGATGAATCACTGCCACCACATATCTATGAACTACTTGTTGAGTCAGGTATAATGTCTCTCATTGTACCAAACACGTTTAGCTCCATCTTCGTAAGGGATTTTTATAATAATTTGGAAGACCCTAAATATACGGGGTTAAATGGAGGAGTAAGGTCTCGAATCCAAGGAGCGCAAATAGATATTACTCATGCTGATTTGAGACGAGAGTATAGTCTTGCCACTTGTGAGGATCATGTTATTGATATAGTAGAGAATTACCGTAAGGATCGTGATTGGAGTATTCTGAACCAAGTCCTTCATGGAAAAGAAAATAGGAGTTTGATTCAAGACGTCTCATCACTCTCTCGCGATGCATTTGTGATTCAAGACATATTAAGGAACACGGTTATGTTGAAATCCGGTGACACAAAGAAGATCACGGCTCAATTGAGCTTAGTGACGTATTATGTATTAGAGAGAGTCAAGTTTGACGTGGCCGATTTTGTGTTATCCATCATACGATATACATATAAAATGAAGCATCCCCTTAGGAGGAAACTGAATACACTTCCATTAGGAAGTGTTATTCAAAGGATAGTATATCAGAAATATGATTGGATAGATCAGGAGTTCTACATTGATGATTGTATCCCGACAATACATACCGTAGAACCAGCTAGAGGTCCATCTCCTAGGGCTGCCTCGTCATCAAGACAACCACTCCAAAGGGGAGGTTCTTTGCGTGAATCTATTGAGGATCTAAGAGAGACTGTGGAGCAGATGAAAGAGGAACAAGGGCGTAGTCATTCCGGTTTTCGCAAATTCATGAAATTTCTGGTGAAGGGGCTGAAATTAAAGCCAACTCCGGAAGAAGAACGAGAATGGGGGAGTCCAGTCGAGGATCCTCCACGACATTCAATAAGGCGGACGCGAAGGCCTAGAGAACCAACTCCGACTTCCAGTGAAGATGTGAATGTGTCTGCTGAAGAGAACATGGATGAGTGATTGTTTATGATCAGTGATGTAATATCTTATGGTGTAATGTATCTGCGATATCGCCGGCGATAGTGCTGTCGCCGGGCGATAGTGAAGACTCTTTTAATTTGTGTTTCTGTTGTTTGTACTTTCTGTTTCAGTGTTATCCTATGTACTGCCCAGTTTTATGTTATGTTTTCTGTTATTTATATGTGTTGGCTAGTTCTTAAATTTTATTTATAATTCTAAGATTCCAAGTTCTAGTCGTAACATTGAAAAGCGTGAATCATTAAGTGGTTTGGTGAGAATATCTGCTATTTGAGAATCGGTTCCAATAAAATTTATTTTAATATGGCCCTTCTTTATGTGATCCCTTATAAAATGATGACGAACATCTATGTGTTTGGATCTAGAATGTAATACGGGATTGTTTGTTAAATCGATAGCACTTTTGCTATCACATTTTAATTCAACATTATTTTGGTATACGCCAAAATCTTCTAGTGTTTGTGTCATCCAAAGTGCTTGAGCACAACAACTACCAAGTGCAATATATTCGGCCTCAGTAGTGGAGAGGGCAACAGAGTTCTGTTTCCTACTCGACCAAGAAATAAGTGTTGGGCTGATAAAGTGACAAGTGCCACTTGTGCTCTTTCGATCTAATGAACACCCCGCATAATCAGAATCAGAATATCCATGTAAAATGAAAGAGTCATTATGAGGATACCATAAGCCTAGTTTAGATGTTCCTATAAGGTACATAAAAATACGTTTCACCGCTTTTAAATGTGATTCTTTTGGATTAGCTTGAAACCTAGCACATAAACAAACGGCGAACATAATATCGGGTCTAGAAGAAGTTAAATATAATAAAAACCCAATCATACTTCTATAAAGGGTTTGGTCAATTGAAATACCACTTTCATCTTTTCCCAATTTCAATGAAGCGCTCATAGGAGTATTTGCATGTTTAAGGTTGTCAAATCCAAATCTTTTTAACATATCATGAATATACTTGGATTGACAAATAAAAATACCATCCTGTTTTTGCGTAATTTGAAAACCTAGAAAATATGAAAGTTCTCCTACCATGCTCATTTCGAATTCATTTTTCATAATTTGAACTACTTCATTACATAACTCTTCATTAGTGGCTCCAAAAATTATATCATCAACATAAATTTGCAAAATAACTAAATCATAATCAATTTGCTTAATGAAGAGTGTAGAATCGGCACTTCCCATTTTATAATCGTGCTTTAATAAGTATTGAGTTAAACGATCGTACCAAGCACGAGGCGCTTGTTTTAACCCATAAAGTGCTTTATCTAATTTATAAACATAATTTGGATATTTTTCATTAATAAAGCCAGGGGGTTGTTCTACATAAACCTCTTCTTTTATATACCCGTTTAAAAATGCAGTTTTGACATACATTTGATATAATTTAAATCTTTTAAAGCAAGCAAATGCAAGAAATATCCTAACCGCTTCTAGTCTAGCAACGGGTGCAAAAGTTTCATCATAGTCTACCCCTTTAATTTGTGCATAACCTTTTGCAACTAATCTGGCTTTATTTCTAACAATTCTAGAATCACTATCCAATTTATTTTTAAAAATCCACTTTACTCCAACTACAGGATGATTTTTGGGTCGTTCTACAAGATTCCAAACCTTATTACGTTCAAATTGATTAAGTTCTTCATTCATAGCTAAAAACCAAAATTCATCATTTAAAGCGGTGGAAACATCTTTTGGTTCTATTTCAGAGACAAAGCAAAGGTTTGAAAATAAAACATGTAAAGAAGAACGAGTACTTACCCCTTTTTGTGGATCTCCAATAATAAGCTCCTTCGGATGATCCTTTGAAAATATCAATTCCCTTGGAGGGACATGTTGTTCTCTTTCTTCTTCTTCTTTTCCTTCTTCATTCCTTTCAAGTTCTTCATCATCATTTTCCATCAAAGGAAGGGGTGTATCTTCTTTTCCTATAGTTTTCTTATCTACACATGGAACAACCTCATCAAACCTAACATGAATAGATTCTTCAACTATTTTTGTTCGTTTATTAAAAATTCTATAAGCTTTACTAGTTGAAGAATACCCAATGAAAACTCCTTCATCACATTTTTCATCAAATTTTCCTAAAGAATCTTTAGAATTTAAAATAAAACATTTACACCCAAAAACTTTGAAATAAGAAACACTTGGTTTTTTATTAAAAATTAATTCATAAGGAGTTACTTTTAAAATAGGGCGAAGCATTACTCTATTAATTACATAACATGCAGTACTCACTGCTTCAGCCCAAAAAGATTTTGGTAAAGAAAATTCAGATAACATCGTACGGGCTAGCTCTTGAAGAATCCTATTTTTCCTCTCCACTACACCATTTTGCTGTGGTGTGCGTGGAGCGGAAAATTCATGTTTAATTCCTAACTCCGTACAAAAAGAAATAAACTTTTCATTTTCAAATTCCCCTCCATGATCCGAACGTATGCGTTTAATTTTTAGCTCAAATTCATTTTGAATACGCAAACATAATTTAGAAAATTCTGAAAACGCATCGGATTTTGAGGTTAGAAACAAAGTCCAACAAAAACGTGAATAATCATCAATCAATACAAATGTATACTTTCTACCTCCTAAGCTAGAAATAGTGATTGGCCCAAATAAATCCATATGAATTAATTGGAGTGGCCTAGTTGTAGAAATAATATTTTTACTTTTAAAAGATGATTTTGTAAATTTCCCTTTTTGACAAGGCTCACATAATGAAGACAAATTTTCATCTAGCAATGGTAAACCTTTGATTAATTTATCTTTTGAAAGTTTTTTAATTAACTTTGCACTAGTATGTCCAAGTCGCCTATGCCATAATTCTAACTCATCATTTTTTGATAAAAAACATTTTAAAGTAGAGTTTGAAAAATCATAAAATTTAATCATATATACGTTATGACATCTAGGGGCGGTAAAAACAATTTCATTTGTTTTGGAATCAATAATTTTGCATAAATTTGTAGAAGATTCAAACAAAACATTTAAACCCTTATCACATAGTTGGCTAATAGAAATCAAATTATGTCTTAAACCTTCTACTAACAAAATATTTGAAATTGAAAAACTTTCGTTACTCACAACACCGATGCCGATGATTTTTCCTTTTCCATTATCTCCAAATGTAACGACTCCTCCTTTCTTCATCTCCAGGCTAAGAAACTTCTCTTTATTGCCCGTCATGTGCTTTGAACAACCTGAGTCCAAGTACCACACGTCTTCTTTGTCCTTAGCCTGCCAACACACCTAGAAAGAGGATGTGAGTAAAGATCTGGCTACCCAAGTGGTTCCACCCATAGTATAGGTAGAGGCCTTAGGCATCCAGATTTGCTTAATTTTACTTTTTCCTTTCTTCCAGCACGAGTCCGTGGTGTGACCAAATCTATTGCATTTGGCACATGTAATGTAGCAAGAAGAATATAACTTCTCTGGACTTTTACTGTGAGAAAAGGTAGTATCAGTTAATTTACTATTATCATAATTGTTAAAATTTGACTTTCTGGATTTCTGGCTATCGCCGGCGGTAGTACCTATCGCCGGGCGATAGCTTCCAGTCGTGTATCCGAGTCCAAACCTACCAGATCCGTGACATTGGTAACCTAAGATCATATCCAGTGATCTTTGGCCCAAACCAAATTTTTTCATGGCTAGTGTTAGGTCATGAATCTGCTTTCTCATTTCATTGTTCTCGGATACTAGATTTACACATCTACGTTCAAAAGCTTTCTTTCCTTCATAGACTTTGGAAATAGAAGATTTAAGATCTCTCTCTAAAATCTCATTCTTTTTATTGAGAATTTTTATTTCTGAATGAGATTTGGAAAGGGATTCTTCAAGTTCTTTTATTCTTCCCATAAAGTGATCACACTCTTGGCAAGAGACTTTTTCTTTTCCAATAGTCTTATTTTCATTTAACAATTTTTTGTTTTCTTTAATTAAAACTTTATTTTCAGTTTTAAGAATATCATTTTCTTTTAAGCTTTTTTCAAGATATTTGCAAGTATTTAAAAATTCAGAAAATAATTCATCATAAGTTGGAGGAGTTACCTCAGTGTCGCTTTGGACACTGCACTCGTCATCAGATGTGACGCTTTTTCCCATTAGGCACATATTGGCCTCCTCCTCCTCGCTTGAGTTTGAACTGCTTGCACCCTCAGAAGTAGTATCATCCCATGTTTCAGCCTTCAGGACCTTCTTCTTCCCTTTGTGCTTCTTTTCTTTAAGTTCTTTCAAGTACTTTGGACACTTGCTTCGAATGTGTCCTAACTTCCTGCAATGATAGCACTCCGGTGGGGGTCTCTCTTCCTCCTCATCGTCGTCATCCTTTTGTTTTTTTCTTTCTAAACGTCTCCTTCTTAAAATACCTTTTAAAAGCATTTCTCCTCTCCGGATTTCTCATAAATTTTTTAAACTTTCTTACAAAGAGACTCTCCTCATCATCTTCTTCATCCTCAGAATTACTGCATTCTTCTTTCTTAGATCTTAGAGCCAACCCCTTCTTCTTAGGCTCCATGTACTCTTGTTGTTGAATTTTCAATTCAACTTCATGAGTTTTCAAGTTCCCAATCAGGCTTTCAATATTCAGAGATTTCAGATCATGAGATTCAGAAATAGCCGTCACTTTGGGATTAAACTTAGGGGGGAGAGATCTAAGAAGTTTTCTCACCAAATCACCATTTGAGAAATTTTTTCCAAGTACTTTTGAGTCATTCACTATCTTGGTGAATCTGGTGTACATTGAGTCTACGTCCTCCTCCACTTCCATTCTAAACTTTTCAAATTCCGATTCAAGTTGAAACAGCTTCGAGTCCTTCACCTGCGAGGTACCTTCATGAGTTCAAGTAAATTCCAAATCTCATAAGCATTACTACAAGCACAAGTTCTATTAAATTCAGTCCTATCTAATGCACAAAATAATGCATTCATGGCTTTTGCATTATTTTTGCATCTTAGTTTATCTTGATCATCCCATTTATCTTTTGGTTTTTCCATTTCTACATTGCCTACTGTATAAGTGGGATGAACATAATTAGTCTCTACCATATTCCAAACCTCAATATCAAGAGAAATAAGAAAACACTTCATCCTAGTTTTCCAGTAATTATAGTCAGATCCAGTGAATAATGGAGGTCTGCTAATTCCTTGCCCCTCAGAGAAAGCATGGTCATGCTGCGCCATAATTCCTGGTGGTGAAACCGTATTCGGAATAACCTCCCTCTGATACCACTTGTAGGATCTTGTGGCGCCCTTAGAGGGGGGGTGAATAAGGGCTCTTTAAAATCTTTTTAACTTTTTATAAAATAAAAGACTAGCTACTATGAATGAGACAGATCAATGAAATGAATAACAATATTATACTTCTTCAAAACGAATATGTAAAATGATTCCAATAAAGCTTGAAATCAAGGCTTACAATGATAATAGTTTTTAGCTTTGTTTTTCACCGATCCTTCTCCCAAGAACCGGTAGGCTATAGTCAATATCTCCCTAGATATGCCTACTAGCCTCCCCCTAGATCAAACCTATGATCTAGACGCTGCACAACTCGCTGCGATTTACTCCTAAGCCTCACACGGACCTATACACCACACACAAGGTGGTGATTTGCCCCTAAGCCACACACGGACTTAGACACCACACACAAGGTGGTGATTTTCCCTAACCAATTACAAAGATAAAAGATGAAAATGAAATTACAATAGTAAAACTTAAAAACTCCCTCAAAATCACGAGCTCTGAAGATGATGATGGACCAACGAGAAGATCTCCAATCTTGAACACACGGTCGTATCTCCTTCGCTCGTGAGATTTCAACGGACCAAGGGAGTTCGTCTGGAAACGGAGATGAAGGCTCTGAAAATTCTCTGGGAAAACAAAGCTCTGCACGATCCAACTCTTCCCCGAAATTTTTGGCCGTATATATCATTTCACGCTAACGCCGGCGTTAGCGTTAACGCCCCGCGATAGTGATAACTCTCCGTTGCTTGACACGTGGCACACGTTGCGCTGATTTTCATATCTGAGCGGAGAACGTGACGATCGTGGGATATCGCTCGGCGACATCGGTATCGCCCTGCGATATCACTGATCGTGACTGACTTCGTGCGCGGCAACGTGCGGATTAAGGCTGACGTCAGCAGGAACTGACTATGCTATCGCCCGCGGTATCGTTATCGCCAGTGATAGCGCGTTTTTCCTTTTCATCAATGCCATGCTCATCCTTTCTTTTGTACATAAAAATGCTATTGTCCCTGCACATTTAAAACACATACCAAGATCAAATACATCCGGGATTTGTTATTCTCAAACTAAGAAGCGTGGAACGCATGCTCCAACACCCGTGACCTGGGGCATGACTGCCGCGAACTCAGCCCGAAGTCAACTTTCCTGTCCAATCGCCGGCCGCCTTCATGAATAGTACTGTCACGCCCCCCTACACGCCCGTGACCTAGGGCGTGTACTTAGAATTTTTTGCCTATAAATTGCCCATTTCTGTAAGGTCCAAGGGTTCAGATTTTTGGGCCATTTTAGTGTCTTTTTGTGGGCTGCATCCATGATTTCTAGAGCTATGTAAGGAGATTTCTCCCTCCTTTCTTTCATGTTTGTTTTTGCTTTAGCTTTAGCTCTTGTAATAGCTTGTAATAGTTTCCTTTAAGTAATAAAAATGTTAGATTTTCTCTACTTATTTGGCTTTGGAATGAACTCTTGTGCCCATTTTTCTTCTCATTCTATTCTTAGTTTCATCTTTGTTCTTCATTTATGAAAAGTGTGTGTGTGTGTATGAGTGTAACATGCTTAATATTCATGTTTTTAACTTGTCTTCATGCTTAGATATGATAGGTTTTCCTCTTTTTCACCATGTCTTTTTCTTGAAAGAATTAGGATTTCATTCTTATGAATTTACAAAAGAGATTTGAAAAGTGATTTTGTTCTTTTTTTTACTTAGTTTTTCTTTTAGGATTGTAAAACCTCTTTTGTTCTTTTTATTTTCTCTTCACCTTTTTTATCACTTTTATGAATTCTTAAGAATGAAAAAGTTATAGATTTAGTTTTTGAGCACCTTTGATTTTGACTTTATTTTGTAAAACTTTTTGCTCATTCTCTTTTTATTTGTTCT
The DNA here is from genome assembly GCA_039583875.1 of Platanthera guangdongensis. Taxonomy (NCBI): domain Eukaryota; kingdom Viridiplantae; phylum Streptophyta; class Magnoliopsida; order Asparagales; family Orchidaceae; genus Platanthera; species Platanthera guangdongensis. The sequence goes on from CM077159.1 coordinate 85,958,981, forward strand.
TTTTATGTGTTTTGGGTAAGTTTTAGGAGTAGAAATCTTGTTATTTTAATTTATAAGCTACTTTGATTTTTCTTCGTTATTAGTGTGTGTGAGTGTATGAGCATAAATTTGCTTTTGTTCTTCTTAATTTTCATGTTGTGTGTGTGAGTGTATGAGTATAACTTTTTATTGCTTTCCTCATTTATGAAGAGTGTGTGAGTGTAGGTGTTAAATTTCAATGCTTTCTTTTAATGATTTGTTTAAATTATGTAGAGTGTGTGAGTGTAGGTGTTAGCTTTATTGCTTTCTTGAAATTCATATGGAGAGTGTGTGTTTGTGTGCATTTATTTCCGCCTACTCGTTAAGAGTTAAATGGCGCATCGTTTTCATTTTCAGTCCTACTATTTTGAGTAGGACTTGTAGTTTTCTTTCTTTATTTTTCCGCCTACTCACTTGAGTTAAATGGACGGACTTTATTTCCCGCCTACTCGTTTGAGTAGGACTTATAATTTTCTTTCTTTATTTTTCCGCCTACTCACTTGAGTTAAATGGACGGACTTTATTTCCCTATAAATATTTAAGAAAGTCATGTAATCACATTTATTTTCTCCTACTCATTTGAGTAGGACTCGCTTTCATTTCAGTCCTACTCGTTTGAGTAGAACTTGCAATTTTCAGCTTTTATTTACCTCCCCCACTCGTTTGAGTGGGACTCGCAAATTTTAAATATGCAAATTTCTTTTATGTGTAACTTAGTTTCTATTTAATTTATAATTTGGAGTGTGCGTGAGTTCTTGTTTTAGCAAACTTTTCAGTTTTCTAAATGTTTGTTATTTTTCTTGTGTCCCCTTCTTATAATCATTTAGCGTTTATTTCGAACTCGAGCCTCACTAAATTATAAGCCGTCCCCATACCGATGTGTGGCTAATCGCTATTAGCCTCGGCATCGAAGAGCATTGGGACATTTAAAATGATTTCTAATAATTGAAGCTCTTTATTTTCATTTTAATTTAAGGACTTAAGGTTTACCCCGGGTTTACGACGCGTAGGACCACTTATCGATGTGTGGGCCCTATTTCCGTAGTCCATATGCTAGCTAGCCGAGAGGCCGTGCATATGGACCGATCACCCCTGGGTAAATAGAGTTGCGTGCATACCCTCGAAAGAGGACAAGCGTAATTCTACCGGATTGGGTTCCCCACCCAATAGCTGGGTTCTTAGCGTAAAGCGGGCGTTAAGAGGAATCCTTCGTCGGACTAACGTTCGGTCGAATAGTCTTAACGTTTAGGTGAGCGATATCCCTATAGCTAGGTGAGCGATATCCCTATAGCTAGGTGAGCTCACATTTGTGGAACCTCCACGGCCAAGTTGCCTTATTATTAATTTGAAACCTAAGTCCTATAATTATTAAAAATTGTTTTAGTCTTAATCCGATTCGATGCCGAGCGTTAACCCTTCATCGAATAATTTCTAAAAACTTTTTTTTCGCTCCTTTACTTTTTCCGTCTTTACTTTACAAAAAAAATCCACCTTACTTTCAGTAAAATAATAGTCCTCCCGGAGGAGTAAGAATAGTCAATACGACCCCGAGAACAATACGACCTCGGTATTCCCCCGAATATCGAGTACTACTTGCGATAGGTGCACTTGCCTACCCGAGCAAGCCCGCGGCGATCAACTCACCGAACCAACCACAGTAAGAGTCTGTTCGCGGGCCCATCAGGCAACAACACATCCAACTTATCCTTCGCCATCGAAGAAGGGACTCCGATGCGTGATATAAATCCTTCGGACAAGAAGTAGTGTGAAGCTCCTGTATCGAAGAGTGCTCGTGCCGGATTTTCGCAAATCAATACAAATCCTAAACAAGCAGTGGTAAGGTAACATGTGCATAACAAGTATTTAAGGAAATTGACTTGCTATAAATTAAACCGTACCTGTTACCACATCAGCCTGTTTGATGGCCTCCTGTTGGCTAAGATTATAGACCCTCGGTTGGGCCGGAGCATAGTGGGATGCGGTTGACTCCACCGCCTTGCCCTTCTCTTCATAAGTAGCTCCCGGCCTTCTCTCGGACTTAGGACGTCCGCTCCAACAGTCACGGGCAAAGTGCCCCGTCTTTCCACAAGTAAAACACGCACTCGGGGTCCGACCCGTAGTCGCCCCAGAAGCACCAGAAGGATCTAGACCCGAAGTCCTATGCTTCTTGAAAGACCTCCGATAGCCGGCCTTTGAAGTAGTCGGCACTTTAAATTCAGATTTCCTATCACCCAAGCTATTCTTTGCTTGCACATTCTTCATGTCATTCTCCAAGGACCGAGCAGTGTTGACCAAGGTTAAGAAACCTTGCGTCATCGGCCCCGAAAGTAGTAATCTCAACTCATCTCTCAAGCATTCGTAGAAGCGATTAGTCTTGCGCTCCTCATCTACGATGGTCGAGCTAGCATATCGACTCAAACGAGTGAACTCATGGAGATATTCATCCACGCTCTTCTCACCCTGAACCAACTTCAGAAACTCATTCTCCAACGCTATCTTCTGTGTCGAAGGGAGGTATCTAGCCAAGAACAATCTCGAGAACTCTTCCATCGAGACATCACCAAGCTGCCTACCTCTCAGTAAGTGCAGCTCCAATCCTTCCCACCACATTCTCGCTTCACCATCCAAAAGGAATGTAGCGATGGTGGTCATTTTCCACTCCTCTGTCTCTGTTGCTGTCATGAATCTCTTCACCCTGTAGAGCCAGTCTTCAGCCTGAGATGGGGTTCCCAACACCGAGAATAACGGAGGGTTATAGCTCATTACATGCTTAAGCTCCCTCTCGGTTGCCCTCCTTGGAACCAATGGTTCCACTACCACTTGCTCCACTCTCCTCGGCTCAGCTTATTGAAGAGGTTCCTACTCCATCGCAGGAGCGGGCTGCTGCGTTTGCCTTGCAGGCTGCGCATTTATCACGGCCAACACCGCTTCAGCCACCAATCGTATATTCTCAGTCGATAGAGGTGTTGCAGGAGCAACATCTGGTGCACTGCTAGCCTCAGAAACTCGGCGTTCTGACGGCCCAACACCACTTCTGGTCACCTATAGTGGTACAAAACACCATTAAGTGACCAAATAAAATTGCAAACTGCAATTATAGGAACACGCAGGTTCCTCAAACACGTATATTTTCATTCCTAAGTGGACATTCATAGGTTCTTTTACTGTTATAACGATGACGCACACAATGTGCTCACCACCCCTTAAAAAGAATTCGCCCACGAATTCACTTTAAGCCCGACCAAAACCAGTAGTCTGATACCAAATTGTAACACCCCCTATCCGTCGCATAGCATATAGTAGTAGGTCCGGCCGGGATACGACGTCGTATGCCACAGACAGACCGGGTGGTTACTCATGGAAACCATCCAACCAATCTCAACGTCCTACACAGAGCATTTGTTGGGTATTGTATCCACAATTACCTGGATTTGACGAAGCCACCTGTCAAGTTAAGATGAATTCACGATGTATTTGATAAAACCTTTTAAGTTATGCTTGCAGGTATTCCACGCTAAGTGAACTCCAATGTCAGGGTGCAGTAGGTCAATATACACGGCTCTGCACGACGTAATCCCTCGTTGAGCAGATCAGTGTGTTGGCCTATGTGCACTCTCTCTATTGGAGGGTACTTATTTTCAAGTACAGGGCTGTGATCATGCAAGAGCAGACAAGGAGCAAGGATGGGTCAAAGAGCAGCTCATGGGTGGAAAGACGAAAAATCGTCTAAGTGTGAATCGACGAGAATCACCAAGTGATTCTCGCCGATTCGGCGAGAATCACTAGTGATTCTCGCCGAATCGTCGAGAATCACCGGCTGATTCTCGCCGTCTCTATCCGGCTACATCAAAGCATGCGATTCTGGCGCTAAGTCATAATCGACGAGAATCACCAAGTGATTCTCGCCGATTCGGCGAGAATCACTGGTTGATTCTCGCCGTCTCTTTCCAGCTTTCTCTGAGCGTGCAAACAAGTCTACATCGTCGAGAGTCACCTTTGATTCTTGACGATTCGATGAGAATCACCTCTGATTCTCGCCGAATCGGCGAGAATCAACTTTGATTCTCGTCGATTTTGCCTTGGGCAACTTTCTGGAAACCGCTGGACCGGACTCAGCCGCTGGCACTGTTTTGAACCGGGGTTGGGGTCTCCTCTGGTGGGACCCACAACGGTCATCTTGAAGACCTAATATATAAATACACCTGTATTATTGAACAGTAAAAGAGAGAGACAAAAATTCAAAAAGAAGCCGAGCCGTGACGTGACCTAGATCGCGAACTTCGCTCCGTCGCCGCTCGTGTAAGTCGATCGCCGGCAGTGATCGTGATTCTTCTAGATCTTCCGGCGACAGAAGCTTAGCCAAGCTTAGAGTCTCACGCGTCTAACCAGAGATCCTTTGTCTCTTGATTTGTTGATCGGGAAAACCATCCCCGTCCGAATCGATCGAGATGATCGATCCTAGTGTGACCTTTGGAAGACCTAGCTAGCTTCGCTACGAAGTTTGAATCTCCAAAGTACAGCAGCCGCACAACGTTGTCGCCGTCGATCCCGAGAACAAAGCCGCCGCCCGTCTTGCCGCCGCCGGTTTCGGGGAGATTCTCTCCAAGTGATATCTAGGGTTGTGGACTATTCGTGACTTCTAGAACACGTCATCAAACGAAAAGGGACACCTTAGTCTCCTAAAGTAGTTTGTATTTCTTATACATTCTAGTTTATTTTTATTGTAAAGGAACGTTGGTTCCGAGTTGTAAGGGTTGGGTGCAACCCTTGTTGTGGGAGTCTTGTCTCCTACGTGTGGAAGGGTTCATTCCGATAGTGCAAGGATTGGATTTCAATCCTGTTGGTGAAGAGACCGAGTCGTCCCTTGTTGGGAGATAGGTCGATGGGGGAAAGTGGATGTACCCAAATTGGGGAACCACTATAAATAGCTTGTGTACTCTATTTGCTGTGCTGTTTTATTTTCGTGTGCAGGTACAATTTTAATTCCGCAAAAACGCTGCACGTCACCTATTCCCCCCCCCCCCATAGGTGAAGGTAGTTGACACTAGGTGGACTTTCAAGTGGTATCAAAGCGAGGTTACTCATCAAAAAGGTTCACACCTTGAGTAGAATCCTGCCACCAGTGTCAGAAGAATGGAGCTGGATCAGGAGATCTCTCCAGTAAGACTTCCCACATGCACAAAGGAGTATTATCCCGTCTGGAAGATGAGAGTGTCGTATTACTTGGAGGCTATCGATCCTCGAGCATATTTCATCCTGGAAGAGGGTCCTTTTATTCCTATGAAGGCCTCCGGCTCTGGAAAGAATATCCAAGTGCCCAAGTGTATTGCTGAGATGTCGGAGACGGAACTCTCATTATTTAATCTGGACAAGATGATTCGTCAAATTATCATGGATGTCTGGTCTGGACCTTCTCGCTCTAGATTGGAAAAATATGGGACGGCCAAATCTATGTGGGTAATGATCTCAGAGCTGATGGGGGGATCAAAGAAAGCTGGGATCTGCTGTCAACTAGAGGATGAAGCCTATGTGGGGGTCCTCGCCTCTGAAGATGAAGGCAAGGATCAATCAGACAGCATCAGAGCTCCAGTGTCCTTGTCAGAGACTGAAGAAGTAATTGAGGAAAGCAATTCTGATGAGGATGACACAACGGTCACTGGCGCCAGTGACAATAACACTTAAGAGCAGGTAACTTCTTCATCTTGCCCCGTCTCTCTTGAAGTTCCTGAAGATAGGAACTGTTTCCATTTAGAAAATCCTGATTCCCTGAAGAGAGCCCTTTAGAAAAGCAACCTACTTGTTGAAGAGCAAGCTCAGGAGATTGCTCGGCTGAAGATCTTGTTGGTTCTCCAATTGACATCCAACAAGGTCAAGGACTCTAAAATCTCAGATCTAGAGAGTAGTCTAGAGAATGAGAAAAGGATAGTATCCAACTTTTCCAAGGTTGATGCTATGAAGAGAAAGGAAGAAAATGGGTGGATCTCCCGAATTATCAATTCGTGGAGAAATGGGGAAACGGTATTCCGACCCCCCACTCCAGGCAGGAAGGGCACTCATCATGCCTTCAGGTATGATCACAGGAACAATCGTGGTCACTGCAAGGGTGATCTGTCCTCATGTGGAGACACCCATAGTGCAAGGGGTGTCATGGCCACCCATGAGAGAATACCTAAGGCTCATTCTGAGCCCTTTGTATTCTCTGCCACCGCCCCTACTCGGCATGAATCGGCTGGTATCAGCTCTCAGAACGCTTCTCACCACCCAAGGACACAGGAAAGGGAGATTAGAAGTCATGCAGTAAGTTCTCATGGGGCCTCAGGAAGGGGGCTGATTGAAAGGAAGGCACCTCCTACCAGGCCTCATGACGCTCGCTACATGCATTCCTTCCACCCTTCCAAGTGTCACGGTGGAAGAGGCAATTTTGGGAGCAGATCCAGATCTATCCCGTTTGGACCTAGACTCATGACTACCTCAGTCACTGGATCAGGTCAGAAACGGAGATACAACATTCACACATGTTGGTGCTGTGGCAAGGTGGGACACTTTGCCATAGACTGTTGGGACAACCCCTCTGTGTCAAGGGCAAGGGCCTATCCACATCTTCTGGGCAGAGGTAGTCTTCCTGACAGAATTTCTGAGGGAAGGCATTCGAGTGTTTATGCTAACAAGAACCTAGGACCCAATATGTATTGGGTTCCTAAGGTAAGGTAACTCTCTTTTGCAGGGTAGTCTAGGTTCCCGTAAATATGATGGGAACTAGACAGAAGATGTTTCAAGACTGAATTGGAACAAATATATAGAATAACAGAAGTACTATTTACAATGGGATACTCACGTTGAACACCTGGTATGCTTTAACCAGAGGGGCTAAATTATAAATCTCATAATTCCAGGTATTTTTGATCAGCTCAAATTCTTGAGTCATATTGTATCGACATTTACATGTATATATATATTTATGTGTGTTCACCTAAGAAAAGGTTAACACTGAAAAACTGAACCTTAGATACATTAATAAAGATCTAATATGTAAATTCACTGGTAGATTCGAGGACAACCATCTACAGGCATAAATCAATTCACTGAAATTTAAAGAAGATATGTCGTTGGAGATCACTAAATCTTACAATTGACATCAAGAAATGTATGGAAAAACCCCGCTCAAACCCTCAATAAATTGGCATTAAGAATTATATATATATATAGAAGATTTTTAAACCCTGTTAAAACCCCCGCTCTTCACACGGAAACCCGTTAAAACCCTGTTAAACCGGTCGATATCGCACAAGAATCCCGCCGACCCTTCATAGTCCGCAGGAAACTCACCGAAGGAAATTCGCCGAAGGAAACTCGCCGATTCTTCCACTTTCGTCGATACCCTGCAAGAATCCCGCAGCTCTTCCGACGACATCCCGCAGGAATCCTGCAGCTCCTTCCGTCGACACCCCGCAGGAATCCCGCCGCCTCTTCCGTCAAAATCCCGTTAGGAAACCCGCCTATTCTTCCCTCCGTAGACCTCTCGACTCAACCAGGTATTTCTCCGTGACTTCAATCAACCAAGGAAGCGAGCTCCTCCAGGTTTTCCATCGTCTCCGTCGATTCTCACCTCCTCCGTTTTTGGGTAATCACCTCCTCACCCTCACTATGACTTCTGTTAGTGTAGCTTCCCTTTTGATTCCTGATTAGGCGTAGTCTTGGGATTTCAGTCTTGCAATGGCTCCAAGGACAACCGCCGTCCTGGTCACTGTGTGTGAGTTGGTACGAACAGGGTTCTCACATGCTTCTGATGAATTCAGAAACATCATCATCATGCTTGAAAAGGCTGGACTCTCCTTCATACTGGAGCACCCCTGCAAAATCTTGGAAAAGGATGTGATGGAGTTCTTCGCAACCGCCAAGCTCCGGAATGAAGACTCTCTCAACAAGAGTAAGGTGGCAGGGGCAAAGATCAAGATGTCTGCAAGCACGCTGACCCAATACTTGCAGCTCACTAGCTTTGCGCACGAGGATTATCTGGAGGAACAGGATAAAACCAGGACATTGTTATTCTGTGGACTCGCTCGAGGAACTAGATCGATAAAGCGAAAGGATATGAATGAGGAGGGGAAACTTCTATCAGACATCATTGGGAAAGTACTCATATGCAAACCGGGCTCTCATGACCACATCTCTGCGGACATGTTCAAGATCCTTGTGGCAATTGTCTGTAGAAAAAGATTAAACTGGGGGGAATTGCTTTTTGAGAAGATAAAGGACACTCTCAGATCTCCTAGCTTTGGCCGAATCATCAGTCTATATCTCAATCAGTTAAACGGAGATAGGTATGACATGAACAAAGGAGTTCCACTGCATTACTTGAAGAAAATGGACTCGAGCATCTTTGACAGATGGAAGAGACGCTTTGGGAAGGCTGCCGTGGTAGAATAACAAGAAGTATCTCCAGCCGAGGACGGAACTGTGGCTGATTCCTTAGTAATCCCCAGTGAAATTCCTGATGCACTGACTGTAAGAATTGAGGGGGAGCCTCTACCCGCTTATGCTAATATAGTATCTGACATCTCTCAGATAGCCAGAGATACAGTGGCAGATATACAAGAAGAAAGTGAAGCTATGATGGAGAATGAGGCGGCCCTGAACGTGCATGATCAAGGAGCCGAAGGTAATGTAGAGGAAAATAATGAGAGAAGTTTGGAAGACGATGCAGCTGAGAATGATGTCATGGATGATGAGGATGAGGAAGAAGGAAATGTGGGACAGGAAGCATTGGAGCCTCAGGACATCACTGAAGTTCCATCTGACAAGCACGCTCCTGAGATCGTTCCTGAGAACATTGGTGTAACAGTGGAGGGGGAGCCCTCTCAGCAGAGACTGCTTAGTACTTCCGAGAAATCTACATAGGCTGCAAGTATTCCCCCCTTAGAGAATGTGCTAATGCCCAGCTCTATAAGTGCATCTGCTGAAGAGCAAGGCCAAGGCATGCCTCAGGATCATCCACTACGAGCTGATCTAGCCAATCACACCGTAAATGTTGTTCAAGGTATCGTGGATGAGCTCAAAGCATCTTTTGAGAAAGCTCAAAATAAAATGTTAAAAAGAATTAGGAAATCTGAAAGTCTCATTCTCAAGAACATGGTGGAGATCAATCACAAACTGGATGTGATGGAAAAGAAGTTTGACGATAAGTATACAGTGGCCGGCCAAGCTATAACTCTTCTTATGGACGGATTAAAAAAGAACACTGATACTCTCGCCGTAGTAAATCAAAATGCTCATGTCATAGCAAATAACATTCAAAAGTTTGATGGCAATATGGTGACTCTTAACACCAATCAACATGCCTTGGTTACTGAGTTCTCCAGGACTACAAAGCACATTGATGAGCCACTACATTCTTATGCAAACTCCATTGCAGTCGAAGCCAAAAAGGGGGAGAAAGAATATACAGCTAAGATGGCCGAGCTTCAAGAAATCATAATCAAAAATTTTGAGCAGTCAAACATATATGTTTATGACAGTTGCTGGTGGATGCTCAAACAAGCGCTAGGCGCTAACATCCCTGAAAATCCTGAGGGTACTCCTGCTCCTGAAATTAATACTGCGGCTGATGAGGGACCAAGTGTTGAAGAAGTTCCATTAAGTGAAGCTGATGCTCATAGGGCTGCTAGGGCCACCTCCAAGGCAAAACTGATGGCAATGTTTCACCAAGGAGCCCTAGCTAAAGCTAGGGACAAGAGAAAATCTCAAGAAGGGACTTCAAAGGAAATGCAAGCTGAAAAGAGAATCAGATTGAAGGAGGAGGAAGTAAGGAATGAAAGGTGGAGTCCGATATCAAAGAGTATCATCTTGGACACATTCTGGCTACAAGAAAAAGGGGATATCAATCGGAACGAAGTATACAACCAGTATGAGTGGGAGCTGCACAAGACATATAAAGCTAAACGGAACATCTTCTTCAGGACAAACATGGCGGCAGATAAAGCTCCTCCTCCAAGATACTATCAAAAGCACAAGGAGTACGTGGAGAGGCAAAGAAAGAAGTTTTTGGCTCAAAAACATAAGGATGATCTAGCCAAAGAGCAATAGACAGAAATTTATAGCTTGTCATTGTCTCAGGAACATTTTTATCCTTTATTATTATTATATGAACGATCTTGGGAATATCTATATATCTATATATATATATATATATATATATATATATATATATATATATATATATATATATATATATATATATATATATATATATATGTATATGAATTTATGATTGACTCAAGCTTTGACCTGTTTGCCTCTATTTCCTTGTGCCATATCTTTAAATTATATATGATGTATATATTATCTGGATGGTGGTATTCATCTTAGCTAGTGGGATTTTGGCTTCGTCAAATTGGGGGAGATTGTTGGGTATTGTATCCACAATTACCTGGATTTGACGAAGCCACCTGTCAAGCTAAGATGAATTCACGATGTATTTGATAAAACCTTTTAAGTTGTGCTTGCAATTATTCCACGCTAAGTGCACTCCAATGTCAGGGTGCAGTAGGTCAATATACACGGGTCTGCACGACGTAATCCCTCGTTGAGCTGATCAGTGTGTTGGCCTACGTGCACTCTCTCTATTGGAGGGTACTTATTTTCAAGTACAGGGCTGTGATCATGCAAGAGCAGACAAGGAGCAAGGATGGGTCAAAGAGCAGCTCATGGGTGGAAAGACGAAAAATCGTCTAAGTGTGAATCGACGAGAATCACCGGCTGATTCTCGCCGTCTCTATCCGACTACATCAAAGCATGCGATTCTGGCGCTAAGTCATAATCGACGAGAATCACCAAGTGATTCTCGCCGATTCGGCGAGAATCACTAGTGTTTCTCGCCGAATCGTCGAGAATCACTAGCTGATTCTCGCCGTCTCTTTCCAGCTTTCTCTGAGCGTGCAAACAAGTCTACATCGTCGAGAGTCACCTTTGATTCTCGACGATTCGACGAGAATCACCTCTGATTCTCGCCGAATCGGCGAGAATCAACTTTGATTCTCGTCGATTTTGCCTTGGGCAACTTTCTGGGAACCGCTGGACCGGACTCAGCCGCTGGCACTGTTTTGAACCGGGGTTGGGGTCTCCTCTGGTGGGACCCACAACGGTCATCTTGAAGACCTAATGTATAAATACACATGTATTATTGAACAGTAAAAGAGAGAGAAGAAATTCAAAAAGAAGCCGAGCCGTGACGTGACCTAGATCGCGAACTCCGCTCCGTCGCCGCTCATGCAAGTCGATCGCCGGCAGTGATCGTGATTCTTCTAGATCTTCCGGCGACAGAAGCTTAGCCAAGCTTAGAGTCTCACGCGTCTAACCAGAGATCCTTTGTCTCTTGATTTGTTGATCGGGAAAACCATCCCCGTCCGAATCGATCGAGACGATCGATCCTAGTGTGACCTTTGGAAGACCTAGCTAGCTTCGCTACGAAGTTTGAATCTCCAAAGTACACCAGCCACACACCGTTTTCGTCGCCGATCCCGAGAACCAAGCCGCCGCCCGTCTTGCCGCCGCCGGTTTCGGGGAGATTCTCTCCAAGTGAGATCTATGGTTGTGGACTCTTCGTGACTTCTAGAACATGTCATCAAATGAAGAGGGACACCTTAGTCTCCGAAAGTAGTTTGTATTTCTTGTACATTCTAGTTTATTTTTATTGTAAAGGAACGTTGGTTCCGAGTTGTAAGGGTTGGGTGCAACCATTGTTGTGGGAGTGTTGTCTCCTATGTGTGGAAGGGTTCCTTCCGATAGTGCAAGGATTGGATTTCAATCCTGTTGGTGAAGAGACCTAGTCGTCCCTTGTTGGGAGATAGGTCGAAGGGGGAAAGTGGATGTACCCAAATCGGGGAACCACTATAAATAGCTTGTGTACTCTATTTGCTGTGCTGTTTTATTTTCGTGTGCAGGTACAATTTTAATTCCGCAAAAACGCTGCACGTCACCTATTCCCCCCCCCCCCATAGGTGAAGGTAGTTGACACTAGGTGGACTTTCAGCATTCTAGCAGAAGCAGTTTATAAAAGTTGCAAATAAGAACTCAGCATTAAAGCATGAATGTCCACTAATACAAAATAGGAATGTTATACAAAAACCAACACAAGCCTTAAGGCCTTACAAAATGTTTCACTTGATATTACATGATTTACAAACCACGGCACGCAGGCCGGTCATACATGAATAAAACAGTAAACACTTCCAATTAGGCCTTCGAGGGCCGGCTTCGCACTTGGGCTTTAGCCCGCTATTGACCGCTTGGTCCAGCAGCATCTGCAAGCAACAAACCACCGCACGGTGGCAAAACAAGGCAACGGTCAGCAATGCTGACCAAATTATAACGATCCCGCCCCCATCTTGGGGCGGCGATGCTCCATCCCTGCGTTTCATTAGCATAAGCGAGCAATATATAAACATAATCATTTCACTACAGACGTTGGCTCGCACGGCCACACGCCCCGTGCTCTCAGGGCACATTCTCGGTGAACCGGTCGATGTCACGTCAATTAAAGCCATAGACATTCCGATTCACCACCGCCACTTAGACGGCCAAACCTGTGAGCATTTTGTCTTCTTGGCCTGGGTCACGACAATTTAAGCCATCGACCGCCGAAGACCCTAATCTATGCCAACGGCAAGTGCCACATGCCTTTAGGTCTCTTTAACCGAACGACATAGAACGGGTACGGTTCCATCTAACCTGTGCTCACTTCGCAACGACAATTTAAGCCATTTGTGCGGGTCAAACTTCCACGGAGTCCCATTTCCATCACAATTCACATAACCCGGTTATGTTCAAGTTGGTTCTCAGGCCACCAAGTTGGCAAGATCTCGCATCCGCCCAGTTTTCCGGGTGCACCTTTGGGTTAATCCCCAAGGCTCCTTGCTGCAATCTACCGCGTATAAAACCCGAAAAACAAATAATACACGAAGTTTTCACCGACATTTATGCAATGCAACATCACCGATCCAGACCAACATGTCCGGGTAGGCTTCACACATCATGCCTATGTCCATTCTCGCTTACGGACTCTAAACAACGGGGACTTCACATATCTACCCGAAGGAACGCCTCCAACTCTCCGCAAACTCGCGAGAGCGGGCTTCCTATGCAAAGAAGGAGAGCTACTCATGCTCAAGAAGAGAATCGTTACCCTAGTGTTCCTCTTTGGCGCCATGGAAAAGTAAGCGGATGAAAAGCACCGCACTAGCTTTGCCTCCGTGGATCCGGAGTCGGCTCGCGATTTGGAGCTTCGAAGCTCCTCCAATGGCCGGATCTAGCTCCTTCTTCCTCCCTTGGCTCTACTCTCTCTCTAAGCTTTTAGAAAGATGATAACTTATGAAAAGTGAGGGTTTCTAAGTCCAATCTCGGGTATATCCCTTCAGGAACAACCCCCTGCCGTTGGATCATCAATTAAAGAAATGAACGGCTTTGATTCGGGACTGAAATGCCCAATCTGGACCGCACACGGCCTGGCACACGCCCGTGTCCAGGGCCGTGTGCCTCATTCGCCGTCAAAATTAGCTCGCCTGGAACCTCACACGGGTAACGAACACGCCCGTGTTCGACCTGACAAGCCCGTGTTCCACCTGACAAGGCCATGTAGCCGGCCATGTACCCCCATCATTTTTCCCCGAAAACAACCCGAGCACTGCACGGGTTCTAGGACACGCCCGTGTCCTTGCCCGTGTCTCCTCAACACGCCTGGGCTCCAGGCCGTGTACACGGTCTCGACACTCGACACTTCGTCGAGCGAAGATCGTCGACCTAATGACACGGCCTTGGACATGCCCGTGTCCTAGGCCGTGTGCCTTGTCTCGACACAATGTCGAGACCAAAGTGTCGACTTCCCGGGACGAGTGTCGACACGGGTTGACACGCCCTGCGACATGCCCGTGTCGCAGGCCGTGTGTCATGTCTCGACACTTCGTCGAACGCAGAGTGTCGACTTCGCGGGATAAGTGTCGACACGGGTCGATACGCCCTGCAACACGCCCGCGTCGTAGGCCGTGTGCCCAGTCTCGACACAATGTCGAGACCAAAGTGTCGACTTCCCGGCTCAGTGTCAACACAAGCTTGACATGCCCTGGGACACGCCCGTGTCCCAGGCCGTGTGCCTGCAGCCAGAACCCAAAACTGGCCCAAAACGTCCCCCGTCACTCTTTTGAGTTTCGGGGCGTTTCAAGCATGTCATTTTGGCAAAAATGGTGATACAGGTCATCAAAGTAGAGCAACGCCATTCACCGGAACGAATCACTCCCCAGTACGGAAGCGTGATAGCTTATGGCTCGAGACAGCTAAAAGTGCACGAGAGGAATTATCCGGTCCATGACTTGGAGTTAGCGGCCGTGATTTTTGCCTTGAAGCTGTGGAGACACTATTTGTACGGTGTGAAGATTGATATCTACACCGATCACAAGAGCCTAAAGTACCTGATAGATTAGAAGGATCTGAATATGCGGCAGCGTAGATGGATGGAGTTCCTGGGGGACTATACATTCAAGATCCACTACGTGCCTGGCAAAGGGAATGCGGTTGCGGACGCGTTGAGTCGCCGAGCCCCAGCTCAAGCAAATTGGCTATCAGTGCATGATGAGCGGTTGGTGCAGGAGCTGGAGGCGTTGGAGATTGTTTGTGTGGACAGACAATCTAGTGCTGAAGCAGTGCTGAATTGGACTGAAGTCCAATATGACCTGGCTGATCGTATTCGGCAGGCTTTGGATATGGATGCTCATATGAAGCAGTTCATGATAGAGGCTCTGGATGGGTCAAATTCCCAATTCGTCGTGGAGGACGGATTGCTTTGGAAAGACGGTCGTCTGTGCGTCCCTTGTGTGGGCAATTTACGGGTGGAGTTGTTGTACGAGGCACACCATACCAAGTACTCGATTCACCCGGGGAGCACGAAGATGTACCGCGACGTCAAGAAGCTATTTTGGTGGCCGGGTTTGAAAAAGGATGTGGCGCTATACGTAGCGAAGTGCCAAACCTGCGCCTTGGTAAAGGCAGAGTGCCAAAAGCCGGGAGGATTTCTTAAGTCCTTGCCTATTCCGGAGTGGAAATTTGACGACATCTCTATGGACTTTGTGCACGGTTTGCCAAGGTCACAAAAGGGGAACGACGCCATTTGGGTGGTCGTGGATCGATTAACGAAGGTGTCGCATTTTATTCCGCATAGGAAGGATGATCCGGTGGAGAAGCTGGCAAAGCTATATGTGGATAACATAGTACGGCTTCATGGTGTGCCCCGCAGCATCGTGAGTGACCGAGATGGGCGGTTCACGTCCAATGATTGGAGGCTGGTGCACAAATGTTGGGAACAAAGCTGAAGTTTAGCACAGCCTTCCATCCGCAAACGGATGGGCAGACCGAGAGGGTCAATAGAACCATAGAAGACATGCTTCGCATGTGTGTCTTGGATTTCGGAAAGCAATGGGAAGACCACCTTTATTTGGTGGAGTTCGCATACAACAACAGCTACCAAGCAAGTATTCAGATGGCGCCCTTCGAGGCCCTATATGGTAGAAGATGTCGCACGCCGTTGTCTTGGATAGAAACGGGTGAGTCAAAGTTGTATAAGCGATCGGAAGTAGAGGGTGCTACTTCTTTGGTGAGAACCATTCGGGAGAGGTTGCTTATTGCTCAGGACCGGCAAGCAAAGTACTATAATGCCAAGCACAGGAACGTGGAGTTCGCTGTGGGCGATTATGTATACTTAAAGATCAAGCCATTCAAGGGTGTCTCGCGGGTGCGGCGGTTGAAAAAGCTAAGCCCAAGATACCTTGGACCGTTCGAGGTTCTGGAGCGAGTTGGAGAAGCGGCCTATAGATTGAAGCTTTCAGTGGAGCTAAGTTGTTTACACGATGTATTCCATATTTTGGTGCTTCGGAAGGCGGTGCAAGAGCCTACGCAAGTGATCGCGGTCGATGAAGTGCCGGTGGATAGTGGGCTAACGACAAAGGTCAAGCCCGTGCGGATTGAGGACTCAGAGGTCAAGCGGCTACGCAATAAAGAGATCAGGATGGTCAAAGTTCGGTGGGACAATTGCGGTCGTGAGGAGCTCTCTTGGGAGCGAGAGCAGACGATGCTTGACGAATATCCGGAGTTGTTCCGCTCAGGTACAAATTTTGTTTTGTACATGTTTTTTTTTCCTTTATGTAATTTCGTGTGCGAAATTCTTTTAAGAGGGGTAGAGTTGTAACGCCCCGAAACTCAAAGGAGCAAAGGGGGACGTTTTGGGCCAGTTTTGGTTTCTGGCTGAAGGCACACGGCCTGGGACACGGGCGTGTCCCAGGGCGTGTCAAGCGTGTGTCGGCACTTAGCCGCGAAGCCGTCGAGTTATACTCGACGATTCGTCGAGAGTGGGCACACGGCCTGCGACACGGGCGTGTCGCAGGGCGTGTCGACCCGTGTCGACACATAGCCGTGAAATCGTCGAGTTATTCTCGACGATTCGTCGTGAATGGGCACACGGCCCGCGACACGGGCATGTCGCCGGGCGTGTCGACCCGTGTCGACGATTGTCCCGGGAAAGTCATCGAGATTCACTCGACGATCGTCGAGACAAGGCACACGGCCTAGGACACGGGCGTGTCCAAGGCCGTGTCATCCAGTCGTCGTTCTCCCCTCGACGAAATGTCCCGTGTACACGGCCTGGGGTCCAGGCGTGTCAATGTGACATGGGTAAGGACACGGGCGTGTCCTAGAACCCGTGCAGTGCTCGGGTTGAAAACGGGGGAAAATCATGGTGTACACGGCCGGCTACACGGCCGTGTCAGCTGGAATACGGGCGTGTCAGCTCGAACACGGGCGTGTTCGATACCCGTGTGAGGGTCCAGGAGATTCGATTTTGACGGCGAATGCGGCACACGGCCCTGGACACGGGCGTGTGCCAGGCCGTGTTCGTTCCAGATTGGGCATTTCAGCCCCGAATCAAAGCCGTTCGTTTCCTTGATTGAAGATCCAACGGCTGGGGGTTGTTCCTGAGAGGATATACCCGGGAGTTGACTTGAAATCCATCATTTTTCTTCACTTGATCATCTCTCCAAACCCTTGGAGAAAGAGGAAAGCCATTTGAAGAAGAAGAGCTAGATCCGCCATTGGAGGAGGTTCGGAGCTCCGAATCGCAAGCCGACTCCGGATCCACGGAGGCAACGCAAGAGCGGTGATTTCTATCCGATTACTTTTCGATGGCGCCAAAGAGGAACGCAAGGGTAACGATCCTCATCTTGAGCATGAATCACTCCTTTTCTTAGCATAGGAAGCCCGCTCTCGCGAGTTTGCGGAGAGTTGGAGGCGTTCCTTCGGGTAGATATGTAAAGTCCCCGTTGTTTAGAGTCCGTATGCGAGAACGGACGTAGGCATTTTGTGTGAAGCCTACCCGGACATGTTAGTCTGGGTCGGTGATGTTGCATTGCATAATGCTGGAGAAGACTCCGTGCTACTGGGTGTTTTCGGGTTTTCTACGCGGTAGATTGCAGCAGGGAGCCTTGGGGACTAACCCAAAGGTGCACCCGGAAAACTGGGCGGATACGAGATCTTGCCAACTTGGTGGCCTGAGCGCCAACTTGAACATAACGGGGTTATGTGATTTGCGGTAGAATGGGACTCGGTGAAAGTTTGACCCGCGCAAATGGCTTAAATTGTCGTTGCGAAGTGAGCACGGGTTAGATGGAGCCGTACCCGCTTTATGTCGTCCGGTTAGAGCGACCTAAGGTTACGTGGAACTCGCCGTTGGCATAGATGTGAGTCTTCGGCGGTCAATGGCTTAAATTGACGTGACCAATGCCTGGAAGACGAATTGCTCATAGGAATGGCCGTCTAAGTGGCGGTGGTGAGTCCGGAATGTTAATGGCTTTAATTGACGTGACATCGACCGGTTCACTGAGAATGTGCCCTGAGTGCACGGGGCGTGTGGCCGTACGAGCCAACGTCTGTGATGAAATGGCTATGTTTATATGCATTGCTCGCTTATGCTAATGAAATGCAGGGAAGGAGCATCGCCGCCCCGAGTTGGGGGCGGGATCGTTATAATTTGGTCAGCATTGCTGACCGTTGCCTTGTTTGCCACCGTGCGGTGGTGTGTTGCTTGCAGGTGCAGCTGGACCAAGCGGTCAGTAGCGGGCTAAAGCCCTTTTTGCGAAGCTGGCCCTCGAAGGCTCAAGTGGAAATGTTTTCTGTTTTATTCATGTATGACCGGCCTGCGTGCCGAGGTTTGTAAATCATGTATTAAACAAGTGGAACACTCTGTAAGGCCTTAAGGCCGATTTTTGGGTATTTTGTGTACATTCCTAATTTTGTTATAGTGGATATTCGTGCTTTAATGCTGGGTTCTTGTTTACAACTTATTTAAACTGCTTCCGCTAGAATGCTCTGTGTAGGACGTTGAGATTGGTTGGATGGTTTTCATACGTAACCACCCGGTCTGTCTGTGTTATATGACGTCGGGCCCCGGCCGGACCTACTGCTATATACTATGCGACGGATAGGGGGTGTTACACCCTCGTCACGGACAACGGGCCCCAGTTCGTCAGTGCCGAGTTCACTAGCTTCTGCGAATAGCTTGGAATCGATCTTAGGTTTGCCTCGGTCCATCACCCCAGGAGTAACGGGCAAGTGGAGGTCGCAAACAAGATCATCGTCAACCTCCTCAAAAAGAAGGTGGAGAACTTGAAAGGGAACTGGGTGGAGCAGCTTCCTGCGGTTCTTTGGGCCCTAAGGACCACCCCCAACACAACTACGGGAGAGACCCCCTTCAAACTCTCCCACGGGTGCGAAGCAGTGCTCCCCATAGAATTCGAAGTCCAAACACCGCGAGTCGTGGCAGCAGAAGAAGGCCGTGAGGAATGGCAAGCAGAGAATGAGGAGGAACTAAGGCTTTCCCTTGACATGGTGGAGGAGGTAAGAGACCTTTCCACTATCCGGCAGGAGGAGGTGAAAAGAAGAATGGCCAAGTACTTTGACAAGCATGTCAGGGTTAAGCAGTTCGTGGAGGGGGACTTGGTGCTGAAGAAAGTGGATGCGGCAGGGAGGTCAACATCCGTAGGGAAGCTCAATCCCAGCTGGGAGGGACCATTCATTGTAAAGGTAGCCTTGGGGTCAGGGGGCTATCGACTCCAAAATGTAGAGGGCGAGACCCTGAGTCTCACCTGGAGTGGTGACGACCTCAAATGATTTTTCCCCTGAAACATGTAAGCAGCACTTTGATTATAATAAATTCCTTCAAACTCTCTGATATTATCGTAACTAGCCTGCATGGTAGAATGTGATGTATTTTGGACCTCGAGCAGATCCCGCTGCCAGGCTCTCACCTAGCTGGCAGGGCTGGAAGTCACTCGGTGTCATCCTTAGCCTCGAGCAGATCTCGCTGTCAGGCTCTCACCTAGCTGACAGTTCTGGAAGTCACACGATGGTGTTAGTAGTGGACCCCGAGCAGATCCCGTTGCCAGGCTCTCACCTAGCTGGCATGGCTGGAAGTCACTCAGTGTCATCCTTAGCCTCGAGCAGATCCCTCTGTCAGGCTCTCACCTAGCTGACAGGGCTGGAAGTCACTCGATGGTTTTAGTAGTGGACCCCGAGCAGATCCCACTGCCAGGCTCTCACCTAGCTGGCTGGGCTGGAAGTCACTCGGTGTCATCCTTAGCCTCGAGCATATCCCGCTGTCAGGCTCTCACCTACCTGATAGGGCTGGAAGTCACTCGATGGTGTTAGTAGTGGACCCCGAGCAGATCCCACTGCCAGGCTCTCACCTAGCTGGCAGGGCAGGAAGTCACTCGGTGTCATCCTTAGCCTCGAGCAGATCCTACTGTCAGGCTCTCACCTAGCTGACAGGGCTGGAAGTCACTCGATGTTGTTAGTAGTGGACCCCGAGCAGATCCCGCTGCCAGGCTCTCACCTAGCTGGCAGGGCTGGAAGTCACTCGGTGTCATCCTTAGCCTCGAGCAGATCCCGCTGTCAGGCTCTCACCTAGCTGAAAGGGCTGGAAGTCAATCGATGGTGTTAATAGTGGACCCTGAGCAGTTCCCGCTGCCAGGCTCTCACCTAGCTAACAGGGCCAGAAGTCACTCGATGGTGTCAGCCTCGAAGTCGTCAGGTATGGGTCAAGGTCTCAGTGCCAGGGAGCAAAGGAAGAAAATGGTTCTGTCAGGGCGAGCTCGGGCTCGGCAAGCCCAGCTCGACAGGATCTCGCAGGCAAGCCAGGCTGGGGGACTCGGCATGAGCGAGTGTGCACCCGCCAACCCCGGCTCAGCATGAGCGAGTGGGATGCGAGGCCGGGGCTCGCCAAAGGAGAGCAAACAGAACCGGGGCACCTCGCCCCCTTTGGCCATTGGACTTGGAGAAATTTTCTCCCGTTTTCGGGCTCAACCTGGATGGCTTGCGTGCGAGTTAGGGTAGCGTGACAAGGGCGGAGAGCAACTCGCCCCCGAATCGCTGGGGGGTCGGTGAACACTCAAAACGCGACCACTCGTAGGCGCGCTCTCATAACCGCTCTACTCACGGAACATGTCTCGGCGAAGTCGCGGGGAGAAGCACTCGCATAAATTCAGAGCACAACAAGCATAGTAAAGAAAGGAAGGAAGTGAAACCGGTATGATCAAAAAACTTTCATTATATGCAAAAAGTAGTTACATGGGGGGCTCGCCTCGGCGAGCGAACAAAGAAAAAGGAAAAAAGAAAACAAAAGTGCCAGCTACCCTCAGGCCTCGCCCCCTCCGCCGGACTGATCCCCGCCGTCACCCGAAGGATCCTGGAAGCTCTTCCCGAACATAGCGTCCAGGCTGTCTTCCTTCTTGCTGGGCGGCGTCGCCGGAAACAAGCTCGGCATTAGGTCCCGAGCCGATATCCCCTCGCACCCCTCAACCATCACCGCAGAACCTTTCATCATCTGGAGGGTGCATTCGGCGGCTTGGATGGAGTTGATCCGCAGTCTCTCGGCGAGGTCGGCCTCGCTAAAGATCCGCGGGCTTTTGTAGGGGAGGGTAGGATCGACGTCGTGAGGCGGGAAGAAGATCTCGGCCCGGCGGCGCACCTCGCCAAGGAGGTGCTGGTTCTCCCCCTTCATCTTTGTGTTTGCGCCCTCCAGCTCGGCAAGGCGTGCACGCAGCCGGCCGATCTCCTCCCCCTGCTCAGTGTTGCAAGCCTGGAGCTCCCCTGCAGCGTCGGCATCCGCGGCCAGTAGTGCGCGCAGCTGACTGACCTCCTCCCCCAGCTCAGTGTTGCGAGCCTGAAGCTCGCCCGCCGCCTTGGCATCCTGGAAAAGAGTCAATTTAGTAGCAACACAAAAATTTTCTAAGTAAAAGAGAGGAGCAGCGCTTGGCGCTTACCAACCCGCCGGCGGCTTGGGCGAGTAGACCCTCCACTATGCCGAGCCGCCTCGCCTGGTCGGTGACCTTGTCCTTGGCGAGGTCGCGAGCCTGCTCAGCCCTTTCGAGTTGGTGGCTGAGGGCGAAGCTGCGGCGCGCCAGCATGTGGTGCAGCTCCAGGGTCCACAGATGGGACTGCAGGCCCTCATGGCCGAGCTGCCGGAGGGTCATCTTCTTATAGGCCTCGGCATCCTCCCGGCCATATAGGCCGAAGCCGAGGGCATAGGCGTGACCAGTGGCAGGCTCGCGGTCGTGCCAGGAGGGATGAAGAGTAGAGACGAAGACTCGATGAGCGAGCTCGTCCCACTGCTGCATGGGCTCGCCCGCCGAATCCTTCCAACGCACGCCGAAGTTAAAGAGGGGATGTTGCTTCGGCGGCGTGCGCTCGCGGGCAGTCCTCTTCGCCGCTGGAGGAGGAGAGATCGCCGCCGTGGAAGAGGGGCCCTCGCCACTTTTCCGCCCCTTGCTGGTTATCTCCTTCAGCGGGCTCTCCGGCGACGCGTCAGGAGGGGTCGCCGATGAACTGATGTACTTGGGGCTGGGCTGTTGTTGTTGCCCCCGCAGAGCCAGAAGGGCCCTCCGCATCTTCTTTATCTGACGGTGGCCGGATGGCGGGTTCGACCCCGCGCACTCAGGACGCCTCTTGCTAGAAGAGGGCTGCGAGAGGGCTGCCTCATCTCGGCAGGCTAGCACCGCCGCACTCTCGCGAGCAAGAGGGTCGGTGTGGAGCCCCGGATCTGCGAATGGCGGGTTCACGGGGATTATTCGCTCCCCTGCAGGAAAACACTTAAAAGAGTTAGGAATTCAGAGGTGATGTGCTGAGTTCGGCGGACAGGCGAGCTCGGCAAGATGAGAAGGGAAGCATACCTTTGCCGGGCAGAACGGGGGGAGCGCATCGAGGCCCCTCCGCAGGAAGGCGACCTCGAAATCTTTGTGGAGGAAGAATTTGTGAAGCTCGACGTCGTTGCCGGACACGGCCGGCGGGCGGTACACCTCCTCTCCTTTTTGTTGCGGCGAGTAGGGGATGTTACCGAGATCACCCTTGATAAAGGCGATCTTGGTCATCCAGGTATAGTGCTTGTTCACGATCTCGCGAACTTTGATCAAGGAGCCGCCAAAGTAGGCGACCCCGTCCGGCGTCGCCTTGTAGGAGAAGAGCTTCCTGAACACCGTCAGGTTGAACTCGATCTTCTCCCGCCGGAGGTAGCTCGCGAACGCCACCATCATCGCGATGGCGTTGGAGTTCAGCTGCGCGGGGACGGCCCCGTAGTACTTCAAGATCTGTCGGATCTCCGGACACAAGGGCAGGCGCAGCCCCACCTCGAAGTGTGGGATGGGGAAGGTGAGCTCATCTTCGTAAAAGGTGTTGATGGCCTCGCTCGTCCTCGGCCTGCGCACCTCGAAACCCGGCGGCACGCGCTCCGCCACGAATTCAGCGAGCTCCTCCTCACTGGTGTGCACCTCAAAGAAGCAGTAGTCCGTGAAGTGCTGCGTGCACTTGGAGCGGCCATCGGCATCTGGGTTGGTCTTGCCCATATTCGCGAGAAGAAAGCACTACGTGAGCAAAGAAAAAGGAGAACACAGAGAAAGGGAAGCCAAGCAGTAAAGGCACAGTACGGGAGGTAGGTGAGAGTCGGGGGGGGGGGGCTATTTATAGGAAATGAAATCTGAAGCAGGCTGTCCAATCAGCGCAGCTCGCCGCCCCAGCTCGCCACCCCAGCTCGCTACCCCAGCTCGCCGACTTCCAGCGCATCCCATCCAAGGCTAAGTAACACATTGCAGCATTTTATTTAACATGATCAAGAATATTCCAAGATTAATTTTTATTACAGAAATAGAAGTTCGGGGGTTTAAAGGAGCAGGGCGCGCGAGCAGGGGGGGGATCGGGATGCGAGTGCCGGTCGGCTCGGAAAAGGAGCCCGCTGACTTACCTACCCCGGCCTCGCGACCCCCGCCCCCCAGGCTGCCGCACGCGGAGCAGCTCGCGGATCCTTCCGGAATTCCTCTGCGCAACCGAGAGGCCGTCGTCTATCTCATCCAGGAGCCGGGAAGGGGACATCAGCTCGCCAGCTTGGCCGCAGCGGACCTCGTCAGCAAGATGTGCGTAGTCGCGCTGCAGCGTCTCGTTGACCCCCTGCACCTCGCGCAGTCCTCACACCAGCTTTTTGAGGAGCTTGACCTCTCTCCTCGTCAGCTCGCCTTGATCCACATCAGGACTCAGGTAAGAGTCTAGCGAGCTCGGGGAGGGGAGGGGAGAGTAGTGGGCTGCCCGTGAGGATTCCTCGGTAGCCGATTGACTGGGAAGAGCTGTAAAGGCATGTATCAGCGAAGAGAGCGAAGACTTATGAAGCACAGGGTCAAGAAAGGCTGACCTGAGGAGCTCGGCGGTTCAAAGGAGATGCGAGGAGGAATGAACCTCAGATCCTTCCCGCGACCTAGGCCGCGAGCCCCCAGCGAGATGAGCTCGAACCCCGGGGTGGGAATGTTCCCCAGACCCTCCCCCGCGGCCCCGTCAATTTGGCATGGAGGGGGGAACCCGCAGGCGAATTCGGCCTCTGCGAGCTCACAGGCAGGATCCCGAAGAGAAGTAGCGGATCCCGGGGATGGCTGTCCGGTGACGATAATTGCGAGGTGGTGAGCGTAACCTCGCCTCGTGGCGCGGAGCCCCGTGGCACGTCGCCCTCACCATCTAGTTGGCCGTCCAGGTCGTCGCCGACCACGACGATCTCCCTATCCTTCTCCAGAATGGTTCGGGTGGAAGAGCCGGTCTCGCAAGCCAGGGTGGTCCTCAGGTCATGGAAAATGGGCTCGGCCGCTTCAGGGAATGGCTTTGACTTCTTGGAACTGGGCTCGGCAGGATCAGTTTGGGGAGCCTTCACAGGGACCGCTGTCAGAGCGGCAACGCGAGCCGCGGAGGCCTGGCGAGCTCGGTCTATGCGCTCTTGGATCTCCTTAGGAAGAGGCATCTTGGCAAAGCAGCAGGAAGAATGGCAAGAGCCAGGCAGCTGGGCAGGTGCACATATATATAGCCGCAGGTGGCCCCCACCAGAAGATTCCCTCCAACTCGCCAACCAGTGCTCGCCGTACACTTGGGGTTGGATGTTTCTTTCCGAGCTTTCAAAAGCTCGAAAAGAGCGGGGATTGTGTACAACCCCATGTCCGGCGAGCAAGGTCACAAGGGAATAGGCAAATCGGGCTGAGGACCATAGGCGAGCTCGGTAGCAAAGGGGGCGAGCCCGAGCTTGGCATCCGTCGACCAGAGATCGACGATCGGCGACCCCGAGCTCGGCATTCGCCGAGCGACACACAACTCGCATCCTCGCAGTGGAGCTCGGCAACGGTAGGCGAGCAGTACACGTCGAGGTGGCCAGAACTCCCCAGCTCGCCCGGATGTGTGAGGTACTTTTTACTGTTTTGCCCTCGCTGGTCTGCCCATAGCCCTTCAAAACAGCGCAGTTTGGCTGTTGGCAGACACATCCAAGGGTTTTCTGGCAATTTCAGGTCAGTTCTTTTGGTTATTGGTAGTCCGGATTTCAAAAGCTATAAATAGGACCCAAGGGGTACCCCAGAAAGTAGGTTCTTCCCTGTGCTCTCCTGCCCCAATTTTCGAGTGCTTTCTGAGGGTACCTTAGCTCGGCTTCTGGCTAAGGAGGGGAAGCGCTCTGAGATCTTCCGGGTTTGTGGTGGGACCTCCCTGCCGAGCCCTTGGGTCTGTTTCTCCTTGTCCCCTTTGTTGTTTTTCTTGTAGGAGCAAAGTAGGCGCGATACCACCCCTTCCCCAAGGGTCGAACTCCACAGGAGACCGGATTTCGGTTTCAACAACTTGTTCCTGTAGATCCACTTAGTCCCTATGACATTGTGATTCTTTGGTTTAGGAACCAACTTCCAGAGTTTACATCTTCTGAATTAATTCAGCTCTTCCTACATGACATCAATCCAATTTGAGTCTTGTAGGACCTCTTCAAATTTCTTGGGTTCCATCTGGGACATGAAGATTGAGCATAGAACTGTGTTCAAGCTCTTGCTTCTGGTCAGAACACCATGTCTTGGATCACCAATAATTTGGTGTGCTGGATGATCCCTTAGATGTCTTATTACTGGAGGCAATCTATCTACAACTTGATTTCCTCCAATCTCCCCACCAAGTTGTACATCACTATCTTCATCATCAGCTTTTGGGTATTGTACTCCCCCTGGACAACATCCATCATTTTCCTCATCCTGTCTTGCATGCTGGTCTTCACTAATGGTTATCTTGTCCATCTTTTCCTTCAAACCTGTAGATCTACAAGAAGTGCTAGACAGGTCACAGTTAATTAGCTTAGATTCATCAAAGGCTACATGGACAGATTCTTCTACAGCTTGAGTAGTCAAGTTGTAGATCCTGTATGCCCTACTATTTCTACTGTACCCAACAAGTATCCCTTCTTGCTTCTTGATAACAAACTTAGATAAATAAGACTTGTCATTTTTAAGTACATAACACTTGCTACCAAAGATCCTAAAATAGGATATATTTGGTTTTCTGCCCTTCAGAATCTCATAGGGAGTCTTCTTGTGGCATTTGTTGATGGAAGCTCTATTGAGAACATGACAAGCAATGTTTACTGCCTCAGCCCAGAAATATTCTAGGAGAGATGTGTCACTTAGTTGTGTTCTACCAGCCTCAATAAGTGTTCTATTTTTTCTTTAAGCAATTCCATTTTACTGGGGAGTTTTAGGTGATGAAAATTCTTGATAAATCCCAAGTTCCTCACAGAACTTATTCATGCATTTAGACTGAAATTCAGTCTCATGGTCACTTCTAATCTTAAACACAGAATTGTTTAATTCATTCTGTATTTGCTTAATAAATGTTTGGAAGACAGTTGGAGTTTCAGATTTCTTACCCAGAAAGAATACCCAGGTAAATCTGGAAAAGTCATCAACAACCACAAAGGTATAGACTTTCCTGCCTAGACTATGAACTGACATAGGACCAAATTGTAACACCTCCCCTGTAATGAACGTATAATATGGGTCCGGCCGGGGCCCCACAACATACGGACGCCACAGCTTTAGTATTAAAAGTTGATATAGCTACCCACACTCAAAACTCTTTGCACAACACAGCGGAAACAGAACAGGACTAGAAGTTATCCACCACTAAAGAGTAAACAAATGGCCTTAAGGCCTTACATCAAGTGTCCAAAAGCAAATAGTACATCAAACATGAATGTGCTCAGCACTCCTAGTCTACCTCGGCATGCAAGCCGGACAAAATAGTCTCAAACAAACATCATCATAACTGTAGTGCTATAAAAGAGGGAAAAACACTTCATGGGGCTTAGGCCTTTCTGGTCGGCGTGCTAGCTTCTGCATGCGATCCTTGCCCTGTAAAAAAATATTAGTAACGTGGGTCAGCAAAGGCTGACCTCAAACTGTGTAACAACACATCTCCTCCCGGCCGCCCCTAACGGACCCCGGGGAACCCTCCAACCTGCAAGTCAGCACTTCGTATGCAATATAAACATCTATAAATAGAAAAGCATTAAAACAGGCTTGGATGTCTCAATCATCAAACACGTTCTCTACTGGTTGAGCATGTAATAAAAGGGCCTACTATGCAACATGTATGCAACACTCGGGCTTCGCCCAAGGCACCCTACTGCGTATGCATCTAGCACAACATCACATCATTTGGGTACTCACATTTCCCCATTGGCATAAAGCCGCAAACAATGAGGGAGACACAACTCCCTCAAACAGCGCACAGGCCGCCACATGGATTTCTTGCCAAGACCCCACCAGCTCGTGGGCTTTGCCCCAGGCTTGCCTGCAAGCTCTGACGTCTCATGTCAGGATTCCAACAAACACAGACTGACTGATTCTAAGAAGCCTTGCTGGACCCCACCCGCGCATGGCCTCATTGCCCGGGCTTGCCCCAAGCTTGGCATTCTCGTCAGTCTCACAGAAGGGGACTAGTCTCGCTGGGACACTCTCCACACATGACACACATGTCACGGGATAGCCAGCCGACCACGGAGACATAGCCACGCCTTGGCACATCACAATCCAAGACTAAAATCACCATAATCCCTCATTTGTACTGCAGCGTTCCCGCGCACCAAGGCAACCATCTCCCACTCGTGCGGAGCTAACCTTATCCACCAAGGAAACCATCTCCAACTCATACGGAGCTAACCTTGTCCCTCAAGGAAACCATCTACCGCCACGAGGAGCTAACCTTGTCCGGTTCCGACCACACGTACTCTTTCAAACAAAAGGGAATCACCACCACATCAAAAACGGCTTCTTGCCGCAACAGAATCTCTACAAATCCCTAATTTCGTATGCAACATCACCGAGTCGGACTAACAGTCGCGACTACGGCTTCACCCACCATGCCTAATACACTAGAGAAGCGGATCTCTAATGCAAGATATGCCGGGGACGGACTCAATCAACCCGGAGGTTCCTCTTGAACCTTGGCAAACCAAAACCCCTCTCATTTGAGAGTTTGGTGCCCAAAAACTAGAAAGAAAGAAAATAAATGATGCTAAGACATGCATCCTAAGACCGAGAGGAGAGGTGTCGTTACCTTCCGACTCCTCTTCCTTGCCATGGCAAAAATAGCCTGATGGAAATCTTCGCAATGATCTAAGCTTCACGGATCCGGACTCGGCTCGCGATTTGGAGCACCGAAACCCTTACTACAGCCCAAGACCTTCTTCTTCTTCCTCCTCGCTCTAGCTTCTCTCAAGAACTTAGAAAGAGAAGACTTGGAAAACAATGAGGGTTTGCAACCCTAAAATCGGAGTTAACTTCCCAAGAGATGGCCTGAACCGTTAGATCCCAAAACCAGAAAAGAATGGCCACGATTCGCCTGGAAAAAAGAAAAACTGGGCCGAACACGGCCTGGCACACGCCCGTGTCCAGGGTCGTGTGCCTCATCCGCCGTCTCAAATCGACGCGCCTGGAATCGCACACGGGCATCCGACATGCCCGTGTTCAATCCGACACGCCCGTGTTCCCAGTGACACGACCGTGTGGCCGGCCGTGTGCCTCCAACGACACGGCCCCGAAACCAACCCGAGAGGTGACACGGCCTGGGACACGCCCGTGTCCCAAGCCATGTGCCAAGTCTCGACACCCGTCGACAGGCTTTGTGTCAACACCGCGGAAAACGTCGAGCGAAGATCGTCGACCACGCGGGACACGCCCTGTGACACGGTCGTGTCACAGGCCGTGTACCCCAGTCTCGACACTCGTCGAGCGAAAGTGTCGACACTTGGGCCGAGTGTCGACACGGCCTCGACACGCCCTGCGACACGCCCGTGTCGCAGGCCGTGTGCCCTACTCTCGACACTTTGTCGAGCGAAAGGGTCGACACTTAGGCCGAGTGTCGACACGGCCTCGACACGCCCTGCGACACGCCCGTGTCGCAGGCCGTGTGCCTCCTGCCAGAAACCCAAAATTTTTCCAGAACCGCACACTGACTCTCTTGCAAAACTGGGGTGTTACAACTCTCCCCCTCTTAACAGAATTTCGTCCCGAAATTTCAAAACAAAAGAGGTACAAAACTTAAATTGTACCTGACAAAAAGAGTTCTGGATAGTCTTCTAGCATGGCCTGTTCTCATTCCCAAAAGAACTCCTCACGACCGCAGTTGTCCCATCGAACTTTCACAAGTTTAACTTCTTTATTCCGCAACTGCCGAGTCTCCGAATCCTCTATAGCAATTGGAAGGACTCGCGTCCTCAAGTCTTCCTCAATCGGCACCGATGCCGGCTCAATCACCACGCTAGCGTCCACCAAGGCTTTCCTCAAAACGGAGACGTGGAAGACGTCATGTAATCCACTCAAATCTGCGGACAACGCCAACTGATAGGCTGCTTCTCCTACCCGCTCAACAATTTCAAAAGGCCCCAAAAACCTTGGACTCAACTTCTTGAGTCGGCGAATCCGTGAGACGCCTTTGAACGACTTGACCTTCAGATAAACCCAATCACCAACTGCAAATTCCAACTTCCGGTGACGAGCATTAAAATATTTTGCTTGCCTGTCTTGCGCCACCTTCATACGCTCTTGGATGGTCCGTACCAACTCACAAGCGTCAACTACCACATCCTTTCCCAAAGTTTGGTGTCTCCCGCCTCTGCCCAAGACATTGACGTTCGACACCGCCTCCCATACAAAGCTTCGTATGGCGCCATCTTTATACTAGCTTGAAAACTGTTATTGTACGCGAATTCTACCATAAAAAGGTGATCCTCCCACTTCTTGCCGAAATCAAAAACGCACATTCTCAACATATCCTCCATAGTACGGTTCGTTCTTTCAGTTTGCCCATCAGTTTGAGGATGGAACGTTGTACTGAACTTTAGCTTCGTGCCCAAGCTCTTCTGAACCAATCTCCAGTCCTTGGACGTAAACCGTCCATCGCGATCACTGACTATGCTTTTAGGAATTCCATGCAGTCGCATGATGTTGCGAACATACAACTCCACCAGCTTCTCTACGCTGTCCTCTTTCCTATTTGGGATGAAGTGAGCCACCTTGGTTAGGCGATCCACGATCACCCAAATAGCATCATTACCATGCTGCGATTTAGGCAAACCATGCACAAAGTCCATGGAGATGTCCTCAAATTTCCACTCAGGAATTGGAAGGTGCTTCAGGAACCCGCCCGGTTTCTGACATTCGGCCTTCACCAAGGCACATGTTTGGCAAAGATTCACATACAAAGCTACATCTCGCTTCAACCCGGCCACCAAAAGGATTTCTTCATATCCAAGTACATCTTTGTACTGCCCGGGTGAATGGAGAGTACTTTTTGAAGTGAGCCTCAAACAACAACTCCTCATGGAGTTTGCCGAACTGTGGTATACAAACCCTTCCGTCCTTCCTCAGAATCCCATCAATCATCTCCCAGGCGCTGCTCTCGCCCGTTTGAGCCTCCAACTCAAAAGGTTGAAATTCCACATCCAACCGAGTCGCTTCCCGAATACGATCGGACAAGTCTTTTGCACTTCAATCCAGTTCAACCGTGCCTCGCTAGACTCGCCTCTCGCAACACATTCCAATCCAAGGGACTCCCATTCCCGTACCAACCGCTCATCATGAGCTTCGATCCAATTTCCTTGCCCCGAGTACTTCCTACTCAAGGCATCCGCCACCACATTGGCTTTACCCGGCGTATACTGAATCGCCACTTCGTAGTCTCCAAGAAACTCAACCCATCTGCGTTGCCGCATGTTCAAGTCCTTTTGGTCCACAAGGTACTTCAGACTTTTGTGATCCGTGAAGATCTACACCCTTGCGCCATACACATAGTGTCGCCATATTTTCAACGCGAAGATTACCGCTGCCAACTCCAAGTCATGGACGAGGTAATTCCTCTCATGAGGTTTCAGCTGTCTAGACCCAAAAGCTATCACCTTCCCATGTTGCACCAAAACGCAACCCAAACCGCATCCCGATGCGTCACTGAAGATCTGAAATCCCTCGGTCCCTTGCGGTAGACTCAGGATTGGAGCCATCATAAGCCTCTCCTTCAGTGCCTCGAATGCTGACTGTACTCTTGGGTCACACACAACCTTATGGTCTTTACGAGTGAGAGAGGTGAGGGTAGAGCTATCTTCGAGAAATTCTCCACGAATCTCCTATAATACCCGGCTAGTCCAAGAAAACTTCGGACTTCCGCCACGGTCCTCAACACCGGCCAATCTCTGATGGCCTCCACTTTCGCTGGATCCACTGCCACCCCATCACCACTAATCACGTGGCCCAAAAATGCCACCTTGGCTAACCAGAACTTGCACTTTGAGAACTTTGCAAACAAGTGGTTCTCCCTCAACACTTGCAGGACCACTCTCAAGTGGGTCTCATGCTCCACTTCAGACTTGGAGTACACCAAGATGTCATCAATGAAGACAACCACAAACGAATCCAAGTAATCCCGAAATACTCGATTCATCAGGTCCATGAACACCGATGGTGCGTTCGTCAACCCGAACGGCATCACCGTAAACTCAAAGTGTCCATACCTTGTACCAAAGGCAGTTTTGGGTATGTCCTCATCTCGAATTCGCAGTTGATAGTAGCCTGACTTCAAGTCCACTTTCGAATATACCACCGACCCCACAAATTGGTCGAACAAATCGTCTATCCGAGGGATCAGATACTTATTCTTGACGGTCAATTATTCAGCTCTCGGTAGTCTATGCATAGGCGCATGCTACCGTCTTTCTTCTTTACAAACAACACCGGTGCGCTCCATGGTGAAGAACTGGGTATAATATACCCTTGCTCCAACAGTTCCTGTAACTGTACCTTAAGTTCCGCCAACTCCTTTTGTGTGCCATCCTAAATGGAGGACGCGACACCGGTCTAGCCTCCGGCACTAACTCGATCGAGAAGTCGATCTCCCGCCGAGGAGGCGCTCCAGGGAGTTCATCCGGAAACACATCCTTGAACTCTGCCACAACGGGCACTTCCTCAATAGATAGTTGGGAGAGACGAACCTCCAACAACGCTACCAGCGCCACACCACCCTGGTTAACCGCCCTCATCATTTGCATGGCCGTAATTAGGAATTGGCTACTCCACAAAGGCCCACAAATTTGACTTCCGCTTGCCCCTTACTCTTTAGGGTCACTACCTTGGATAAACAATCAATGCTGGCGCGCTGCTCTGCAAGCCAGTCCATGCCCAAAATGGCATCGAACTCTACTAATGTAACACTGCTGCTTCCAAAACGAAGACCACTCCGTCTAGCTCCCAACAAATGCGCCCTTTAGCCCCGGTGGTCATAGATGACCCATTGGGCATGCGCACTTTCAGCTCTGCTCCCGACGAGAAAGACCCCACACCTATTTTTCGAAACGAAGCTCTCCGCAAGAAAGGAGTGCGATGCTCCCGTATCGAACATACCCTAGCGGGTATCCGAAAACTAACACGAAGCCTACAACAAGACATCTCACAAAAAGGGGTCTAAAAGTATGAAGCACAAATGCAAACTTAAATTTTCTTCATACCTGTCACCACATCGGTTTGACGATCGCTTCTTGTTTTCCAAGGTTGTAAGCCCTGGTTGCACTGTTAGAACCGAGAAATCGCTCGACTCCGCCATCTTTCCTTTCTCTGCAGCACTGGGCCCCGAGCGCACAGACTGCTCCTGCTTTGTCTCTTGCCCCGCTCCCCCTTCTGACAAGCACGGGCTATGTGCCCAACCTTCCCGCAGTTGTAGCACGTCGGTGGTCCCCTAGAGTGAGAACCTCCTGGCGCCCACTTGCTCTTTTCACCTGGACCCGGAAAAGTGAGGCTTCTTCCTCCACCTACTCCCATCAGACTTTACATGAGATTGGGAAGGCTTCCCTTCCCTTGTTTGGGAGTAAAACCCTTTCGACGCTGGGTTCGCTCCAGATCATTCTCCAAACTCCTGGCGGCTTCAACTAGATCATTAATCCCTCCCTCTTCATGGAGATGAGGGTTGTCTCAGATATTCCCTCAACCCTTGGTAAGAAGAGGTTGTCCCTTTCTACATCATCCGCCAATGTCGTTCCCGCATAACGACCCCAAACGGGTGAACTCTTGCACGTATTCGTCCACCGTCTTGTCTCGCTGCATTAGATGCAGAAACTGCCTCTACAGGGCCAACCGCGTAGAAAACTGGAATATATCTCTTTAGAAAAGCATCCCCCAAATTCCTCCACCGACGGGGTGCGTCCAGGGAACTGGCGGCCACTAAGGCTCACCCACCACAACAACGGGGCGTCTCCTTCCAACATGAACACCGCATACTCAGCTTTCTTTTCCTCTGGCATCTCTGCCGCCCTTAGCAGTTCTTGATACGAACCCACCAATCCTCCGCATCCGTTGGCGTTCCAACACCCTTGAAAGACGGGGGATGGAAACTCAGGAAATACTTCATGTGTCGGTCTCCATGTCCTACCACCACCCTTTCCGCCAAAGGCTCCACTCGCCTGGCTTCTCCGCCTGGCACGGCCGTCGCCGTGTCCGGTGTAGCAAGGGTTTGCTACCTGGGCTGCAGCCGCCGCTTGGGCTGCCACCATCGCTTCTGCCAAGCATACGGCAGAAGTCGGCCGGGTTTACACCCGTGCCCAAAAGGCCTGGAGCAGTAGCACTGCTCGCCGAGAGATCATCCCTTGCTCTTAAGTGCCCGCCTCGTTGCTTGCACTCTTCAGGAAAACAAGAAATAAAGGATTAGTCTCCAATCTCAAGACTAAAACATAAGGACACTCACGGTCCCGCGTTACTCTTATGTGGATAACTTCTCTACACACTATCCTTGAATCAAACCTCCCTCTGATACCAAATTGTAACACCTCCCCTGTAATGAACGTATAATAATGGGTCCGGCCGGGCCCCACAACATACGGACGCCACAGCTTTAGTATTAAAGTTGATATAGCTACCCACACTCAAAACTCTTTCCACAACACAGCGGAAACAGAACAGGACTAGAAGTTATCCACCACTAAAGAGTAAACAAATGGCCTTAAGGCCTTACATCAAGTGTCCAAAAGCAAATAGTACATCAAACATGAATGTGCTCAGCACTCCTAGTCTACCTCAGCATGCAAGCCGGACAAAATAGTCTCAAACAAACATCATCATAACTGTAGTGCTACAAAAGAGGGAAAACACTTCATGGGGCTTAGGCCTTTCTGGCCGCGTGCTAGCTTCTGCATGCGATCCTTGCCCTGTAAAAAATTATTAGTAACGTGGGTCAGCAAAGGCTGACCTCAAACTGTGTAACAACACATCTCCTCCCGGCCGCCCCTAACAGACCCCGGGGAACCCTCCAACCTGCAAGTCAGCACTTCGTATGCAATATAAACATCTATAAATAGAAAAGCATTAAAACAGGCTTGGATGTCTCAATCATCAAACACGTTCTCTACTGTGGTGAGCATGTAATAAAAGGGCCTACTATGCAACATGTATGCAACACTCGGCTTCGCCCAAGGCACCCTACTGCGTATGCATCTAGCACAACATCACATCATTTGGGTACTCGCATTTCCCCATTGGCATAAAGCCGCAAACAATTGAGGGAGACACAACTCCCTCAAACGGCGCACAGGCCGCCACATGGAATTCTTGCCAAGGCCCCACCCGCTCGTGGGCTTAGCCCCGGGCTGCCTGCAAGCTCTGACGTCTCATGTCAGGATTCCAACAAACACAGACTGACCGATTCTAAGAAGTCTTGCTGGACCCCACCCGCTCATGGCCTCATTGCCCGGGCTTGCCCCAAGCTTGGCATTCTCGTCAGTCTCACAAAAGGGGACTAGTCTCGCCGGACACTCTCCACACATGACACACATGTCACGGGATAGCCAGCCGACCACGGAGACATAGCCAAGCCTTGCACATCACAATCCACGACTAAAAAACCATAATCCCTCATTTGTACTGCAGCGTTCCCCGCACCAAGGCAACCATCTCCAACTCGTGCGGAGCTAACCTTGTCCACCAAGGAAACCATCTGCAACTCATACGGAGCTAACCTTGTCCCTCAAGGAAACCATCTACCGCCACGAGGAGCTAACCTTGTCCGGTTCCGACCACACGTACTCTTTCAAACAAAAGGGAATCACCACCACATCAAAAACGGCTTCTTACCGCAACAGAATCTCTACAAATCAATAAGTTCGTATGCAACATCACCGAGTCGGACTAACGGTCGCGACTACGGCTTCACCACCCACCATGCCTAATACACTAGCGAAGCGGATCTCTAATGCAAGATATGCCGGGGACGGACTCAATCAACCCGGAGGTTCCTCTTGAACCTTGGCAAACCAAAACCCCTTTATTGAGAGTTTGGTGCCAAAAAACTAGAAAGAAAGAAATAAATGATGCTAAGACATGCATCCTAAGACCGAGAGGAGAGGTGTCATTACCTTCCGACTCCTCTTCCTTGCCATGGCAAAAATGGCCGGATGGAAATCTTCGGAACGATCTAAGCTTCACGGATCCAGACTCGGCTCGCGATTTGGAGCACCGAAACCCTTCCTACAGCCCAAGACCTTCTTCTTCTTCCTCCTCGCTCTAGCTTCTCTCAAGAACTTAGAAAGAGAAGACTTGGAAAAATGAGGGTTTGCAACCCTAAAATCGGACTTAACTTCCCAAGAGATGGCCTGAACCGTTAGATCCCAAAACTAGAAAAGAATGGCCACGATTCGCCTGGAAAAAAGAAAAACTGGGCCGAACACGGCCTGGCACACGCCTGTGTCCAGGGCCGTGTACCTCATCCGCCGTCTCAAATCGACGCGCCTGGAATCGCACACGGGCATCCGACATGCCCGTGTTCAATCCGACACGCCCGTGTCCCCAGTGACATGGCCGTGTGGCCGGCCGTGTGCCTCCAACGACACGGCCCCGAAACCAACCCGAGAGGTGACACGGCCTGGGACACGCCCGTGTCCCACGCCGTGTGCCAAGTCTCGATACCCGTCGACAGGCTTTGTGTCAACACCGCGGAAAATGTCGAGCGAAGATCGTCGACCATGCGGGACACGCCCTGTGACACGCCCGTGTCACAGGCCGTGTACCCCAGTCTCGACACTCGTCGAGCGAAAGTGTCGACACTTGGGCCGAGTGTCGACATGGCCTCGACAAGCCCTGCGACACGCCCGTGTCGCAGGCCGTGTGCCCCACTCTCGACACTTTGTCGAGCGAAAGTGTCGACACTTGGGCCGAGTGTCGACACGACCTCGACACGCCCTGCGACACTCCCGTGTCGCAGGCCGTGTGCCTCCTGCCAGAAACCCAAAATTTTCCAGACCCACACACTGACTCTCTTGCAAAACTGGGGTGTTACACAAAATATATCCATATAAGTAGGTACAAACACCTCACTGAATCTTTTGTATTAAGACTGTGGATAGAGGTCTTGGTCTGTTTGCCTTTTTGACAAGCTGAACATACACACCTCCTTAAAGCACTTGACCTGAGGACCATTCTTCACTAACTCTTTACTAAAGAGTTGACCTATAGTCTTGTAGTTAAGGTGAGCTAGCCTCTTGTTCCATTTGACACAATGAGAAGCTTTCTCATCTACAACTAGGCAAACAAGAGAATCTTTATTCTCACCCCAAAAAATTTAGACAATAGACATTTCCTTTTCTATATAGCCTGACAAGTTGACCTCTTGATCACTTATTCTTCTAATCTGATACCCATTCAAATAAAAGAAGTGTCATAACCAAGATCACTTAATTGACTTATGCTTATTTGGTAATGTTTTAAACCTTTCACATAGGCTACTCGAGTGATAGTGATTGAGTTATTAGAAATTTTACCAAAACCTTTGATTACTCCCTTTTCTGATCCACCAAAGATAACTTTGGGTCCATCTAATGTGGAGTAAAATCCTTTAGCAACCTTCTAGTTCCAGTCATGTACCTGAAACATCCACTCTCCAAGTACCATATTGGGGTATGGTCACTTCGGGAATTAAAATATACACCGAAAAATTAAGGGCATTACAGCCACCCCTCCTAAAAGGAAGTTTCGTCCTGAAACTTGACTTACATAGGATCAAATCCAAAACATAAGAAAAACAAACATAGGCTAACCAAGAAAACACTTACCAAAACATCAGGAGAACAGATGAGGGTGAGTCTCCCTCATAGCTGATTCCAACTCCCAAGTCGCGCTCTCCATATCTTGGTTGTTCCACAATACTTTGACAATGGGTATTTTCTTCCTTCGCAATACCCGATCCTGAGTATCTAGAACACGAACAAGCACTTACACATATGAAAGATTAGGCTTCAACTGGGGCACAACATTAAGAATCTGCATGTCGTTCAGCACACACTTCCACAATTGACTAACGTGGAAAACATCATACACACAAGGAAAATTTGAAGGCAAATCCAGTCTGTAAGCTGACACACCAATCCGCTCAACAACTTTGAAAGGTCCCACATACATAGGGTCCATTTTATGGTTCTTACCAATCCTCTTAACACCGGACATCGGGGAAACCTTAAGAAACACCATGTCCCCAATAGCAAACTCCAAATCAGTCCTACGCCGATTGGCATTCTTTTCATAGTGCTCTTGAGCTATCTGAAGCTTCTCTCAAATCAAATTTACAGAAACATTCATCTCTTCTAACGCTTCAGGACCCAACAATGGTCTCTCACCAACCTCAGCCCAAAATAAGGGAGTTCTGCAACGCCTCCCATACAATGCCTCAAACGGGGCCATCTGCAAACTCTCTTGAAAACTGTTATTGTATACAAATTCTATCCACCTCAAACATTCATCCCATGCTACTCCGTGGTCAAAAATATAACATCTGATCATATCTTCCACGATCTGATTTACTCTCTCCGTCTGTCCACTTGTTTGCGGATGATAGTAGTGGGATACCTCAGGTCGGTACACAATCCCTCCTATAAACTCTTCCAAAAGTGAGACGTAAACTCGGAGTCTCGATCTGATGCAATGATGACAGGCACTCCATGTAACCTGATGACTCCATCCAAATATAGTTAAGCTATTTTATTCATGGAGTAGTCGATCTTGAATGGCACGAAGTAAGCACACTTCATTAATCTGTCTACAATGATCCAAAATTAATCGTATCTTTGTGGAGATCTCGGCAATCAAGTAATAAAATCCATCAAAATACCCTACCACTTCCAACTAGAAATTTCTAAGGGAGTCAACTTGCCTCCACGCCTTCCATGATCGGCCTTAACTAGCTTGCAAGTAAAACATTCTGATACATACTTTGCTATATCGCCCTTCATACCATACCACCAAACAATCTGCTTCGGATCCTTATACATTTTAGTAGAACCAGGGTGGTAGGAAACAATAGAACCATGCACCTCTTTGCACAACTTAACTCGGATATCCTCCATTGCGGGAATGCAAAATCTACTGCGGTACTTCAAAGTACCAGCATCATCAATAGAAAAGTCAGGTAATTCCCCTTTCACAGTTTTATTATAAAGGTGCAGCAAATCAGGGTTATTCCTTTGATGTATCCTCGTAAGTGAAATCCATGAAGGCTCTAATACTTCCAAACTGCTGGGCGAGTCGCTAGTCCCCATCAATATATCCATCAAAAGAAATTCTTCCACCAGCGAATCCATAGAAAGGTTGAAAATTTTCGCTGACTTCCTACTCAGGGCGTCGGCTAACACATTAGCTTTGCTCGAATGGTATTGAATCTCAATGTCATAATCTGCAACATACGCTAACCATCTCCACCGACACAAATTTAATTCCTTTTGAGTGAAGGTATACTTCAAACTCTTATGATCAGTATAAATCTTGCACAGAGCATCATATAATAGATGTCTCCATAAGTTCAAGGAGTAGATCACAGCTGCGAACTCTAGATCATGCGTAGGGTAATTTCTTTCATGAGTCTTTAACTGTCTTGACCCATACGCGATCAATTTGCCATCCTGCATCAACATGCACCCAAGTCCAATGCGCGATGCATCCACATACACAACATACTCTATCCCTTCAGTAGGCAAGGCCAACACCAGAGCAGTGCACAATCTCCTTTTTAATTCCTGAAAAACCTCTTCGCACCTATCGCTCCAAACAAAAGCTGCGTTCTTCTGTGTAAGCTTAGTTAGTGGCGCAGACAATAAAGAGAAACCTTCCACAAATCTCCTATAGTATCCTGCCAACCCTAGGAAACTTGTTATCTCTTTGATGGTGGTAGGTCTATTCCAATCCATAACAATAACTATCTTTTCTAGGTCCATAGAAATTTCATCCTTATTAACCACATGACCCAGAAAAGAAACCTGAGGAAGCCAAAACTCATACTTGCTTAGCTTGGCATACAACTTATGCTCCCTCAAAGAAGACAAAACTAGTCGCAAGTGCAGTGCATGCTCTTCAGCACTGCAGGAGTATACGAGAACATCATGTAACATCCCTCAGACTTCTAGATCCCTCAGAGTGGTTTTGTCATGACTAGGCCATGACAAAACCCTAGGAAGCCCAAGAAGACAAAGTGACCTATCTAGGGCCAATGTACCTTCCCTTGGCCAATTTGACCCCACCATGGCACCACTAACCCTAGGGTAGGCCAATGGGATACCAAGGACCCATTGGGGTCAACCAAAGAGGCTAAGTTGACCCAAGTCAACCCTAGCCCTAAAAAGGTCAAAGTGCCCTAACTAAGGGTCAAGTGGCCTCGAAGGTATAACATCCTATTTCGTGCTAGTCCCCTCGCACGCGTTTTGAGCCAAGACAATTGGCTCAGGTTTGGGAAGCACCGATTTAGATCAAGAAGTTACTTAGAAATTATCTGGGCACGGGGAGTTGAGTGCGTTGAGTGCACTCAACGTCATGGACTGATTGGCGTTGAGTGCATTGAGTGCACTCAAAGCCATTTTACTCAGAGAAATATCCTGGCTTGGGGCGATGAGTGGGTTCAGTGCACTCAATGCCATGGACTGATTGGCGTTGAGTGCATTGAGTGCACTCAATGCCATTTTACTTAGAGAAATATCCTGGCTTGTGGCGTTGATTGCGTTGAGTGTACTCAACACCATGGCCTGAGTGGCATGGAGTGTGTTGAGTGCACTCAACGCCATTTTACTTAGAGAAATATCCTGTCTCGGGGCATTGAGTGCATTGAGTGCACTCAATGCCATGAACTGATTGGCGTTGAGTGCACTCAACGCCATTTTACTTAGAGAAACATCTTGGCTTAGGGCGTTGAGTGCGTTGAGTGCACTCAACACCATGTACTGATTGGCGTTGAGTGCGTTGAGTGCACTCAACAACATTTTATTTAGAAGGATTCCAGGAAGTGTCGAGAGAGTCGACTGCACCCCGTTCATCGAACTCAGCAAATAATTCGACGAATGGAGCAAGTTTGCTGAACTAGGTTCAGAGTTCATCGAACGGAGTTCGACAAACGGAGCAAGTTTGTTGAACTAGGTTCAGAGTTTGTCGAACGGAGTTCGACGAACGGAGCAAGTTTGCTGAACTAGGTTCAGAGTTCTTTGAACGAGGCATATTCGTCGAACGGAGTTCGACGAATGGAGCAAATTCATCAAACAGAGTTTGTCGAACAGAGCAAATTCGTCGAACTAAGCGTCTCTGGAATTAGTGACTTAGATGAGAGAGAAAATGTGAGCGTAATGGCCATCATGGTCATGGAGGCTCCATAACCCCCACTTTTATGGGGCTTTTACTCCTTTGAGGAAGAGGAGAAGTTTTCAGGAGGAGGCCGACCATTGGGGTGGCTCAGCCTCCTCTATTGCGCTAAAACCGAAAAGTTGGTTTTATGGCCATTAATGGAGTTTTGATGAATTGGGGGAGTTACAGACTTTCTCTCCCAAATTCTTTCTTTAAGACCTTCGCTGGAGCAAGGGAAAGTGTTTTCCCCAATCCTTTCTCAATTCCATTGAGGTTGGTGTAGAAGTTGCAGAGGAGCCAAAGCTCGGTGGCCGGAAATGGTGAGGAGGCAAAGCACACACATTCAAGCCGCAAACCAGATCCTCCTCTACTCCTTCTTCGGGGGCTAGATCTTAGGGTTCATTAGAGGTGAGAATCAGGCTCAATTGAGCACGAACCAGTGGAAATTTTACACTGGTTTTTCCGCAAAAATGAAGTGACGGGTTCGCCGGAATCCGCCGCCTCCGGCGGCCAAACCACCTCCGGCCGATAGCCCTCACCTCAATGGAGATGGTGGTGGCGGTGGTTTGCCGGGGAGGTGGCCGGAGGTCCGACAATTGAGCTTGGAGTTTGCTCCAGGCTGGGTAGATCATGTCCGTAGGCTGGAGGTTGAAGACAATGCCTGGGCCATCCGATTGCGGTTAGTAAGATTATTATTATTATAAAGTGTTATTTAATCCCTTTACCGTGTTCTTTTCAAATCAGTAAAATGAGGCCCTTAGGGGCTTAACCATGAAAAGTGGCCAACATAAAAATTGTTGCCCTTGAAGTCTACTTTAATTTAAATTGACTTCAACCCATTTGGGTAAGTGGTTTGCCCACAACACTCAAAATGGTGCAGCCTATACCTAGGCTTGATCTGAAATATTTTAGGGTGTCCCCATCAATCCTGACATCCAAATGACTTGAAATTTTGAGCATGAGTTATTAATATCTAGATTTATAAAATATCCAAAAATGGGAATTTTTGGAAAAACATTTCTCAAAGTTTTTGTTGAAATTTAATAAACCATATATGAATTATTTAAGGGGTCTAATGACCTCTAAACACACCAAACTTTGGGTGTCTATCTCTTTGTGTCATGACATGACTATGATAAAAATGACAGGCCAATTAGGTTTGGTTTGAATAGGTTTTGGTGACCAAAGTATGACCTTTATGGGTTAATTAGGGCAAGAGTGAGCTTGGGCATGGAGGGGACAATTCTCACCCAATGTGGTTGGGACTTTGTCCAGATCCCCAAGGTTAGTTTAAAACACCCTCACATGGAGTTTAGGGTGGATTAGGGTGGATTTTCCCTAGGGTCCTAGTTCAAGCCCTAATGTTGAACTTTGGGGGTTTGTGAAGGACATGGTATGATATGTCCATGTATCGACTTGGGGTTCAGTCCTTGTAATCCTAGGATGGTAAATAGACCTAGGAAGGAATTTGGTGACATTTAGACTTAGGTACACGACTTAAACCAATTATGGATAGTTTAAGCCTATACCTTTTATGAAAATATTGAAGGGTCATATGATCTTGGATCTTCTGAAATTTATTATAGGATGTTTAGAAGACATTAGCTCATACTTGTAGTTATAATCTTTATGTTCCCCCTAATGATGATTTTAATAAAATCATGGTTAAACTAATTTATACTGTTATGAAACTTAGTAAGTGATGATTTATGATCATATTAAAGCTCGGGTAATTTTGTGTTATTTTTGGATAATATTTTGAACTACTTCTCTCTTTAATTCTATTTATTAAATTTATTTGAATTAATTATTTAGGGGCAGATACTTTTATGAAAGTTTGTGAAACTTAGTATTACCTGTTATTTTGGCAACATATAGTGATCATAAT
Organism: Platanthera guangdongensis; assembly: GCA_039583875.1. Lineage (NCBI taxonomy): Eukaryota > Viridiplantae > Streptophyta > Magnoliopsida > Asparagales > Orchidaceae > Platanthera > Platanthera guangdongensis. Next base: position 86,001,419 of record CM077159.1, read on the forward strand.
TTTTCTGTTCAAACAATTTTGGCTATATAGTGATCATATAGCAACTTCTCTCTTTACCTAAACTTAAGGAAATCTAATACTTCATGTTCAAAATTACCCATGGCCTAACTTTTGGGAAAGTTAAATAAATGACAAATTAAATAGGAAAATTACAAGTTTCTGGATTTATGCTAAATGTCACATGCTAGACCCAAAATAATTATCTTAGGGCCTTTGGATGAAAATTTGGAGTACCTCCTATCATGTACATCATATACCTTAGATTGGTCTAGATATTGTAAAACTGCGAAATTGTGATAACATGAGGAATGAACATAGGGAGTTAGGGCTGATAGTTACTGATTTGTGGTGAAGCGAAAATGAGTTCATCATTAGGAGACATGATGTAGAAGTATTGGGTTGATTAGTGTTAAGTGGTGTACGAGGTCGACGAAACATCGTCCTTCCTATGGCGAGAGAAGAGAGTCAAAATACACAAGGGTTAGATTAAGTATAATTTTAAATGGGGTTTCTTATGGGTAGATACCAATAATAATAAGTACCTTCCAAAAGGGTGCTTTGGGCTTCAGCTCATCATAGTTCCTAGCTAGTGCCCTCGGGAGCCCTTCATAGGGAATGCCTTGGGCAGTACGAGGCTAACGTAAGCTGTAAGACTAAATGAAATACATGAGTAATTAGAAATACTCTAAGAGTACACTTACACTCCCGTGTTTTAGGAGTTAGGTTTGGTCTCACAAGCAGTAGGCTCAATTGTTTTGGTGATGGGCAAGTTAGCCTGGCGAGCCGATGACTCTGATGGTTTTGTGACAGACAAGATGGTTTGGGGAGCTTTGGCTTGGTGGGAAAATACATTTGTTAACCCGGAATCTGCGACTGGTTCCCGCTGCCATCAAGACCGGGCGGCCTGTGCCTTCTAGCCGCCGTTAGTAGAGTATCCGGGCAGTCTCTATATCAGGCCGCCGTCAGCAGGGACACTGCTCAACGTCAAGGCCCAGTGCCCAGACCATCAGCTCGCAAGGAGGAATCCACCAAGCTGTGCGACTTCCCTCCTTTCTCATTTTTTGTTCATTTGTTTCCCCTCACCTCTGCCCGGTTCTCCTGTACCCCGGTCAGCCGGTAACTTTAGCCCTGCCTGCTTGGGCAGGACCCCGAGCCTATAAATAGGGGGAGGTTGCACTCCCCAAGACACGCTGACTCGTATCCAGGAGATCGCTTGTTAAGAGCTGCAGTCTCGAGCCTAGTGCCATGCGGCTTATCTGTTTTCTCCTTCTTGTAATCACGCCATTTTTAATCAAAGGAAGAACGTCGCTAGAGAAGCATTCAGGCCGCGATGGGAGAAGTCTGGTGTTGCCGTGGTTCACGGCTCTGCTGTTCTCTTTCTCTCATCCGCTCAGTAGATAGCTGCTTCCAGTTGCCTTTTCCCCTCCATTCCCCGGTGCTCGAACTGTTAGCGGGTGGTTCTTGACTCCCTTTCACTTTTCGTGGATCAACAGTTAACACACGACCTTCAGATCAAGCCGTTTTTTGAAGTCTACGGAGAGAATGTCAGACCGTCAGACCGCACAACCAAACCTTCATCCTGGCAAGGATGCCCTTTGGGAAGCCGTCGTGCAGTTAGCTCAAGAAACCGACCAAATTTACCAGGTAATCGCTCAGTAGTTCGCGGCGACTAATGATGCCATAGAAACTACTGTTAAGCGACTAGACATACAGTCCGCACTAGTGCTGATCTCCTCTGTCAACTCGGCACCAGTAGTGGAGAACCCGTGTAACGCCCCCTATCCGTCACATAACATATAGCAGTAGGTCCGGCCGGGCCCGACGCCATATACCACAGACAGACCGGGTTTACTCAATGCAAACCATCCAGCCATTCCAACGTCCTACACAGAGTCATTCTAGCGGAAGCAGTTTTTTACGTTGCAAGTAAAAGAACTCAGCAACAATAGCATAAATGTCCACTAAACAATCCCAAAGGAATGAAGTACAAATACACATTACTGGCCTTAAGGCCTTACAAATTGTTTCCTTCAAAATTACATGTTTTCAAACCTCAGCACGCAGGCCGGCCATACATGAAAAAAGAAAACATCCAAAATATTAGGCCTTCGATGGCCGGAACAGCAACTTGGGCTTTAGCCCACTATTGACCGCTTGGTCCAGCAGCACCTGCAAGCAACAAACCACCACTTGGTGGCAAACAAAAGCAACGGTCAGTAATGCTGACCAAATTTAACGATCCCGCCCCCAACTCGGGGCGGCGATGCTCCTTCCCTGCACTTTATTAGCTCAACCAAGCAGTATAAAAATACATTGCATCACAGGCATTGGCACGTACGACCAAACGCCCCGTGCTCTCAGGGCACATTCTCGGTGATCACGGTCTAAGCCCGTCGACTCACCACCATCCCCGGGACGACAATCTCTCGTGAGCATTTGGTCTTTCTGGCCACTACCTAAGACCCTCCATCTATGCCAATGGTAAGTGCCAAATCACTTTAGGTCTCTTTAACCGAACGACATAGAGCGGGTACGGTTCCGCCTAACCTGTTGCTCACACCGCAACGTTAATTTAAAACATATGCGGGGGTCAAACTTTCCTGAGTCCCAAATCATTTACAAACATCACATAACCCAGTTATGTTCAAGTTGGCTCCCAGGCCCACATGATGGCAGAACCACGCATCCGCCCAGTTTTCCGGGTGTACCTTGGAGTTAATCCCCAAGGCTCCCTGTTGCAATCTACCTCGTAGAAAACTCGAAAAACAAACATTCGCACGGAGTCTTCTCCGGCCACTTATGCAATGCAACATCACCGATCCAGACCAACTTGTCCGGGTAGGCTTCACACATCATGCCTATATCCGTTCTCGATTGCGGAATCTACATGTGTACAACGGGGACTATTCATGTCTTCCCGGAGGAACGCCTCAAACTCACCGCAAACTCGCGAGAGCGGGCTTCCCTTTGAAAAAGAAGTAGAGCTTCACATGCTCAAGTAGAGGATCATTACCCTAGCGTTCTTCCTTGGCGCCATGGGAATGTAAGCAGATGAAAAGTACCGCACTCTATTTGCCTCCGTAGATCCGAAGTCGGTTTGTGATTTGGAGCTCCGAAGCCCCGCCGGTGACCGGATCTAGGCTTCTTCTTCCTCCTTTGCTCTCCTCTTTCTCTATACTTTAGAAAGAGAACCACTCAAGTGAAATGAGGGTTTCAAAGGCCCAATCCCGGGTATATCCCAGTAGAAATAACCCCCGACCATCGGATCCCAAAATAAGGAAACGAATGGCTTCGATTCGTAACTGAAAAGTAAAACCTAGGCCGAACACTTCCTGCGACACGCCCGTGTACAGGGCCGTGTCCCTCATTCACCATCAAAATCAATGCGTCTCGAAAAACACACGAGCATCAGACACGCCCGTGTTCGACCTGAAATGCCTGTGTTCCAACTAACATGACCGTGTGGTCGGCCGTGTACCCCCATCGACACAGCCCCGAAAACAACCCGAGACTCACACAGGTCTTGGACACACCCGTGTCCTATTTGACACGCCCGTGTCAAACCCGAACATGCCTGGGCACCAGGCCGTGTTCACTGTCTCTACACTTCGTCGAGTGAAGTTCGTCAACACCCGACACGGCCTTGGACACGCCCGTGTCCTAGGCCGTATTCCTTATCTCGACACATTGTCGAGCGAAAATGTCGACTCCCTGGGCCGATCGTCGACACGGGCTCGACACGCCCTGAGGCACGCCAGTGTCTCAGGCCGTGTGCCCCGTCTCGACACATCGTCGAGCGAAAATGTCGACCTTGCGGCCAGATCGCCGACTCGAGCCTGACACGCCCTGGGACACGTCCATGTCCTAGGCCGTGTGCCCCCTGTAAAATACCAGATTTGGCCCAAAATGCCTCCCGTCGCACTTTTGTGTTTCGGTGTGTTACAACTCTCCCGCTCTTAAAAGAATTTCATCCTCAAAATTACATAAAGGAAAGAAACATAAAACTTAAATGGTACCTGAGTGAAACAACTCCGGGTACTCCTCAAGCATAGTCTACTCTCGCTCCCAAGAGAGCTCCTCTTGACCGCAATTGTCCCAACAGACCTTGACCATCCTGATCTCTTTATTGCGTAGCCGCTTGACTTCCAAGTCTTCAATACGTACGGGCTTGACCTTCATCGTCAACCCACTATCAACCGGCACTTGATTGACTGCGATCACTTGCGCAGGCACTTGCACCGCCTTCCGTAGCACCGATATATAGAATACATCATGTAGACCACTAAGCTCCACTGATAGCTTCAACCGGTACGCAGCTTCACCAATCCGCTCCAGAACCTCATACGGCCCAAGGTACCTCGGGCTTAGCTTTTTCAATCGCCGCACCCGCGAGACACTCTTGAACGGCTTGATCTTTAAGTACACCCAGTCGCCCACAACGAACTCCACGTTCTTGTGCATTGCATTATAGTACTTCGCCTGACAGTCCTGAGTGATTAGTAAACTCTCCTGAATGGTTCGCACCAAGGAAGTAGCATCTTCCACCTCTTGACGCTTATACAACTTTGATTCACCCGTTTCCAACCAGGACAACAGTGTGCGACATTTTCTACCATAAAGGGCCTCGAAGGGCGCCATTTGAATGCTCGCTTGGTAGCTATTATTGTAAGCGAATTCCACCAAGTATAGGTGATCTTCCCATTGCTTTTCAAAGTCCAGGACACACATGCAAAGCATGTCTTCCATTGTCCTATTGACCCTCTCAGTCTGCCCATCCGTTTTGGATGGAAGGCTGTGCTAAAACTCAGCTTTGTTCCCAATATTTGCTGCACAAGCCTCCAATCATTGGACGTGAACTGCCCATCTCGGTCACTCACGATGCCGCGGGGCACACCATGAAGCCGCACAATATTGTCTACATACAACTTTGCCAATTTCTCAACCGGATCATCCTTCCTATGCGGAATGAAATGCGACACCTTTGTTAAACGATCTACGACCACCCAAATGGAGCCGTTCCCCTTTTGCGACCTTGGCACCTCGTGCACAAAGTCCATAGTAATGTCGTCGAACTTCCACTCCGGAATAGGCAAGGATTTCAAGAATCCTCCCGGCTTTTGGCACTCCGCCTTCACCAAGGCGCAAGTTTGGCACTTCGCCACGTACAGCGCCACAACCTTTTTCTGTCCGGGCCACCAGAACAATTTCTTAATCGCGGTACATCTTCGTACTCCCCGGGTGAATTGAGTACTTGGTATGATGCACCTCGTACAACAATTCCACCCGAAAATTTCCCACGCTTGGAAAACACAGACGACCTTCTTTCTAAAGTAATCCATCCTCCACAACGAATTGAGAATTTGACCCATCCAGAGCCTCTATCATGAGTTGCTTCATGTGGACATCCATATCCAACGCCTGCCGAATCCGATCAGACAGGTCATATTGGACTTCAGTCCAATTCAATACTGCTTCAGCACTTGATTGCTTATCAACGCAAAAGATCTCCAACGCCTCTAACTCCCAAACTAACCACTCGTCATAAACTGACAGCCAATTGGCTTGAGCTGGGGCCAACGACTCAACGCGTCCGCAACCGCATTACCTTACCAGGCACGTAGTGGATCTTAAATGTATAGTCTCCCAGGAACTCCATCCATCTACGCTGCCGCATGTTCAGGTCTTTCTGATCAATCAAATACTTCAAGCTCTAGTGATCGGTGTAGATATCAATCTTCACACCATACAAATAATGTCTCCACAGCTTCAAGGCAAAAATCACGGCCGCTAACTCCAAGTCATGGACCGGATAGTTCCTCTCGTGCACCTTCAGCTGTCTCGAGCCATATGATATAATGCTTCCATGCTGTAACAACACACAACCCAAACTACTGTCCGAAACATCTCTATAAATATCATAACCTTCGGTCCCACTCGGCGAACTCAACACAGGCGCCGTGGTCAACCGACACTTTAACTCCTCAAAAGCTCGCGCGCACTCCGACGTCCAAACGAACTTCTGCTCCTTCCTCATCAAAGTAGTGTGAGGTAACACTATCCGCTAGAAGTTCTATACGAAGCGCCTATAATAGCCGGCAAGCCCCAGAAAGCTCCGGACTTCCGCTACCGTAGAAAGCTCAGGCCACTCTCGTATCGCAATAATCTTCGCCGGATCCACTGCAATACCTTCCCCACTCACTATATGACCGAGGAACGCCACAGAGGACAACCAAAACTCACACTTAGAGAACTTGGCGTACAATTGATTCCTCCTTAGCGTCTCGAAAACCAAATGAAGATGCCTGAAGTGATCTTCCTGATGTAGCGCCGTCCTATGAGCCTACACGAATTTTAGATCCTATGCGGACGGCGTCAAGTTCTCTCTTGCCACGCTAACAATCTCGTTTACACGCTAACGAAAACGCAGCAATACCAATTGTGTTATTTATCTTACGCGCCAACGTTCGGTTAGCCAATCCGATAGAGATCGAACCACGACTAAAGGCCGAGATCCGATCAAGCTAAAAGGACAAATATTCGTGTCCGCACGAGCGATGTTGTACCAAAGAAAGATCCACCAAGAAAATTCCGATTCGCAAACGGTTGATCTTTCCCCAACAAGAAATAACGAGGATCGCCAATCCTCCCGAGAGTACCCAAAAATCGAACGAAAATAGATCCACAAATTTATTAAGAAAACGCCGCGAAATTTCTTTCGTTATCACAAAGTCACGCAAAAATCGTCCACCACATAAACAATCTAGAAGAGAAAAACTCTTGGTAGAAATTTCGTTACCCCTCTCGGAATAGTAGATCCGGGATATTGGTTCCACTAGAAAATGATCGCTCTCCGTTGAACTTCCACGGAAGATGCTCCAATGATGAAGAAACTCGGTCGTCTTCTCCGCTTTGCACCGTGAAGTTTCTCCCAAAACCTGTTGGCTCTTGCAAACACTTTGTCTCGTCCAAGGATGGTCGGTTAGGATGAAACAAGTGGAGAAATATCGTGGGGTTGATGTGTGAAAGAAGGGCTTAGGAATATTGAAGGTGGAGAAGGGGAAAGAGATGGTGGCCAAGATCTTGGAAGGGGAGAAGGTGGTGGCCGAAGTTTTGGAGGAGAGACCCAAGGTGGGCGGCGGCAAGGATGAAGGAAAGAGGGGGAGACAAATTAGGTTAGAGGAAATTTAGCAACACAATAAAATCTGCTTTCTAATTAGAGTTTTTAGCCTTATATAGGCCTTACAACACAAATGCTAATTGCACACCAATAAGTCAAAATATTAAAATGCAAGACATAAATAAAACATTAATAATTAATTAATTAATTGTTATTTAATTAATTAATTATTAATATAAAAGTTAATAATTAATTCTTGTGGCGTGGACGAAGATTGTAGCCGTGGTCGCCACGGCGCCGCAAGTCTTTAGTCGGTGGGCCATCATCATCATCATCCGCCGCAACTTCATGATCAACCAAAGCGCCATGTACGTCATCATCATCGAGTTGGCCGTCATGGTGGCGGTCGCCATCAATCCTCCCCCGCTCAAAAGGACTCATCACCGATGAGTGGGCAGGAACATAATGGCGAAGGAGATCCGCACAAGTATCTCCACCTCCGAAGCCGAGAGCCAAGAGTCGTCGTGCGAAGCTGGGCGACCACGCCAACGAATCAAGAACCTGTGAACGGCACCGTCGGGAGTCGGAAACATAGCATCCTGCAAAATTTGGTCAGGCAAGAAAACGGTCCGGGGAAACCTCGGAAATGCGTTAGGCAAAGAAGAAAAACAAGTTTCAGCATCAGTAGGCGGCATACCTCCCGTAGAGTCCGCAGGAGAGAGCGATCCAGTATTGATCTCACCACCCATCCCAGTAGAAGATTTAGTGGAAATATTAAACGGCGAGACAAAAAGTTCATGTGGTGGAGCGACAAAAAGCGTTAAATCGGAAACGTTAAAAATAGGGGAAATTCCCCAATCAGCGGGTAACTGTAATAAATATGCGTTTTCGCCCAACTTTTTTAACACTCGAAAAGGACCGGCTCGCCTATTCGCCAATTTCTTTATAGTGCCCGAAGGCATCCGTTCAGGGGTGAGACGAACCATGACCAAATCACCAATATTCAAGGGGACCGCTCGCCTATGTACGTTGGCATTCGATTGATAAATAGCATATTGTGTAGCTAGCGTTTCGCTAATGTGTTTATGGAGACTGTGAACGTGCGAGGCGAAATCCTGAGCAAACTGACTAGACTTAAAAGATGGTGGTAACGGAACCAAATCAAGAGGCACGGGCGCCTTATAACCATGAACGATCTCGTTCGGAGACAAACCGGTGGACCTATTCCTTGAATTATTATAAGCTATTTGAGCATGAGGAAGGATAAGGTCCCACGTACCTTTATGATCGCCAACTAAGCAACGGAGCAAACTACCCAAGCTATGATTAACCACTTCCGTTTGCCCATCCGTTTGGGGATGATAGGCCGACGAAAACATCAGTTTCGTACCCATAAGCTTCCACAGTGTTTTCCAGAAATAGCTAGTGAACTTAACGTCCCTATCAGACACTATCGTTTTGGGGACGCCCCGATGCGCCACGACCTCTTTGAAATACAACTTAGCAACATGGGATGCATCGTTGGTAGTGTGGCTAGCGATGAAATATGCCATTTTAGAAAATCGATCGACAACGACAAGGATGGAATCGTGTTTCCGAAATGTCATAGGTAGGCCCAAAATAAAGTCCATACTAACGTCCTCCCAAGGAACAGACGGAATAGGAAGTGGAGTATAAAGACCGCATTGGTTTTGTTTCCCTTCGCTAACTGACATACGCGGCAACTCCCTACGATTTTATTTACCATTGGCTTAAGCCCCGGCCAAAAGAATTTATCTTCCACTAATATTATCGTTTTATCCCGGCCGAAATGTCCCCCTAACCCTCCACTATGTAGCTCCCATACAATGAAATGGCGTAGTGAAGAGCGGGGAATACACAATTGTGTATGCTTAAATAAATAACCGTCTCGAATGTAGTATGCCGAAATAGTCGAGGGAGCCTGTTCCTGAGCGGCTAAATAAATATCCTTAAAATCCGGGCATAGGACATACTCGTCCTTAATGCGTTCAAATCCTATTACCTTCACCTCCATTTTAGACAATAATAGCGTGACACGACTAAGGGCGTCCGCCACTCGATTTAACGTACCCTTAAGGTGCTTAAGAATGAAAGTATACTCCTGAAGATAGGAGACCCATTTGGCGTGCCGAGGGATAATTTTACTTTGAGAGTTTACAAATTTTAGCGCCTCATGATCCGAGAGGATCACAAACTCTTTCGATATGAGATAGTGTCGCCAATGTTGGAGACAACGTATCACAGCATAAAATTCACGATCATAATTAGAATAATTTAATTTCGGGCCCGCTAGTTTCTCGCTAAAATATCCCACCGGATGTCCCTCTTGGCTTAACACTCCTCCGATTCCTATTCCCGAAGCGTCGCAAGATAGTTCAAACACTTTAGTAAAATCCGGCAACCGTAGCAGGGGGGCTTCGGACATCCGATCCTTAATCATTTGAAACGCGATAGTGGCCGACTTGGTCCATTTAAAATCACCCTTCTTCATACATTCCGTGATTGGTGCCATGATACTACTAAAATTGCGAATGAATCGCCGGTAAAACGTGGCCAATCCATGAAAACTCCTAACCTCCCTAATATTTTGCGGTTCCGGCCATTCTCTAATCACTTGGACCTTCTTAGGGTCAACATGTATACCCTCAGCGCTCACTATGTATCCTAGAAATTCCACGGAAGTCACACCGAACGCGCACTTCTTAAAATTAATGAATAAGTTCTCTTGGCGCAGTGTAGTAAGGATTGTCCGCAAATGAGTTTCATGATCGATCGGCGATATACTAAACACCAAAATATCATCGAAATAGATTACGACAAATTTACCCATATATGGCTTAAAAACTTGGGTCATTAATCGTGAGAAAGTGCTTGGTCCGTTAGTGAGTCCCTCTCCTAGCACTAACCACTCGTAAAGCCCATCCTTAGACTTAAAGGCCGTTTTCCATTCGTCTCCCTCCCGTATCCTTATCTGGTGGTAACCACTCTTTAAATCCAATTTTGAGAACACGGTGGCACCGGATAACATATCCAACAAATCGTCCAAACGGGGAATGGGAAACCTATACTTGACAGTTATTTTGTTGATGGCCCGGTAGTCTACACACAACCTCCAAGACTTATCTTTCTTCGGGACCAACAAGGCTGGGACGGCACAAGGGCTTTTACTATGGCGGATAAATCCCTTTGCTAATAAGTCGGAAATTAATATTTGAAGTTCATTATGTGCGGAGGGGTTGAGTCGGTAATGTGGTAGATTGGGCAGGGACGAGCCCGGGACGAAATCAATTTCGTGTTGAATATCCCTAATGGGTGGCAACTTGGAAGGTAAATCTACCGGGTAGACGTCCTTATACTCTTCCAATAACGTGCGCAAAGATAACGGTAGGTTCTCTAAGGACGGTGAATCTTCCTTTACTTGTAGGCATACTAACGCATAAATGATGCCATCTAGAAAGGTCTCGCGTTCTAACTCCTTCCTACTTATAAAACTTATCACTTTCTTTTCTGCGGGCACCACTGTGTCCTTGGAAATAATCGACGGGTCTTTAGGTGGTGAGGGCTTCAAAACAATGGTCTTACCATTGAACTTGAACTCGTATGTGTTGGCTCTGCCCAAATGGGTCACATCATAATCATAAAGCCATGGTCGTCCTAGTAAAACATGACATACATCCATAGGGATGACATCGCACCACACCTTATCGACATAACTCTTCACCGTAAGCGGTACCAAGCATCTTTTAGAAACTGCGATAGATGTTTTGTTCACCCATGCCATCTTATACGGCTGTGGGTGTGGCTCAGTGACTAAGTGCATTCGAGTGATGGCATTCTCCGAAACAACATTCATACAACTACCGCTATCGATTATTAATTTACACCACTTGTCTCCGTGCTTAAAATTTACCGAAAAGATATTTGTCCGGTTGTAATCGTCCGTCGCTCGCGGTGTATTCAGAATACATCTCATAACCATCATGAAAGAGTCGTCATCAATATCACTCGGCTCGGCGTCAGACTCAGTACCGGCCTCATAAACGATCTCTGCGGGATCAGACGTGGAGCCTAAAAGGGCTAGAGGTTTTCCCTTAGTGGGGCACTCATTAGCATAATGCCCTTGGATTCCACAGGAATAACAAGTGACGTTAGTCTTATTAAGACGCCCTATTGGAACTCTCTCACCCGTGGGATTTTTGATGTTCCTAGCGGTAACGACCACGGAGTTCGGATCTGTTGATCGAAACTTTCCTTTGTCTCGCACGGAGGATGAGGGTGGGGGTCCTAAAATGGATTTTTCCTTTTGGAAAGCTCGTCCCTTGGACTTATAGGCATTGTGCTTTTCTATATCCAAAGCTGCATTAAACGTTGCGTTAAGATCCGTGTGACCGTAGCGCAGGAGCTTGCCTTGGATATCCGGCCTGAGTCCCTTACGAAAACGTGATAGTGTTACTTCGGGCATTTCCCGGACATCACATCTCACCATCGTATCCTTAATTAGTCCCATGTACTCCGCTACCGATTTGTCCCCTTGGCGAAGGGTGGCTAATTCATCGAACATTTGGGTTCGGTGATACGCGGGGACATATTGGTCAGTCAACAGTGCTTTCATGGCAGCCCACCCAATTGGGGGTACTCCATTCACGGTACCCATTCGCCGCTCTTCGTTCAACCAGAACGTCTTGGCCCTACTCAGAAGCTTCATTCGTGCCACTCACACCTTATCACCATCAAACAGGTTGTGCCACTCAAAGTAGCACTCGATCTCCATGATCCAATCTAGGAAAATTTGAGGTTCTCCCATTCCATCGTAGGATGGTGGATGTAGTCGCACGGCCCTAGTTAAATTGAAATCGTCGTCCTGATCACGATGGTGGTTTTGTCTTTCGTCTCGTTGGTTGGCGGGCTGTGGTGGGGGCCCCTGACGATTTATCCCAAAGCCAGGATTTTGAGGCGCCGCCTGATTTACAGCCAACCCTTGTATTAACTGGGTGAGTGCATCGAACCTAGCGTTGAACTCTTCCCGAAGCTCCGCAATCGCTGCAGGAGCGTGCTCATCATCATAGTGGTCGGCCATGTGTGAGGTGGAGGGAAAATATTCCGCACCAGACCTTGTGCGCATGAACTACCAGAAAACCAGGAATTTTGACCAGATATTTTATAAAAGATGATTTTTTGGAGGCCTATAAAGTAGGAATACAAAAATATTTTTTTTAGACTTTTTGCTTAGAAAAATAAGGAGAAAATTCAGGAATTTTTTTGTAATTTTCTGGAGAAAAATTTTTTTTTTTTTTTGTTGCTATTTGCAGCCCAAGACGAAAATTCTGAATTTCGTTATCTAATATGCGACGTGCACGACCAAGTGTGGTTCGACGTCCTACGACCGGAAAGCGTAAGGATGGCGTCGATTAAGAAATCAACACAACCTCGCTTTGATACCAAATTGATGTAGCGCCGTCCTATGAGCCTACACGAATTTTAGATCCTATGCGGACGGCGTCAAGTTCTCTCTTGCCACGCTAACAATCTCGTTTACACGCTAACGAAAACACAGCAATACCAATTGTGTTATTTATCTTACGCGCCAACGTTCGGTTAGCCAATCCGATAGAGATCGAACCACGACTAAAGGCCGAGATCCGATCAAGCTAAAAGGACAAATATTCGTGTCCGCACGAGCGATGTTGTACCAAAGAAAGATCCACCAAGAAAACTCCGATTCGCAAACGGTTGATCTTTCCCCAACAAGAAATAACGAGGATCGCCAATCCTCCCGAGAGTACCCAAAAATCGAACGAAAATAGATCCACAAATTTATTAAGAAAACGCCGTGAAATTTCTTTCGTTATCACAAAGTCACGCAAAAATCGTCCACCACATAAACAATCTAGAAGAGAAAAACTCTTGGTAGAAATTTCGTTACCCCTCTCGGAATAGTAGATCCGGGATATTGGTTCCACTAGAAAATGATCGCTCTCCGTTGAACTTCCACGGAAGATGCTCCAATGATGAAGAAACTCGGTCGTCTTCTCCGCTTTGCACCGTGAAGTTTCTCCCAAAACCTGTTGGCTCTTGCAAACACTTTGTCTCCTCCAAGGATGGTCGGTTAGGATGAAACAAGTGGAGAAATATCGTGGGGTTGATGTGTGAAAGAAGGGCTTAGGAATATTGAAGGTGGAGAAGGGGAAAGAGATGGTGGCCAAGATCTTGGAAGGGAGAAGGTGGTGGCCGAAGTTTTGGAGGAGAGACCCAAGGTGGGCGGCGGCAAGGATGAAGGAAAGAGGGGGAGACAAATTAGGTTAGAGGAAATTTAGCAACACAAAAAAATCTGCTTTCTAATTAGAGTTTTTAGCCTTATATAGGCCTTACAACACAAATGCTAATTGCACACCAATAAGTCAAAATATTAAAATGCAAGACATAAATAAAACATTAATAATTATTTAATTAATTGTTATTTAATTAATTAATTATTAATATAAAAGTTAATAATTAATTCTTGTGGCGTGGACGAAGATTGTAGCCGTGGTCGCCACGGCGCCGCAAGTCCATTCATATCATCATCGTGGGCCATCATTCATCATCATCATCCCCGCAACATCATGAACACCAAAGGCCAAGTAACGTCATCATCATT